>JAPZDY010000021.1:14002429-14018100 GCA_029783645.1 Ctenochaetus hawaiiensis | reverse complement strand
ATCTTAAAAAAAAAAAAAAAAAAAAAAAAAAAATGAACTGAGGAAGTAATTCTACCTGAGTAGTCATTTCAGTTAATTAGGGTGCCACCGACAAGTGTGGAGACTTTATTTCATAACACAAGTGTAAAGTGGTGAGTTAACTGAAGGAGTTCTTTGGGTAATTCACATAACACTCCTGTTGTGATAATGCTTTTCAGTTGTGTCTTGTTTTCCCATTCAAATACTTGTATTGCCGCATTCATACTCCCATCCAATTGGGCTTAACCAGTAAGATCTTTGTAAATGAATAGTGGGTGGTTACTAGTTCTGGGCGAATTTCTGTTTAGAATTTAACTTCGAACAATTATGAAAAGAAGATAATATAAGTAAAATGATTATTGTGCCACATTTGTTTCACAATGATGCATAAGTTTTGTCTTGTGTTATAAATCAAGAGAATCCTTTATCCCTACACACTTCCACTCTCAGCCGGGCCTGGGAATGTTTAAAAATACTGATTTAACTGTTTGGAAGATATTGTATGATAACACAAGACAAAAATGAATGTGACGGTTTTATCTTGATATCTTGTTTTCATAATTGTTGGAGGCCAAAATCGTAATTGAAATTAAAATACATTTTATCACCCAGCTGTTATGGCCAGAGCTGACAGTATGTCTCAGGTTGCCAGTCATGTCCAGTGCCGAATGACTTAGAAAAAACTTCATAAATATCACACAAAAAGAACCAAATTCAAGGACACAATGAAGCCAGTGATGCATTTTTACTTTTTTCAGTAAAAAAATATTTTGGGCTCTTCTTTCATTTAAATCATATTTAAATGCCAAGGAACTTACTGGAACAAAAGATTAAATAGTTCAAGTAAAATTGTCCAAATCAACTAAAAAATTATAATTATGATTTTTCCCACAGTTAAGCTGCCCTTGCAGTTACTACACTTAAAAGCATAATCGAACTGTGTGTGGCAGAGACAGAAAGAAGCTCTCAATCGGGGGGGGGGCAGGGGGATTGATCAAAACAACCACCCTTTTTGCTAAAACGCCATTACAGAGGTTTTTATTAAATATACATAAATGGTACAAATAAAAACTACTGGAGTGTTCAAATATGGGACTGTTATCTGGAAATTTATCCAGCACCTTGTTCTTATATAACATATTGGCATGTTGAGCATTTTAAGTGTTAATAACTGCTGAGTGCAGGTAATGAATAACCTCCTCTGGTCGACCACCTTTTACAAATGGCTCAGGTGGACAGTATTGTGTGTGGTCTAATGGAGCGATATCAAAAGCAGTGTAGACAAGATGTAATAATTCATACTGTCCTTTGATAACAATTTGAAAGAAAGTATGAAATGTTTGAACTTAATCTATATCAGTTGTATGTCAAAGGCTGAAATGTCTTTATGCCTTCATACCGTCCTCATAATGTACAGCCAGAATGTTGCTAATGTTGTAAGTGACATTATTTTAATAACATTTACTGAAACATTCAACAAATTTGATCAAAATTGTGTTAAATTTATCAGCTTTCAATTTAAAAGTAAATATCAGTGAATAGAGATAATGATGTTAAAGTTATGGAGCTTTCCCTTAATTTTGGATTTAATAAAGATATGCTGTCTTTGATGTAGTAAACTGGAGTTGGTATTGAAGCAAATGAATAAAAGCAGACAACACTAATGCAATAGTTCCTAACGATTGTATGGGTAAGGATATGTTTGAGTGCTGTGGGAGGGGGATAGAGAATCCGTGTCCCCAGCTGAAATGACTGTGCAGCAAGAGTCTCAGAGGAATAATAATGCATAAAACAACACGGCCTGCTATTGATATTGCACGGAAAGTGTAGAGAGAATATGAGTGTGTCTAAAGAAACAGATTTGCCATTATGGCCCCTGACATTTAGTTAGCCACTAATCATTGTCATTTGTATGTGTGTGTAAGTGTGTGTGAGTGAGTTTGTGAGGTCCCTGCCTTAGCCTCTGTAAATTTATGTTGTCTATTATGTGTTTGCATGTGCATGAAGCATTATAAGTGTGTGTCTCCATGCTCGTGTGTGTAGGTGATTGTGTATTTGTGCACTAATGTGGGTCCTCATCATGGAAATAGCTGATATTAGCCATGGTTAATTAAAATGAGTAAGGACAAAGGTCAGCCACTCAGCTCTCACGTCTCTCTCTTCTCTAGAGAGGAAATAGATACAACACAAGTGGAGGGCAACTTAGGCATTTTTATGTGAGCACTTGGAATGGTCTTTGCAGGTATAACAGCTCAATAGAAATATTACTGCTGGACGTTTATTCTACTACATTTTCTTTAACCAGCATTGTTCAAAATGTCACATGTTTTCTGAGATCTTAGATTCAGAACGATCTATTCTGGGAAGTATGATTCTCTTTGCCTGACAGTTCTGGACCTTCTTCACTCAATGACTAGCAGAGTGATGTTTTTGTACTCTTTGTACTTTGAAAGGCATGTTTACAATAGTGCATCAAAATGAGCTTCCCATTACAGTAAAGGGGCTGTTCCAAAGCAAAAATATGCAGACATGTTGCCTAAGAATTTTTTTTTGTTTGTTCATTTGTCTCACTTCAATTATCCCTCCTTTTTCTGCATTCTCTTAACATGCCTGTCCTTGTTGATGACTCACAGTTTCTTACAGCAGTAAATATTTAATGAAATGTTGCAACAGTTGTCATGGTGCACAAGAATGCATGCACAGTTGTGTAATTACAAAAAAGAAAAGAAGAAAACATCTCTCTGTGAAAACCTTACCATTATCAAAAGAAGGTATTATTCAGTAATCAAGAATCATTGATTATTGTGAATTCTCCAATAGTGGCTTTGTTTAACTCAGGTATGGAGGGAGTCTGACTATTATTTGAAGACTACTATGAAACCATAATTTTATGTTGACTCCTTTTTTTCATATTTAGCAGCATGCACGTCCCTGTAGCACTCATTAAAACAACATAATAGTGTTTTACCAGCCTGATAATCAGACAATACCAGTAAAAATGAACTCAACCAAGATGAAATTGTTAGCACCGAATCAGAGATAGCAGGACAGGTGTCAAATGAGCAAAAGTTCAGTTAATTAAAACCAAATCCCATTTATGTAGATGGAGTCTTGGAGTTGCTAATGCTAATTCTCATCAAGCCGGTTGTGTTTTTCAACAGGAATTACTGTTTTTTAAACCAATAATTAATTCAAAAGAAATTATGGTTCTTCTCTTGTTTCTCTTTTTGCTCATACTGAAAAAAAAATCAACACTTTCTGCAGATATTTTACCATTTAAAATGTTTGTACAATCTGTACAGACCACAATACCACCAAACCAGTATGAGTTCATATCACATTGCCCTGTTTTTTCTCACAGTTCAGCTTGGCAATCCTTCAACCATCTTTTTGCAATCTTCATGCCCTCTTCTACTTTGTAGTGTGTATTTGTTTACACTGTAACTGTGTGGACAGCTTTTCTATACAGACACAGAAGCTGGTGAAAGGATACCAGATTTATCCAAGTTAAGGGGGGCAGATCACGAAGGTTTAGGAGACACATGAGAAATTCTCCCTTTGTTGACTGACAGTGTGAAGGTGTCTCATAAAGAGCTCTTTTATAATCAATGATTTAGGCCATTTTTAAACCAAATTTTTAAAAAAAGACCTCAGCAGCTTCAGATTTCATTCTCTTTCAAAAGACCAGTTTTTGTAGTATTCAACAAATTACCACAAATACTTTTTAGACAGATAAACAAAACTGGTCATTATTTCTTCTCTATTTATTTTGGCTCTATTATGCCCATGCAACAAATTAATATATCACATTAATTCTCTTTGCATTTATCAGTAAGGAAAATGATTTCTAGTTGCGGCCTATTGCTTTTTTTTTATATCTATGTCAGTGTCATGAGGGTTTTGTTAGTGTCAACACATTTATTACAGAAAATGCATGCATTAACCACCCACACAGAAGTCTTAATCTTTCTCATCTCTGTCTTGCTATAGAAATATATGAATGAAGTGGGTGTGGGTGTTAGTTTGGTAATGTTCAGGTCAGTCAGTCAATTGGAAAGTGTCTGAATTTCAGAAGCACTTGAGAAGGTATGTGGACATGTACAAAATCTGTCATTGGCCCTCTTCTTTTGTTAACAGCTGTGTGTTTTGCAGAGGAAAATGTAATCAGTTCTATTGACTTTCAAAGACAGTTTTTGTGAAATTCAGGACTTGCAGGTGACTCACAATGGAAGACGAGACGGTGAAACAGAGCATTAGAACAATCTAAAATCAGAATTGCCTGTCACAAGTGGTGTTTGGTGTTATGGCTTTTCTGGTGCTAAACAGTTGGTTCTCGGAAGTGTGAATCACAACAAAGACATGGGTTCACACACTCTTGCTCTCGGCAGCATTTGTCATACAGTACATCCTTCATCAACAGTGGGGTAGCTGTGGAACAGATTTGCTGGGGGTGAAGCATTGGCAGGCATCTCAGAGATACACTGGCCTTAATTGGGCAGATAAATATCACAGGCTGCGCTCCCTGGCCCTACAGCACTGTTGCATACATCACCCTGAATGCAGACTGACCACCACCAGTGGGGTGCCGCCCTCCTGCCTCATCCCTGGAACCCATCTGTTACCCACAGGGCAATTAAAGAGCAGTGAGAGATTTCCTCCACCAGTCTGCTTCCTTGACTTTGTATTAGGGTCCAGTTGCAGATGCCCTCCTGCTTCGTTAGAGAATCTTCTTGTCATCTTTATACCACATTGCATCTTTTATAGTTGCGGTGCTGAATGTATTGTCAAAGACACAAAACAAGGCAAATCAGAGCAGCGACAAGTCACTGATGTTCTTTACAAACTTTCCCATTTGTACAACTGACATCTGTATTCTGCAAAGTACAAGCTCAGGGTTTTTAATAATGAGCAACTTATTGAATAGTCATGACTTTGGCCTTTCAAAAGCCCTCAGTGGATACAAATTGCCCTGTATTACCTACGTGTTGTTCAGTCCAAATCTTCTCCGACCAGCCCTGGGGGCAGATTGTGAAGAAGAAGCAGTCGATACTGGTCACCCGCAGTGGATGTGGCAGCTGACACGCACAAACAACAATGCATATGCTGTATGCACATGCTGTATGCACATGCCTTCAGTGTTTGTGGGTTTGCTCACATGCACATACCACACACAGGCTATAGGATGATCACCAAACCTAATTTTGCACTGGAATCTTGAATTGTTTTGCAGCCAGTGCTATTTATCACATACTTTGATGACTCACCAATGATCAAAATAAATCAGCACCAAGAAGAGAAGAGAGTTTGACCAACAATGCATGAATGTGTTCAGACTCTCTCTCCCAAAAGTTCTTTGTTCACTAGAGTTCACCGCTCATCCAGAGAAGGCTTTATGTTCTACCGGATGACACAATCAGAGATACATATTAATATTTCAAGGTAATAGCTTTATGTCATTACAAATGGATGAACAAAGACAGGGCATTGCAGATTGTCCTGATGATGATGGGTCCTCCACAAGCTCTACTAGGATATTTTAAAAGACACTCATCATAAATACCAAGGACACTTAAAGAGAGAACAAGTGTGCATCAGGATTGCTGGCAGTCAGTAAAGAGGAATACAACAGAGATGTTTTGCCATATATGTTTGAGTCTCAGTCCCGGTCTCAGACGATAAAATCTGTTGTATACAAAATCAGCTTTTCTGCAGACAATCAGAGTGGTAAATGTAGTCAAAATCTTTTATTTATTGTTTATGTGCTTTAACCAACAGTGGCTGACTTACTATTAGCGGCTGTGTAAGTGTAAACTCTCACTCTGTACTGACAAGTATGGCGTGTTGGGGGTCTCAGGTTTATTTCACTGTGATAGCCTTTTGAATATGTGACATAGCAGATTTTGCTTGACTGTGGTGAATTTGAATGTCAGATTGCAGGAAAGCGTACAGACATGGCCTTAATGGAATGTGAAAACCCCTTTATAGTGACAGTTTTGCACAGATACAAGTCAATACAGTCAAGGTTGGATTTTTAGGGGAAAATAAATAGGAAAATAACATTTTTGAGTGGAGGGGATGTCAAATTTTCATATCTTTGTTATTTTCAATCTTAAATTTGACCCTAAAAATTATGACATGTAAAAAGTGGCACCAGAAGCCTTCCTTCTGTATTTACTCAGCACATATCCAAAGTGATGACCAAAGAACCAGTAAAGAGCGGATCTAACTGCCCGCTGATACAGGCATCTTCCCTATGACTGTGTGTAGCATGTGTCAGCTTGCTGCCAACTGCTCTCTCCACAGTAATCACGACCCAGGTTCTAAAGTTTGAACTTTGACCTTTAGCGCTGCATCAAGGCTTAGTGACAGATGGAGACAGAGCTTTGTATACTCACGTCAGATCATCCATTTCACACACACGCACAGAAACTCTCTCCTCACACAAGGGCTTAGAGCTGAGATGCACAGAAGGTCACCCATAGCAACGGTCACTTGGTCACCAGCTGATTTTTGATTGTTGGAAAGCAACATGCCCTCTGACAGTCTCAGTGTCTCATTTTGACAACACACCATTTGAAATAAATCTATCAAAGACACTTTATAGCCATGCAGCTAATTGAATAAACAAGTGATCATCCTGGAGAGTGAAAGCAGAATGGCCTATGCAAAGGAATTTTGTTTATCATAAGCAAGATGGTGAGGCTGAAAGACACTGATTAGCATGAATAAATTAGAAACTGTTTCAATAAGTGGGTGATAGCTTATCTTTGAATTACATGCCCAGTGCAGCTCTCCCATTGAAGATTAATTGCCTCTCACAAGGTATTTCGAAAAGTTCATTTTCATCAATTGATTTCCCTTAATTCATGAATTCCCTCGAAGTGCATGAAATTGGTAACAAGCTCTCCATAATCACACTTTCTGCATCGTTTAACCTCATTGGCAATTACTCATCATATGTATCAGTTGTGACATTTGCGGAAGCATGTTATTTTTGCACCATTAGGTCATGACAGGAGTATTATCATAAACTAATAGTTAATTACAAATTGAACAAAAGTGGTGTTCATAGTTTCCTCAGATTTCTGCCAGCAAAACTTGTGTCCAGTGTGTCAGTAATCAGATGCTTTTTTTATTATTTAGCAGTCTGATCAGCTCACTGTCAACACTTAAAACACTGGAAACTCTCTGACAACGCATGTACATTGGAGGGACATTTTGGAGGCTTGGGGTAAAATTGTAAAATGTTTGCTCTTTCTCCAAGGCTATCACTGCTTCACTGGTGTATTATTGTTGCTACAGTATTTGGGTCATTTTTGTTTCAGTCAGGCAAGAATGCTGCCTTGAAGCGAAAAAAGTGGGGCATTGAAATAAATCGAAATGAAGAGAAGAACACAACTTCAGGGTTAGAGCTGCAGTAATGGGCATAGGTTGCACAGGAGGAATGTATGCCAGGTGCACTTGGTGCTTATTAAGACACAGCAAAGAAAATAACAACTAGGTCACACCTACACAAAAAATAACTACTACAGAGGAATCCCATGTCAAAGACAACAGATAATAACATATTGTACACATTCTTTTATCAACAACACAAATCTCAGATATGCAGTTTAAACTGGGGCAGCTGCTGACATACAGTAGGCTATATCGTCATACTGTACCTTTCCCACACTACCTTAGACCCTAAGGTGAACTTCCTCTACATCATTAGCGTAAATTCCTAAATTCAACATACATAATGATACCATTATACAGTAATGTCCATCGGCTAATGCGCACTTGCAGGGAATCTATTTGCGTCTTCAGCTGTTTGCTGTTTGCTACAATGCCTTACTTCTCAATTCTTTATTAACCCTAACATATAAGCCACAAGGAGATCTTCGAGTATAAAGAGATGCCAAACACAGACAAGCAATAAGACCTGATGAGGTTTTATGTCTTGGCCCTGCAATTCCAGCACTTAGTTCACCTCCCGTATTGCTGCTGGGCTCAAATAAAGTGAAAGAAAAAGAAAACATCCCTATTTTCAGAATTTTTTTATTGCTTTTGTTATTGCTGTATGGTTGTGTGTGTGTTTTCCTGTTGAAAATGATTGAGATTGATATGTTTAATAATGCTATAAGAGAATAGCAGATGATATCGGAGGCAAAGTTGCAGTGGATTTTGAAGTTTATGTGCTATGTTAATACTTTTAAAGTACACACTGCAGGCACATTAGCATGCACCAACGCACATATAATGACGCTACCACCAACTATACTGTCAATGTTCCTGGAACACATTTTCCAATGAGTGTTACATTTTTTTTTTTTTTAATAATGACATATTTCTGAAGATTTTTGTACAGTTCATCACAAATCGGTAATGCATAATCAGCCATCTTTGCAGTAAAAAAATATATATAAATGACTAAATTGAGGAGCCAAGCACTCAGGTTTAGAGTTTTTGTCATTTGCAGTAAAAAAAACAAAAACAAAAAAAAAAACACCTAACAGTGACAGATTTCTCTCTCTACTTGGATGAACTTTTCCCTAAAGTTAAGTACTCCAAATTGTCTGTGCCTACTTTATGACACTGCAAATAGAAGTAATCCCTTTGAGTAATGCAATCTGTCACTGTTTATGTTTAGGTTCTGTGTCTGACACCTAATTAACGGACTAGAAGTTGGTTCATTTTTTTTTTGCTGCCTGCAGTGAAAAAGAGAATTTAAAACCCTTAGGAATAGCTTTGTGGGAACTGTCTCCCATATGCTAGTATATGTTACATCCCACAAACACAGGTTTACAACTATATCAAGTATTTTACAAATATATCTTAAGTCATCTCTATTATGTCATCTCTAACAAACTGCAGTTTTGGAAAGCTTTGGAGCAGGTGACTGCAGAAATTTAAAGAGCTATTCAAAGGATTTCTTAACTGCATCAAGCAAACAAACAAGTAAAACCAAAATCTGCCCCTAATCCAATTTCAAAGTGCTGCATGTCAGTGATTAAGGATGATCTGTCCTCAATCACATAGCATCTGTGTTTTAAGACCATCACATCTTACTGTGTTTAAACAGAAAATGTGCAGGAAATAGCTTGTTGCAACACCCTTGTCAATCACTGAAGTGTTTGTAGGATGATGGTGGACAAATGAAGGCAATTAAGTACAGGATATGAAATCAAAAGTTTCTATCTGTTTCTCTCTCTTTTCCCTCCTCTCCTGCATCCCTCCCTCTAAGCTCTCACTGACTCCTTTTACCTCTGCCCATACTGCTGTCTATTACAACAAGTGGCCGGGCTTCCCCTCTGTGCTCTAATTGGAAAGCTGGATGGCAGTAGGTTTAGCCAGTAATGGGGTCCTGCAATTTGGTAGCAGAAGTCATCCTTGAGAGAGCCTGTCAGAATCCGTAGAAGAACCCAGTTGTGTGCATCCCACTTTGCAGCTCCATAAGAAAACCCCAGCATTTTAATAGTGCAGCTGTAAGCATTTCTGTAATTCAAGGTGGCGTCATTAGAGGCTTATTTATTCACCCGAGGCGTCTGCCAGGAGAGAGATGACGCCGCCCAGATCAGCTGTGGCAGCTCACTCGCAGCACCTCCTGCAGGGCTGGAGAAGGGGAAATTAGAGAGGAATGGGCAAACATGACAATCATAGCATCGTTACCAAATTAGCACGTAAAGAAAACAACAAGGGGTGTGTAGGTATTGAGAGATGGGTTATAGTGTTGTGTTGCTGAAGGGACAGCACAATCACGACTGACTCTGCTGTTTTCAGAGGTGAAGGAGGTATAAAAGGGATAATATAGGACACTCAGAGCGAAGCAGCCAAAAAAAAGGTAATAATTAACTTTGCAGCTTTTCAAGGTAATGTGTCAACCACGATTATTTGCATGTGATTCCTAAACAATGTCTAGAAGGCTTTTGAATACAGATAAATTACCCCTTAGATGTGACTACAATCCCTTTCACTCTCTCTAAGTGACCAGCACCCTTACGTCCACTAAGCAGTTTAGTTTCTTAAACTTGGAAACAGTAACTGATTGGTGACTTGTAAACTGCTCCACCTGTTTTATAGGAGGACATTGTCAGTTTAACATAAATTACATCAGCTTAGTTTATAATAATAAACAAAATAGTTAATCATCCATCTGTCCAATA
The DNA here is from genome assembly GCA_029783645.1 of Ctenochaetus hawaiiensis. Lineage (NCBI taxonomy): Eukaryota > Metazoa > Chordata > Actinopteri > Acanthuriformes > Acanthuridae > Ctenochaetus > Ctenochaetus hawaiiensis. The sequence goes on along the minus strand of JAPZDY010000021.1, from coordinate 14,007,937 downwards.
GTAACATAAACAACTATTTAGCCCAGCACTTCTTAAAGTCACTAATGCAAACTTTGTATTTCAATTGTTTATTCGGTGCAAACTCTTAAATATTTTTTGGCATTAACTTACTTGAGTCTTCACTGCTTGCCCAGCATCGGCTTAGAGCCAAGAAGTAGTACATCATATCCCTATACAGTGGAAAAAAGTCACTTCGATTTTTTTCGCTAAAGCTTAACTGCTGCTAGATTTAGTTACATATTTAATGGACAGAGGAAATGTTGATGTTTTCATGTAAATCTGCCAAAAGAAAAATAAAAAAACTTCCTTAAATGTGCCTTTAAGACTGTTTTTGTTTTTTTGAACAAATTTATTTAATTAAACTTAACACTTTATTCAGATGAGAGAGAGATTTTGGTCCCTTAACACATTGCTTAACAAGGTGCCAGCACAGCAGTATTTCAGTGTTTTCTGTTTTTTTTGCATATACCATTGTATGTTGTGGACAAACATTGATTAATAACATTTCAGCAAAGGCCTTAAACTGCTAGTGGCATTTAGATATACTGCCTAAAGAATACATGGTATCATTTCAGCAAGAGGGAAAAAACAGTGTTGTCCCTGGCACTATCTACTTTCTGTTCCTTTCATCCAATCCACTGTTTTTTTTTTTGTTCTTTGTTTTTTTTTTTTGTTCCTGTGTGAAATTCAGCACAAAAATGCAGAAAATGAACAAAGCCAGTATGACCAAAGGTTCAGTACTGTTTTCTGTATACCAATTTTTTCACATATTTGTAATGCATTTTTGCACCAGATGACAGTGAAACAGCTTTAATGTTGCCAAGTAAGATGATGGCAGAGCCACCTTAAACCCTGTTCACTGTCGTTATCCTCACTACAAGGTTAAAATTGTGTCCTTTCTGCTGTATTGGCTTTTAACAATGCTATTGTTCATAGTATGTAAACTGAACTGAACAATGCTGTTCACACGAACACTCAGACACACATTCATATGAATAATTAATGTCTGACAACAACAATTATAATTGAGTATGAAATTACCTAGTAATCAGTTTCACCATTAGGAGCCAGCTCCGAGAAGTAGGCACAACCTGCACACTTAAACTTTTGCAGCCCCCTTTGTAACTTGATTTTCTCGTTAGTGGGTGTGGAAATTTAAGTAAATTTATGCTGTTGTTTGCCAAATGGAAACTCCCTTCAGCCCTCAATATCAAGTGTCCGTTCTATAGCCTCTCAACATCAATGCTTGCAATGTCTGAGCACTGTAACCTAGCAACGAGACCCCACTTATATAACATCTTGTTTAGAAAGCTTTTTTTAAATAAGGAACTACAGATGGCAGATTTATTTTGTTTATGCATTAGCCTTTTATGAAGTCCTTCACTATTCCTCTGAGGGAAAAAATGAGTGCTTCATAGCTAACACTGAGCAGTAAATTGAGATTTAGTTATCTTCATAATTTAGCACTGTAGCTGACTGTTGGACTGTAGCATAGCTGCTAAAGTTTATACTGTGGTCTTTAAGTGAAACATTGTGAACATGCAATTGATGCTATATTATTTGTCTTATTGTTGGAGTTTCTTAAACTGGACACAAAGTTCAGTGTTTACCAAGTCTTGCCAAAAATCTGACTTAACTGATGGTGACTAATACAGTAGTTTTTTTAAACATGGAGCAAAATCGTGGGTTATTGTTTGGTGCATAAAATCATAGTTCAGTATTTCACGGATATCCATATTCAATAGATGATAAAAGTTTGCTATATTTTATTGTCTAAAGTTTGACTGTTGTCTATTGATCTTTTATTCTGTTTGCAGCACTAGGTTCTCTGTTGGAGCAAACAGTGTTATACAGTAAAAGAACTCAGCCGTAGTGGCTCTGAGCTTAAAAACTGAGGGCTCTTCATCTGAACCTTTGAAAACCTCTCAGTCCCTGCCAAAGAGAGATAGGATCAGTAGACAACCCCAACATTTTCAATTTTGTGCTATCAGACACTGAAGAGATGTGTCAACAGTGGGGTCCTACAGCAAGTAAACATAGGAGTCTGACAAGTAATAACCTAGATTCAACATCGCCTCCGGTCCTCTCCCACTGAAGGTCCGTCACTTTCATCTCATTTAGATCCAGATCTGTTGATCAAAAATGACGCGTACCCTGCCACAAAACAGAAAAACACCAGCAATGGGAATGTTTTCTTGGGCAGTCTCTCATATCATTGAGGGTTGTGCCTGTGTGAGGCTGGGTCAGTGCAGGCTTTGATAGGGCCATTTGTGAATCATAGATGTTTTGTTTCCCTTGATCTATAAAGGCTCCACTTATATGAGTATTGATGCTTTTAATGATGCACTATCCTGTATTTGATTGCAGCCTATTTGCTCCTATTACACAATAAGTGCTCATGGCTATGCCAATGTGTTCATGGGTTTTATGTTGATAATACATGATCAGTGTTTTGTAGTGATGCATTTTTGATGTACTGAACTTCACATATCTGTTTTTTTCCAGTAAAAAATATGTTTAATGTTACATTTTTACTCAGTTGTAAAATATTTGTAGAGGGAAGACAAGAGCATAAGGTACATGTTAGTGTATCTAAAGCTAAACATGTTGATTTTGTCATTTTCCACCCTGTATTTTTGCTCATAAAATGAGTGCAGAGGAGCAAGTGAAGACAGCTGCAGCTCAAAATGAACAAAAGAGACCATGTGACTCCCAAAAAAGTGTTGCTGGGTCTAAAGTGGGTCTCGGGAAATTGTTGAATCAACTTTTCTTTTGTTAGACTTTTTAGCAGGCATCAGGAGGGATCAGAGGGTAGAATAGTTTGAAGCCCCAGACGACTGAGAAGTCATTACTATAAGGCACAGTCCACTGCAGAAAAGCTCCCTCAGAGATTCAAATCTTACCAATAAAATAGTGTCTTATAAGCTGCTATGTGCGTGTGTGAATGTGCGCTCGTGTGCCTGCATGTGTGCTAAGTTGAATGTATTTAAATGCCTTTGTGGGTGGCTGCATGTGTGTCTGTGTGTGTTTTGAGCAGTCTAAATACCGAAGCTTTTAACATCAAAGCTCCGAGAGGATCTAAGTGGCCAGAAACTTGTAAATTACGATGGTAAGTGATGTCCAGCAGGGACTGTTGATAAGATGCCCTCAACAGAAAAAAAACTTTTCTTTTTCGAAAATATGCTTTTTTGGGGACTTACTTGGATTTATGATGTGCAGCTTCCAAACTGCCTTAAGTATAGAGCCTGGCTCCAGACCTATGAATCACTGCCCACATCTCAATTTCTGTAGAACGAGTTAAAAAGGTTTGGTTTTGTTCTTGTGAATAGCTGTTTTTAAAAAAAAACAACTGAGCCAATTAAAACGTTTGTGGGTGGGACTGACTAAGCATGCCAAGTTTTGTCAGAAAATATTAAACATAGTCACAGTCAACAGCTCAACCACTGCTCATGATATATTTATCTGTGTCTAAAAGTAACTGTTAGTGCATATTAATCATGCCCATGTTGATTTCATTGTTTTCAAAGACAGGTGAGTTTATGTAAGCAGACAGGATTAACTGAACACATATGGCGTTACTTGGCAGCATGCTGAGTTAGCTGACGTCTCAGCCACTAATAAGTCTCTGCTTTTCTCCAACTTACTCTATTTTTCTTTATATTATAATGGAAGATTTTAAGTAAAGTGTTGGCTCCTTATGACTAACTATCAGACTGGTACCAAGACTGTATTGTTGGTTAAATTGCTCATTAGGCAAGTAAGCTTGCCAGCCTAACCAGTATGCTTCCCTCTGCTTTGGCTTAATTAAAATACCTCTGTAAATTTTTAAAGTATTCATGCCATAATAGTATTTAATTAGAGAGGCTAGAAACTTGTGATTGTGGAGGGGGGAATCACATCCCCCTAGTCCAGAGAACATTTAAAAAGATGGCAGTGTCAGACTAATCAAGTGCTCCAAACATAAGCTCCCTAGAATGATTTTACCTAAAGTGAGGGGTCGGTTTATTATTCAACAGTATACAATGTGCCTACTTGCATGAAACTGAAACACAGGCCAGTTCTTACCACTGACACATCCACCATACCTCCCTTTACTCTCTAATGTAATGTTATATGTATATTATATTAGTGAATGAGCCAGAGGTTGCAAATTTGAAATGCTAATCCTGTCTCTGTATTTTTCAACTTCTTTTTTTCTAGTTCCACCCAAGATATATGACATTTCCTCTGACATCACGGTAAACGAGGGCTGCAATGTGTCGCTCATCTGTACAGCCAGTGGGAAACCTGAGCCAACCATTTCCTGGAGACACATAACCCCATTAGGTGAGTTCACTTCACCTCTCACATGCCCATGCTAATGAATGGGTGAATGGATAAATGGACAGAGGGATGGATGAATAGCGAGAGGAAACGAGGAAGCAAGGACAGGATCGATAGGTGATAGACTGAAGAGGAGAAAGGACTGGTAGTTATATTGCAGATGAAGAGCTGGTAGGGGGGAGGGATGGAGCAAAAAATAGATGAGGTTGGATGGATTCATAACAGAGAGAAAGGAGGGATGGATGGATGTTATGTTATATTCAAGTGAGCACACAGTGTTATGGAAAAAGCAAGGATCCATTGGAAAAAGTGAGACCTGAGTGCATATTAAGCGCATGTGAAGACGTCACCAAGTCTCATGTATTAAGTAGAAATTAAGAAATGGCTTGGATGTCGTAGCCAATGTCTCATCTTAGCTCTGAATAGCTTAAGAGATGTAATTGTGAGAAAAGGGAATTTATTGTTCATACATCAATGTAAATGACATGTATACCCAGTCTGCCTCAGTTTAAATGTAAGGATGTATAGATCCAAAATGAAAAAAAAAAATCATATATAACTAGTGTGGTTACTGATGTGTAGGTGGATACCTTTCAACTGTATTGATAAAATATACCCTGAGTTCCGATTTACCTATTGACTTGTCTGTATTTTATCATAAGGCCTGTATAGCTCATTTAACCAGATACTGCAGCATGATGTTGAAAGAAAACCTTTGCGTAGTGAACTTCAGTCCATTTTATTTGGTTTGGCAAGATATTTTTGCAGGTGGCTTACTTATAATGAATCATTGCATCACAAATTTTTAACAAATGAATATTGCAGTTCCTTTAAAGAAGACTTTTGAAATTTAATTAAAAAAATGAAATTTATAACTTTAAGTAACTGAAATGAAAGCAAAACTTTGTGAAATTAGTAGAAATAAGCAGGATAAAAACTTCAAAACAACAACCAACCAACAAAAATATCTATTTGCAGTTGGTTATTAGTATACTAAAAGTAAATTTCTGATCTTAAACATCTTCTAAAATTTAGGTACTTTTACACCTCAATTTAAAAGTAAGACAGTTCAACACAATAAAGGAATAAATAAATAAATCATATAAAAGCCACCAAACAATGGATTTTGTTATTTGCTCAGTAAGGATATTGGCAATGCACATCTTGCCACAAAATGAAAATGCT
>JAPZDY010000021.1:13974924-13986272 GCA_029783645.1 Ctenochaetus hawaiiensis | reverse complement strand
TTGCGGGATGTAAACAGCGAGCTATACTGCCCCCAGCACTTCCTGTAGTGCACTGCAGTTACAGACGAGCATGAAGCAGCCGGTGTGTGATTTTATCTTGCAGCAATTTACAACAACAATAACACGACGCGTCGACGCTTAAATTTTCACGTCGACGAATTTTCGTAGTCGACATAATCGATTACGTCGACTAATCGTTGCAGCCCCACTACAAAGTATGTCTTTTCAGAAAGCATGTTGAAAAATCTACTGTAGAACCATACATTTTTTTAAACAACCCAATGTATTTGTAAAGGATTCATGAACCTGAGTTGGGAAGAAATATTACAATCCTTAAAGAAGCATTTAGTACCTAAATTTATCTGAAAACATTATCATGAAAGATGCTGCACATGTTTTATCAGGCAGTCTTGAAAGGTAGCTCCATTGGCCATTAAAGTCTCTCTTGTAGCAGTTCTGTGACACATTTGCCATGTCCCTCTGACAAGTCTTTATTCAAAATTTATCTGCAGTAATTAGTTTTACTGAGCTGATGGGGCAGCCTGTGTCTGCACAAAGTGTAAATCACAGAGCTCCCGCCCACTTAATTCATAAATATTTCATAATGTCTGACACCCTGTTTGAGCTATGACCAATGCGTGGCTCCATGGAGTCACACTTTTCTGGCCTCACAAGCACTATGAACATGAAAGGTCCCATGTTTTATTGCAGCCGTTTAGAATTCAAAGTGCTGTGCAGCTTTGAGTCCGACATAAACAAAACATGTCGCTGAAACTGAAGCAGCACAAAGTCAATATCTTCAAACAGCAAAGAGAGGTAGGTGTTAAAAGAAATCTTAACTTCAGAAGCTTTTGTCATGTAGTCTTAAAAAGTCAGAATTTAAGTTCTGAAAACTTTTCTTTTTGTGTGTGGTTTTTAAAAAATGTTGCCTTGAGCATCATCTTCCCACATGTGTCAGATGTGCTCATTTACAAAGATAAGAGGTCTCGATAAATGATTTTGAGTTGTCTTTTGAAGCGACTCATATGACGTCACCAGACATAACCTGAGCCAGCTGGTGGCCACTCTTCACTGCCTCCTCTCCACCCGGGTGTGATTCTCCCTGTGTGAAGGAAAAGAGTGGCATTTGGACCATATCCCAATGTGCTGTATCATTCACGCTCCACTGTCACACATCAAGCTATATTCACAGAGTGCCCAGGAGCGCGGCATATTGATGAAGGCTCAGTATGCCTGACTCTGAATCAAGATAAAGACATTAGCCGACACAGAAACTCAAACAAGAGAGGATAATTACATAGCAAGAAGCAATAAATGAACGTTATTGAAAATAATATCTGCATGGACACATGTTTGTACAGCTGTTTTACTTGGCTGACAAAATCCATCATTTAACTTTGTAAAGGTTCTCCTGAGAGATTCTGGTGTCAGTATTGTTCTGTCAGTCAACAACATGAAATGTGCCTTTTAGAGGTCCAGCCTGTAGGTTATCAGGGGATCTTCGTAGAATATGACAGAAATGGCATTTAGCGATTGTTAGTACGTTTTCATTAGCATTTAATCACCTGAAAATGAGAATATCTGTGTTTTCATTATCTTAGAATGAGGTGTTCCTATCTATAGAGGGATCAGGACGTCTTCCAAAGAGTCAGCTGTGTTTCAGTTTCATTGGATACAGCTCAATTAAAGAGGAAGCCATGATGGCGTTTATTGACTCCATCAAAGTATGAGCATTATTCCTCTCATAGTATCCCTCTTACCAGCAGCAGTTGCATTACATTTAGTCATAAACATCAATCAGTCATGGCTGCACTATTTCTCTTTCATCATTCTAATAAGACAGCACAGGAGTGAGTGACACTGACATTTTGTGGGTTAACAGTCTAATTAAATACATGTTCAAACAATTTAACTTTCTTTTTTTTTTAACTTAGAGTATAGTTGACCTCTGGGCTAATTGCAGATTAAAGCCACTAATTAAAATAAGCAAACCAAAGTAATGAAAACAAAATTAAGCTCTAGCATAATAACACCCGGCCTTCCTTAACACTAAGCCTGCCATTTGGCTTTCTATGATATGACGAGTCAGAGGCAGAAGGGTTGAGGTATTGTCACTTTGCCACTATTTTAGAATATCAAGTTCAGTACATATATCCTCTGCCTAAATTTCTCTAAGGCTCAAAAACTACCATGATAAGATAGTAATAATTAGATCACTGGCCTCCTGTGTCTCTTGTCTTTATATTTCTGGTGATGAATAAGTGGCGACTGAATATTTCAGTTAAAGCGGAACGATGGCAGTCATCCAGAAGGTCATGCTAGAATCAGATTGGCTGAAAAGCCCTGCTCAGGGAATGGATATTTCAGCAGTGATTTTTACCTGATGAAATATGATCTCTGACCCACTTTTCAAATTTACATATTCATCTTCACTGCAGGTGGGTGCCGTTATTGGCTGAAATCCTCACTGCACAGTGTGACTCAAAGGCATAAATACCACATCTAGCCGGTTAAATCGGAGGGATGAATGAGAAGGAAACAACCGTGAAAAACCTCCACCTGAGATAAAAAGCTGGTGTTTGATTAATTAATGAAGCCACCATGTTGCATAATAATTACCAATGAAATACAGATAAAACAATAACAAAAATCTGTTTTATTTTTCAAGTTGAGAAATCAAAGTGCCGGCCCTCCTCTGTAGTCTCCATCCACAGAGAGCTGTTTGCTATCACTACTCAGTGAGTGAATGACACTTCACAGTTTGAACATGATTGTGGTGCAAGATTTGGATTTGACACTTTGTGCAAACTTAAGTTAAATATAGAACACAGAGACAACCAACTGTTTTGTTGGGTTACATTTTATTTGCAGGTCACAGTTTTAGATGCTTTAAATAAAGCCATCTGTAACCAAGCTTGATGTTTCAGTTTCACTCTTTTTATGTAATAATCACAAAGCTGCCGCAAGGCGGTTTGTGAGATATAAATGAGTAAGGGAGACACAGTTGATTTAATGTTAGCACCACAGATGTGTAAATTATTGATATGGTGCTGTTTTGGGATCTCCGTCTCTGATTTTTGATTTTTTTTTTTTTTTTAAATAAAGTCACTAGTTATGCAACATCTAAGTTAGATTAAAAAAAGCACCTCTCCTTAAAATGCTTTATAGAAATGTCTGCAAACATCTGGAGGTTTAATTAGCTTACACCCTAATTTTCAACTTTGTTATATGGTGTTTTCTCATGCTGTTTCACTGAGACCTCGGAGAGTGCATGATCCTGTTCCTCTCTGCCTTTATGCAGAGTTTAGGTTGAAACCATTGCAGGCGTCTCTCCCTCATCAACTCACTTAACTTGCTTCACAGAGGGAAGCTGTGCCCTATGTGCTTCAGAGTTAGCCAGCCATTTGTACGCCTTCCTCCTCCTCCAGTACCCTGTAGCTGTGAATTCTGCTCACATATTCACCATGGCTGTGTTTATAAAAAGAAGAGGACCTCACTTTCTCTCCTGCTTACAGTAATTGGCCAACAAAACTGTGATAGTTTTTAATTAATTATGAGCATGCACATTGGAACTGCTGTAAGCAATTAAAGCCATAGTATTGACAGAATACTGGGGATAATTGAAATGCAGGAGCACACTGTGAATACTTCGAATTCTTTATGTCACTTGTCTTTTGTTTGCTCCAGCTCTGCCTTCCTCTCCAAAGCCCCCGACCCCCGTCATCTGGGGCCTGTTTGGGATTCAGTCCCTGCCCTGCTAGATACACCCACAACATCCTCCTCTCACTGCCCTGACAGAGCTGATCCAGGGAGTCACGACCATCACGGATAAATAAGAGGCTAAACTTGTTTACTTGTGGTCAGGAGCCACACCTTCATGACCACCCAACACTGCAATGTCAAGTAACGACAAGAGAGTAAACAACTATTAGTGGATGGCTTGTTTGCACAGCATTATCTTTTATTTTAATTAGGAACCATTGTAGACTATAACATTTGGACTCCGTGTGTATGTGTGTTTCCAGATCTTTCACAGTGCAGTGTTGGATTTCCTTTGTGGATCAAAGAAAGAATGAATGTTCATACCACAGTTCAGTGAAATCTATTATTGGAAGTATTTTAACATCAGGCACAGAGTCTCAGTTGTGCATTTGTCGGCAGTTTGCAGTATCAGTTGAAATACTTTGACTTACAATTCAGAAGAGAAGGCTTCCTAGAATAGGATTCTGATCCAATCCTAAGTAGAGTTAAAGCCAGTACCCTCAAGCTGTTTGGATGTAAATCCATCTCTCTACATCTCTCCAAAGCTCTCGTCTTGATTGCTATTTGGATTCCCTGCTGCATGTGGGGCATGAATAAGTGAGCAGAATCTTGATCTTCTACAGAATAAATGTTCTTGCTTGTACCACTTCAAAACAGGCTGACATAGTTGACATACGCAGTGACTTCATCTTTAAACTTCATCTCCATTTTTTGCAACTGATCAATTTAACTTTTAAAATGTTGACAGTTGTCTTTACATTCCAGGGGTTTGTTAAACTGTCTGTAAAGCAGGCACTTAAAGTGTTTGAATAGATGGTGAGTCGCTGAAGTAACTTGTAGCATTAATGATATTTCCATGTGACCTGGGAGTGTTGCTATCTACATCAGAGGAAACCCAACAGCTCATACATGAATTAGTTAAAGTTTTAAGATCAGTTGTTATTTGTATACCTTAAACCGTTTAGTGTAATATCCACAATAGATAGAATCCCTGGTGCTGTCAAACCACCCAGTCCTGCACACTAAGCTGGTTATTTATACGCCTTGCATTGTGTAAAAAGAAGGAACACAATGTTCTCTAGCTGTTCTGAATAGAAATCTTAATTAATTAATAAATCTTGGCAGCAGAACCATTCCTGACCGACAAAAACGGGACAATGAAGCCCACAGATGGCAGTGGGGAACAGTGCCTCTGTGTGTAAGCTGATAAGTCATGCACTGATGAGTCCATTTCTTAATTGCAATGAAAACTCATTTTCAAATCTGGCTGAAGAGGTAGGGTTATTAATTGATCTTTTAATTAAAAAGCCTGCGTTCTCTGGGTTCTCTTGGCAAACAATAGTGTGTAGCTAAATAAATCATATTCAGTCTTGAAGCACACCAATTAATCATTAATAGTCACATGAGGATTGCTTAAAGCATGCGACTCAGTGAAGCCCTGTACATTAAGGTGCAATGATTTCTGAACAAACCTTGTCCATTAATATTAGATGGAGAGGTCAAGCATTTTATTCATCGTTTAACATGCCTGTATTTGTGCCGACGTACACTCAGAGACTTTATCTTTGTTTTGATGATGAGCTCTAGTTAATGCTGATGTAATGGACATCAGTTTGTGATCGACCCACAACTGGTCATTCGTCACCCTGCAGGGCCTTGCAGCCCCCATTTTTCTGTCATGCTTGTGCTATTCTGAGACCCAACCTTCCACCCCCATCTGGTGGAGTCACCATGACTCTGGGCATGATTTACAGCACCACCACAGAGTTCTCCAGACACTAAATTACCTGGATTATTGGGCCTTCATGATTTTTAGTGCACTACTTTGCATTACCCTCCAAACCCGATGGTGTAATGCACAATATATGATGATATAGGACATGCCAGCAAGTTGAAATTGGAATTATTGGATTGGTCTGGATTTTATGGGTGTGATCTGTCTTAACAGAACTCATTGCCAGGATTTAAATTGGAAAGATTTTATATTATCGATATGCATATAAAATCAAGGCATTCTGGACCACCTACAGAATTATCTGGGAAACTTTTCTCTGTTCCAAAGTGTTACGACAGTTGTGTTATTTAAGTGGTAAGACAAACAATAACTTGAGCCTATTAAAAACCTTAAAAACCAGCTCATTTAATAGAAACTGGGGACAGTAAACTTTCATGATCGATGATGACAGAATATCCATATACCCGGTCAGAGACCTGCTCATCTGACGAGACATCTGTGTTTATATCTATAGTTAACAGTTGTGTGTGTGTGTTTTATTTGAATGTTTATTAGGACTTGGTTCAAATGTGTTATAACCTTGATTGTTAAACTTGACTGCAAATCAACTCTTGAGGCCCTATCTTACAGCTGGTAAAGAGCTGGTATGCCAGTGGCGCAGGTGGCATTGCTACCTTATTCCCAGCTTAAATGTCAAGTCTGTGTACCTAGGGGCAAGAGATCTGAAAGTGAAAGCAGAATGCAGGTGTGGCTCGGGGCATTTACTATCTTGTACCTGGCGCACTGAAGTCAACTAAGTTGACTTGAGGAATTTTTGTAATCATAAAGATCAATTAATCTCAATGGACAGGACGGGATCACAGAATTTTTTTAAGGAGTCGTTTGCTGACAGCTAGAACAACTTTAGTGTTTGTGTCAGGGTATTTAGTGGATCGGCAAAACAAAAAAGGATTAAACAATTATGATCTATAACATGCATCTCAAACCGAGAGAATCTGTCTCCTCAGTAGTGAATTGCATTTCTTTGTTTGAATATAATATCCAAAAGTGGCTGAAATAAAAAAGACCTGCAACTATTAATTACCATATGTATCCCATCCACAAATTGAATTTTATTTTTAGGTGTGGGTGTGTGGATGCCTGCGTGCATACGTGCATGATTGCATGTTTGTGTATGTGCGCATGTTTGCCTGTGCAGGCAAAAATTTATGGTAGAATGTGATATGATAAGGTAAGGAAATGTTTGCTTTTTAAATGATTTGACAAACGGTAAAAATTTGCTGAGGGCTGCTTGGCACAAGACATTTATTAACCCTTTATAGGGCACTCATTGAAATACTTTGAAATTAAAAATTTCAACCCTAGAGTGTTATCGGAGGACATAACAAAACTTAATTACTTTTGTGACATTTTTAAAAATTGTTAATTTTCATGGAAAAAATCTAGGTCAATGAAATTACCAAAAACGGTTCCTTACCCTAATTTGGTAAAAAAAAATTCCAAATAGTGCATCTATAAGAAAGACAAGAAAAACACTTATAAAGGGAAAGAAACACATCTTTTTAATTTTTAAATTTTTTTTCAAATGCCACGATGACGTATACTGTGACGTAGAATGATCTTTGCTGATTGGCTGGATGTAAACCAGGTGTTTCTTGACCTCACTGAGAGGCGGGAGGGATGCCATTTGTAAGGGGTGCGCGAGTTACTGAAAATGCACATGTGCAAGTGTAAGATAGGGCCCCTGGTGTGCAAAGTCATATGAGTTGAATACTTGAGTATGTAAGAGGGCGACTCTCTGGCTTACTAAAAAAACAACGGAGGAGGAGCCTCTGGTTTAAAGTCACACAATTAAATAAAGCAACACCAGGTCTAACTAGGTGTCTTGTTTATGTTTGTTGTGGTAGGAGACCAAGGTATTAAAACGTCCTTTGTATATATTTGTATGATATAGTTTCTTCTTGTCTTTGGGCCCTCATCCTTATTGGAAGGGGTGTAATGTCCTTGCTGGTTCATGTCTGCTATCTTGCAGTTCTTTTCTTTTCCTGGGCCTGGAGAAGTGGGTCGTCCAAGTGACCTGGCCACACCTATAGGTGTTGTCCCACCTTGTAAAAAGGCAGCCTCAGTCATTCTACTCTCTCCCTCTGGTGGATGAGCAGCTGACTGACCACATGGGTGACAAACTGGTGAAGTTTTTTTTTAGCACACACACACACTAACAGACACACACATACATACCCAAACACGCTTTACCATACTAATCTGCAACATTGTTTCAGTTTTATTTTGATTATATTGAGTGACTAAACATTGTCATTTTCCTGCAAATTTTGTGTGGACTCTTTCTTTGTTGCAACCCACAAGCCAGATCTGGAGCAATACCACCCAGTTGTTAATTAAGTCAAAAGATGAAATGTGCCATAAAAAGACGTTAAAAAGCTTTATTCTTGTAAAGGTTTTTTTTTTTTTTAATTTCAATTTTTATATGATATTTACAGAATTTTATCCCATATGCCCACCCCAAACTGTGAAATATAAAATACAAGTAGTCAGCCATTGTAATTTGTTGTTGGCTGTAAAATGTCGCTTTGGACAAAAGTGTCTGCTAAATGAAATTGTAGAATTGTAGAATTGTAGAAAATGTAAAATTAGTAAAGACTTTATATTGTTAAATTGACATACTCTCCTTGTATCAGTCTTATTTTTAGGAAACATTGTGGTATTATAAGTGGCATCATTTAAGGCAGTCAATGGCATAATTAAATCTTGGCTCCTGGACAAACCTGTGCTACAATTTTCATTGACCTTCTAAAGACCATTGACACTGTCAGCCACCACAACGTGAAGCAACAGCCACAGTACAGTTTGCTGGTTTTACATCTCTGAGAGGACATAGCATGTTAAATTTGATGGTACCTTTCTAGTTTATTATATGTCATGTCATCTCATGTCATGTCAGGGGTCCCCCAAGATTCTGTCTTAAATTACAATTTATGTTCACAGTTCTCCTGTCTGGTTGCTCTTAGGCTTACGTCTTGCAAGTTTCAATTTTATGTTGTATAATGTATGTAGTTAAATGTTTTTTATGGGTTGCTGTTTGTTATCTGGTACTCGGTGCTTCTCCTGTCTTGGCCTGGGCTTAAAAAAAAGATCCCATAATGTTAATGTTACTAACCTGGTTAAGTAAAGGTTAAATGAATGAAAATAAACTGAAAGCCTTCAGTATTCTCCTGGTGACTGACATCTGGTAATAACACATTAGATAAGCAATCGGAACAACTAGGTATAAATCCTCCCTTGTTTTTGTCCACTGATGACATGATGGCAGGTGTTTTGACCAGTAGTTTTTGGACATGCAGAACTTAATTTACCTAATGATTACCACCTTAAAACTGATAATTAATTTTTATAAACAGGTTTGTTTAACAATACTTAGACTAATGCTCACTTGCTACTTCTGTATTTCGGTGTTTGGAAGACAGACTGGGAAGCAGCCAGACAGTCTTATCTGAGCCTGAAAATTATTCATTTCTGCCTCTAAGGCTCTCTTTAAATCTGAGCTATCTTTTGCCTACCCCCCTCCCCACTCAGGACTAATCCCCAGTTCAATCTTTGATTTTAACTTCAACTCTTTCCCTTGATCCCACCATCTGCCAAACAAAAAGAGAGAGTGGAACAGGGATGGAGGGAAGAGGGATAAAGTGACTAGTCAGCTTCCTGCTGTTTTTCTCTTTTTGTTCTTTGTTGCCTCTCGACCCTTTAGCCTAGTTCTTTGCTCCCACATGTGCACGCACAAAATACACACTTCCACATGGTATGATATCGACAGTCTACACATGTACAGTATATCTGTGTTGTTCGATCTGGTTTCCTGGTGTACTCTATTGTGTCTGGGCAGGAACCAGCAAATCTGGAGGGGTCCAACCCAGTCAGGGATTTGACACTCACTGAGACTGACTCTGCTATTAGAAATAAAACTACATAAAACCTTAAAAGTTTTAATTATTTCTAAGGGATAGATGTCATTATTACCTCTTATATTGTAAAGAAAAGTGCTTTAAATTAAAGTGTTTATGCAAAATGGGGAAAGTAAAACTGAATAGTAGGCAAAAATTCTTTTGTTCATTTCTTCAAATTCAGTTCTTGTGGACAAGTGATTGGCCAATGTTATGTACATGGTATTTCAGTGCAAATTATTATGATAGGGCTACTGGTTTATTAGCTTTAATGAATTTTACCTCTGTCTTTACATTGTGAAGAAACATCATTATTATAAACTTTAAGAGCCTAATAAAGAAAACACAGAAATATGCCTATCCATATCTGATTTTGGTTTAGAACCTTTCACATCTGAAAGTCTGGACCAAGCTCTGAACCACAGTTTGCGTTACATTGTATACAGTTGGTCCAGACGTCTACAGTTTTACACTGCAATTATGGACCAAAGGACTTCACATGACAAACCTACATCATATCATCGTCAAGTAAGTGGATCTTGCTTCATTATGCTTTAAACTGATTGGTTTGTTGGTGGGTGGGCATCTGATGTCAGCGTGTTGATAATTGATTTGTTTTGTAGCTTGATCGTAGCTTTATGAGTTTTTTTTATTAGTTGGCACTTAATAAACTCCTTGGACCAAATGTTAATAATGGGGTTGGTCTTCTCTAACCCCCATGTCGTCCCTTTTACTCATTTTTTGTTTGGGTAATGATTACTTGGTTTTTTGTTTTCCGGGTAGCCTTCCGTAACTTCCTGTCATATCGGTACGAAAGTTGGAAGATCAAAACCTTTGCTTTCACACTGAACATGAAATGAATCATGGTTCAGTTTGACCCAGATTGACCTCTTTTGGTCAGAGCAAGGTTCAGACCACAGAGGTTTCACATCTGCTATTTTGGTTTGGATCAAACTGCAGAATTTGGACAAAACACAGCAGGTGTGAAAATGGCTTTAAACTGTACATACACACTCAAAGAGTAACACGTAGTGGCATTGTAGAGTTAAGTTATCTATAAACTTATCAATACAGAAGCAATGGTAAAGCTTTTTGCAATGAAAATTAACTGAAATTAATTGAAGATTTTAGTTTAGTTTTAGTGATGTGATGAATGAAATGGCTCAATGGGCCTTTTTTTAGCAGACATAGGACTGTGCTCTTTTGGACTGAGATCTCAGATGTTGTTCTTAGGATCCGCTTGAGCCGCTCTCCCTGTTTAGGGGCTACAGCCCCGAGGGCTCCGATCACCACTGGGACCAAAGTTGCCTTCACTCCCCACATTTCCCCCAGCTCCTCCCTCAGCACTTGATATTTCTCGATCTTCTCGTGTTCTTGCTTCCTGATGTATCTGCCACTCAGAATTGCCACATCTATTACCACTGCTTTCTTCTGTTGTTTGTCCATTACTACTGTGTCTGGTTGGTTAGCACGTACCATCTTATCTGTCTGGATCTGGAAGTCCCATAGGATATTTCTTTGGTCATTTTCCACCCCCTTAGGGAGTGTCTTCTATCTTGACCTCGGGACCTTCAGTCCATATTTGGCACAGATGTTCCAGTGCACTATGCCAGCCACCTTGTTATGGAGTTTTATGTATGCCTTGCCTGCCAGCACCTTATACCCTGCTGTGATGTGCTGTATTGTCTCAGGGGTGTCTTTGCACAGCCTGAACCTGGGGTCCTGTCTGGTGTAATAGACCCAGGCCTCTATGGATCTTGTGCTTGGGGCCTGTTCTTGTGCTGCTATGATAAGTGCCTCTTAGCTGTCTTTCAGCCCCATTGGTAGCTTTTTCCAATATCGGCCACTTCTTCTATTTGTCTGTGGTACATGCTGTATAGGGTCTTGTCCTTCCA
>JAPZDY010000021.1:13950022-13974824 GCA_029783645.1 Ctenochaetus hawaiiensis | reverse complement strand
TTTCTTGTATTAATTTTATTTCGCTTGCCAGGATTTGAACTAAATTCTAATAGAAACCAGTAATCCATGTTAACCATAAGAGTAAATCCTTTAAGTCTAACGAAGAAAGCACAGTGTTCTTTCTGGCAAATAGTTGTTCCAGTAAGTAATAAATAAAAATGGAGCATATCAAAATGCTCTCTCTTCCAAAAAGGAAATACAACAGCTACATGAAAGGAACTTATTTTGACAGACTATTTGCACAGTGGTTTTGTGCTGTTCTTGGTTTTTTAACTTAAAAGACTGAGCTTCCACGTGTGAAGTTACAAGTATTGACCAACCTGACTGGACCACCATGTCTCCTGTCCTTGCATCTGTATAGCACATCAGCCGGGTCACCCTGACGCTTTCGGAGGATTCAGATAATCAATGGTCTTGCACAAAGACATCAATGGAGGATTCGCTAAGTCTCTGTCGGTCTGCATGCTGCATTGATTTTGTCATACTTGTTATTGGCTTATATTTCTATGCTGTAGGGCACTGTTACAATTTTCTCTCCATGTTTCCTGTCTTTTCTGAAAGATTTGTTCAGGCCTCTTTTTGATAAACTTTGTCAAATGCAAAACACTCTTGGAGCTTTAGTTAGCATCTTTACCTACCATCTATCTATAAAGTTTAAAGAGACTTGTAAAGTATCTGAAGCCGAGTGGGTCTGAAAAGTGTTACTTCCTAAATGCAGGAGTACACACACCAAAAGCATGCACACACACACACACACACACACACACACACACACACACACAAACACAGCAAGCACAGACATCTGGTCAAGGTCTACTAATACCCCCCAGCATGACATCCAACATTTCATACAGTGATATATGAACAGGAAAAGCCCTAGCATAACCCATCGCTTGATTCGCTGTCTCAAGTCCTTCAGATTATTCAGTCCAGCCACAAAAAAGGGAAAATAACAGTATATTTAGCACGTATGTGGAAGGACAGTAAATCTACACCCACTGGTCATACAAATGTGCTCATTAGGATTCGGAAAAAGGTTGGTGGAAGGGCATCCATCATCACTGAGCACACTGTCACCTCAGTGTGCCTCTCCTACATGATCATACGCCACATGTACAAATGCACACATGTATCTTTTTCACCTTGCACAAATCTGTTGCATCCCACCTCATCTATCTATGTAGCTTCTTACGGGTTGGCAGAGAGAATGTGCACACCCTCAGCCCATACAGTTTCCTCTCCATTAAAATGAAGTATAGACATCAGTATCTCAGCAGTATCTCTTTAAAAAAAAAAGAACAAAAACATGTGCTGTTATGAAGCATGCTGCTACTTCATTGTAATGCAGATTATCACATCTTATTCAGTTAGAATAAACTATTGACACATGCTTATTGGATTAATTGTCCCACTCTTGGCAGTTTCTGATGTCATCCAAAGCTGCATCGGTCCATTCTAAGGTCATCTGTGAGAAACATCTCCAAATTTGATTGGAAGCTAAGGTTTGGAGGCCTGCCCAAGCCTGCATTCAGCTACAGCACCGTTACAGCTATGGCTCTGACTGACAGCTCGTTCTCAAAGGCTCATTGTCAGGGATATAAATAGTCCACATCTCCCTCTCAGACATGGTGGAGCAATTTACTGCTAGCTGCAGGATTGACCCCAAGACTGTGGGCCTATTCCATGTATCATGGGCTCTTAATCAGAATCTACATGAATGGCACAAAGCAATTTTGCTTGAATTTTATCTCAGATGGCTGTGCATCTGATTGTATGTTTGGAACAGTTACATTATTTGTCAGGCTTCGAGGAGTCAAGCCAAGTTTACACAATACACAATGTCAGATTGAGCAATGTGCCTTATTGTGATTGGTACTCCTGTTTTCTTGACACTGTTGATTAGAGGCAGCAACAAACCAGTCTTGATAGCAGTGGGAGTCAAACCCTGTATGCACTCAGTTCAGTGCTATTTAACAACAAGGACTTCTTAGCCACAATCTCTTCTATACCCTCTAAAGTTTATAAATTCAGCATTACTCTGATAATGGCCAATAATTACAAATACTACAAACATTGTAACATTTTAATTCCCATTATGTGACAAACAGAATGGTAAGAATGTTAGTTTTGTCAAACCACACAAAATACCATTGTTGTAGGTCTTTATAACTTCAGTTCATTAATTTCATTTCTTTCAAGGTTGAGTTACTATAAGCAGGGTAAATATTTGAAGTACAAAAGGACTGGGCTTCTTTAGAAACTGTCCATATGTAAAGCTGCCTTAGTGACACTGGCAAAGAGATTCACACCACATTTCTGCACATGAAAGGAGCCTCATTTTGCATTCACAGAACCTGCCTGTGCCATTGAGTCTTTGAACTTCCATTAAGCCATTTATCACCATGCAGCGCAATTCATTTCATTTTCCTAACGTTGGGGATGGATGCCCTCTCCCCTCCCCAACTCCGCCTCTGTAGGCTTTGAGTGTTGAGTTTACACTATGTAATATGTGCACTGACCAGGATGTCGCAGGTTGTCATTTTCAAGTTCAACAACCCTCCTTTATCAGTGCTCCCTGTCATTAAATGTTTTTCATTCCGTTTGTTCTTTATGCTACAAACAACAGAGATGCTTCTTTTGACTGGCAAGTGTAACCCGCCAACTTTTTTATACATCTGTTTTTTTTCCAGTTGCCCCATCTATCCATGAGATGAAAAGCCACGGAGTTGGATTGGGGCGCACAGCTCTGCTAAGGTGTGAGGCAGCTGCTGTGCCTTCTCCGACGTTCGAGTGGTACAAGGGTGAGAAAAGGTAAGCTCAGTTTTTTTGTATGACTTGTGTCTGATAGAGGGTTTTAAAAGCATCACCCAGCTTTCCACTTAATGCTTCTGCATAACCTTTAAATTATATTTTATCAGTTCTGATTTGACAATAGTTTTTCTGAAATAAACCATTTCTAAGTAGTATCGAATATCCTCAGTCTATCATTACCTAAATTTATTCCATTTTTACTAATACTACCTCATTTATTACTGCTGTTATGGTTTACTTGCAGCCAATCACCACAAGTCTTTCAATTTAATGTGGCATGTAATTAGTGGAATTAACCCATTCAGTTTGTGGTGCAGTGAAGTCAAACGCAATGTATTTGAAGGAGCTGGCAGTTCAGCAGAGATGCTGCCTAAACATTCATAATTATGGTTGTTACTAGACACTTCTATTCTATCACTGTGCTGAATGATGTAGAAAAACAGTATCACTTTAAGATCACTGGTAATTAGTCATTTTTAAATAAAAGCCAGCCCTGATGAAGGAACAGGCAGTATGTATTTAGCCATAGAGCAAAAAAAGCTAACTGTTATAGGACTAAAACTCAGTTGGACTGGTCTGTCAAATTAAAACCACAGATGTACATCACATCACATCACATCACATCACAGCACACAATTATACTTCCCCTGCAAAATGTGTAGTAACTCATCACATAGCAAAACACAGCCACTAAGGAAATAAGGCTGGCTACTTGTGCGGAAAAGTCCATTACCTCAGAGCTTCTGCAAAACTTCAGAGATAAGCACCCGATGACATGTAGCCCCAACAAACTGGCAATAAAGCATTAAAGCTAGCTGATGCTTACAATAGATATAACCCGTCCATTTGATGAAGTATATGAAAAGGATGAAGCACAGCCACGTTAACTTCTCACATGCTTTACACATTGGTATATTGAACAATATATCGGAAAAATTCAACAAACAACTGAGGCAGAGGCAGATGATATGGATCCATTTCAGTTCCACCCTCTCATCCAAATGTAGTCAATTTGGTTCCAAAGAAACAAGATGGCGACCTCTACAATGGCAGACTTGTGGCTTCCAAACAGCAGTTTACAAACTTACAGGCAAATGCACAGCCACTTTTTGAAACCATCAATGTTTGTGAACAAGTAAGCATGGATGTGTGATAGGAAGAGTGTGTTTTTTTGTTTGTTTGTTTGTTTTTTCCAAGAGACAGTGCATCTGTCCAGCTTCAGAGAAGAGCCTACATAAAAACTCCAGAAAGATTCATTTGTGCTCCACCTTGCATCCTAATAAAAAATGTTTGCTGGCAAATGGCTTAAATCATCGGCAGCACATACATCAATCAGTTTAGATTCAAGTGTCAGTTCTTGAATTTAAAAACCAAATTACCCCCATTACCCACTCCCGGTGAGCACAATCTCAATCATCAGCTCACACTGTGCTAATTGTAATTATGGGATGGATTCAATTTATTCAAATTGCTAAGGAGGCAAGTTGGCATGATTCTAGTCTTTACTTAATTCAAGGACTTGTTCTTTCTGTGACTTTTTTTACATGGCTAAATGGTGATTTCTTCATTTACTCCTCATTATGAAAAGGACATTAGTTTTAAAGACTTAAGCACAAAACATGTGTAGCATCTGTACAACATTAACTGACTTTAAATACCCCACTGCCCATTTACTGTATTCTGAAAATAAAGGCAACTTAATATTTTGGCTCTGTGTTGATGCAGCCATACAGCCATTGCGGTGCCGCTGCCAGTTTGTCTGTCTCGTAATTAGTGTGACAGTTCTGACAGGCAAATAATTCTTTTGATGTGTCACTCCTTTCATTTTTGAATGGAAGTGGGTGAGTGTTTATGTATGTTTATGCAGGGACGGAGGAGGGTTTCTTCCGTTATGACAGAAGGGAGCATTGACTGGTTTGATGTCGAAGTAGTGAAGAGGCGACACACCCGCCGAGATTATCAGTGAATGTTCAGCTAACATTTGAGGAGGTCGCCATGGGAGAGAGAACAACAGATTTGCGAGTGTTTGCTGGACATAAGGTCACACATACTGTTTCAACCCAGAGTGCCTCCAGAGCAGCTCAAGCCAAGTTAGAGATTATGGGGGGGCACAGCAAGGCCAAGATGGAAACATGTGTGCTCTCCGGAGGGTTTTATGCTTTATAATGCCAAATATGATACCACACTAATGAAAAAAACACGCGACTGTAATATCTGCAATCATCTTGCAATCAGGATGCACAGCATATGCCGTTACAGAGTGAATTTTAATCTCTACAGGCTGCTAAAGATCATCACCACCACCACAGTAAACAATTAAACATTTGTCAATTTCACTGCACAGATGCCAGGCACAACTGGAATAGGATTTATTGTAATCCCCTTGCACCTGCAACAAAACGATGAACAACATGTCAAGTGGCACCCAGCTGGTTCACCTCTGGGATATTTCTCTCTCCTCTCAGTCCTTCAAAGTGTCTCTTCAAGGCAGCCGCGACAGACAAAAGGATAAATAGATCTGTTGAAGAGGGTGATGAAGTACTGTACAATCTGAAGATCCACTAACGGGTGACAAACATTTGTACCGTCCTTGACTCGTGCAGCTCCCTCAAACCCCCAGCCCCTTACACTTTTGTGTGTGTGGGCAAACAAATAAAATCTTCATTTGTTGTGATTGCCTTCTGTTTTCAGGATTATCAAGGGTCAAGGCATCGACATCAAGAGCCTCAGCTCCAGATCAGTCCTCACAGTGACCAACATGACAGAGGATCGTTACGGGAACTACACATGTGTCGCCTCCAACAAGCTAGGGACGGCTAATGCCAGTGTGCCTCTCATTCGTAAGTTGCCATTCTTCCTGCTTGTGGCTAACTTGAGTGTTGAAGAGTCAGAGGGCTGAGCTTTGTGGATGTCGGTGGGGGTTTGTGCCCTCACAAGTGTTTTCATTTTTGCTACAACATTCTTGATATGGGATGAAAGCTAAAGTTAAGCCCACTGCTGCAGCTGGATGCCTGATATCTCTAATAGAGGTGGTCTTTTACTTCCTAGTCATCAGTTTTGTGAATATCAATTGTTTATTATAGTTCCGTGGACTGAATGTATTTGAGTGGGTGTTGTTGGTTTGTATCTACATTTTAATTCTACATTTGCATGTGAACTGGACAAAAACACCAGTTAAAAAAAGAAATTAAGCTTGGGGGTGGTTACAGCATCACAATTACAAAGGCAGCAACACAGGTCAGCTGTGCTAAGTTGAATGCCAAGTAGCAGTGTGACTCAGATTTTAAAGAGGTGTGATTGTCAGCCATTTTATAGTTTACACAGCACCATGAGGCACCCAGTAAAGATCTAACAAGGCCAAATAATCAGAGGTCAAACTGCTGGTGTGTCAGTGAGAGACTGCAGAGCTATTAATATGTTTAAGGAAGTAATTAGGACACTAAAAAACATAATAAAATATTTTTTTAAACACCACACAACTAAAACAAGAAAAGTTTCCACAAAACAAGGACAGGCACATGATGGCAGAAAACCAGATTCATTTGACAGAGATCAGGATCTTTAGCATTGTGCATTGCAACAAACAAAAGCAGTCTTCATTGGTGGGAAGCCAGCGAAGAATTATCTCCATTTCACTTCACTACCAACTTTTTTATAGTTGACCAGGGTGTGTGCACAGAGGTCACAAGAACTTGGAGAGGTGGTGTGAACCTGGCTGCATTATTCCCTGCTGGTGAGGACTGGTGGACTCACAACAACTGCAGTGCAATAGGAATTGGCCATTGTGGAGCAAAATATTGAAGAAAGATGCAAAAATTGATCAAAGCCATCACACAAATGCACATGCCCTTAGAAATGGAGATTAGATCATTGATCCATGAGCCATAGGAAAGGTTGTGGTGTGGTACAATAGAAATGTCTTTCAATCTTTTCAGTTAGGTTTAGGTTTTTAAAGCCTGTAAAGAAATAATATATGACATCAACTTTTGTAAACACTGCAGTGGAAGATTTGCTTTATATACCATAGGCAGTAGTAATGCATGGATCAGCTCTCACATCATCCATATTTGCATTTACACATGCTGTAAATCTCCACCTGCCACCCACTCAAACAGAATTCTTTCCTCATATTTAGAGTAATGCATTCACATGGACTTTTCATTCTACCTCTGATTAACCCTGGAAGCTATATTGCATTAGAAATAATGTCCAGCAGCTCATGACCTTGCAAGGCTGCTGAACTGCTGAGATTTCAAGTCTGAAATCTCACAGGTCCATCTTGCAAAGCTCCAACCGGATTTGTTTGTGTCCGGTTCAAATATGACCGCACCAATCAGCGTCTTTCAAGGAGAAAGAGGTGGTAGCTGTGAGCATGGTTAATTTTTGATAAAAATGAGAAGCAGCTATAAGCTTTTAAACATAGTGGCCGCAGAAGATGTTAGTGTGGATGCTGCAATGGCAGCAGATTTATAAAAAAAACTAGACAAAATTTCCTCATTAATAGTGGAGTAAAGAACGGCACTGCTGGCACTAGAAATTCTGTGCATGGGCTGTTTCCCAGATGCCCATATGAAATATATCCCTATGGGTAATTTAAACATTTCATTTGCCATGTCAGGTTGAGCAGCTCTTTATTATGTGTTGTAATGATTTAGAAATGTTTTTTTTTATGACTTACTTTAATTACATGAACAGCATTTGCTTTTAGTAATTTTTAATGTTGCCACATGCACTGTAATGCACTGTTTATTACAGCAAATATCGTATGCAGCACACCTAAAAACTGTAGTTATTCACTTAAGATTACAGAGAAACTCTTCAGAGGAAAAAAAGTATTTTTTTAGCGTCTGAAAAGATTTTTTATACAGCTTCAAAGAAACTCAGGATTTATTAGTAAGAAGGTTTCTTTTTGCCTAACAATTTCCCTGTGTGAAGCTGGATTGTGTGTGTGTGACCTTTGGGGTATGTAGAAGAAAGCAGATTATTAATTATTATTTAATCATAACTGATTATGTCAGTGTGTGGGTAGATTTACACGCTTAGAGGTTGTCTTTGAAACTCAAAGAGGGTGTTGTTATGACGTATGTGAAAACAGCAATGGCTCTTAGATGCTTGGATGATTATTCTTGTTAAATTATAGTCTTAGCAGGGTCTGGACTAGAACTGAAATGTAACAATTGTTGTTTTTTGTATCTAGACTAAATGAATCAGACTACAGGTGTAAAAGAACCCTCAATGGATGAAGTTAGGCTGCTGTGCCTCGTGTGTAAATGTGTCTCTCCTAATAGGAAGACACATTATCGTTTCTGCTGCCTGGAGATTACCACAGGTATTTAGTAAACTCAACACATTAATGATGTATTATTTCTCCCACCAGCAACCCAGCCACAATTAATCAGATCTGTGGATTATCCACGGTGCCTGCATACATACTGCAATCAGTTCATTCACTCGCAGACAGACATCCTATCATGCATGTAAGTGTACTGACTGAAGCCAAGACTAGCAAGAGACAGGGTTCTTATTGGCTAGGACAAGTCAGGCTAATTGGTGATTTCAGTGGCTGATTGAAGTTCATTTTTAATTGATCACTTAGTATAATTGGTCCATTGGGTCAGGGATGCTCAGAGTACAGATATTATACAAAAAAAGATGAAAGTGCCTTAAAAATGCCCTAAGGTACATTAGAATGCTCAATAGCCAAGTTGTCTATTAACAGTCAACCTAAAAGATAGGTAGTAAGGCTTTTTGGATCCTGGTTACAATATAGTCATATATGTAATGAAAGTAATTCTTTAATTTTTGACAAATTTCCATTGGTTGAATGGGGCTGGTGACCACATCCACCCCTCTTACTGGATTTACACATCTTTGAATCCCTGTGGGAAACAGCTTCCAGTCACTTTCATTTCTAAGAGAACAAGACACTTCTCCCTCTTAAAGAATGTTCGTCTGCATACATTCACAAACTTGTTCAAGGCACTCCACTTTTTCTGAGGGCTTGACTGAAGTTCTTGGAAGGTGTTTGATGTCCCTACACTGTTAGGCTTTTTATTAATTTTGTCCAGCTGCTGTACCTGCCAGGCAGCAAAAAAATACTGACAAAAAGGGCTTGAACATATTTCCCTCAATGTTTTTGAGCAAGTATGGGGAAAAAAAATCCATTTAATGTATTCAGTGATGAAATATGAACAGGTGAATTAAATTATTCACCATTTTACGCTGCACCCTCTGATGATAACATTGTCCCTAGCAGGCCAGAGACTCAGAATACAAAAGATATTTCTGTACAGTTGGCAATTGTCAAAGGAGCACTCTACTCTCCTGTTTGTGTATGCACAAAGAACATCAAAGGCTTGTCTCAGATCTTCAAATGGATGATCTTAATGTGACACTAGCGAGGCCTCAAAGGCAGCGCAGCAAAGAAACCCTCAGAATAGTCAAGAGGAGGCAGCTTCCTGTGCTGCCACCCCCAACTCCTCTCCCTTACATTCCATCACTTAATCTCTTTGTCTTGCTTTCCATTGTTTCTGTGTTTTTCTGAACCTGTGCATATCTGGTATTAACTGCCACATCCTGGGTGATCTGATCACAAGTGCACAG
This sequence comes from Ctenochaetus hawaiiensis, assembly GCA_029783645.1. Classification (NCBI taxonomy): domain Eukaryota; kingdom Metazoa; phylum Chordata; class Actinopteri; order Acanthuriformes; family Acanthuridae; genus Ctenochaetus; species Ctenochaetus hawaiiensis. The sequence goes on along the minus strand of JAPZDY010000021.1, from coordinate 13,965,410 downwards.
CTCTAAGTACAGTTGTTCAACCAGTATGTCCTCCATGCATTTTGAGATATGCTCAATTCATATTATGGGTGGTAAGAGATACTTACGACCACTTCCTTTAAGCAATGTGTATGCAAATGTGTCCTTGCTACGTTAAAGAACCCCTACTCAACGGACATCTTTTGCAAGTAACCAAATAGGCTGTTTGTGAGGCATTGTCTGTTTCATCTGATTCCAAAAATATCATATAATATCAGCCTGAAAATGTGTTACAATGTTTTTGAGTTAAGAGAACTTCAGTACACTTTGCAAAAGGACATACTTCCTTATGATCCAACATTAAATGCATTACTTGCATTTCTTCACTCCTAAAAAGTCAGTTTGTTGCTGTACTGACCTGTCAGCTGCTTTACTCTGCACTAGAGAGTTAGGATAATGTGAGATATGCCATGTCTTAAAGTTTGTCTCAACTGCCGACATTCAGCAGCTGATAAAAAACATTTTCAACTTATTTCCCCATTTCAACTAATCTTATGGCAGGACAATATTTTATTGTTATGGTAAACAAATTTAACAAATACAGTAAACCGTTATCTATATAGGTTACTTGTTTTCTTCTGATTCAACAATATGGCAGTTTAGTGAGCAAATGCATTTGGAAAAGCATAACAAACATTTTGGAACATTATCTAATGAATTTTTCTTTTCTGGGGCCTCCTTGTAAATTCAACAAATTTTCTAAATAAACTTGCTTCTTTCTTTGTGGAAAAAAAAGTGTCTGTTTGTCGCCTAGATGTTGCCTGCTGCTATTGGACTGCTGCTAAATACAACACATTTGATCTTTGCAAATGGAAAGATGTGGGTGTTTATTTGCATAAACAGCAGGGAAGGGAGATCCGATCACAAGTGGTCACTTGACATGCATGTGAGGATGCTCTCTCATGCCGAGTGCCAAACATGTACATAGAGCTGTCCACTAGTGATCAGATCACTCAAGACACATATTAATACCAGATATAAACAGCCTCTCTAATTCTCTTTTCTCATTTTTTGCCCCTCATTATCTCATCATTCCTCTCTATCACTCTCTTTCTCTTACACAAACACACACTTACACACAAGTCATGTATTTTCCCCCTCCTTTCTCTCTCATGATCTCTACTAATGAAAGAGAGAAAATTTCCACTGTTGCTCTTAATGAGAAATGGCAAGCAATCGCAGCCGCAGCACACTCTCACAGGTAGATTCACGCAAATAACAAAACCCAGAGGTTAAATTTCACCACAGGTGACTTTGGATTGCTATTTTAGAATCAGTCGATAGCTATTGATGAGCAAGATGGAGAGAGGGGAAAGGGGCATGCATATTTGAATTAGCATCATACACTGAGGTGAATTTTAAGTGGCAACACAATGTGGGTGGTTTATGGTGAAGGATTGTTCATACTATATTATATTATCTTTGGTTGTTTCCATTACACTGTGAGGTTTAGTAGCTGTGTAGAAATTGATGAGGTCAAATGAGGTCACACCCATTCAAAAAGCAAGTGGGCAAGAAAATTACACATAAATATAAACTGAAACATGAAGCATCCAGGCCTCGGTTTCACTGGTTCCTTGTCAAGATTCTGAGGTCGAAGGATCTTTATCTTTCAGCTGTGAACATCCCTTTTTGTCTTAAGAGTCCCTTTAAATCAGTCCAGGAAAAGACTCGCCATTATCTCTGATGAGATGAACTGTGACTTCTCCCCAGGAAAGTAAACACATTTGCCTGCCATCCAAAGCATCCTCTGGAAGAGAGCTAGTTTGGTTTCTGTTTCAAATAAAGCAAAGATAAAATCAGAATTTGCATCCTGGCTTTGTGCTCATGCTGACATCGTAGATTCTGACTGTTTTCTCTGCTTATAAAATGAACTGGAAGGCTGAGTCCTCACTGTATGCTGTTGTGGATATTGGGATTTAGTTCTGCCAGTTGTGTTAGACCTTGTAGGTTTTTTTGTGCCGTTAAACCATTAGTCAGGGATTGTGATCTCTTTCAGCTAAGTATCACTTTAAGCTGTGTGTTTAAAGCAGTTCTTTGTAGCACAAAGGAGGTATACAACCTCTTTGTCACTACTTGTTGAAGTACCCTGTGTGTGTAAGCAGGTGTGTGTGTGTTCGTGCGTGCGTGTGTGGGTGTGTGTGTGTTTAAGCTTTTTATACCTGATCTTTTGATTAGCACAATACTCAGTGTCATCTGTGAATGAACAACCTACTTGTCACAATTGTTAGTACTTCTAAACAATTGTTCACTGGCTAAGGTGTGATATTGAATTAGATAATAGATTTGAATAATGGCAGAAAATATGCAGGAAAAACTTAGGCTTTTTGTGCTTCCATAAATGTTCGCAGATGGAAAATGTTTATATAATTGAGCATACACAGGTGTAGCTTGAGTTCTAATTTATTATCAGTCAGATTTAATCACAAAAAAGAATTCTCTCAATAGCTTCACTGTAACAGCAGAAAAGTAATCAAAATTAATAAGGTATCAGCTTTCAGAGAAAATTAAAGGGAAAATTGTTTTTTTTTGTGTGTGTGTATATGTGTGAGTTTTATGCTAACAGTTTTACACCAAATCAAAGCAGTAAGATTGAAACAGAACCTGCAGAGTGTGTAACTCAATCAATTATGTTGAGAAAGATGCCAGTTTCATGGAAAAGCAGGAGTGAGCTGAAACAGGTATTAACTGAAGTAGGTTATGTGCAAAATTATGTGCGATTTACAGTTCATATTGCCATATATTTGACAGACCCGTCATGAAATTAGTCTGCACGAGTTTTACCATGTACAATACAGGTTTGTTCATGTAGCGCATGTTCACAAGTTTATGTATCATTATTTCTGGCTTTTCAAATGTTTATGTGTGAATAACTACAGCTGGCTCAACAGGATTTTAGTTGGATGTGCTTGTAAAAACTGACAAGTGACTGTAGTTAAACATAAGCATCTGTGTAAACAAGCTAAAGATGAAATTTGCTCTTAACTATGTACAAGTCTGGCACACAGGAGAGGTGTTCGAGGAAGGAAAGAAAGTTAACATTAGCAAGTTTTACATTAATACACAGCACCTATTTAAAAAGAAAACACTTCTGAAAGCTGGTTCACTGGTCCATGCACACAATCGCCTCCTAAATGCCCATATGATCGGTCGCTGAATAGCCATATATCATTCACAGGGCTGTTTTAGGTTACATGGCATCTTTTATAGTAAACTTGACAGAAAAAAATGTGGAGAAATCATCACAGATCATCCGTAACTAAATACTCTCAGTCTATCTCAGCTGAAGCACAAACACTCCAAATCCGTCATCACATAAGCATGTCGTCCACCACTCAGCCTGTTTGTAACATGGATGGACAGTGTCACCTATCTCGCCTCCTACTCCCCTCTATATGTTCTATTGCAGGTGGTCTAGGCTACATGTGGGAGTGTGGGAAGGCAGTAGCCGTGTTATTCTTGCAACACCCCACACTCCCTCAGGAACACACCCAGTTTCAAACTCAGTCTTCATTGTGTTAACAGCTACCCAGCTGTATAATTTCATGGCTGCATTTTGTATGATTGTTAAATCATTACATGTACTAAATCTGTCCTCAAACATATAAATGCCAGGCAAAGTATTCAAAATTGCTTCTGCAGTAGTTTAAGCCACGATATGTCTCTCTCTGTTTGGTACCATACTAATGCTAGATAGCATTTAGTTTTCATTAAGCTGAATGCTTAGCTGTCAGTCAGCTGACTGAATGCAGTGATAGCCAATGATTTACAAACTGACACTACAGCTGAGCCATTAGCAAATCATACTTTCCTGTAATTCCTTATAGACTGTTTCAGGCCAAACTGTTTTATGTCATACTACAGATCATCTTAAACGAAAGATTATGGAGAATTCTTGCACCATGTGGTATTTAATGTACCATATATGTTCCATCATTGCAAATTATATTTCTCTCCTTGTACACACACATACAGTATATACTATATGTACACCACACACACACTTACACACACACCTTATGATTTTAGCTGAGGTATAACAATCACCAAACCGGCAATTCCTATTTCGACTTCCCATTTCATGTGCTAGATGGAAGTGAACTTCGATGAAAAGACTGAGGCTGTTCACTCCAATTTTCTGAGGAGTCCTCCAGCTTAATTGGTCAAGCTCTTATCCCCCAGCCCACCTCGGCTTAGCCCAGGAGGAGATTTTCTCTGCCCATACCTCTGCCTTCATCACCCCACCCCCCCGTCCTCATCCCCTGAGAAGTAATCGGAAGAGACTGATGTGGGAGAAAAAGAGTTACTCTCTCTCTCTCGCTTTCTCTCTCTCAGTCTCTCTGCTCAGCCTCAATGCTGGCTAGTTGGTTAATCATCCTCATTTGCATTCGTTTTGCAAAATTCCTATCAGCCAATCAGGAGCCGTTTTGCAAATATCCCATCGGCCAATAAGGAGCCGTGTTGCAAATTCCCATCAGCATTTGTTTCGCAAAATTCCCATCAGCCAGTCAGCATTTGTTTGGCAAAATTTCCATTGGACAATCAGGAGGCGTGTTGCAAAAATCCCATTGGCCAATCCGCATTCATTTTGCAAACTTGCTTATCATCACTGCATGTGTATATGTCATTTCAACATGTCTCGTCATCTGCCATTGTTGTTGATGATGTTGTTTGTTCCCACACTGTGATTGTACCTGAGTCATGGAGCAGAAATGCAGGAAAATGGGAGCTAAAGGTGAAACCTGAAATGTGGGTGTGTGATAACAGCTTGAAATTAAGGGAAATAATGTTGAAGCCATGTTGGCAATGGAATGCAATGTATCACATTTTAGCAAGTTGTATTTACCTTGTGCCAAATATCTACCTCTTTTTTTCTAAACTGGTTATTAAACCAGATGGATCATGCCAAGATTTAGTTGTTTTCTGGTTGTTTTTCACATATAAACCTTCAAGTCAAACACAAGTGTTTAAGCAGATATATTAGATGTTTTATTTTCAAGTACTCACATATCAGACTATGCTGAAAAAAAATATCATGGTGAGGTAGCAGTGTCCTTTATTTTCCCCCAAAAGCACCCTTACAGTGTTGCACCATTTACCTGCGATTTGAGTGCCTGCATTTCCATATTTAGGCAATCAGAAAAGCCATTAACATTTTCCAGGCGCACCGTGATGAGGAAATGTTTGGTGCTGTGGCAGAGTGTTCATCCTGCAGCCCAGCGGGCAATGGACTTTATTCCCACCCACCCTCGCCAATTCCTGTAGGAGGCCAGATGCATTGCTAGGAATGTTCATCCCAAGGTGACAGAGCTGAGCTGATGCCCACAGGATGATACACTTTCTGGGCAGCATTAAAAAATGACATAGGATGAATAAATAAGTAGCTGGCTCACAAATGATCACAGATTTAAACGCTATTGAATGACCATGGAGGAATCAGTGAAGAAAATGTTTCATAATAGCTTAACAGTTAACAAGAGAAATGGGTTCTTGTCTTAGCGATAACATGATAATGCACTTAAATGGAGCAGTGAATAAGATGGACACCTTCAGCCGCCTACCTTTCATTTGTTTTAGGGGCCTACGAAAGATTTCTACTGCAATGTAGCATTAAAAAAATTCTAAATTCTATATTCTATATGTGAGGGTTTATTAGAATTGTTTATCAATATTGTTTTACATGCAGTGGCTAGAATTTAAAACCTATATTTGGCACAAACTTGAAAATTTTGAATTCATTTTGGTGCATGTTTGCTGCTAGCTAGCTGCCTCATCTCTATTTGAATGTAACTTCAAACACACTTCATGTTGAGGGCTACTCCATCGGGCTCATATACAGTAAAGTAGCTGTCTGAGTCCAGAGTCCTATCGAGTGCATCTGTAATATTAAGTCCTCATTAAGCTTGTGATGAGCTTAACTCTGAAAAAGGCCCCACATGAATGCTGCTTCCAACAAATCATGTCCTTTAAATCTCTTGCATTATCCAGTCCACATAGAAGAAAGAGAATAGCAATCCATGAAATGAAATAGCTGTGAAAACTAATGTGTTTTATCTTGCAAGTGAGCTGGCTGTGCAAGAGGTTGACTGCCATATACAGTGCGTGAAATGATGCGCTGCTCTGCTGAATGAGAGAAAGAGTCTGAGTCAGTGCGGAGCTGTGAGGGAGAGATTGCATGTCAAAAGATATGTTCCACAGTAACGGACGAGTGTCTGAGAGCTCATGAAATGATTCACTGGTGAATTCATGCTCAAGTATTAATCAGATAGCACCCGCCTGCCTGTTTGAAGAAAGAACTAAAAAGGAACTCTTCACATATCGGCTCCCTCAGGAGTACTTAAAGTGGAAACATTTGTGGAAGAAAAGATGAATTCGACCATTTCCCCACCAATATTCTAAAGGGGAAAAGCATACCGCTTTGTGCATGAATACTGATTCCTACTCAATTTTCCCATCAAAAAGAGTGATAAAATCAAATGAAAGCAAGTGTTTTATTGTTGTTGACACACCCTGTTAACAGAAACACAGTCATTATAAAGTCTAAGGAGCACTTTAGGAAAGCAACACAGAGACCAAAGATTGGGAACACAGTGTGCACCAACATGCACCCATTGGCTCCACAGTTGAAATGACCATACAGAGTTTCTATGTGAAAAGATTAAAATGGGGATTTTAAGTAGGCTTCTGCATTATAGCATGGCCTAGATTCTGCAGCTCTCTGCAACAACATAAAGAAGTATTCTTTTTTTGTGTGTGTGAATATTGTGAGGTGTAATCATGGCTGCCATGGTTTCCCTTGTGACGGATAAGCTCCTCCTTCACTTCGAGGCCCTGTGGAAGAAGGTGGTTTATACCTTTTGAGGAGTATAAATAGTTTTTTGGCTGCAAGTGTGAGTCGCATTGTTCATGCATCAAAAATGCGATGCTGGAAAAAAAAAAAACCCTGCCATACACCTCAGATTCTGCTCCCCAAATGAGTCACTGCATAAAGCTGGTCACAGCTTATCTTGATTAAGTGCTTGTTTACCAAACAGAAAGCCATGCTATTTATTTCTCTCCAACTCCCGATCAAATGTGCTGTAATGTTTACATTAGGGTGATATTTGTATACAAAAGTAGTATTAAAAAATTAATGCTGTACAGCAGCATGAGGGTTTAGCTGCAAGTTTTCTAAGTTAGAAATTAAAAATATGGTCAGTAATATATCAACACCTTAATGTCTAAGGTTATTTTTTTGGCTATTATATATACAAGTCAATTTGCATCTCTTATCAGAGTATTAATTACTTTAAAACATATTTAGACGTGTTTTGATCTGCAGCAACAAAATCTCACAGAAACATCTCACCACAGGCAACACAGCATAAGATCTACTTGGGTGACATTTTAAACACTCACTTCAAAAGTGAGGAAGATGTGTCCTTCCATCAACTCACTCAGCTCCAGTAGTTTGACACGCTGGACTGAACATTTGTGGATGTCACATTATTCCATCTCCCAAATGTCACTAGTGGCTCAGCCTGAAATGAGTTCATAAGGTAATCAGATTGGGACTCTGAGTTCCCTCCTCAGAGGGATCAAAGGCAGGCTAAAAGCTTATTCTTTTTTATTTTTTTAATTTCCTCATTCTTTGATCGGTTCATATAACCTAAAAGGAGGACATGAAATTGAGCCAGTTGTTTAGCAAACCAGAAGTCTGATGAGAGTTTGTCATCCAATCACAAAAGCCGCTTTGGGGCTCTGGAGCTGCCCCAGCTTCCAGGTTTCCCTCATTTTTCGTCTAAGCAGTAACCCATGCAAATCCAAGGCAAGTGGGGGGATAAAACATGTTGCTTATTAGCATGTGGAGGTTGCATCTTGCCACAGGGACACCAGTCCTTAATGCATGGAGAGGATTTGTCTCCATTCCCTGTCCTTTTGTCCTTGCATGCATTTTTCTTTTATTTTACGTCTCCATTCTGTTAATAATACATGAATGTCCTCTTTCCCTCCCCCTCCCTCTTCCCCCCCTCTCCTCCCCTGTAGCAATTATTGAACCCACCACCACTAGTGCTGTCTCAAGCCCAGGTCAGTATATGTCACCATGCTGTACACCAAATCAGCAAGAGGTCCGCTGCCACATACTAACCTGAGCTGAAATCCTCTCCTCCATCTTGATTTATTTTCTACTGGCTGGCTGGAATGCCTGCTGGGTTTACAGCTTCATTGTATGTCCTTGGTTTGCTTTTTTTTTTTTCTTTTTTTTTTTTTATTAATTTTGGGTTGGCTTCTCTAAAGACTGGCTACATATACTTCCTGCAGCCTGTGTCATCACGCCCGCCCCCTCCCCCTACTTTCCTTTCATTACAACCCTGCCTCCGCCACCACCACCCCCCATATGGAGCAAACAGTAGTGTCATCAAAGTGGCTCTTCCATAGGCCTCTGGTTCTGATGCTTTTCATAATGCTGATGGCTTCTTCTTCTCCGTCTCTATCTGGCTTTCTCACTGCCCACAGCACCTCTCTCCTGCTCTCCAGTACTACCTAAATGCAGTATACATCAAAGGCAGGAAGCTGTTGGTGGCAAAGGCCCTTTGGTCTGTTTGTTGTTTGCAAGATGGAATCTCTGCTGTCTTTGTACTTTCAAAACTCCTTTTTGGTCTCCTGCTCGTTTTCTGTGTCTTAATCTTCCTATATCCCTCTCTCTTCTTTCTCTCTCAGTTCTTTCCCCTTTCTAGAACAATCAGTTGGCAGTCTGCCACCCTCTTTAACCTGATCTCCTGCTAGAGCTGTTGTCTGTGCTACACTGTCAATGTCGCCCTTGCGCCCACCCCCACCCCCACCCTTCTCCTCACTGTATTCCTCTGCTTCCACATTCCAGCCCAGAATAATCCCCTCTGGCTGGTCGTCCTTTCTCCCTCTCTAATGGTTTTAAGCAAGTCACAGAATGTAATCTCCCATGCTGGTTACATTATTTTTGCTTAATACTGTTCATGCGCACAGAAACATGCAGAGTTGCACTCACACTAGAAAAGGCTTTCACTGGCACAGACGCAAACACAAAAGACACTGAAATGAAAACATGCTCAAATAGTCAAACATGCTCAAATGCACCTGCACTTACAGCGCACACATAATCACATGTGAGGATTCATATTACACGAATCTTCCAAGTGTTTTTGTCACTTTTCATCTGCCTCTGTGGATAGGTGCCATCATTTTTCTCCCGCACTGTATGGCAATACAGATCTGGATTAGCACGTGCTTGCCTGCATTCTCTACCTGTCTATCAGAGCCAGATATAATTATCCATGGAGATTCTGTCAGATAACAAGTTGAAATAAGCTCAGCAGCAACCAGCAGTCCTGGCATGGCCCTGAACTCTCATTTGATGTAACGCTTGCAGAACAAATGACAATTTCATGGTCCAAAGAAACACCAGTGGTTTCAATCGTGGAGATAAACTCACTCAGCGACCCACTGTTCTTGTTTTGTTCCAAGTTGTATTTAAAGGTAATTTTTTGATGGCTCCCCTACTAAGTGGCTTGGCAAAGGGAATTATTTCAGATCCCTGCAAATAGTTCTTTGCCCCAACCATTGTTTAATCAAGTTTAATAATTAATTTTAACAGTGTGTCTGTTTGTCTTCTTCCTGTGAATGAGTTTGGGAGGATGGGCTCCAAAAAAAAGGAGTCTGCAAGGTGCTTGAGTCAGGAGATATTAAGTGGAAGAACTGTTCATCCCCCACAGTGCTTGCAGTGCATATTTCAGCCCATTCATCAAGGGCAAATGACAACAAAAATTTAAATTACAAGAGAAAACAACGTTAATAGGCAACATCAGTCATTGTTGCCATCATTGTGCTTTTATAACTAACCTTGCTGTGCCAGTACTACTCTAATAAGAGTCAGTTCAGATGGGACAAAATGTTAATGTGTGGGTTAATTACAACCTATTTGCATGCCAGATATTAGATTGTTTTGACTCAGAGTTTGTATACTCTGATCCTTTAAATACACAACTGCGGACATACTTGTGCCTGAAGGATATTTTTCACAATGATCCCAACTTTCCACTGTATTATCACCGGGGGCAACATTTAAATATTAAAAAGTTGATGGATAACATACTTAAGCAAGTTTCTGAGGAAATAGCATACATAAATATTGTAACTTGTTGTTGCCTGAAAGGTAAGAAAATTTAATTAAAACAATGTGGAAATGTGCAGTAATAGAAAATGTATGCAAACCAGCGGCATAGCCCTCTAAGTTAATCTGATAAAGGGATTACAGTAGATATATGTTGCTAAATAGAAGGTTTGCTAACTATTAAGCTATACTAGAACTAGGGCAATCACAGCATGAATTTTGTGTATTAATTGTAATTGTAATGCTCTTTATGCCCTAAAACAGTTGTAAAAACCTACATCTGCCCCAAAACTGTGACTTTATAGTCTTATAGCTACATGACAATGTAAATTCTTACAAAGTGTACTATGTCCTCATTTAAAAACCCTAATTTCACCCCGATTACTCTACATTACTGACCACAATGCATCAAGGTGTTTGTCTTGAGTCGTCGTTAGCAAGTACTAAAAAATTGATGTTTGACACCCAGAAAAGCTAGAAGTTCCCCTGTTATAATTCAAATAGGGGAAGTGGAGATGGTTGACTCACAAAGGTACCTTGTGGTCCAAACAAACAAAAAGTTGGGCTGAATAGACCATAAGAGAAAGCTCCTGTGAAGAAACATGCTAAGAGTCAGCAGCAGCAAGTGCACTGTTCTTGGCTGTCATGTGTTAGGGAAGAGGCATTGAAACTGGTGATGCCAGTAAATTTGGTAAGAAGTCCAGCTCTGTGGTTGGGCTGGAACTGCACTGTTTGGAGGCAGTGGCGGAGGAGGAGGATGATGGACATGATGAACACCGTCCTGAATAACCCCTCCCACCCGCTCCATGATGAACTGTGGCAGATGGACAGCACATTCAGCCACCGGCTCATCCCACTGCAGAGGAGGACAGTACGCTTCAGGCATTCACTTGTGCCCACTTCCATCAGACACCACAGCAGCGACTGTGACCACAGCCTAAACCAGCTGTGACCCCCCACCCCCACCCCCACCCCTACGTTCAACCCACTCCCATTCAGCCAGACCTGTCACACTCACTGCTCTCATCTCTGACTGTTCCAACATTCAGACTGTTAAAAATGTACCTTTTCTACCTCTGCTGCACACTGATCCATCCATTGCTATACCCATTTGTCATTATTGTTATTACTGTTAGAAGTCATTGTATTCAAGGGACAGTGCAACATTTTACAAAATGCAGTTATTTGCCTTCATATGAAGGATTGTACGAGAAGACCGAAACCACTCTAATGCATGTACATGAATGTTAAGCCACAGTCAGCAACTTAGCTTAGCTTAGCAAAAAGAGTAGTCTTCCAGTCTTAATGCTACGCTAAGCCTACCATCTCCTAGCTGTAGCTTCAACCTTTAATCACGAGAGTGATATTGCAAGTATATCGAGTGATATATGGCAGGTAAAGGAATTATCAAAAACTTTAAACTCCCACTTTAAAGTAGAATTTGATATATTTATTTATTTTATTGTATTATTTTTATACTTTGCTCAATCATGTAAATTTTATAATGTACCCTTTGTAAGATATTCTATATTATTATTATTTTCACATTTATATTTTGCTCAAATGGAATTAAGCATGTCTCTGTTATGCATCATAAGGATATAACTGTTTCAGCATACACTGTTAGTACTTGATAAAAACAAACATTCCCTGGCGTATATTGCAGTATGGGCCTATATATTACTAAAATTTAAATTGACCTCTTTTTCTCTATACTTATGGTATCTGTATTTTTTACCGCCGGCACCTGAATTGACACCTTTTGGGGGTCAGTTGATATTGTGTTGTCCTCTTTTAACTCATCCTATCTCATACATGGTAAACAGATATGTTCATTCTTGTCAGGGCATCACAGACAGAAGTAGAAGCCATCAGTTGTTCCTCCTTAAAATAATTTCTTATCTTCTGCACCATGAAAGTTTGCACTGCTTCTGTATAAAAATGGTAATATACAACATTCTGACAATAAAGGTCTTAAGCTCATTTTATCTTTAGCATATGGATTTGTATGTATTTACCTAAACATAAAGCAGTGCTCCGATACTCCAAAGCAGCTGGCACGGTGCCACCCTGTCATCCCAATGAAATGTAGATCTGTGATAATAGCATATGCTCCCACAGGCTTTCAGTTCTGTTTATTCCCGCAAATCACTTGACAGTAAAAAAACAATGTTCTTCACACTGTTCTGAGCCCTATTTCTTGTCTTTGCGAGGCACAGTGTACAGTGCTACTGGATCAAGGAATATTACATGCATAATACATAAAGTATGTGACTCACTGATTCCCATGTGTCATGTTAACTCCCAAATAAACAAAATTCAGGAAGCCAGAGTGTAGCTAAGTGAAGAGGATCAGTTCCCAATTAAGCCTGTTCTTAGCCCTTATTTTTCATAGTGTGTGATTATTTTTTGTCCTATTTCTGGTATAATCAGAGGTAATTACAGAGGAGGTAACTTCAATGCTGTCATCTTGGAGGCCTGAGAAGCATTTATTTGACCCTCCCTCCCAACCCAGTATGAATCAGTAGGAGATAGGAAGAAGAGATTAATGACTCCATAAAGGTTTATGTGTCTTGTTAATACCATGGAGTAGGTCAAAATAAGATCCACGATGGAGCAACCTTTAAGAATTCTTCACTTTTGATCCAGAATATTGCCCTGCATGTCTGTCTGCAAAGACAAAATAATCAAATCAGTCTCTGTATAGATGTTTAAAACTGAGCATCTCACCAGCTTAATGAAGATGATTTTCTGATTGATTTTGAGTATGTCTTTCTTTATTCAAGGTCCAAAGAACAACATCAAAAGAGATAATCTACCTTATTAAGTATTCTTACAAAGTCCTCCAAAATTTTAAAAGTCACTCTCTCAGCTCCCCAAGGCTCAAGGAGCTGTGTTCATCAAATTATTTTAGTGGGCATGTAAAACTTTTTAAATCAAAGGGTAGCTGGCTAATTTATGTCTGAAAGTAGGGTAATGTCTTCTTTGGAAGATGACTTTAAACAAGGTTAGGTTATGATTTCCTCTCAATTCTTTATCTAACGTTGGTACAAGTTGGACCCTAAGGCACATTTTGTTGATATTACACTGCGCAAGGCTTTCTGAATAAATAAATAACTTGGCATTTTTCTCTTAAGTTCTAAATTAATAGTCTCTCTTGGCCATCACTTTGTAAATATTAGACTAACTATTACTGGAAAAGCTCATAAGCACATTTAGTCTGTCTTTGAAACCATGTAATGCGTTACTTTGGTGATTAAATCTACAGCTGACTGTTTTTCAAATTACTGCTACAACATATTCTAACTTTAGCCTTAATACATAATGCATCTTTAGATGCCTTCATTAAAATTTTACAACTTTATGACTTTATATCAAAGTTTTGATTTTTTTATGTTTGGCCTCAGTGGGAATTAATGGTGATAAAAGAATAACAGTTTGAAATAACGTTTCAAATTAAAAGTTTTCAGATGTTCTCCCAGTTCAACTGAGGCACAACATTGTGGATGACGAGCAGCCTCACTGCTGAGCTTGAACGTTGGCTGCTATCAGCTGTAAGCTTGTAATGAAGGCAAAGTGACTTTGAGATTCACTGTATTTCTTTCTGTTTGAAACTGTGCCGTTACTTTGTCTGTGGGGGTATTGTCAATATGGTGTCACATCAAACAAAAGTTGTATTCTAGTCATATTTCAGCATGAAAGCCCAAACATCAGAGCCACTGAAATGGAGAAACTGCTGCCCAGATTCACTAATTCACTGCAAAATATTTTACATGTTGAACTCGAAGCTTATTGCTCTGAAAACAGAAAAGCATGTATAAATTACAATTTTTGTCCCTGAAAATACTAATCATTATCAAGCAGAGTGACTCGTGGGCTCTGCACTTACAATATATTCTGAAACATGTGCTTCAGCATATGCTTCATTTCTATGTGGACCACTTGAATATTGTTTTTTATCAATAACCTAAACATTTGGCCTTCCCCAGGAAAAGTAATATATTCACCAAAGTCCATGCAGGAAAAACTAGAAGAACTTTAAAGGTGTCTTGTCTTTTAGACATTAAGAAGTTTTTGCTGCTACAGCATGTCCCTAATTTCCATCAGGATTATTTCTGACATTGTGCAGGAGAACACTGATACTTGGAGATTGATATTGGATGTCATTGACAGAGCTGAATAGATCTGGCTGTCCTTTGTTTCACCCCAGGCACAATCAATATCACAAATCAGTAGACATACACAATAACATAACTCTATCCGTTCCACAGTCCTTTCCAAACCAAACTTGGTTCACATTGGATATGTTGTTTTTTTTCAGACATTTCCAGCTTAACAGATAAGCAGTCTGAAGTCTAGGAGAGTCAAATAAAAGCAGGTACCAGATTTTTAAAAGGGTTTTTCTTCCATTTCTTCGGCTCTAGCTTCACACACTGCATAGGCTCTGCCACCTTTCCCTCCTACATCTCTAAAAATCCTTGCAGTAAACTCAAACCTTACAAAGGCGATGTGTGTTCTTTGCTGTAGCTCTGGCGTTATTGATAAAGTCTCCCTCATGAGGTGAACCCCACAGGACTCCTGATATGGGAAGCTGATAGAAGCCATGTTTCACCAAACAGCAACTAAAAAAAGGACCCTGGTGTTAACAGTGCTAACGTAGCATTCCTTTATATGTCTGTCACAGAAGTACAGGCCAGAGGTATTGAATTTGAGTTGCATTAAGTGGCAAATGCAATATAGTAAGTAATATTACCACTGACTACTGCTTTGTGAGTCACCCTCAGCTAATGGCACTATAAATACACTGCAATATTCAAAAGAACGGAACATCTCTCACTGATAAGCTCCTGTTAGGGTCTTGTCTGTTTGTAGACTATACTGTAAATACTAGACGACTGGATTACTTTATTAAACTCCTTGAGGAAACCTCTCCAGTAAACAGCCCTGCCTCTCTTTACCCAGCATGTCCGGTGTCAGACACACTGAGCTACCCACAGATAATCCTTTTTGGCAGTGCATTTTCTACCAGCCTTATCACTTATATGGTGGCAAGATCAAGAGCCTTGCAAACCTCTTCCGCATCCCCCTCACGCCACTGCACCACCACCACCCCGACTCCTGTCCAATATGTTTTGTTTTGAGGAGATATGCTGACCTTCATTTTTACCTGCTGCTAACTTCTGCAATCATCTCTGGAAGGAACTGATAAGCAGATGGCATGTCATCTATCATACTTGACCTCTA
>JAPZDY010000021.1:13862238-13944555 GCA_029783645.1 Ctenochaetus hawaiiensis | reverse complement strand
TGACTAACACTGTCAGAGGAAGACGCCTGAGGAGGAAAGATACTGTGCCCACTGCTTCCAAAAGCAACCTCTGCTAAACCCTTGCCTCCCAAATTTGAACAGAAATTATTATTCTAGGATTTGTTTCACTTGTATAAATCAAACAGACAGACATAATAATATGGAGATATATTTAAGCGGCTTTCTTATTGTTTAAGTCTGTTGCTCATTTTCCTCTCCTCTTAATTCTGCAACAAGATTAGTGAGACTTCAGAGGTGGACTGTGTTTAGGCAGTTGTTCAGTTGTGCTGTAAGTAATAACAGTAAATACAAACACAGTAAAGAAAACATTTTTTAGGTATTTGATTAGCCAAAATCAAACATACACATTTCATTTTTTTTTCTTTGAACAAGTTGCCCCGTTACACATTTGTAAACCACATATAAAGCTGAAGATTATGTGGTTGTTATTTACCTGTTGGTAAATGTAAGTGCTCGTTAATGTTTTTGTAATACTTGAGGCCAATGACCTGTAAAATCAGATATTAAAAAGCAATATATTGAAACAAGAGTAGTAACATAAAAAATGTCTTCATGTGAGAAACTTTAATTGTTGGAAATTCTGTAAACAGGCCATGCATTTTAATAAATTAATGATGTGTCAAACAAAGTGAAGAGTGAAGCATGTAATAAAAAGACTTGTAGGCATTACAGGTTTGTTTGGAACTCACCTGAATTCAGTAACTGTGTTCCCGGTTTGCTCCATCAATTAAACTTTAATTCCTGCTTACAACACTTGCATAAAAAATATCCGTCAGTCATCAGAGATGTGACTGTAGCTTCTGCATATTTGCATTTAATCCGGCTTTGTCTTAAACAAAACTCAATCTCCTCTTAAGCAGAACAGCCTGGACACAAACACCCCCAGTTTTACTGCAATTTTATCCCAATTCGCCATGCAAGACCATGCTGGAGGATATGTGAAAGGAAGTCTCACTATTGCTATATTTAAGTGGGGTTTTCCACACATTCCCATTTCTGTCCACAGAGAGAGATTTCTAATTGAATCCTGTTGACTTCCAGCACTTGTTTCACCTTCAAAACCATTGTGCCATCGATTATTTGGATCCATACTCGCTGTTCTTATGGCACGGTGAAAGATTTTTGTCTGCCATCTTCTCAAATCACACCCCAGACACCTCCCCCTCGTCTTTACTTTAATTGCTTCTTTACTTCTTTTGTCAAGTTTGATGTCTTCAGTGTCGCCCCTCTGCCCTCTCAAGATGAACTCTGTGCTCAGTGCGGCGGTGCTGCTGCACAGTGTTGTTTTACTCTGGCAGACCATTATCTCTGAGATGCCTGAACAGACAGAGCTGCTCTTCACGACAATTTCCCCCTACCCTTAAATCAGTCCACACTGCCCATCACCCACTAAATGGCACATACACTTTTCCATGCACAAACACACACACTGAATCATGCAGACACACACACACACACAGATACCCCTAAAGCGTTCTCTATCTTTTCATTTCTCTTGTATTTATTCTATTAAAAGCGTGTGCACTAAAGTTCATCTTGCACACACACACACACACACACTCACCGCTTCAATCACTGTCACAAGCCTCAGGAAAAACCTCTCAATCAGCTCAACAGCAGATGACAGTATCTGCAACGGACCACCCATTAAAAGCTGAGCATATGCACGGCCTCTCTCTCTCTCTGTTTACCACTCCTCACGTGTCTTCAAAATCTTTTTATTGACAAACCACACCTTGAAGACCTTGGAGGTTTTTAAACGCTGTTAGAAAAGGTCATGACATTCAGAAATGGCATTCTCTTTGGGGGAAATGGCTTGGATGTCTGGCTGTTAAATAAGGTTAGTTCTATCGGCTCGATTTCTGAGCTGTTTGGCGTCTTCAGTATCGACGGCCCTATGTTTATACTAAAGGCTCTCGTTGTGAGTTGAAGTGGTGTCGCCATGTCTGATACACTCCCCAAGAGGCTAATAAAGACAGGCTAACAGACATGGATAGTGTATAAGCACTTGGTGGTGGTGACGCATGTGCATGTATGTGTGCATGAATGAGGGGGGGTTGTTTTTGTTCCCTGCTCCTCCACCTTGGTTCTTCTCTCGCAACTGAGGAATTGAGATGCAAGAGCTAAAGGGTAAAACCTTGAAGGCACCAAACAGAAACCATTAACCCTTTAGTATTCCCCTGGCCTCGCAGCTGATGAGTTATTCAAGGCTTTTGACAAGGATCCACCCTCTTTACATTCACTAATGATAAAGAAAGGTCAGTGAACACGCTGAGATGCCTTTGGCAAAATAATCGCAGGCTCAATACACCAAGGCTGTATCAGCCTCTGAAGCGATAAACTCCCCCTATTTCCCCCCAAGTTCCTCCTTCCTGCTGAATCACTATAACGTGTTTTAAGCAATCAATGGGCTGAGCTACTCACCAGCCAGAGTCCTGTCACCATTGACACTGTTAATTAACACTGAAGAATCCCAGGCGCTTTTGTCTGAGCACATTTAAAAGGAGAACAGTGGATTAGACCATTTTGCTTTACAATTGTTATTCCTAATGCTTTCTTGCATGGGGAGATCTTAGTGATGGTGGGTGGCTCCCAGTGGGCCTCCAGGCACAGATCTACATCCTAACATGAAGCAGCAAAAACTGACTGGAAAATGTGCCTTTCACCAGAACAGTAAGCAATCCTAGCAGAGATCTGAATCAGAGGGATATTCACTTCTTCCAGTGATTGTTCATTTCCATTGCTTTTGTGTGTCTGCCACTAAATAGGATTTTTATGCAAATTTGCTTTGTAGGTGATATTTGATTGATAAGTGTGGGTTTAGGAATGATTGGTGACCTCCTTCTCTGTTTCAACTCAGCTAAAACCTCAATTTAGTCTTAACTAGGCATAAGGGGATTGTTAAACAGCTCAACATTATACGAAACCATCATACAGAGGAGAAGGGCGTGTCATTGTGTTGAGTATTAGATTTAAAAAATTAATCTGGTTACATTATTCTATATTAAATTAGGCAACATACTTGATTAAAAGACCAAACTCAAATTTAAATTGATCACTAATTAAGTATTTTCGGTGTGTTTAGAATCTGACATAGCTTTCTCCTCTGCAGAGCTTCGTTGTTGTCTAAAAACTAATAAAAACACATTAATGAGCCAAGTCTGTGCCGCGCCTGATGTGCTCCTTCATTACAATAAACATGAGCACTGCAGTTTATTTTGAGTCAGTCCCACATACAATGCTCATTAGAGCACTGAATGTGTTTTCCCCTGTTTGAGTAACAATAGATAAAAAACTACAGTGCCCAACTGTTTTGTGAACTTATTTAACATTTTTTGAAAATTAAGCTTTATATTTTTTGTTTTTTACGGATACACATCTTCAGTAGTGCCTCAGACAGACAGGGCGAAGATTGAGAGACACACTAACACATTACTGGTTTTGAACTTTTTAAAGGATTTGTTGACAGTGATGATAATACAGAATATTGCCCGCTGTCTCTTGTATTTCTAGTTATTTTATACCAGAGGGAGTTGACATCTGAGTCTTTTGGAGATGCTGTTTGTGTCACAGGCTCCACAGTGACTAATTCTCTTTTAGGGCAAAGCATTATTCAATTACAGTGTACATGTTGCTGAATGCTGTTGGACCAAAACAAGACAGTTGTCATGAATCACACAAGAAGAGCTTGTTGAAATTAATGGTTATTTGTTGCCATTCAGAATTTGTTGTCAAGTTCTAGCTGTGGGTTGTTGGTTTTTCTTTTTAAAAAGCTACAATTAAGCAGAGTAACTTTTGTCAGGGGTGTGATTGTTTTGACGTCACATTAAAATTGATTTAGAAGCTCAGTAATATAATTCTGGGTCTTATAAAATAGTAAACCAACATTTGTGAAAATGCTGATGGAACTTTGATTGTTATTTTCTGCATAGAAAGCATTATTATGCATTATATGGCTACTTTGTGACCCTTTATATTCTCTCATAGTTGGCTTTTGTGATTTGAATGCAATGTACTAGATGTGAATTTTCCAGTGTTCACAGTCACTGTCACAAGTACAGTGAGTCAATTTACTGATGAATGCTGTATGTAAATGTGAATCCAACTGCCCTGTTTTAGCTTCAAAGGGAGATGTGTACGTTTTACCAAATGTATTGATATTTGCTGTTCCCCGTACCCAGCTGAGTTGATCCAGGGGTCAATCCACCGTCCAATTTGTCGGTAAACGCAGACTTATTCCCCTCAGTGATTCCAGTCAATAATGTTTGACCTCGTGTGGAAAACAGGAACACAAAGGCTGAGAGAGTGGTACTCACATACTTGAGAACTGCAGTCACCAAGCGCAGTTCCACATCAAAGGGAAAGAGCATGTGTCACCATCATCAGTTATGGTATTTATGCAGCCATGAAAGTTGCATATTGATAGTGTCAGTGCGGCAGAGAGGATAAACCCACAGAGAAAAGGCTAAAGTGGATTTGGAGTTGAGAGGAGGGAGGGGGGTATGTGGGGGAGGAGATAAGAGTTAAGGGCCTTTTTTTCCAGAATGTGACACAGTGTGAGGTGATATTGCCTGCCTTTTATTCATACAGCTATAACATCCAGTTGCTCCACTGTTATTGTCATTGAACAGAGTGTACACAACACAGCACCTTCAAACAGTCCAACGCCTGGAGCTCACTCAAATTGGATGTGCGTCGCACTTAACTTTCAAATGCACCCATTGTTTCTCTTTGGCAGCATTTTGTGGTGCATCACACCACCTTGACTTGTCTACTCTTAGACTGCTTTGATTTTCTCAAGCTTTCAGAAAAGCAGCCAGACCTAAACAGCTAAGCTCAACCACATAATGTGCTGCTTCAGCACTGCAGTAAAAATGAGTTATTTTACTAAAATTTTGAGGTTCATATACTTTAAGTATTTCTATTTTATGTCACTGGGGAAGATTGTACTTTGTACTCCAATAGGTGTACCTGACAGCTGTAGTTCCTTGTTACTTTCCAGATTAATATTTACACAAAAAGCATAAATCAGAATAAAACTTTTTACTTAACCTTTCACTAAATCCCTCTTTACAATGTCTGGTTCAGGCTCCTTGTCTATGATTTTTCTGTGGAATATTATTTCAGATAAAAAAAAAAATTAAAGTCTCATAAAATAAAATAAATTGCTTTTTAATTACTTTTACTTTTTAATTTTAATTACTTTCCACATGACTTTAGGCTTTGTAACAGAAAAAGTCACTTGTCAAAGTAGAAAAAAAAATGTATGTACTCTTTGTCTATGTTTGGAGAACCTATAAAGATGGTCTAACAATTATAATGTGAATCAGAATTTCAGTAATGTGCCTCCTTTGTGTTTCAGGGGTGAGCTCACATAAATGTCACACAAAGAACATTGATGTAACACACGTCAAATTCACTCTGAGTTTCTGCCTTAAATATGCTCTCCTGATTAACTGCATCTGACATCTGTGATTTACTTTTTAGCCCTTTTAGTGCAGCACATCTCCAGGACAGCAGACGGAGGCTATTAAGAATTAATTAACAGCAGCACAATTAGTTTTCTAGTTTTAGTATAAAAAGGAGTTCATTCTCATTCCACCACTGCAAACTCCCAAAGCTACGTGTGTCAAGAGGGTCATTTATGTAGCACATGAGTGTCATTATTAGTTTTGTTTTTGTTGTTTTTTACTTTGCATAAAACTGCGGCAGACAAAGAGGCAGGAGAAGCTGGAAGGTTATAAATGTTTATATCCACCTCGGAGACCTTGAACTGTTAACTACTTAGCTTATCCCTCAGTGTGTGAATTAAAAAAGGAAGGTATTCAAGCAGACCAGACTAAGTTTGGTATTGTGTGTTTATATGAGAGGCAGTTCCTGTTTTTGTCATAAGCTCCTTTATAAAAATACCCCTCTGAATCAATGGTGCTCACTTCAGGACACTATAGCTTTTATCTGAACCTCCCGCAGGCAGTCAGCAACAAGGTGGGGAGTAGAGACTGGAGTGCACTCACTGCCTCCGGTTCTTCTTGGCAAAATAAAGGAATATTTCATGTGTGACACTCACACAGCCTATGGGCGTACACTATCTAAAGCAGACTTTGAGCTAGCAATAATTAACGTAAACATATGGTGTGTGCCTCCGTTGGATCGCGCCTTTCCTCCATGCAGCTTCAAGTCTTATGCAGCGCCTCAGCTAGAAATAATCCACTGCACATGCTAATCACTTGGCAATTGATTTGGCCCTTTTTGGTCCAACAATTCCTGTAAACCACAGAATTGATCTGAGAGAAATCAATTAACAGCTCAGACTAGGTAAATATGAACAGAAAATATGGATTGCTCTGCATACAGTATGTCCATCTGAGCAAATTCTGGCTGCAGTTCGTGTGCTCTTGTGCAGAAACGCTCAGCGTGAGCAAATTCCAGTCAGGTACGACTAGCCCCAGGTGAACTGTGATAACCAGGCCGTCTGCAATGATAAAGTTATCTTATATCCATCAAGAAGAAAATGCACTTAACCCTCCACATTCAGGCCTGCTGTGTTATCAGCACCATAATGGAAATTGATAAAAGAGAGCTGTCTTATCATAATCCTACATACATAACAGCGGGGAATTGCTATTTTAGGAGACTACAGGGGAAAGAGATGGGCGGAATAGAGAGGGCAGGAAGAGAGGGTTGCCTCCCTGGTTTGAGATCAGATGTTATCAGGGCTGTATTGATGAAGCAGCTCATGGAGATGCAAGTAGCGCCGGCTTGTCGTCAACATTCCTCATAACCAGCCAGATTGTCGCCGTCATCACAGGGGCGCAGTAGCCAAGCAGCAGCTGACTCAGCGAAATCCTTGGGCCTGCAGCAGAAATAAAATCCTGATAAGCATAAAAAAGTGAGGGAGAGACAGAGGGGCATGGAGAATTATTAGAGACAGTGGGAGTGAGAGATTTAAATATGGGAGGTAGAGTATTACAGAGACAGTGAGAGGAAGAGAGAGGGAGGAGAGAAGGGAAAATTAGGGCTGCATGAACTTGCTACATGCTGACGCAATTTGTTTGCGTCCCTGTGCATTTTATTAAGCCTCTAACATTAAACAGATTTAGCAGGAGCAGCCAAAGTCATGGAGTAATTATGCTTTTGGAAATGCTGTGATTAAAAACGCTCGCTTAAAGTATCAGTCCACACTGTACTGCAATTTTTTGTTGTTTATTCCCAGAAGGCACTGATGTGGATTTACCCTCTAAATTTAGAAAAAAAGGGGAAAAAACCTACAAGGGAAAATTCATAAAACATTTTAAAAATGGAGATTTATCCATCAGGCGTGCATATAAAGTACATCATTTGCAAGCCCATTGATTTCCTGCATAAAGCATGTCCTTGAATTGATAGGTGCAATAAACATTCGTGCAGGTCACTCTAAATTTTGGATTCTCCAGAAAGCCAGACTCATAACCTTGCTATTCAATTCAAATAAAAGGAGCACACATACGCTCTCTGTTTAAGCAAGAGGAGGTGAAGTGAGAAAGTGAGATGTCGATCAATAATGAAAAGGAACAGTATCTGTGTGGAGAATGCCGGAAATGTCTTCTCTGTCAGGATTCCTTCCTCCATCTCACACTGTGCTGAGGGCTCTCTTATGTGTCCAGATACCCCGCAGAGGCGTTGATTAAGTCAAGCTGAAGGCCAAAGTCTGCCTGCAATCGAGAGCCCCCAGCTCACTCAGTAAGCTATCAGGTGACCCGTCTCTCGCTCTCATTCATTCTCCAGTTAGATACTGATGCTGAGAGGAGCTATTAGAGCTCAGGCTCCAGCCCCAAAAAGCATACTGCTGGGTGTTGATAACCGGCAGGAGCCGAGATGTGGAAGCAAGGAGAGTGGGAGGGAGGGAGGGTTGGGGTGAGGATATGGCAGTACTGGGAGGTGGAGGAGGGTAAATGATCTCTGAAGGCCATCTTATTAATGGAGGCTTTTCATTACCAGCACTAATGCAAACGATTGGTGGAGCTAATGAGCTCGAAGGTTTGTGTGAATGAAGACTCCGTGGAGCAGAAGTGTGTGTGATGATCATAGCGAGAGATGAGGGTGATGAGTTCTGAACATGATACCTGGCCATGATGAACATTCTGCTTGTACAAGAACCGGAGGAATGAAGGGAGAAATGGATGAATGAGCAGATGGGTCGGCAAGTCAATTGTGCGCCAACTCAATATGGCAGGCTGCTACAGGCAAGAGGGCACAAGATGAATGATGGGAGAGACGAGTGTATTTCACTGTCAGTGGACTGACGCGAGTTAAAGCATGGAGAATGTCTTCATCGTCCTCTGTGAAGCCTTTGCACAATCTAGGTGTGTAAGCACTTGTGAGAAAAAGGAGCACAGCGGTCTTTAAAAGCGTGGCATCTCCTCATCTAATATCGGAAGCATCGCATGATATTCCACTGGGAGTCTTAACTGGACACCAGCATCATGCCCTGAAAAAACACAACCCTGCTTTTAGTGTGTACTGTACTGTGTTAAAGACACCCTTGGTGGTTGCTGTGAACCTTGCATGTAGAGGGATTTAGCCCGATTTACAGCATGGTGTATACAGGATCAGTTCTGGCTCAGGAGTGTCTCATGTGGGCTCTCTAGGGTGAGAGGCGGGGGGAGGACCAGAGGCCACTGATTGATGGTCAAGGACACTGAACCCCTCCCCCAGCCCCCTGCTCAGAAGAGCCCATCTCTGAAGCTGTGTCCTCAGGGGGATTGGAATGATGCCTGGCTGGCTGCCGTCTGTGTGAGGCTCATGACAGTCTGCTCGGAGGATACAACAAACTCAAGGGATGAATCATTCGCTAAACGACAAATGAATTGGAGACCCGACACAAAAAAACAGTGGGAAATTTTCATCTTTTCTTCTTGCCTCCTGCATTTCAACGTGTGCGTTATGGAACGTGTGAAACTCAAGGCAAGCAAACACAGGATTAAGGATATCTGAATGGATTTGCACAAACCTGACAGAATCAGTGTGTGTGTGACTGATACAGGGCTGAAAAGAGGAAGGGAAAAGCAGCACATGCAAGTACTTAATGAATGATGATGTTGTAGTGAATCACAGTGCAGCGCAAAACACTCGAGATGGTGCTCAACACAAACCTCATATCAAGTGTCACTGTTCCATGATTCATTATCTATGTCAACAGTGACTGAGGTTCAGGGCCTTAACATTTGATGTACATATGATATGTGGGTGACAAAACTGCTGTCGGTGGAGGTTTGGGAGGGAAGTGGGGGAGGGAAGGATGAAAGAAAGAGATAGAGAGAGTGTCTCATACTCCCAGCGCACTATTTAAAGCTGATGGCTCAGGTCCAGATTCAGAGGAGAGAACCAGGGATTGTTATTTTCATATGACTCTGGCTTGAGCTGGGGAGGCTCTAGTTTTTCATTTCAATTCGGTTGCAAAACAGTAATTGAAGCGTATCGCTTTCATCTCCACTTATCTCCTCTGCTCCTCTCCCTTTGGAGCGCTTCTTGTCTTCCTAGCATTTGCGCATCTTGACACTGTTGGTTTCTCTATGATATATTGTCGGGAATTCTGGTACTTCATTGTAGCTTGGCGCTGATGTACATGGCAATTAAATTCAAACCCCAAGGAGGTAGAGCTCAGTTAAAACCCCCCCACCCCACCAGCCCTCCTCCCTCCCCTGTCCGCCGCTGCTTCTGCAGCCTCGCTCTCGCACCCCTTTCAATCACTGTCTCTTTTTTTCCTCAGCTCTCTCTTCCTTTGATTCCTGCGCTTTCTCCCCCGTATCTGTCTTTCTTTTGCACTTACTTTCTGTCTGTCTCTTTCCCCTTCTGTTCCCTTCATGTTAATAAGCAGAGTAATGGTGTTGCTGGCAGGTTCTGGTTGGGGAGTTAATTAAAGCAGCAAGTTACAACCCACACAGTCAAAACAATGGAGGCCCCTGCTTTTTTTTTTTTTTTTTTTTTTTTTGCCGTGACAAGGGGAGATATTAAACAAGCCCAAAATCAAACATTGTAAAGAGGCAGGAACCCAGCAGCACTGACTATCCCCCGCCCCCACTTAACACTTCCCCTCCAGAAGCACGAGGGGTGTATTGCTACACTCTTCAGTCCAGTCAACATTAGTCATAGCAGAGATCCAGTAATTACCCCGTGAGCTTCTTGACCTGCTGCATGAAAAGCAGTTGTGTACAAGATATTAATGTGATTACTGCAGCATTTATTGAGCCAGAAACTGTACTGACACTGATCAGATGGGAAACTAAAGAAGGGAAATGGTGACATCTGCCTATTCCCCACCCGCTGCCACAAACAAACACACACACACAAACACATACGCACCCAAATGATTCTGCTAGCGTGGCTAGCACAATGCAACGCACTCAGGCTCCGACAGCAGTGGGCCGGCTGAGCAGGACAGGAGCTGTTGCTATGGTTACCATTTCTCTGCTCGCTCTCACAGCCCAGGAAAACTGTGTCATTATCCTGTACTTTGGATAGGAGCGAGAGAAAGAGAGCAGGGGGAGGGATACAAAGAGAGAGAATGAGGTAGAAAGGGGGGACAAAGATAGAAAGGCAGAGACAAGGAGAAAGAAGGGGAGGGGCTGCAGTTCACACAGGCCAGCCATGCACCTAACACACACATCATCAAAATTTGTACCCATTTGTGCTTCTCAGTTCACTACTTTTCCCTTTTCCCCCTTTTTTTCCATCTGTCAGCAGAGCTACAGTTTTCACTCTAATAAGTAAACAACTTCAGTGGTGACAGATAATGCTTGAAAATATCAGGTAAAAGCAGAGCTGTGTCAGGTGATAATGGGATGTACGCCGTTTTTTTTTGTTGTTGTTTTTTTTTTTCTGGCATCTCCTGTTAAAATTGTCACCAACAAGCTATTATGTTGGTAGAAAAGATCAATCTCTGCACCATTGTGTTTATTTTATCACACCAACAGTACATAGCATACAACTCTAATGACAGCCAGCTCGGGTTCTTATTGAATAAACTTGCTTCCACAATAACAACAGTGCAGTTGGATAACGATCCCCTTCTCTAACAATCCTCTTCTGCAAAACTACTCATCTCAGAAATACATGAAGAAATGGACGTGCGTGTATGTGTTTGTATGTATGTGCAGCATGCATGGTTGTGTAGTTGTTCACTTTGGTCGGTGTGTTTGTGCAACGTGAGGTCCACATCATAGGAGTTACATTGTGAACTAATTACATGGCCGTGTAAATAGAAGCACCCTGCTGATATGGGCTGTGCACCACATGATTTCCCCTGGTAGAACAGAGCCTGTTTGCACTGCCTCGCTGTTCTGTGTGTGCGTGTGTGTGTGTGTGTATGACTGCGACTGTGTGTGTGCAGGCATGCATGTGACCTGTACATGCAGGTATATGTCTGTGTGTGTGCATGCATGTGTGTGTGCTTAGAGCAAGCATGTGTTGTAACCTGTGAGGTGTGCTCTATTGAGCTACAAGCTAAAAGAGTGTGTCTGTGTTGAGGAGGCAGAGTAGCCCCTCCAAATGAAAGGCTGCCCTCTCCCTCTCTGCCCGCCTGACGCGGCTCTCCAGAGAGACCTGTTCATATTACTGTGGCTGTCTGCTGGTCAGAGAAGCACAAACAGCACAAAACAAGACCGCCTTCAATAGGAAAGTGAAGAAAAGACCTCATGTAGCCATCTATTCTCCTCTTCTCCACTGATGGCTTTTTTTTATATGACTAATATAAAAGAGAACAAAAGGGGAGTAAGTGTTTTGACACCAAACTCAAAAATATTACATTTAACACTTCTTTGTTTCTACTCTGTAACTTTTCAGAGGGAAATAGTGCAGCTTTTTATGCCTATTTTATTTGTAGTTACTTGCCATATGAGTTACTTTGCAGATTTGAGGCCCTGCCTTTACAGGTGTTTTCAATGACGCAGGCTGATTAGACTCCTTACATCACAGCAAAGTGAGAGAGCTGTCAGTCGCTTCAGAATGAGTTCTGAGAAGAGTTCTAATCAGACAACACCTGTGTTAATGCACTATGAATGTGTGGGGACTTTAAGGTTTTGTATTAAAGATGTAGATGAGAAGCTTAAACATAAGCTGACTGTGTTTTACATCAGTGATGCTCAGTGCTGAAACACAGTCAAAGTAAAGGATGATGCTTCTCAAGTGTCAAATTTTTAATGTGAAGATTTCAATTATTTTATTATCTCTGTCTTGTTGCTGCTGTTAACATTCTATCTTATACATATTAATAAAATTCACAACAGAATCATTTCCTGGTATGTATATGTTTGCAGTTTTCTTTATATGAATAACCATAGTTTGGTCAATTCTGTGAATATGTTTTATATTTTTGTAAAATGACATAATACAGCTTTCATTTTGTTTTGCAAACCTTTCATGACAAAAAAAATACCCTGCAAAAATATTTTCATGGTGAAATAGTTGTTCTGAATCATTTTGGCTTGTGTCGCATTACAAAAATGTTCTGTCCGTTTGTTCGCAATTCAACCAAAACTCCTTTCCCCCTTAATTCTCCTGAGGGTTTTATTTATACAAATTTTAAGGCCAAAAATAATACAAATTTGTGTAGCAGAATTTATGTTTATCTCCTTCTTTCTGACCCCTGAGTTTGTTTAATTTTGCCCAAATTCTATCTGTAGTTATTGACACAAAAGTTTTTTTTCTAATAATCTTTTTTGTATGTTTTATGAGACTGTAATTGTGGTTTGCTGAGTTTGTTTGTTTGTTTATCTTAAGTTCTCTCTGTAAGAAACATACTTAACCTGACATGACTTCATGAATCATCTTATGTCCCCTCACATTTTTTGTGACTATTTTAAAAGGTCTGAACTCCAGGTAGGAAACAACTGGACTTGGCAACATAGCTACGGATGACTTAGTTAAAACTGGCTCAGTACTAGTATGAACCAACTTTTACTGTTATTTAAGATAAAGCAGCTCTCACAAAGAGGAATTTTCTTTTAATAAGTACTTTTAATTTTGGTACTTAAGGTACCATTTTCTGAAAGTGCATCTGTGTGAGTTGTTTTTTTACTTTGAAGTCCAGCATCTCAGATCCTAGTGCAGAATGTAGAGATGTGAAGCATGAGTTTCTCTTACAAATGGAGAAGCCAACTCCAAACGGCAGCAGCAGTACAGTAATTGCAGTTTTTACAGTCTCATTTAGAAGCACCATGCCAAGCCGACTGGGGTTTTCAAATGTCGGGTGCTGCTGAGTGAAAGTGCAATCACAACTAATCAGAGCCTCTCTTGTTTCCTTGCCCACAGCACCCAACACTGCACCCTATGGGAGCACAGGAAGCGCGTACGTCCCGCTGGCCTGCCGATACCTGGTCCTGGCTCTCTCCTCCTTCATCAGCGTGTACTAGCAGAGGCCAGCCCAGACACAATGACTGTCGAGAGCATTTATGAATCCTTTTTGACATTGCTGATGGCTGGAATCCAATCTGGTACAGTTTGTTGAAAAGCAGTGAGGGGAAAATAATCAGCGTTACTTTGTGTGGGGGATTTTATTTTTTTTTTTCTTTTTGCTTTTTGGTGAAATTTCTGTCATGTAAATACTATGATGTTTTTTTATTATTATTATTATTATTTCCTTTCTTCCTTTCCAGTTGATTGACCACTTTGTGAATCAGTGCTCAGCCCCAGGCCCACTCCACCTCCAATCATATCAAAAGCCCCCAAACTTCCCAAATGAGTTACTTTCACGCCTCTTTCTCTAGGGAGGGGGGCCATGGCGCAAAATTGACATGTTCATCCGTTTTTGTAAGTGGCTAAAAAGACACAATCGTGCCAAGTCTCTCAGTACACAGAATTACCATACCAATGTTGTATTGAATGTATTCTGGGTTGTTGAACAAAGGACAGACTTTTAGATTCATAATGATAAAAATTAAGGTGATGGAGTGTGCTTAAAAAAAAAACACTGAAAAAAAACAAAAAAAACAAAAGAACAAAAAAGGCAGGGCTTTTTCAGGACCTGTGTTGTCATGATAACTCAATAGATGGATGAACAGTGTTGAAGGTGTGCTTTGTTGTATTCTGAAATGGGTCCTTCGGTTACTATGCCTGCCTAAAAGACAGGCAGCCGTAAAAGTAGCAAAATATACTGTATTGTATCTTTATATTTTAATATAGTGTAGGCTTTTGTTTTCAAGTGGGACCAGCTTTTCTCATTCGACCAAGAACATTAACACAGTTCATGACTTTGTACAGTTCGAAGGGAAGAACATTGCTGCCCTATGTTTACATTTTTCTGGAAAACATAAATATAACAGTATATACTCCATTACTCTTTTTTTTTCTTTTTTTTAATTAAGTTCAAGTGTGAATGTTGCAACAAACTGTTGCAGTTGGGAGGAAAAAGCAAAGCCCAAATTCAGCTGTTTTAAAGTTTTCTCTTAAAAGATGCACTTCTTTAAAAACATGCCATTTCCAGTTGGCATCTGAGCAAAATGTTTTGTCACTGGATTTGCTGTGTACCTTCTGATCATCTACTGGTTGATAAGCCACAGCTGCAAACTGCAGGTCATTTGAGGTGTTTGGCTTCAATTTTTAGCATGGTACTTAGATTATGTATACTGGGAGGGCAACATTCTGCACTGTGGTATTTTATTCCTTCATTTTTCTTTACAGGTAATACTATACTTGAATATTTTACACTCTCCGGTATATCTACTAAATTGAACCAGTTAACAAATAAAAGAAGTCAGGAGAGTGAAATTCCATGTAACTTAAGTTTAATCAGCATATTGACTAACTACAAAGAGAGTACAATAATGAAACGTTCCTTTGGTTCCAGTCTGAGTCTTTCTCATGTTCATTAAGAGCAACAAAACACAAAATAAAGCCTATGAACATGCTCATCACTACAAACATGGCCTAAGGTGCTAACAGCTCCTCCAATATTAGTGTCACTTTTATTAAAAACCCCAACAGTGTCCACATGCAGGGAAGCGTCCAGCCGAGTTTAGAATAAATTAAACCATGAGGTTGTTTAAAAGGAGAAAATGTGGCTTTTTGTTCACTGAATTCAACCATATCAAGGCTCAAAAACAATGTTATTGCAAGGAGTTAGCTTTTTGACAAGACAGTCATGGCATATTCATCTTCAAGTATCTTCAACTCATGGTGTAAACAGAGATACTGCACTGTAATGCCTTAATAGAACCATCACCATGAAATGAACTTCCTTTTAAAGGAAACTTCCAGGAGCTCTAAATAAGATGCGACTCATTGTTTCACACATTACTGATTATTTAATTCTCATAAACCTATAGCTGACTTATCTTTCAAATTAGGCGTTATATTCAGTGAAAACCAACAAATATCATCAGGTGACAGGTATTTTCAAGTAAAGCCAGTTGCATCTGATAAAAATGCAGTATTTGTCCTACAGGTAAACATGTTTGCGGGTCTTGTTTTCGATTTGGATTGGGTTGTATTTTGCCCGCGATCTAAGGACTAACAGTTCCTGAGTTCACACAGTATTTTCACCTGAACTTGTAACTGCAAACTTATAGAGAAATAGCCATCGCAGTTAAAAGACTTAAAGCACAAACACTGTTATTACTTTTCAGTTTTGGGTTTTGTTTTAAAGTTTGCTAAACATATGTTTTCTTTTATTGTTTGTACTGAAATTGTTCTCAGCTTGTTTTACAAATTATGAAAATACTGCACCATATGATCTTGTTTAAATGTTAAGGTATAAAGAAAATGCGTCAGAAGTATATTTATTCTCTTCCTTTATGAAAACAATGTATAAAAAAATAGATTTGAACATGTAAAACTGGATATGTGACATTTATTTGAATGAGGCCCAGTATGGCATAGTTTATAATGTTGTCGGGTTCATTTAGATGCCATAACTGCTGTTGATTTTTTTGTCGGATGAGTACATTAAAATGAACAAGGTTTGAAATCAAATTACCTACTTTTTGAAAGAGAGCGGGTGTGAACCAATATAACAGTATTATAGAACAGAATCAATGTGTGTATATTTGGAGAAAATAGGATACCTTTTGATCTTTAGAGCCAGTGTGTAGTCATAGTTTTCACACACTCGCGTGTTTGACGATGTGCAGAGAGTATGGTTGTGCTGCATGTCAAAGTTAACCTGTGTTTTTGAGGTGGCCATTTTACAGATATTCATACTTTTTATGAATGGAACCAATTTTTTTTTTTTTTTCAGACCTTTGGTTCTAAAATCTGGTCTAAAAATACACATACCTCCTGCAGACCACCAGGCTATGTTTGTTTGTGATTTATTTGAATCAACTTTGCTGATAAACTAAAAAAAAACTGCTATTCAGAGTCATGATGATTATTGTGGCACATTGGTGACAGTCTGGAGTTCTGTTGGTTGCTTGTCTAAGCAGTTAATACCATGCTAGTATTCCATATGAAATGTACTGGATGTTTATTACTTTGAAAAATGGTATTAACAAGTCCCTTTTATCGAGTCACTATTATTTGCAATAAAAGTCTTCATGTTACAATGTTAACCCATATCTGAGTTAATGAGCACTCAATGGGGTTGGCAGTGTCACTGGGTTTGAGCGCCATAACAACAACATCCTCCTCCAAAATGTGTCTTCACCACATTCTCCCTACACCCTTATTGTCCCCCTTAGAGAGTTATTTTTAGATTTTATGAGCTACATCAACACTTATTCTGTGATTCAAGTAATCTACAAGATGCATTGCAAGCTGGTGCCTGTACGTTCATCCAAAGATGTTTTTTGTCGTAGGAGAAAGAAAACTACCCTGACTGTTTTGTATTTTTAAAATTTAGCAAGGATCCCGTCTTTTTGCTGTTATTATAAAAAGAGCAGAGTAATGTGTGTTTTGAAAAACAGACCTTTTTTAATGTGGTTAATGATGCTGACAGCTGAAGCTGGCAGATAGCAAATAATAGTCAGAAGTCCTTAATTATCCTTTTCAGAATATTACACTCTGTTTTGATCACTTTAATCAGGATGTTTGAACGTGAGTGAAAATTTAACAAATTGTGCAGCAGCTTCAGTCTGTGGAATTGTAACTTTACCTTAAATTAGCCATCGTCACAACTAAAGTTAGCATACTTTTAAGTTAGATCAGTTTGAAAAAGCATTACATGATATCTGATACCTTCAGCTTTGAAGACCTGATTTACCAGATTTTTGTCAGAATCAGACTACAAGCAGTCAGTATTAATAAATAATGATAAATAATTAAAAAATAATAAATATAATGCCCATTTTTATGTTAGTATTGCAGTCACTGATGGACAGCATGTCTATAACTGTGCACAAGTGAGGTCAAAATATTCCGTTACCCGCACACCCACCCAACTGCTGGGCTGGGTCAGTCTAAACATGACTTAACAACCCTTTTTTTTAGCATCAAATACTATGTGAAACCAAATTAATGAGAAAAAATAGCACTTGAACGGACATCAGTGTTACAAGAACTACCTAAAATGACAGAAACCATTTTTGTCATTTGTTTGTTGTTGTTGTCTTTTTGCTTTATTTTAATTTTATTTATGACCTTATTGCAGCCAGCCAGTATGTGGTGATCAAGATGTTT
Organism: Ctenochaetus hawaiiensis; assembly: GCA_029783645.1. Lineage (NCBI taxonomy): Eukaryota > Metazoa > Chordata > Actinopteri > Acanthuriformes > Acanthuridae > Ctenochaetus > Ctenochaetus hawaiiensis. Next base: position 13,926,945 of record JAPZDY010000021.1, on the reverse strand, counting down.
GAAGATCAGTTTTGAGGAGCCGTCATGTCGTAAGTCTTTACAGTCATTGATCTAAATCACAAAACTAATGTGGATTCACTGTAAATTATAAACAAAAACAAATTAGGTCCTTAAAGTTGAATTCAAGCAAATAACTGATTGCAATATTATTCCGAGTAGCTCAGTGAAACCCTGGTGACACAAAAGGTTATATTGATAATTCTTAAAATAGATTGTTTGGTATATGTCACTATCTAAAATATAAATTCTCATAAATATTTAAGAAAGTTTATATTGTGTTTAAAGCTTCCATAGTTGATTCCCCTTCATAGGGGCCACTGGGCCCTATTGAACCCCACATTGGACCATTCCAGATCAGACACTGCTGGGACTGTTTTCTGTTTGAACATAGTGGTTTGAGTTATTAAGTCATCTTAATTTTGCAGTATCATGCATATTTGATCCCCTCCACTCTGCCCTCAGACTCTGTATAAATCCTCCTGAGCCCAGATGGCCAGATGCCACAGTACATAGGATTAGCCACAGTTTGCAGTGCACCATCATCATCGACTGCAGTGTGTCACTCAGTATGTATATGATCTAGAGATATTTACAAACATAAATCACTGCTCATTCCGTCCCATAATGCATCTCGGGACTGTCACAGCTTTGTTTTTTCCCCCCACCAGCACAAGGCTTTCGAGTATTCTCTGACCTGAATACACTCTTGACTAAAACATCCACGGCTGTGTGACCTACCTCTTAAAAGTTCAGTTACAAAAGTGGTGTTGATGTACAAGCTGAAAAGAGGCCACGCCACCCACCTGCAGAGATCGCTGCCTCACCTCACGCTCCCGGCTGACAGCGGAGGGGGAAAAAAAATCTCCACTTTTAAATTTAAGATAAGAGGATTTTAAATATTCATGCTGGTGCGTATTATTACGGCTCCACAATCCTCACCCTGAATTTTTAAATTGCCCATTTCAAAGCATCCTCCTCCTCTCACTGGGCCGTATCAAAATCACACTGTTCGGTTTGAATATGTTTATTACAAAGTTTGGATTTGTTGTATCATGAAACAATAGATGATTAAACTCCCAGAGGGGGACAAGTACTGTACTGAATGTGCCTTTAAAGTATTTTACAAATCATAACTCCTGCTTAGAGCATTACTGCCACAACAAGCTAAAGCTTCTGCACACATTCTTTTAACTGAAAACCTAAAGATGATTGCTCGATTATCAACTTTCTCTTTGTCAGCTATTTATAACATCATCTAAACAATTATTATGAACATGGAAAACTGCAACTGTCCACAAATATGCCATATAATTACATGCACTGTGTATTTGAACATGATTAAAGAGTGGTTTTATGACACAGACTTCAGTTCAGCAGATATTTCTGACGCATGTAACCCCCAAGTAGCAAAGCACACAAATAAAAAATGAATAAAACATAGTTAAATGTCATCATAATTAAAGTAATTATGATTAATGCATAGTGAAAGTTCAGTGTAATTGTGAGTATTTATCTTCCAGGGAAACAGACACAGGGTTCAAATTATCTTCATCCTGGGTGTTATCAGGTCAAAACTGTACAGAAAAAAGATCTTAACTTACTGGTTTTTCAGGCAGAGACGTGCATGATGGGCACATTTGTTCATCTTTTCTGTGATTGACATACTGTACCTGACTCCGTCTAAAATGCTCCTGCTGCAGTGAGAAAAACAGCTTGGAAAATCTGAGTTTGAACAAACAGCAGGAAATATTTTGCAGATTATGTAGGACTCTGGATGTCACCGTAAGAAACATAGTGACAAAAAAAACGCAAATACTGTGTTGCCAATGACAGCCGATGTAGGGAGGAAATACAATATACTGCAAGTAGCATTTACAGTCTTAAAAGACAAACTTAAATAAATATTGACAAAGATTTGTTTTTTTTTTTCCGCAGCTACAAATATTCAACCTTGTTTTCAGCACATTATTATGCATAAAAGTTCATTGTGATTTGACTTCTTGCAGTTCTTGTGCTGCAAATTATTCCATGTACCCTGCAGCAACATAAAGGCAGCATGTACTGTAGGTTATGGTAATGATTAGCGTGGTGGCACAGTGTTTTTTGACTCTTCACAAAGGCATCTGTGGCCAACATGAACAGAGTGGAGAGTGGAGGAGTTGTACGAGAGAGAGAGAGATCCCTCCTGACCCTGCGGTTAATGAAACCCTTCCTGTGCCTTTGTCAGTTTTAACTGGGAGATCGTGTCATACTACACACTGGAGCTGCTGCCTGGCTCCTGCAGTCACCGTCCTTCCCTGAGCAGCATACTGAGTTGTCACTATCAAAAAAACCTCTGTTTCTTGAGTGCTGCTATTCAGTTTGGTAGATATGTTTGTTGCACAGCAGGCAAAAGCTACCCCTCTGTCAAACACAGGCAGACGGAGGAAAAAAAAAAATGCATTGAATTTTCTTTCTCTATAACCAGTCTGTGGGCAAGTTTCATTCACTTCTAAATGGAAAAAGAGAAAAAAAAATGTTCAGGGTTTTTTTTTTTGAAATTGGCCTCTTTCTTTTCTCTGAAACATTTCAATCGGTACAAAAACATTTCTGACTGGTGTGACTCTCCAGTTTCTTTGAAATCCCTCTGATAGTGCTGCAGCTGCCAATGTAGGAAGGGACGTGCTATTTTAAAAAGAGGTTGCACCAAGTATTTGTCAACCTGTCCCTCATTATTTCCACTGAACTGGAAAATAAGTTGCCAGGCAATGATGCAGAGCCTGAGATAATGCCTGGCTTTTTAAGCAAGCTATCTAAGCCAGGTCTCTCCACGGTGCCGATGACTGAATCACTTACTGCAAAGTGTTTTCACGTGAAGCTCCCGGGCAGTTGTCAGTTTTCGTGAAGGATTGAACGCGGTTGCCATAGAGAAAACGCCATCATTTGACTGACAGTATATATAATCCTATTTCATTTGTTTTCATGCCTCGAAAAGCAGATTACACATTGTTCCACATACACTGAATGACAGAGTAAATCTGTTCTTAGTAGCTCCGGTTCATCATGTGTCTTTAGTGCTGTGTTTGTTTAAATGCAGTGGCCTCCAGGAGAGTTCAAGGTTTGAGGTACCACATTTCTTCTGTTGGTTTCTGTAAAATTAAATATATTTACGAATGACATTTTTGTTCATTTTACAAAAAAATGGGAACGGTCATTACCAGGTCTGATGGCAGCATACTAAATTCTTCTGTGTGGGCTTTTATTTCTCTCTTTCTTTAAATTTGTTCTTTTATTTAACTTTTTTAAATCACCATGCTGAAAAATAATGTGATGAGAAATGAGAAATCTGGAACGGAAATGTTTACTCAAACTGTGTCTGACGGTCTTTTAGCCACCAGGGAAATAGTTGTACATTTATAGGCTTTAGATCACTGGAATGATATATATGGCTTTAAGTGGCATTGATATATCTATATATAATATATATATATATATAAATATATATTGATATTTGTCCAAAAACAAGAAAACTCATGTACTTTAATTCCTTTGACGCTGACATTGTGTATAGCACGTATGCAAGTCCATTTTCATCATGTTTGATGTAATTTTGTAGCAGTGGTTTGATACTAATAAATGGCAAGTTGACGATGGAACTGTAGATTGTGTTTGTGTTGAACTGTTGTGACCTTTGCGAATGTTTTCAGCAACACTGCCGTGTTTTTATACGTGTGCGAGAAGAAAATGGTTTGACTGAGCATACTCATGCTGCAGCCGCTCTGAAATAGAATAATTTATTCATACCAACATGTTACAGGCTAAAAATATCCAAGTCATCCATATAATGAGCAAATACTTTGTGATTTTTTTTTCTTTGCGTGGCTGCTGATGAAAAGCAAGTAGTTCTTTGTCTGTTAAAACACTTTTGATTTATTAGTTTTTAAATTGCATTTAAATACATTTTTTCTTTTTATGTATCATTTATGTAAATTCTCTCCTACATCTAACAGTAATAAAAAAAAATGTATGGACTTTGGGAAACAATAACATAAACATTATTCCACTGCTTCTTTCCTTTGGGGCAGGACAGCAATATGAGCAAAGCAGAGACAGAGAGAAAGAGGGAAATTACTGTTTGTTCAGATGCCTAAAACAGCCTGTGTTTATGTTTACCTGATGTGTGAATTATGACATTATCAGCACCACAAAACCAGGAGACCACAGTTATTTTTCTGTTTTATTTGATCTGCCCACATACTTTACTTTTACACATGACTGCAACTTTTTTTTATCACTTTAACTCAAACTGCACAATCTCAATTCAAGGTCATCTCACTGTCTTCCAGAGCTTTCAGCTGTATGGATGGTTGAAGTTTGTTCAGTTGCAGATTAATCATTGAAATTTGAGCTCAGCTGCTCCTTTATCCTCACAGTGCATGAAGCTGCATAGCTATGAAGTTACTTCACTAAACACACTTCCACAAAAAAAAAAAATCAAGACAGCATTTCAAAGTTTTTACTGGCAACAGTTCAAGTAATTCAACATTTCTGAAAAGGAAAGGATAAAAAACAGTTGGACCAAAGTTATTGTAACAAGACGAGGAGAAGAAGCTCTGTGAAACTGCTCATAATGGTACTTTGAGCTAAATACTAATTTCAGATATTCATAATAATAATGTAAGCATGCTCGATGATGATATGCTAATATTTACCATGTTTACTATATTAGTTAGCAGATTAGCATGCTATAATTTCCTAATTAGCAGTAAATAAAAAGTACAAGTGAATTTGATGAAGCTGCCATTGGTATTTATGTCAATAATTATGGGTAAATTAAAATGTTAAACATATGATGGCATATTTTCAAGACAGTTGATTCAGAAGCTGTTTAGACTTTTTACATTAAAAACCACAAATGTTGACCCCATCGTGGTGCTTAAGAGAAGGCAGGATCACAGACATGAGGATTCATCATCTGGTGGTCAAGAATGTCTGTACAGATTTTCATGGCAGCCGGTTCTGTAGCTGAGATATTTCAGTTTGGTGGAATAATGACACTGAATATGCCAAAGAGCAGCCAACAAAAGCCAACCAGAGCACAGCGAACATTAGGGTGAAAGACACTCACCAACGGCCTGACACTTCCTGACAGCTGACCATCTGCCTGGAGTGTCAGGGCCTCAAAAATGAACTTTCGCAGTAACAAAGTGACAAGATTTAAGTTAACAGTTAAAATTAAGACTCCATGTTAAGTGTACAGGACCTACAGGATCCATCCTCAGCACTTTTAGGACTTTTTGTCCATGTTTTATTTAAAGCTATGAGTATAAATCAAGAACAGTTTGATACTAAAGCTTTGTCAAAACTTGTGAATTAACTTATTACCCTTCTCATAGTCAGAAGATCCTAACATCCAGGCCACAGGCTCCTTCGTCTCTTCATCATCAGGAGTTATTCATCACAGCTGTGATGTTTCCTCAGCTGATGGCAATCAGCCTGAGAGGTTCATATAAGAAGGCTGATGTTTCCCTGCTCAGTCTGGTTGTGTGTCTGTCAGTTAAATGTTTGTGTTTCTGTTTTGTGTATTTGGTTTGAAAATGTGAAGAAACTGTTTCTGTTATTTATTTTAAACTGTTCAGAGGGATTCCTTTCTCTGCCAGAATCTATTCTGTTATCATCTTGTGCCCCTCTTCCTCAGTCATCCCCCAACTTTGTTTTCTTTTAGTTTGGGTCTAAATATTGTTTGTCTGTCACTTTGATGGAAATGCGTTTCCACAACTACTTTTGAAAACCCAAGGGGCCCTTTTTTTTTTTTGCTTCAACGTCACCTCATCTGCAGTGTTTTCCAAACAGCAACATCTTAAAGGCTCTTTCTTCAGAGAAATAAAAAATCCAAAATAAGAGTATAAGTAAGAGAATCCTAATAAGAGTTGTATTTTAAGCCTGAACTACAATCTTTCTCTGACTATAACCACATAGTTTTTGTAAGTAAATATGATCAAACCCTAAAACAAACCTTACTTCAGATCATTAACTGTAATATGAGTTGTTTTTGTGAGTCATGTGTGGGTTTTCTAGAAGACACTCACTAGTAATTTGCCAGTGGAAACTTCAGATCAGAAAACTTTCATTTATACAGTTAAACTTGAAGGACATGTGATCTTCAGTATTCTCACTTAATGATCAGTCGCTCAACAAAATTCAAGCTATGACATTCTGTGGTTTCTTTAGTTATGAGCTGATTTAAACGCGTCGTTCCTCCCTGACAGCCCTCCTTTACAGCTCCTCTAAAAACAAGTCACAGTGGCAATGGGCAGTTTGATATGATGGCAAATGGTTAAATCCAGAAGCTGAATTATTGACTGGAACCACAGTGCGAGGACAGAATTCCTCTGGGACGAGAGTTGAGTGGAAGCTGCTCGACACTCTAATTGCCCCCCCCTCCCCGCCCACCTACTCGTTCGGTTCTTGGCAGTCCTGTGTCGAGTGTTACAGAGCACTGATGAACTCTGCAAAACACTTTGGAGTGTTTCAATAATTAAAGCCCACAGAGATTGTTAAGATAATGCACGGCACAACAACAAGCTGCATAAAATTCAGATGACTTAAACAACAGGTGTGGTCACGTCGCTTAATTTGCAGTGTCCTTGCAATTTGCAAAGCCTGAAACATCTCTTTTTTTTTTCTTTTTTTTTTTTTAATGCGATGGTCTCCCTTCTCAGCTGAGGCAAAAGCAGAATCTGTGGCTCTAGAGAGAATATGCAAATGTGAGGAGATGGAGTTGATGATCCAGAACTACTCTGCTCAGAGATTGAACAAAAAGTGGCGGCAGTTGTGGTCAGGAGGAGAGAATTTGCACAATATTTGTGAAATGAAAAGTCAGAATAATGAGACCTGTGTCGCATGCGTGTCCCTGCTGTAACACGGCAATTAGGAGGAAGCTTGATGGCCGTTCGGCTGACGTTATGCCCTCAGATTTTGTCACCTGATGAGGCCAGCTTGTGAGAACAAATCTGTGTTGTTGTGCATTGATTTTAAATATCTCTGCTGATGACATTCAAAAAGGTACTTTAACAGCCCTGTCGCCTGGAAATGACATGTGCATGTGCTACTAATTTGCAACAGCGAATACAGTTTGATGGAAAGCTAATGCTGCCTGAATTAGGTTTTTTATCACATAATGAGGTAACATTGCTAATGAACTTATGTGCCAAAATGTTAATAACCTCAATTCTAACTCTTGAACAGTTTAGTTACCTAACTCGACTCATCTTTCTCTTCAAAAATGGCTTTAAAATCATAATACTTTCCTACATGAGTTCCAGGGATGTGTTCAGATCAGTGAAAAGCATTTTGCTGGAGAGACTGAAGGCAAACTGGTGGACACACCCATGTTTTTTTTTTTTTTTTATGTTATACTAGGAAGCTATTCATGCTGAGATCAATGTCGTTGTAAACAGTGGGCTGCTACTTTACACTAAAATGTACCAGCTGGTGATTTCTGTGGTAACAAAGAAAATATTTAAATTAATTTATTAATTGCAAGGAAGGTTTTTGCTCCCTGTTTGTCACAAAACCAACCAACAGTCAGACAGCAGGAAGACAGAAGTATACTGTATGTAATGTGAAACATGACAGCAAGCTTACTAATGAAAATGAACCATTTCCTGCACAGATGGACTACACTCATCGCATATCTCACCAAGGGACATCTGTCTCAGTAACACCCAGAGAGATGATCGTCTTATCTTAATGCTGTTCAACCAGCACGCCTACAGGTTGTACCTTTTTTGTAATCAACTTTAATGTCTGTGTATGAAGTACAAAACGTATGAACATGTTAAAATCTACATGTTAGCAAGTGTTTGTATGATTTGCAGACCCAATGTCAGAGGGTTCATACCAGGTCACTTTTCTATACAAGTTCACCTTTTTATTGTTTACTGTTTTATTAAAGGTTTTTTCATCAACCTGAAAACTGATCTTTCAGTAACAGAGTTTTTTTTGTTGTCTAAATGTGTTTTCAGTGTCTAAGTCCTGCTCTTTGTGTGCTTTAAGTTTACATTGTGGCTTCTAAAACACCTAAGAACATCATTCAGACAAAGATGCATTATCCATCAAAACATAACTAGCAAAACTTCAAAAAAAAGGCGGGTATGAATAGTTACATAACTTCCCTCCACCCTACTCTTTCACCTCCTGGACCCTTATTTCTACACTCTTTAATGTGTGTGTACATGAGTGCATTTTGAATCCCCTCTGCATTTCGATACGTCTTGATAAAATTACATGAGTGCATTAATTTTTAAGTTCATTATGTGGCTACCACAGCCATTCTGTCACCACGCTCTTGCAAAGTAAACACGCCGAAGCGTAAACATATTGCGCTGTTCTAACCCTAAAATCAACACAAAATCATCGCACATATTCACAGTTTCATCAAGATGTAGTAAATCTCAAACACACAGAGTCAGGGTGCCTTACATAACCATAAAGTAAGCCTGGCGGGTGCTGTCATCAGAAGTGAGCCTGCAGCCGCCTTCCTGAGATGAAAAACAAATGAAACACTTTGAGGCTGAGCTGATTCCCCTCCCGTTCTGCAACTCCATCTGTCACTCCCAGCGACTTATTCTGAGCAAGAGTGCTTTCCTGCGTGACCTCCATCACAGCGCACAAGATGAACGAGGTGGGTCTGGTCTCTGTCCTCTGTCTTCTCTGTGCCAAGGCAGCGGGGGCACCGAAGCATCGAGAACACCTGCAAACTGAGAGTAATGAGGCAGCAGGCTGCACGGCCGCCCATCCTCCCTGCACTAATCAATCCAGCTAGCCATTAAGGGAACCAAGGAGAGCCGCAGCTAGTTAGAGAAAGTTGCTGCTTCATAACTTCATAATCCTTTGCCTATGATGGTTAATGGTTCTGTGTATTTACACCAGACAATTATAAATCGCATCTCTAGCTTTGTTGAATCCTGTTGAAGGAATAGGACTGTCTGACACCATTTGTCAGCAAAAATTAACAAACAAGAGTCAAATGCATGGACATAAAAACTCCTGGTGATCAAAAGGAGACTTTATGACCAGGGTTTTAGGAGTTATTTGCAATACAAGATGCATTTAAAAAAAATAAAAATTGTGAGACTCTTTGCTGCACATTCATGTAATCTATTTTCACAAGTATTTGAAGTTGCATCACTTCACCACCTGAGTTACATGATACCACTAGTATTTGTATCTTCATTGGACCTAAACTTTGTCTATATGACTTCAACCCAGAGATTAAACTTAATTTTAAAGAACAAAAGTCTCAGGGAGCCAAACCCAGCAAGTGGAGGGGCCGGGGAGTGATGACTGTGCTATTGCTGATGTACAATCCCCCAGATGTCATAAAAAACCACAAGCATGCTTTCGGTTGCGTTCTTGGCCAGAAAAAATCTTCAGGGAGACTGTGTTTCCCTCTGCTGCTAAAACTGCTGTTTGGTCTCTGGGTCGTAGTTGTAGACACAACTCTGGTCACTGGTGATGATGCTTGACATGAAGTTTGGGTCATCTTGGCCTGCTGACAGAGATCCTTAGAGACTCTGACACGGTTGTGCTTCTGCTCTGGAACCAGAAAGTTACAAGTGCTCACAGACCAGTGGTCACAAAAACATGTGTTATTTCAGTGCTGATAAGGTTCAAGTGATGAAAGCTGGAATACTGACTCAATAAAGATGTTGCTTGCGACTACTTCATGCACATTACTGCACAGCGCTTAGTTTGTGCACAAAAGAAACAGCCCTGTTTCAGTTTTTGATCACACTTTGTATAACAATCAACCTGATGTAAGACATATGCATGGTTTTGGGCTCAATAATTAAATGAACTGAACAGAGGCTCTCTGGGTACGTTTAAATGTTCAGATTTAAATGCAGATGCAGGGCTAAGCGTTAGTTGTTACACACTTCCTGAGAGATTATTTTTCCAAAACACCCTCAAGCAGTGGTTTTCATCTTAATGCTTGAATGGTGTACGCAAAAAGATGTTTTCTTCCGATTGAAACGTCCATCTTCCCTCTATTCCACCCCTTCAATCTTGCAGAGTCTCATTTGCTTTTCCATTCTCCTCCTGCCAGCTTCCTAGACAGACAGAAGCCAAAAATTCACTGGAAAAAGACACGCTGTCACACGGTGCATAACCTCCTACCGAAAAAAACAAAAAAGCATGCCACCATGTCATTACCCAACCTCGACTCTCTAAGAGCAATCACATTCAAAGAGCATTTTTCAGAAGCTCCCTCCCCAGCACAACTAGTAAGCATGGCTAATGGAAATTTAATCAGCGACGAGAGAGGACAGCAGGCATAATGCAACAGATGATAAATAGAAGAAAGATGCAAATGGTATTTATTTTAGACAGGCCGTGCTGACAAGCCTGATAATGCCTCCTCATGCAGTTTCTCCCTGTAGCTTCCTTTTGATGGTGCTGAAGTGGTGTGCACCATATTTCACAGCCTATCATTCATGGAATAAATTGTTTTATTCATAGAAATGTTTTCATTTTTTCCCAAATGTCTCTTGTCAGTGGTGCCTGTGCACTCTGGCAGTAGGCCCTAAATTAATAAACAGCAATGTAAATTTCTGTTTTACCTATAAACCAAAAGGACTTTAAAACTCTAAACATGTAAGACTCTTCCTAAATTGCCAATAACCGACTTATTAAAATACAAAACTCTTTCTTTGTGCTCTTCTATACACAAAGATTATTAACTTTGAGACAATACATGAGATCTAAATGCTCTATAATCTGCACCCCCAATAAAAAATATTCTTTATTTTCTATAAAAAAATGTGAACAGAAAGACTTTTCATCCAATTAATCATGCACATTAGTCATGCAAACACAGCCTACACATAATGCAGATTCTCTATATCATATCAACACGATCTGATCTGTTTTGGAATAAGAGTAGATGATGAAGTGTTTCATGGATCTAGCTTGTATTTGGTCCTGAAGACAGATTTTATTAGTTTTGCTGGGTTGGTGACATTTAGAGTTTAATTAAACACATTTACAGGTAATATCAAGATGTTAAAAGTATTAATGTCACTTTTTATTTTAGCATCAAATGCTTGGCACAAATGTAGCACCTAAGATTGAAAACCTGATGAAAGAATTTGAAGAGTCTTCATTTGGAGCTGAGCTCAAACATTTGTGACCTTTCTAACAGCAGATGACTAACTAATCTCACTATAACTTATAACTTATTTAAAAATGATTCATCTGTGAACAAAAATGTCCATTTCTACTGTTGATATATACTTAATGAACAATCTCACCTTTCGTGTCCTTTTGACTACTTCAAACTGAAGGTCAGCTGGTGGTTTGCGAGTTGGATTCTTTTTATTAGAAGCAGCAGCAGCAGCAGATGTTTGGTTCACATCAGTGGTAACTTAAAGGTGCACAGTTGAGTTTTAATTTCAACTTTTGTACTTGTTTTTTGTTACTTGTTTACATTCACTGCAAAACCCATATGTGTATATCCTTAAAACCATTTCTTTCCACATGAGCTGTTTGCAAAGCTGAATACTTAAATTAAAATTCAAAGTATTTGAAATTCGGACTAGTATAGATCCACATTAACTTAATAACAGTCCACTTCTTCTGCTATTGCCGGTGCAGTATATCTGTTGCCCAATGGAGAACTTTTGATACTTGTGGCTCCTAATACTCTTATAACTTTATTTTACATTTAAAAAATTCAATGTTTTGAGCCCTTACAGACTCATCATCAGGTAGTATGGCAGTGAAACAAACAGGTTCAGGTTTTCCTCAGTTAACAAACAGAATGTTTGTGTATGCATGTCCTTGTGCACACGCCTAAGCATAAGCAGATGTTGTCAAAAATTTATTTCCTTCCGAGAGTTAAGTTTTATTTGTACTTGATGTATTTTTGCTGTATAATACACCTATAAAAGACCTTCACTGACCCCTGACTTGACATGTTTCGATGCTGGTCCAGTAGTGATTCAGTCCTGCAGCTCAAGTGCAACCGTGCAACACAGTAACACAGCCTGTCATCCCCACTAACAAAGCCGTCAAAAGAATTGCATGACTGTTGTCTGCAAAAGAGTGCAGCAGAGCTGGTTTGCTTGCTATGCCCATCCCTCTCAAGTTCTTTGTTTTGCCTCGACGGCTTGAATCTGGCTGATAGTGTGCTGTCAGTACAACTGTACGGTTGTACAGGGCAGCATCCCCACAGAGGCATCGCTAATCAAGTCTTGTTTTGGTCCTCAACAGCCAGCAGTTGGACTTCACCGAATAGCTTCAGAACTGTCGACACTGTCACACATCTCTGTGAACTGGCAGCCCATGAGAGGGAGCAATTAGACAAATCCTGGCGCTACACGCACACCCATAATATGATCAGAATTGTAAAAGCACCGCTGGAGCCTCATATCATCTCAAATATGTTGCACTTTCATAGCACATCCCTCCCCTTAGGATATGTTAAGACTACGGAGGCATTTACTTAGCAACAGCATCAAACTATATGTTGCTATAGACTTCTGGCTTGACTCTGATATATAATCTCTCATTAACACCTAAGAACTAAAAATAAAAAAAGCACCATCCTCACTGTGGCTCGGAGACACACAATGTCTTCAACAAGCTTTCAGATTTCTAAATAAGGACGAACTAAGTGGAATCTACAGAGCATATTGGTCTGGAAACAAATACGACAGAGAGGGAGCTCGCCGCTCAACGTCCTGCTGAGATAACACGAGCCTCTCTGTCAAGATTTTTTTTTTTCTGCTTTCATAACAGCAAAAGTGGCAAAAACAAAACAACCACAGGACTGTACTTCAGACAGACGAATGCAAGTAAACATATGAGACAATCCTATCATTGATCAAACTAAGCTGTTCCACATCTTGAAAGCTTTTTGTTTAGATTCATCTCTCTGCGTCCTACTTTTAAATCAATTCATGAAAGTTAGTAAAAAGGAAAACGTGACTTCAGAAGTCAAACAACAAGGACCGAGCTCGGCTCGCAGGGAAGTGACGGCAATAATTGTGTTTGTTGGATGATTAAGACGGTTTCAGAGAACAACTTGTGTGCCTCTGTGCCTTGGTCGCTTCCTGTTGATTAGAAAGCCATCCATTTTAATGGTTTTTCTTCCCTTTTTGTTAACTAGGCACCTCTTTATACAAGAAAATGGCACCCAAATGAATGGCATGCTATTAGAGGGGAAATAATAGCCTCAAATAGCAAAACAAAGGGAGTTAAAGCATGTAAAGGTTTGAGATATGGTTTGGCATTTGCAATCTTCCCAGCATGCAGCAGTCAGTGGACACTTTTTTCAAACTAATGTTGCATTAGCTAGAAGTTTATTCATTTTTAGGCTCTTATCATGCTGCTTGAGTATAACAGGCCTTTTGTGATGAACAATTGATTTGGTAATTTATTCATATGATACTTTTGCTATCCATCCTTAAGTGCAACATATCTCATGTCTTCTGGCGCACATTAAAAGAAATGCAGCACTCAACCAACAGACAGACGTGGTCAAGGTGCAGAAGACAGGATGTTATGATCCAGAGAGGAAATGGGATGAAATTACTGTGGTGTTGATGCCAGGAAGTACGAGTGGTTTATCCTGAATGAGTCAGTCTGTGATAAAGTTAGTGTTGTTGTTATATACTCATTATTCATTTCTGTTTCTTCTTGTTTTGCCTCATCATAGTGTGTGGCAGTGATGCACCTTTTATGCTGGTGACACCTGTCAGTAAAAAACAGTAACAAAGAAGACACTGTGAGTAGCTAGCTAGCTGACATCACAGGATGAACTGCTGCTAAAAATCAAGCTAAAAATGACAAAGAGGCTGAAAAAAGACAGACAACAAGTGGGGTTTTTTTACATTCTTCTCCACAAAAGTCTGAAATTGCTTCAATTTAGAGTAACTTAAATTAGAAACAACACCTTTATTCATTAAACAATGTTTAACAAGTCGTATCGTATCTGTTGGAAGACCCCCCCCCCCCCCGAGTACCTAAAAAGGAGGCAACACCACTAACCTGTTCACCCACCTTCTACAACAAAAATGGCCTCAGCTGTGTTGTTAAAGCTTAGTTTTCATGGAGTTGGGCCTGAATTATATGTTCACATTGTTGCCATTTTACTTTCAGAAAGCGTTTGTTTTTATTTGTGTGCCTTTTACAGTTATGGTGACACTCTCTCTCCACCTCCCTACACTTGTACAATGAATAATTTCAAAAGAAAAGAAACAAACTACATAGTGAACAAAGTTAAAGATAAATCTGGTAGTTTTTCGATTTGTTATCTAGATTTTCTGCTAATGTCATCATCATAATCTTCTGGCTATTACAATCATGTATTGAAGCTCCAATATTGTGACAGCCTGAGCTGACACTTGTCAAGTTGCCGTCTATATGCTGCATTGCATAAGAAAAAAGTTTTCCGAAACCCTCCAATGTCATGACTTTTAATTATCGATAATGAATTAGAACCCTTTTTTTTTTTTTTTTTTTTAGTAGTATTGATAGTCTTCCTAATGTTATTCTGTTTCAAACTGATGAGAATACATCAAATCAATCTGCTGACCTTCAAAACTTGGTGTGTTTGTCTCAGTGTTGACAGATCAGACAGACCAGCGGCGTCTGAACAAATCCATTACCTGCTTTTATCAGATAAAGAGCCCAAATGGCCCCTCCAACATAAGATCTATCCTTGTGACATCCAAACATCAGGCTCAACTATTTGACAAAAGATACAAAAGGATTTATGAGATGTTCAAATACAATGTTTGATCTGACTGAAATTAGTTTTCTTAAAAAAACTCAACTCAGCATGTTAAAATACAGCATTTTGCAGCTTAAAGCAAACTACAGCTTTATGTGCACTTTGGGACATTTATCCTCGGATAAGATGGAGCAGATGGCACTTTGGGAAGACACCATAACACTTAAAAAAGGGCGGAGACAGCTGATGTTGTGACATTGTGACAAAACCTTGTCAGTTGGTCGGGGTGGATGTTTGGCTCAACAAAGTGCGACTCTCAAAGTTTATTCCCCATCTGATACTAACACTTAACACTGGTTTTCTTTTTTTTTTTTACTTTAAGCAAGTTTTGACTGACAAATTGTAAATTTACAGTGAGTCTGAAACCAATTAGCTTAGCTTAGTAAAAAGATTAAAAAACTGTTTTGACATGTCCACCAATGGACTCAGATATTAACACTTAACCTCATTTGTTTCTCATCAGCCCCCATGAAGACACAGCTGAAATGTTGCTTAAGCACACCTGTTTTTGTATAAATTGAACAAACAAGAAATAACATGTTAACATAATGTGTTTGTTATCACTGGACATGTACAGGCTAGCTGTTTCCCTCCATTTCCAGCCTTTATGCTAAGCTAAACATAGCAGTTTTAGCTGTAGCATTTTGTACTGTACAAGCTTGGGTGGTATGAATCTTCTAAGTGGCTGGGGTGAATGATTGGCTCAACAACCCTGTGATTTCAACAGCTTACATCACGTCTTGTACAGTGAGCAACAGTTTCATTAAAGCACGTTAGCAATGGTTTTCAGATTATCCGGGCAGTTTTAGTTCCTTTAGTCAGACCTCATCCATAGAGGTGGCAGATCAGAGGGCTGTTTTAATCAAAGCAGCTGACTGTTTTTGTCCTTGTGGGATGAGAACTTGCCGCACTGACGATGCAAAGGTGAATCTGAAGTTTGAGGACAGTTGTCCTTTTATATGTTCATGCAAGTGTTGCCTTAAATCCTTTTTTTTTTCTAACACACAAATATGATCTGTGTAACTCTTTGTTGAACAAAACGCTTTCCTCAGAATGCTAAATGGCTTTTCTGTGGGCAGCGTTTGATCCAGTGGAAACGTGTGGAGCTGATGGGCTGAAAGGTTCCCTGCTACCATTTCAGAGGCAGAACAATCCCACATGGGAAAAGTGTGTCCTCCCCCTCTGCCGTTTCCATCTCAGAACTCGGCCACCGCTCCCTCAGGAGGAACTTCAACAGAAAAACAAGGCGATTAGAGAAGCAACTGGCAATATGAAATGACTCACCGAGCAGTTTACCTCCAGACATGAGCTTTTATACGAACCAGCTGTAATTCTCCTACATCTCCAGCACATACGCTAGCTTGCTTTGTCACAGAACTTGACATTTCCAAGTAATTACAGGTGTTTCTCATTACTGGCTGTCTGAATTGAGGCTATTTTCTCTTGACACTGGCATATGTTTAAAGATAAAACATCATTTAATTACTTTGCGACTTTCATGTGAGGCCTGCGTGGATATGTGTGTGTTTTAACTTTACACCAGGACATATGGATAGCTGTACTGCACGTATGGAGAGTTAACAGTACTTATGTCTCACAACAACAACAAAAAAAGAAGCTGTTTTTCAACAAACACATCGCAAAGGGGCAGATTAGGCATGGTGAATTACATATCAGTCTATCCTAACTCTGATCTCTGTTCAGGCAACACACTGGCCCTGTTTGCATGTTTTGATCTATCCTCTTAAGATAGACTGATAACAGTGAGAAGCGTCTGAAATGGAAGACACTGTTGATGGGTCTACGGGTTCATATCTCCGGCATCACCGCATCAAGTGTCTTTGCTAAAATGTCACAAATATGACAGGTGATAATTTACAATGGCAGCTTCAGGGCGCAGTGCTGGAACAATCTCCATCCATTACATCTGTGTGTGTGACTCCCTATATGGCACAGATAAGCAAGCGGATGTTGGTTTTAGCACTTTCCTGGTACGTGGCGTACATCTCATCTCGGCCTGACAGCCTGTTATGAGCTCTCTCCAAACACGTCATTGACAAGTGTCTTAAGCTGCCTTTGTCTCCTTGAACTGAGGATAAACGACTGTGTCCTCTTGAAAGCTTGACAATATAAATGATTTATACCACCCAAATGTCCTCTCGGTGATTCATGGCTTGCCGGATGTATAGCTGTAGCTGGCGTTAAATGCATAAACAGCTGAGCTAATGTGGTTAAACCCGGGAACAGTTCGATGTGAGGCCATGTGTGTGTGTGTGTGCACCTGCTTGGACAGACGAAGACAGAGATGCAGCCTGTGAACAGGCAAAGCAAGCTACTGCTGGGGGACAGGGAGCCTCTGAGGGCTGACAGACTTTACTCTGCAGCAGTGCCTCAATATGTAGCAACCACTGTATGACCACAAACCCCCCACCACTTTAACAAGCAATGGACAGTTTACAATGACATCTCAGAAGGAAAGCTTCCTGAAAGGACCCAGTGTCCATGAACATCCATTGTCCTGCAAGCATGATTCTTGTAGTTTGGATTGAAAGCAGAAGAAGTAGAAAAAATGAAATTATTCCACTTGAATTGGAAAATGAAAGGATAAGATGAAGAAAATGATGAGGGAAAAAGAAAGCAAGACAGTGGTAAGTGGAGCAGATAATCACAATTTATTATAACAGTAAACAACTGAATCATATTTAGCCTGGCTGCTGGACTAATGGTGTTTTATTCTTTTTTATTCTTTAGGGAAGTTGTTTAAACTAGTTAACTGTTGTTAGCTAGCAAGCTGGACAATGGATCCACTATGCTGCTTTACCATTAGGATGACCAATTGCCAAACTTCAACAGTTGCCTATTAAAAACAACTGTTGAGATTTTTATATTGTAATTTTAACTCTAAAATGTACTTTCACTTCTATATTCTCAAAATTCTACATTTGGAGTTCATACATTTTCAGATAGATATTATATAGATATTTTAATATTGATATATGCTGTTTAAAGGGGCCACCATGGAAACTTTTGCATGGTGTCACTACAGACACCAGCCACTGGATGAAGAGCTCTCTCTGGCATCACAAGGCTGTGACGTTGCTGCAGCCACTTGTTATAAACCTGCTCCTCAAGCTGGCAGCACATTCTCGGACCTGCTGTCAGCTTTTATAACGCGCACACTACTTGAAATCTGTGTTATACAAATGTGCATTTGCATAAAGAAATTGTTCAGGTTGATATTTTCCTGTATTAGGGCAGTGCTGTACGACACAAACAAAAACTGACAGAGCAACAAATATTATGTCAGTTGTAGTCTACTCATGTGCTTTATTTGCCATGAAATGAAAATGAAAATGTTTGT
Source organism: Ctenochaetus hawaiiensis (assembly GCA_029783645.1). Classification (NCBI taxonomy): domain Eukaryota; kingdom Metazoa; phylum Chordata; class Actinopteri; order Acanthuriformes; family Acanthuridae; genus Ctenochaetus; species Ctenochaetus hawaiiensis. The sequence goes on along the minus strand of JAPZDY010000021.1, from coordinate 13,908,805 downwards.
GCTAAGTCTTGATTGCAGAACTCAGAGTTGTAGTGAAGTGCAGCTGCATATTTAGCAAATGTAACTCAGACACAGCTTCGCACTCTGGTGTTAATTTTAAATAAAAGACAATTTGAAGGTCAACTCAATTAGCCTACATCCCATTTCCAAATTGAAAAACCTATTTGCATTTGCTTTTCAATACTCTGAAATCAGCCAGCTGTGGAGAATTTGTAATGTGGTCGTAGGTGCCAAAGCTTAGATATTTCTTAATTACAACATAATTGATGGCTAATGTTTCATAGCGGGAAGGAGAGCTGTTGTTAGTGGTGCAGTAGCATGAAAAGGAGAAGTAAAACTTGACTATGCTTGAGCAGCCAAAGTTATTATTTCATTAGACTTTGGGGTACATGTGTGGCACTCCGATTTGGGCACACAGCTATCGGCCTGGAAAATCACACTGAGATTGTGTTTACATGGTAATCGGCATTCAAAGTGCACGGGTCATGATCAGGAGAATTAATCTAATTATCATTATCATTATTTTATTATCTGATAAATTGGCTATCTTGACAAATGCTCCCTGAGGAAACACACGTGGGAAACGGCAAAGTGCAAAATGCCACAGTGTGTGAGTGAAAATGGTTCTGCTGGGGTGATCATATTAAAAAATTACTTTATCAGTCATTGTACACATGGGACAAGGACGATGAGAAATTAAAGTGGATCCAAACAACTTTCTACCCACTTTTAGTGTTTCCCAGTGGTATTATTTGTTTTATGACAACCGCATCACTTCCTGTTTTTCCTCAAAAACTATCAGAGACAGAGGACACACTGCATTTGTTCACAAATTTCTGTGAAAAAAACCATCAACACCATTTTGGAAATAAAATATAAGAAGAACCATGTTCACTGAGGAGGTGAAGGGAAATTTTTCATAATTTTATACGGAGTAGTAGCGGTTTGAGCATTGTTTGGCACAGTCAAGTAACTACAGCAGGGGCTGCAGTACGTTGGATGAAAACATTAGGAGAAAAAGCATGAGATTATTCATTTATTTACTCTACAGCACAGAAATGAAAGCAAAAAACATTTAGTGTGTATAGAGAGAAACAAACTAGTTGGTGTTGTGTTATTTAATGGTTTTACAAAATGAAAGAAACTGCACACAGAGTCGGTGATAACCTGTTTTCTGTCTGTTCATGTTTATAGAAGGATCCACTCAGGCTGACTGGATCCATCCACTAAATTTGGTTGACACACTTCCTTTGTGCCATAAATCTAGCCATTATTTTCTTGGGAGATTGTACCTGGTGGCAGAAGGAATTGCATAGTGAAAGGCTAATAGGCATCCAATCTAAATGCAGACGGTGTCAGTACTCCGAAGTCATTACGTGTTGCAATTGACATTTTCTTGATAATAATAAGAAAAAGCAAAAAGCTTGTCTGTTGCCAGTTAAACTTTAAGGTTTAAATGTCCATGAAGAAACTGCTTTGACAGGTGATGAATATGAGGTTCCATTTTGGGGATTTAATGTGATGTAATGTAAATAAAAACTGTAATGAATGACCTTATAATTATGAGTAAATGACCTTTAAACTCTGCTGATAAAAAAACACTAGATTCATTAGTTATTTTACAGCACAAGGTCCTACAACAAAATGCAGTTTAAAGCTGCTTTATGCTTAAACCAGAATATTCTGTTATAAATTATGTGCAAGTATTTTCTCTTTTTTTGACTTTCGAGTGCTGAGGATAGATTGAAGAGTCTCACAGCTTGAGGATGAAAGCTGTCCTTTAGTCTGCCGGTACAGCAGCAGATATTTCTGTATCTCTTGTCAGGTGGCAGCAGGGTGAACAGGCTGTAGCTGTGCACTCTTTTTTTTTTCCCTTTGGGTTCTATGAAGGCACCTCACAGATATCACCGATGCTCTGTGAAAGGCGAACGATGATGATGTTCTGGCCAGTTTTAATCAGAGCCTTCCTGTACCGGGCCGTGCACATCACACACCAGTTTGTTAATGTTAACAGCTGGCAGGGAAGTTAACCTAATGTGATGGAAAGCAATCTGACTGGTAAACATCACAAACACCACAAAAAAAAAAGGAATGAGCTTTGGCATGGTTTAAATGTAATTGACCCATTTGCAGCACAGTGTCGAAAACAGAGAAATTACCTTCAGGGGCTGCGACTGGTTGTAGCGACTGCCGGAGCGAAATGATCAGAGTGAGGTTGTGTTTGTATTAGAGGGTCATTCCTCCTACACACTCTCAGGTTTTGTTTTTATTTAAAAAGCATTGTTTTGACACTTCTGCTTTTGAAGATATGAATTGCACAGGAAATGAAACAGTAGATAGTAAATGTAAATTCTGTCCACTTTTCCAGGTCGTTTATGATCAGAACCAAAGTACCTTCAGTCTGGTTTTTCTCAAGTTCAAAAACATGGGAGAGGCATGTTTTTTCTTCAGTTATTGTTACAATTATTGCTATTAATTAAACAATTAAACAATGTTATATATGCAATACAAATGCTATGATGGTAGTCATATAGCTATATGCATTTATTACGATTTGTATATATATATTATTTATCGATGGTTAACTCAGTATTAAATACGTTTTTTCTGAATAAATCTTTACTTGTTCATGTGAAACTTCACCAAAACTCATATAGGTTTTAACATACTCTATATATCTACTCTGCACCTGCACCCTAAGGCCCCCAACCTGCAGCGTCCCTCTTAAACCACCTGCACCCAGCCATCCTCTGGGATCCCATGAGGACTCCTGTTCCCGCCTTCATGACCCACAAAGCCTGTTCCTTATTTGCACCAATACATGGGACAAAATCTCCAAAGCGGTGGAGCAGTAGACTGCTCAAATAGGACAAAGTGTCATGAAAATAAGTCTGCCATTTTCTGGCACTACAATAAAATTGTGAGGTTTAATTTTTTTGGCAGCAGTAAGGCCAACAAAGAACACTTTCATTTAAAGCCCTCATTGACTCATTGACTCATAAAAGAGTGCATTTGTATGGTAAGGCCTTGCCTGTCAGTTCTGACAAAACTTTAAAGAGACAAAACCACAAGAGTCCTCAGTGAAAAATACTGGTCCTCAACGTGTCTCAAGAGATCTTTGTCCCTCAGATTGAAGTCTCTCTCTCAAGCTTTGAGCTAATAGGTCTGCAAAATATTTTTACTAAAAAAATAGTGATAAAATTCCTTCTGTTGCCTGAACTGAACTGCAAATTCAGTATAATATTAATACAAAATAAGTAATGATAAAAAACAACAGAGTGATGAATAGTTTACTACAATAGTACAGCATTGTTTACAATGAATTACTAAAATACTAATTAATTCAAGAAAACTTATTGTAAGTAAACATTGTTAGTCGTTACCTGCCCTGTTTAGTCCCTCTGCAGCCCCTTTGGTCCTAAAGAAAACTCGCATGTCTACAACAAGGCCATTTTCAAGGCTAAAATTTTAATTTTTCAGCATTGTTGCTATGTTTTCGATATAGATTTAACATTAATATAATTTGGCCTTAAAGGAACAGCTTGCTCTTGTATATTAACCTTACAGTTGTGTAACAGTCTGAGTTGAGTGGGCAGACTGGCTTTTTACAATAAATTTGATTATTAAATTTTGGACTCTGCCACAATCAAATAATCAGGACTGTATTTAATTTCCTCTCAAAATAAATGCAATGTTCCGGCGTCCTTGAGCTCCTGTGACAGTTTTGAAGCAATGTTTGTATTAAAGAAATGCTCTAACATTTTAAAATGTACTAAATGCACTTACCTCCATAATCTGTATATAGATTTCTAAGTGATAGGTTAAATTCCATGATGTGATTTGAAATTAGAAGGAGGCTGTTTTCCCAATTGAAGATGTTAAAATTGCCTATAGGAAACAGGTCCATTTACTGCAGGGACCCACATGTGTTTGGGTTTGGGTGCTGGGTGTTAGCACAGAGAGAAAACAGCTGGACAGATGAAGCTAAGAATACTGGGCTGACAAAGTTGCTGCCTCAGACTGATACAAACAAAACAATGAATCCCTGTTATTTCATGGTGGATCCGCTTGTATCATAATGGTGACCACTCACAGTATCTGTTTACAGGCCATTTCACTCTGACAGAAACATTTACAAGAGACTTCCTGGAGAATGACTCTTTGCCTTTTATAAATGGAAAATTTACATGTGGAACCAGTACCAGTGCAGGACTGTGGTTTTATAGAGTCATAATGAATCCTGTGATAGCTTGTGATAATTAAATGGACAGTTACCACCAAGCTTGTTGTTTACTCTCCTCATTTTATGCTTTGTGTTATGTTTTGTTTGTTATTTCCCAGCCTGTGGAGTCGGAGGCTTGTTAATGATTTTTAAGACTGATGTTTAGAAAAAAAACAATGACCTCTCGACCTTGCCTTGGCTCCTCATCTCAGCTCCTCCACTGTGCTTTGACATAATAAGCAGTTGATCGCAATCCACCACTCTCTTTTACCGGTTCTCTTGTAATGTATTTTAACTGCAGGAAGGGCTGACCTGCAAGGCCCTGCAGAGAGCTGCGAGACTGACAGCATAATTCATAGTTTCCTTTAATAATTGGTAGAGCTCTGGCCAGTGTAAAGAGGACAATGGATAATATTTGTAGGTGTAACTGAAAACTCTTAACAGTGCACATACAAATGGAAAAGACGATCTGGCGTTTTGCCTCCATCATCCTGCACACCTGTCTAGACGAGTTTGCCAGATGTTTTCATGAGAGGCGTCAAACCGTGCTGCTGCTGCTAACAAGCCAAACACGTCAAGGGCTGCACAGTCACATAGATCTCTGTGTTTGTCTGTTTTTATGCTTTTCAGACCCAAGCCCTTGTTTGGCACATTATTGGATGAGACCTCCCACATGAATTCACCTTGCTACAGTAAACAGAGCAGGCACTCTGCTCAATCTTAATTTAGGTTGACTCTTGTAGGAGTATCGTCCATCTTATTTATCTCCTGTGCTGCCATGAAAATATTCACAAGCCCTCTCCATCTGCAGTTACAGAATGCAAACTATGTTTAAACTTGCTAATGTGAATCACTTTAAAGTGAATTTATTCCAGGAGGTACCTGAGTGTCCTGGGTGTATATTACTCATGCTTCTCATTGCTTTTCAATTAGAGGAGGAGAGCCAGCAACAAATGATCTGCTTTGGCCCGTGGTGCTTCTTAAGCTTCTGCTGCTTTGTTCACCGTGGGGCCTCAGACAGTAAATAAGCAGAATGAGTTATACATAATGGTTTGCACTGCGGATGCAGAGAGCCAAAACAATGCAGCCTAATGAATGAGGCAAACAATACAATAGATGTTTGACAGAAATAGAAATGTATCTTTGCACATACTGCTGTCTATCCCTCTACTCTGTGCATGAATACATAAGACTACTGTATATTTCTTTTGTATGTGTCAAGTGTTGAAGTAACTGAAATGATACATTGAGTATACTGAAAATGTGTCATTCCAACACAGAGACACTGCATCCGCTTTATTATTAACAATGTCATCTGTCTCTCTGTGTGCAGAAATATATGAGGCATGTATGTAGCATGTACTTTTTTAACACTTGTATCCTACAGGTGGTGTGTGTGTGATGTTGAAAACATATATAGTGTCACATGGAGTTAGTTTAACTCAGACTGGGACAGTTTTCTTAAAACTTTGTCTAACCGTTTGTGACAGCATCACTGAATCCTTTGCAGAGTTTGAGCTTCATGTCTGTCAGACCATTACAAGCACAAGCTGCAGTTTAAAGCACTTCTCTTAGGCCTTTGTTTTTTTTTTATATACCTTTTGGATTAATGATTTGTGAATGTGCAGGTTGGAGTCTAAGAACATTCACTGCTGTTTTGACATTTGCCAGCAATTTTGCAACAAACAGTGTTACAGTTTTGTAAGTTTTACAGTATAAATTGAATATTTACATTTTTAAAAATAATGAAAACTTATTCTATTCATTTTTTGTCTTCCCCAACATGTGCTACGACCCTAAAAATAAAATCCATTACTTTTGTGTATTCTAATCTTCTTAATCCTAAAGGAACAATATAACATTTGCACATTAAATTGTCTGAAAATGACCTTTCATGTGTTCTGCATTTTGTTGACTTGTTTGCATTTGTTGTCTAAAAGTTCACAATGTTCAAACTCCAAGAAATCCACAATTTAATTCATGGTAACTGTGTTTAATTGTGTTGCCTGTAACTAACTTCCAGGGAAGCATCAGTCAGAGGACTAAAATAAATGTAACATGAATAAATCTTTAACACATCAACTCAAACTTAAATGTTCCCACATGAGTTAGTCACATTTTGATTGACTGACGGTGAAATAAACAAATCCCATGAACATTTTACATTCATTTGCTAAAGGGGAAGGTTTCACGTAGCTCACCTGTCTCTGTTGAAGGTGTGTGAGGATGAGGATAAGTTTGTGACATCACAAGTAGTTGACTCAAAGCCAATCACAGTCCAGTATTCAACTCACACAAATGTGAAGAAAAATATTTGCATATTCATAGATTTTGTTCCTCTAAATACAACAGGATGGATACATATTATGATGATGAACCCTTTTTGTAAAAAACAAAGAAATCAAACAGCATTTGTCAGAAAAATTGTCAGGAGGGAATGTTTAACTCAATACATTTGACCTCACTAAAGCAAACCTCTCACTCAAGAAGAATGATGAAATTGGATGATGGTACAGAACCCTGGATAAAACACGGCAGTATCATAATTTCTCTGATTTCAGCCAGTCACTTACCATCCTGCCCAGATGTGTTTCCCTCCTGTGAATGACCCTGATTGGTTTCACCTTCATTAGCCCTGTTCCTCTCTCAGTGTCACTTAGTTTTTGTTCTTTGTGTTGTGTGTTTTTCCATCTCTTTCATTCACATTGTGTTTAAGAATATTTACCATTTTTTCCCCTGTCATTGCATTTTGTTTGGACCTTTTTTCATTTCTACTCTTTACTGAACTCTTTGCCTGTTTGAACTTCCTTTTTTCTGTATTTTACTCCTGCCTGCCTCACCATCCTGTAAGCCTTTTGTACATTTGATTTTTGTGTTCACTAAATATTTATTGAACTGGCTCAGCTCTGCCTCTGGTGTCTGCATTTTGGTTCCTGTCTCTTGTTTTCCTCTTTGAACACCTGTGGAAGGGAACTATGGTTGGCTACTAAAACACTTGTTCTGGGTTAAGGAGAGGTTTATAAGAGTGAACATTCATTGCAGGTCTGTGACAGGATGCTGGTCCTAATAAAGAAAATCACTGTTACCTCTACACCCTCATTTCCCACCTTGCAATAAAGGACACACTGCTCCTTGTGTTGGCACTCACCACTGGCACCAGCTGTAAATCATGAGCTGCTATGAACATAATTCGTCGAGATAACGGGCTGTGCCACGAGGGAAAAGCATCAGTATTTTGAAGACATTTAAAAATTATTTCTCCTTTTGACACTTTAAATTGTTGAGATAATTACACTGTTTTCACATGGTGATGTCACTTTAATTATCCCTACTGTATGGTTGAAAATGTAAGAAGAAAGAGAAGCTGAGCTGCAAGTGCAGTCACACTATAATAAAAGTCCCGTATGGATACGCAAAGGGCAGATACCTCTGCTGGCAAGATTGGTGTAATCACAGCATTCAGAAAATCACAATTGGGCAACAATAGAGTCAGCCACGTGTAGCAGCAGATGTAAGAGAAGTTCAGCTCCTTAATTTTCCAGGACAAAGCAGTCATTTTTGCTTTGTTCCACAGAGGGTGAATGTGACTTAAGTAAGGCGATGTTACATGTTAAGAACTATGGGTATTGTAGTTTGAATTAAGTTATACTAGGGGGAGTTAATGTAAGGAGTCCACTGTGCTGTTGGTCTTCCATCAGCTAAAAAAGCTTAGCAGCAGAAGAAATTTAGGAGAATTAAAATTTTTATATTACTCTTTCTTCTTTCTTTGTCTTGTTTTTGTAATAAGAAAAAGAAAAATAATAACTGGAAGGAAGCAACAGGAGGGGGTGAGTTGAGGGTAGTGTCTTTGTCATGAGGCACTATGGGAGTAGGAAACAGGAAAGCGAGTGTCAGGTTATGGTGACAGCTTGGGCTTTTGATCAGTGCGTCTCACTGTGGCATGTTGTGGCCACTCAATGATGTGGGACTGGAGTGACAGGAGGAAATCCATGCATGCAGGAGCAGCAAGAAGAGGCTTTGTCACATCTGTTACTCACAGCCCTCCTGTCAGGATGTACACTGGTGCATGAATACAGTGAAAAACATCACATCATGTTTATTGATGTATTTATGTATTGTGCAGCAGCATTAAAAACAGTAGAAATGTGGGGGTGTTTACTGTGATAAATAATTTGTAATGTTACAATAACCAAGCAAACAAATGATGTGAAATATGATTGAACTTGTTGTTAGAGCATCTTGTTTTATGTATTGATGCATTGTGTTCACCTGCCAAGCTATAAAAGAGTCAGTCTGAACTTTGTGCATCTGTTTTGGTGCTATAGCTGGACCAGCAGCATGTCCAGGCAGGAAAACAGAAGGTAAACAAAGTTTTCCGCAGGTGTGAAAGAAAAACCTTTGCTGTCACAAACACATGTTCCTCAGGAAAGGCTCGACACACTGTCACTTCAACGAGCAACCCCCGAGTCATTTGCCAAGTCCACTCCATCCAACCTGACAGCCAATCAGAACTGCAGAAAAACAAAGATGGTGTGCTGTGGCACTGATGGCATGCTTTACTTATTTCTTATTTCTTATTTCTTACTTATTACTTATTTATTATTAAGAAATTTTACCAAAGAAACAGGAGCAGTAAGTTTTCCAAAAAATTATATGAAAAAAATAATTCCAGTTAACAGTTTACTAAGAATTTTGACCAGTAGTGTAGCTTTGAAACAAGGTTATGATGGACGGGTCCCCATTTTGTTTATATCTCATGTAGGCAAAAAATGGGCAGAGGCCACTTGCCACTGTGGGATTTTGAGCTGTCCAAGACAACATTCATTTAAGAAAAGCATCAAAATCTTTAGAGACTGCCTAGAGTTTTGACCATTAAAGACAAGAGTCAGAATCAGCATCTGCTCTGTCAGACAAGCCTGGGTACACATACAAGGACTTTGACTCCAGTTTTAATGCTGTTTAACTGGCAAATGTAGCACTCTGAGCTTGAGTCCTACACTCTGCAACTAGATACTGGACTCCTTCACAAGCTGACTGGCAATCATACCTACTACCCTTTAGTGCAACACTGGAGCCTCCAAGGGTTTTGTGCTTGGTCCCCTTCTGCTCATTCTGTACACAGATAACTGCAACCTCCAACTTGGAGAGAAGTCTTTTGGCAAAATAATAAACAACAATATCATCAGTGAAATTTCAAACAATTGTGTCAATTCATGTCTGGTGAAAATAACAGTTTTCCAGAAAAGTTCAAATAATTACTCATTCTTAAGGAAATTTAACAAGGCAAAATTTTTTAAGTGAATTTTTACAAAGGAGCTAAAGAGAGTATTCTGAGTGAAAATAAGCTGGCGAGGACAGGAAGGCTCTGCAGTGGGTGATTAAAGCCACCCAGAAAATTACTGGTATCCATTTACAGAGCAACAGTGACATGGGAGATGTGCCTGTGCAGATATAAAGAGAAAATGCCCACCAAAGAGAAAATACCCTCCATACCCACCTGCTTCTGTCTGACAAGAGATACAGAAATATCCACTACTGTGCCACTAAACAACAGAGCAACTTCATCTCTCAGTCACGTGACACTCCATTAGAAAAAAAAGGCTTTTTTTGTGTGTGTGTGCAGCACAAAAGGACTACAACTTAGATTTAATGGTGCAACCCTGTGTTGTAAAATAATAAATACATGAGCTTTGAGCCTAGTTTTAATAAAAATTTACAGAAACATAAATAAAAACAACAAAAATACACATCGTAAGCATAAAACATTTATAAACAAACATGTTGGTGGACACATACTGTACACAAGAAGAGTGCTTTGGAGAAATGATGCAGAACATGCTAGAATATTCACTTTGCAAAATCAGCATTTCATGTTGCTGTTTTCGCCCTGGATGTGAACAGCCTCACACATTTCTCCTCCCTTTTTTTTTTTTAAACACATAAATGTCGGTATCCAAACATGGCACGGCACTGCTTTAATCTGTTTTTCTGTTTATTTACACCATAGTGATACAATTCACCAGGCACTCATTGCACCATATGACATGAACCAAAACACATTGTGACCGAGCTTTTCATGGACTTACACAGTATGACAACCAGTAAACCTCTACAAGGAGAAAAGTAGAAATGCCACAGCAAAAGGCAGGGAAGAAGAAAAAGAATGTGAGTGTAAGCAAACATGGATGAAACACTGCATGCTGCAAGCATTGCAAAAAGTCATTTTGCCAGTTTTAACATATTTTTTAGGCAGATACAGGCATTATGTTTTGTTGGGAAGCACAGAAATGAAACATCCAGCATTCCACTACAAGAATTCAAATTATATTACTTGAAATGTTCCAATCTGATATTTCAAATAGGGCAGATCAAACTCAACAACATAATGTATGTGTGTCTGCAAAGAAATGCATAAAACCCGACAGTGTTAGTTTCATTCCGTCTCTGACAGCCTCAGGCATGTAATTGTGGTAAATGTCAAAAATATTGTAATTTTTTCCTTCTCTTTAAAGCATTTTGGTATCTTTGATTTTGAATGAAGACATAAAAGAGACACATGAGCTCCTGAATGGACAGTTGCTTGTGGCTTTTCACTTCAAATGTGTTTCTGGTCACAAACACCTGAGATAAGAAATATAAGCACTGCTACTATGTCACTGAGTAGTGGAGCTTTGTCAAATCCAGACACTGTTTGGGATCTTTTCCCTGACTGGGAAGTAAATCACTCCAATGAATAATTAATAACTCCCAGGAGTAGTAAAAAGTAGAGATGTAAACTATAAGACTATCTCATATTTGTTTCTGTGTGAGCAGACAGCGCATCAGATTGTGTCACATTGGCAAATATTTTGTCACTTAACTCTTGTGGCTTTCTGATGTTCTGTTTGTGCCTCCCTGTGCAACCAACAACACTGAGGAAAAAACACCAAGTTCAGTGCACGAGAAGAGCATTAAACTAACAGTAGACCTAATAATATGACAGCTGTTTTCTTTTATAGGAAAAGCTGCTGCAGTTGAATGAAGCAAATGTTGGCTGTGATGCATCAGACTGTTGCATAATGACCTTATTTGACAGATTTTAATTCAGTTTGCATAAGTGTGTGATTGTTAGTGTGGACAACAGACAGTAGAGGAAGAAAACGATGTTAGCACTACAAAATCACCACGTTCTGAATGCTAACACACATGCATGTAAAACTACTTGAACTGCTTCAGAACTCTAGCATTAAAGGCTTATTACATTTCTGCTACTTTTAAAGCGAAGCATGACGTTAAGGCAGCAGAAGATCAAAGAGTTTCCATAACATGCTGTCAGGTAAAACACTCATGAGTATACAAACCTTACAAAACGAGGAGAGTGTATACAACCTGAATGAAAGCAGTGTGATAGAAACAGCATTGTGTGGTGTGACAGGATAAAAAATCATCCTCTCCCACTGGCCTGGTAATCCTCAGGCGGATAATTAAAAAGTGTGTGCCACAGTCGAAAAGGGGGGGAAAAAAAGATTATAATAAATAAATAAGCGAGGAGAAGGGAAGAGGCTCTGTGCAGATCCCGGGGGGATCCATTAAAGAATGTTTTCTTGAATTGAGGTTAGGTGCATTGATCTCTGTCGAAGCTGGCACAGCTGAGAGTTAACACTCCCTGCCTGCGACTCTGACTCATTTCATACATTATTCCAATTAAATCACGGTGGCCTGCCTGGCTGCCTGCCTTTCTGTTTTCCAGGAAAGAGGGAATTTGGCACCTGCCACGTTAACTCCGCTGTCATCAAATGTGACTAAAACAGAGGCTACTGTCGAAACTGGAGGACAAAAAAAGAGGTGGAAAAAAAAAGATGGCTAACTAAGGTGATGTTTTGTCTTCAGCCATGGAGGAAACGATTGAATGTCCAATATGATCGATTAGACACATTAGGTGCACGCTAATAGGTGAGCTGTCCTATACAGTAGGCCTGTGTGTCATTGTATGATATATTGACCGGTGTGAGCACAGCCATTGTTTTCACTACCGTTTGTACAGAATGTGAATGGAAAGCCCATTACTTTGAGTTTCTTTGGAGGACATTCTTTGGCATTTACAAGTGCTTGATGCGGAGACTCACTTCAGCCATGAAAGGTTGTGTGATGAAAACCGCAAAACACAGTGTTTAAAAAAAAAACTTTTCTCCTCATAGATAAGTGCCGTTACATAACAGACAACAAAACATGGTGGTTATTTTGACAAAATAATTGTTTGTATCACAATGATGTTGGTTGCTCAGTTCAGTTGTGATGAAATTGTAGTGCAATCTGCAACTTCACCACTAGAAGCCACTAAAACTTACAAACTGAATTTATACACTGGGGCTAAAAACTAATTTTTCACAGAAAATGTTTGATAATTCTGTTGCAATTCAAGTGTTTGGTTACACATTAACTCATTCAAATGTCTTACAAAATCTCATGACAAGCCACCAAATAAATATAGAGATATTTCAGCCTGGACTAAAAGCGGCTGACTGACAGGCCCACTCACCAACACTGTCATCCCTAAAGCCAAAACATACACTGACCACATAGCGATAAATATGTAGGAGAAATCCTCCAGGTCTCTACCTGCATAACAATCAAACCCATGTGGGCTCATGACCCCAAGGTTGCAAGACTCTGGACCAGGGTCAACACTGGTGCAAAACAATGCTGATTATGAAATCTTTAAGAGTTTGCAGAAGCAAAAAACACTCTGCAGTTTGCTTTATGCTTCATGGTTGAAAACAACTTGGATCAGCAATCTGCTGTTGAACCGCCACACAAAAATTTCAGTGTCAAACCAGCAGAGTAATGGAGGCATTACAGGCGCTGCTCAATAACACAAAAAAAAATTGTTTCAGGTTTTTCCCACAGGAGCAATATGCATGAAACAAACTGACAGTGGGATCAAATTGCTTCTTTCAGCTTGTTCCTTTCACCTTACCACACCCATTCACCACGCACAAAACAACAGCAAAGGCACACCATTGGACCACAGTTCAATCAGACCAAGCTATAGTAATTACAGGCAGAAAATGTATTTTCATGTTTCCTGTTAGGCTGGGGAGTAATACGAGGAGCAGAGACTCTGATGCTTGGGTCAATAAACCAGGCTGTTTTAAAACCTGGCAGGCAGACTTAAACATGAACGTTATTCATCAAGCAGCTTTTACAGATACAACTTCAGTGGCCCGGTGAGGATTGACTGGACACAACGCCCACATCAAACACCTTCTCTTCTCGGTGAGAGGGATTAAGAGAAACGCTCTCCTATAAAGAGCAGAGTATTTGAAAGCCTCGTGCCGTAGTAAGTGATCATTTGATTTCAGTGACAAATATCAGTCAATTTCAGTTAAATCTCTACTGAGAGTATTGACATCAAGTTATCCCTTTGTGGAGTTTAAACATTCTCAAACACAGTTATCTGATGTATTAGGGAGATTTTTCTTGCCCTTTCTGGGATAAAGAAACATTGATTTGGCATGCTGAAATTAATGCAAGACAGAGGAGAGAGACGGAGAGGGAGACACGAAAACAAGACTGAATCAGCTTGAAAAGGCAGTGGAGTGGAACATTTGACTAACAAGCAGTTTTTGAATGCGCTTCGCTGTTGTCTCCGCAGAAACGTGGTGCCTCATGGTCCCATACAGCTATCGATCCTATGGGGCTGATGGAGTCCTCAAGAGAAGAGAGGGGGTGGACCTAGAGGACAGGTCAAAGAGATGGTAATAGAATGAGAGGACAGGGGAGAGGAAGGGTAAAGGAGGTACACTGATGCTTGGTCCATGCACTGTAAGCTATAGATTCAGGGGCACATGCTAAAGCGTGACTGTAATGAGCACGCACACATGAGGTTAACTGCAGCATTCAGTGGAGAAGAACACGGCTCAGCACATCATTGTGTGCTAATGGGAGCAGGTTGCATTGCCTCCCCCAGTGTCTCACCAGGACTCGCTTTACACTGTGTGTGAGAGACAGGAAACAAATAAACAATGCAGTTGGCAGTGGGAGGGGAATAAACATTCATCAGTGTAAGGGTGGAACATGTTTAGTTGCTGCATGTAATTTGCGTGTTCTATTTATGGCGGAGCAAGCTCAGCCCCAATTACTGTGTGAACAATATTCTTGGAGTTCTTTGCATGGTGGATATGCAAATGGGCAGTCTTTTGATACAGCTTGTTTTTACAGTGCATCTCTTAAATTGGCTTTCACAGCATACATAACGACAACTCAGTGCTTCTGTGACATGGATTTGATAACATAATTTTTCTTTCATGGATTCTTATCCTCCATTGACTCAACTGTAATCATATTACAGGCGGTCTAGTGAGTCATTTGACCTTCTCTGTATTCATAATAGGGACCAAGCTGTAATCTAATGTTATGTAATCTAATGTTTGATATAATTACATCTCTTGCTTGCTTTAGACAACACAAAGCCAAAAACAATCATATCTCGTAATGGAGGCCTATTTCAATATTAAATACATGTGAAATATTACATTGGGTTTTGACAGCCATGTTTTTCTTTTTACCTAAGCAGAAAACTGCCCTATATAATCTACATGGTAAACAGCTTATAGGAGCTTGTGATGCTTTATTTACACTCCCTGACAACTATTTTGAATATTCATAAAGATGAAAAGCAGCAAAAACTAATATAAGATTTTCCTTGCATCCCCACTTTCAGTGTGCATCTGCAAACTTCCTGCTTGCAAAAAACTAATGGAAAATGCATGCAGGATTTCAGCGGAGGCTCCAATCCATTTTAATCCTGAAGGCAATTACGGCGTGGGGTTTTAGGGTCAGTAGTGCTGTTGATTGATGGGAAGAAAAAGTCACTTTAACAAAGTGCCGTGAACTTCAGCCACCTGGCTGCAGCACAATGGGTGTTGCTTGATGCACCGAGACAAAGCTTTAATGCTTTTTTAATGCATTCAATGAAGGAATACAAAATGGAGAATTAATGATTGTGCCTCTGATAGGCCCTATGTGTCAATATCACTGATGCCTTCTGAATTATAAACAAATTCCTTAATTTCTATGGATCATTTGCTCCTCTTGCCTAAGACGAACCCAGTCACACCGTTGCTATCAGCAACACTGATGACACACATTTTTAAACTGGATGGTGTCATTGATCAGTGACATATTTGCAATGCCTGAGAAGTCAGGTTTGTTTGTGGGGAGAATCATTTGTTTCACTGTTTTCTTCTTGCTCCCTTTTAAGATCCAGGCTCCGTATCCTAGCAACAGGACTCGCTGGCCCCCTTCTATCCGTTGAGTCGGTGACAGGGAGCAAAGGCGAGAGCATAGGACCCCCACTGTCTCCTGTCACGGTCACACACAGTGGTCAGATTCAGCTTTGGTCCATTTCCATTTGGATTCATTTATAAGGGTCTAATTTAGGATATCTTAATTCACTGAAAAACAGAGGATGACATGTACTATAAGCAAGGGATAATCAGTGAGTAGGTATGCGTTAAATGGTTTTAAGGCACGTCGGCGAGGCAAAGATCAGAGGGTGGTTGCCTCAAAACCATTTAATGCACACCTACAGGTTGATTATCATGTTTATGCCATGGTCATTTTCAAACATCAAAATAAACAATATAAAATACAAGCATTTACAAAGTTTAAGTCAAAGGGTAGCATTCAAAATCTAAAGATTATCAAGCAAGAGTTTAACGTTGCCATGAAAACAAATAATAACTTGACTCCTTGATTATCCCTCACTAGGTTAAATAGGAGATAGACTAAGAGTTGCTTATTCATGGGAATGTTAATTCATCAGTGTCATTTGTAACAGTGGGTTTCAGTTAGATGGGTAAGTTAGGTGATAAAACCTGACAAAATATAACTTGATAAAACATTAATATATTGTATCTGTTTACAGTTCTTCCTGAGTTGTCAGAGATTTCCATCTACAATTGTGCCTGTTTTAATAATGTAATAAACAAGTCCCATGATTCCACACTATTTCTCCATGTCATCCAGTGTTTCATTTTCTTTGTCTTGGTAGAGACCTCTAGTGGCAGACATTACATTTTGTGCCTTTAAGAATATTTTTAGTTTATTCCATTTGTAACTTTATGCTACTTTATAATCCTAAATCACAAGTGTGTGATATTAAGGATGAGGGTGGACTCCATCCTCTTTGTTAGCAAAGTTACCAAAATGCATCCCCATGGTTAACCTGCCTCCCCTCTTCTCCATCTCCTAGTAGCAGAGAGTTGATGCCAGTCTAGTTTGCCTGACTACTGATCCATTTTCTAAGGTTTTGTGAATGTTACAATCCAAAGCCTCAATCACACTTTCAATTACCAGTAGTCAAACGGTGCTGTGTATTGATAAATCCATAATGCTGTCCATGGTGCTGAGGTAGCAGACTGATTTTGTAACTGCTTCTTTTTCTCTCAGTCCTGCCCTTCTGTCAGCTTCATCTTGGATCAGTAATACTTTCTAAACTATATGCAGTATTATTAATATCTACACCTATACTGTATTGTAGTCTAAAGTCTTTATAGTGTCAACTTCAAGTTTAAAGTGGCAATCAGCAACATGCAGTCACAGCAGAGAGAGAGGATCAATGCATTAATACAGTATAATTATTCTTTCGTAATTAGTATTGTCATATATTCCCTATTTAATTTTTTTTAACTATTCAGTATTGTCTGTGCTGCTGAAGACACATCCCTAGACTAAACTACTTCTGAGACAAAATATTAGCTACAAATCAGCAGTTAAGATAACTATTGGCTGATGAATGCTCCACAATGTTCAAAATATGTTCCAAATATTACCTTCAGGAGCTGATGAAGACCAAAACTGAGTTTAAAAGAGGGTGGATTATAAGTTATATTCATTTAGCAGACAAATAGGCCACTGCTTGCTAAAACAACCCTCATATCGACTTTTAAAAACATTAAAATAACAGTTCTGTTTTTACAGCTTTGTGCTGCCATGTGCACCCAAAAATGAATGAATGATGTAAATGACCTGTATACTTACTAGCTGCAGACTTGCCTCTGTGACAAAATTAATAAATATTGGCTTCATCCCAGTATTTCCATCTCCTCCAGTGAAAAACAATAAAATGTTTTTACCTGATGCTAACAGCCAAAATGACCAGATGCCCATGATGCTACTAAAAAAACTCCCATTGGCCTCAAAAAAAGATATTATTTTGGTAGCTACAGGAGGAGAAGTCATAAATTCTCACCCCAGCAGTATTTGTGCCTTGCTCTGCTTGTTGAACCCAACAGGAAGTGATACATGTATGGAGATAAAACTGGGAAAATATGGGGATCTTATCAGTGGCTAAAATGCAGCCTAACACATTGTTTGGTCCCTGCCCTCATGTTGTTGTACTGCTTTTAGGAGGCCATTCCTGCGGTCCATCTCTCATCCCTGTGGCCATGCATATTATCAGACAAAAAGGACCAATGGGAGACCAATCTGCCAAGCTCCAACACAAAGCCAGTATGATTTCCAAGTATGAATCACAACATACTCCTGGTGTGCTCTCTATTCAAAAGATGTCGGCCTCAAAGCACTGCCCCTTCCTTTCAAGACTGCAATCTACCAACCGTCAAATCTGTTGCAGAAGAGACACAGAAAAAGCGCACAACAAAAAATGGGGAAAATAACAAGAAAAGAGACTCAGGATGTTTTCCTGCTGCATAATGTGGAGGAAGCACTGGCTGGTACAAAGTCTCAGTGATGGCCTAGTCAATGAATGGTTCTTCCAGGGAACTGCCCTCATCAGGCCATGATACCCCCTCCTGTTGAGTCATCAGCTGAGGTGCTGATTTGCCCTTGTTTCCTCACTGCTCCAGACCTGTCATGCAGTGACCACACTGCAGCAAACTGTGTGAAAAGTAGCTATAGTGCTCCCCCGAGGTGATAGTAATTGCAGGTCTTGCCAAGACAATCAAATGTACTGTAAAGAAAAGCATTTTGATTTCTGTTTATTTCTGTTGGGCCCATGATTATGAGGGAGCTGTAGTACTTGAAACTGGTCATTGCCTTGACTATAGCCTTAGGACAGTTTGGTTTCAGATTGTTTTTTATCAGTGTGTTAACATGAACTCGCCTCTGTTCGACCATTCGCCTCACAAACTATATAGGAAAGGGATAATCAAGACAACAGCATTTAATATTTTAATACTCAAAGCCTGATTAACTGTGAAATGCATTGGTTTAAAAGTGTTTTGCTCTGAAAATGTGGTTACAGTGTTCTTAAGGGCAAATAGCTACTGCACTTCTACAAATTCTGCAAGAATATCTGCACTTCCACGGAGTTTGTGTCAATGAACAGACTTTCCTGACTGATTTCCTCTCACCTGAGCAGCATCTCAAACTCTCAGCTTTTACAATGATTGACTGAAAATCAAGCATAATTTTGCCTTACCTTCATGCAGTGATAATACCATGTGAAGAAGTATTTTACTGTTTGCTTAATGTTAACAATGGGCTGCAGATAAAAAAGCTCAAACAATACAGATATTTTTATAGCAATTGTGTCTGCACAGAATTAGGTTCGCTGTGCTTCTATTGAAATCCCTGTTTTTGTGTTTCTGGTCATATTTCTATGCAGACAAAGGCAAAAGAGAACCTATTTGACAAGTTTATTTAAATTATTTCTCTTAAAATGGACTTTTCCCTATTGTACTTGTACACATAGATAAAAACAGTGTATTCAGCCACATTTTCATGAATTTTTTGAGTGTTTTGAAATTGAGAATACGTAAGGACAGCAGTGAAGTGGACTGTTCTGCAGAAGTCATGTGTAGTTTCTATGGTGATTGTTGTTACCATTTAAGACAATTTTTTGACACTTTTCTTTATGAGATATTATAGGTCACAGCAGACAGGAAACATTAAGAAAGAGAGAGAGAGAGAGAGAGAGAGAGAGGCATGACATATAACTAATGTCCTCAGCGGGAATTGAATTGGAAACATTTATAATTTAAGCATCCTACTACTGAACCCCCATGATGCTCCGTAGTTACATTTTTTCTATACAAACTTGTCACCACTGAAATATATTTGAATTGTGATGCTTCTGAACATATCCTTTGCAATAAAATGTAGAAAAAATTGTTTAAAATTTTTATAATCTTTGTAATATCAAAACATTTGCATAACTCTCTGTTTAAGCTGTAACATAAGGAGACAGCAGCAACATTGTGTTCTAAAATAACAGTGAAATAAATTTTGAATCTTGATTCCAGATGACTTAAACCTGCCCTTCTCTCTGAAGGAGAAAACTGTGAACATTTACCACCTTCCAGATCCGCAGAGGGTGAGTATTTGATTAGATATAATAAGGTTTCACTTTTAGCCCAAGTGTTTGGTTTGGGGAAAATGAAGTGTCATGTCTTATATTAATGCTGGAATCCTCATGGGGTTTTATATAGAGCTTTTAAGGCTGAAAGGGTGTAATACCGGGCCATTTTTGCTTAAATGTATGCTATTAGCCTGTTGTGTTCTCTCTGTGCTCCTGTCCAAGACATCATTTGAAGGATGCTGTGTTCACATTACCATCCATGCGTGACATAAGCTGCTGATAAACTCTCCATAGACTTACATTCACGTGTCGTGTATGGTTGGTGCAGGCTTTGCATTCACAAGACAGTTTGCTTATTATCTTCCTTTTTCTTTATCCCCCTGCAACTTCAACTCCAACCACCTCCACCACCACCACAACACATACACTTACAAACAATCCCACAACTCACGACCCTTATTGTTTTTCTAATAGAAGATAGCTGTTATCAGTTCAATGAGAAAGGAAATAATCAACATAAACAGAGTTAGCAATTAGCAATAAAACTTTCACTTCATTTGCATTCTGTAACGTTGCAGCATATATTCTGCTAGGAAACTGGATGTACTGCAGCCACATGATTACACACAGCCAAGAGTAACAAACCTAATACTTAATGTTCTGCCGATACATGATACTCAGGTTAGACAAAAATATCACATGAATTCCAAAACATCCAACATGCTATCTGAGTATTGTTACCTAAATTAAAGCTCTTCTGCTATTGGCTGATTTTTCTGATGAAGTCCTTAAATCTTTTCAAATACTTTACTGCACGATCTAATCTAAAATGAATGTATGAAAAGAAGAAAACTGTTTGCATCAAGCGCATAAAATATATTGTTATAAAAATTTAATCAGTCAATTTATATGTAAAAATTTTGAAAATAAAAAAAAAAGAAAATAATGATTCAGTCACAGCCCCTTTTACCAACTAATATTTAAAGCAGATGATCTGAAAACTCTGCCATGGTACTTTTAATCACACCTACATTTCAATTATTGACATGCTACTACCAAATGATCAATCAATATTGCAATTACCAGCTGTAGTGCTTATTACTTGCTTTCAATTACATGCAGTTGGTTGGGTATGTAGCAGTACTAGCTTGTAATTAGATGTTGCCAAAAATTCCTCTTCAGGGTTTTTAAATTTTGAAACAAGTAAACAACAGTAATAGCAACTAGTAAGACTCAGACCCAGGCAGATATTTTGTTACCTGTCAACCCACCAATTATATTAGGCTTCACAATAACATGGATTGGGTTTTATACAATAAGTGTTGAGACTTGCACAAGAGGAGAGTTTCTCCAGGTGGCAAGAAAGTCCTTTGACGGACAGTGTAATTGCACAATTACAGCGGTTATTTTATTGCTTTTTGGAGTCACCCCTGTGGAATAGCCATACATCCTGTCCTGTTTTTTCAGACCTGTCTCTGCTTTTAGAGCCCTGAAATCAAACTAATTAATTGCCCCATATTTATGACCCAGATTTTATGTTAAAAATGTCATGTAATAAAACTGGGCTGCTACAGTAGACAATGCAATGAAAACATGCTTGAGTCCTGACATTAAAGCTTCTCAAGGTAGCAATGCTCTGACATTTTTTTTTTTCAAATATATTTTATAAAATATGCATTTATGTGGCTTGACTCTTTAAGTGCAAGTTTAATGAAAGCAATTTACCCATGATTTGCCTTAATGGGACACTTGTATGCATTATTTTTTGCCCTTGGCTAATTTAAATGCTTCTGTGTACAGTCATCCTTCCTCACTAAGTGCCCCTCTGGTCAGTCCAGGTGCCATGCTGATCGCTCTCGTTAGCTCTTTTGCTGCTGTCATATGACTGTAGGGCAAAAATAAATGAGCCCTAACCCTAGACCTGTGTAAAAGATTCCCCTTTCTGTTTCTAGGCACTGTCCTTCAGAAAATCAACACCGCTGTGCCCATTAGATCGAATTTATTCAGGTCAAACTGAGTCCTTGCAATGATGCGTCTGCGCCAGTGTGTAAATAGTAGATTGTTGCTAGTCTCACAGGAGCAAGTTCAGAATAACGGCATAGAACAACGCTAGTTTGGTAAATCAAACTGGAAATGTTCACTTCAGCAAAAAATGGACAGGCACATACTCTTTCTTGTGTTGCATTTATTGCATATTTCTTAATGTGGATTTATTAAAACCTCAGCTGTTAGCTAGTTGCAACAGTGTTACTCTCAGCTCTCTGTCCACTTAATTGCCCTCAGTGTCATGGCTAACATAGTTGGTAATGTTGCTGATTGTGTTACCACAGAACCGACTTTACAAGAAATACCCAGCGTGTCCTAATCTACAGAAGCTGAATGTGCTTCCTTGGCCGATGATTTGATAACTGCTGTTTAGCTCTAACATCGTGTCTTTTATGCATTTTAAAAAAGGACTGCTTTTAATTTAATAAATGGACCGAGTGTCACACAATCCTAAGAACGACAGCCTTTATGGTCGAAGAAGCAGAAGCTGTGGTGTGGGAGGAAGCCAAAGAGAGAGCCCTTTGGTTGCCCTCACAAAAGTTTTTGGCAAACACTTAGATGACTCAGGGGAAAGCAGTGCTTTGCCCAGTCTTTGTGGAGCAAAGAGGGAAACAGCTGACCTTGACTAGATACACAAAAACATTTTGAAAAACCCAATTTCTAACAAGGCTGGCTCTCTCCTGAAAAATAGATTAATGAAGATGCTGTTATGATGCTGCTGCTGCTTCTCACACACACACCGAAACAGCTGCCATTTGACATGTGGAGAAAATAGAAGCCAATCAGGCAAGATAAGGCTGATTACATTGAACATCAGGGCAAGCCATCCACTACTGAAGCAAAAACTGGCATTTTCATTCAGAGGGGAAGGATTCAGCCTCTAAGCTCTAAAAATGTAAATTAGAAGAAGTACAAAATACCTTTCACTGGTGCTGAACAAAAATGTAGCAACTAATATTAAATATGGATCCATTTTTTATTTAAGAGTACTTGTAACTGTGCTTAAGAGAATGAGGATCTAACAGTTATTGTAACTGTAGCTTATTAAGAAAATATTGTGATCAAAACGCTTGTTTTGCAAAATCACAAGGCTATAATTGTAGCTGCAGCTGTTTACATTAATTATAAACTGAATGTAGGCATAAGCTGTTGTGTTTGAACTTCCAGTGTGTGTGTGTGTGTGTGTGTGTGTATTTCCTTTGGTTAAAATACTTTGAATACAAGGCTCAAACACTCCTCCACAACAAACAAGTTGTAATTGTTTACGCCAAATCCACACCTACGCACGGCTTCCATACTTTAGCTTTAAAGTAGTAACATTTTTTTATGGTATATTCCGCAGTATTTGTTCTTCTAAAGAGCATACAGCCTGTTTACGCCACTTAAATGCAAGCAAATAAGCCTGCAAAAATAAGACAAAGACATTTTTTCATTAGCAATCTTTTTAAATGCTAAGATTTATTTCACTGGCATCCAAAACCTCAGCTTAGAGCCAGTGGACATGTGATGCAGCAAAACATAATTAGTACAGCAGACATACTGAAAAACTGTGCCTTAATACTGATTTGCTCTAACACACACTATTCTTTGCTTGCAGGTGCTGAGATGTGTGGAAACAGAGGGTATAAATGATTGAAAAATATATATATTTTCTGTTGTTGCAGTCTAAAGTTTTTGGCCTAAGGGAAGTGTCTTGAAGAAATGGTAGAGAGGTTGTGATGATCCTCAAAGGATGTTATCTGCCAGCCCGCTAACTGCCTCCAGGAGAAGACTGCCAGGGAGTTGAGTTGGCAGTCGTCCTGTGATTTTGGTTGCTGAATTATTTTTGACTGTAAGGTGAGTGAATCAAAAGACCAATTCAATTCAAAAGGGACTGCAAAACTTGGATTATTGTGTCCCTACAGCTATTGAAGTTTCATGGGATGTTGTTGTTTTTTTTAATAATTATTTTTGGCATTTTTGCTTTCATTAGACAGTCAACAACAGAGGGGGTGGCAGGAAACATGGGGTGAGAAAGAGGAATCTAACTGCTTATGTGGCATGTGTTGCAACTATTTGACTACTGTGGCGCTCCCAAGGGATATTTTTTGTAAAAGTGCTTTTTAATGTTGTCTTTGATGGGTTCTATGCTCTATCAGTCTATTAATAACTGGAAAAAAGTGGGTTAACATTATCACAAGACTATTATGGCAAGCTCCATGCTTAAGTGCTTTCTATGCCTCTAAAAGACCGATGCAATTTTATGGGATGAACCTATAGAAGACATGTGGATTGCAGCATTAAGTTTCCATAATGTATCCAGAAAAAGCATATTTTTTTACACCATTTCCTCTGCACCATCTGCTATTTCAATGTATGTAAACATATGTGAGCATGTTGCGTGAGCAATGTTTAGAGCTATATATGCAGACCTGGAACTCATCGTGTTTTGTCTGGTGTGAATAAGTCATGAATGTGGGCAGAATGCACATGTTACAGCATCAAACATTCATTCATATCATAATTTTTGTATGTAAAATGTCAGTTTGCCGATGTCTGGGTTGGGTCAGGGTTAAAAGCTCTCCTTTGCAGTTAGCCCAGGGCTATGTGCAACATGAGGAGTGTTTTTAGTCAGTGTGTCAAGAGATGCACAAAGAAATTCTCCTGTCCTTGTTGGGGAGAACCTGTGTGAAGTTGAATGCTCTCATGCTGAAGGTTGTTTTTAACTCAGCACAGTGAACATGCCCACTGCACAGTGCAATGAACATGCCCAGTGCTCTGAGCTGTCAGCAATGCATCCCATTCTTCTCCTTAGTAAACATTGAGTAAAAGAATCTAGCTCTGTAACAAGAGGTCCCAGTAGGCACGCAGCCTTACAGCTCAGTGAGTTAGCCAGCAGTTGAGCTGACTCAATCTGTTTGACTTTCTCTGTGGGGCACATGGAGCCCTGGGCAGGCAACAGGGTCCTTGGGCTCGGCCAACATTGATCTGAAAATTCAGCGTCCGACCGCTGGCCAACTCTTAAATATTTGGTTTTAATTACTGCCACAACCTTTACTCTGGCAGGTTACTGTTGAAACATAATCCCCAGGGGGCTGCACAGCAAGGGCATCGCGCCATTATTCAACCATTGAGGGTATGGCAGCCATTCCCTTACGCAGACATTTTTTTATCGAGGAAATGGGACACAGCCACAGCAGACTATGTAGGCTGACTCTAACAAAGCGCAATAGAAAATAGTGAGATGAGAGACACCCCATAACCCTTAATTATACAGCAGCTAAGTTTGACTGAGGAGCACAGCTTATCTCTCTGGTGGGGTTGGTGGATTTGTGAACTTCTTATTTGATTACTTGCCCTGTTCACCTGTCTGCCTCAACAACCCACAGCTGCACTAATGAATGTGCACGCTCTTCTCTCTCACAGATCCAGAGATGATTTTATAATTTTGCCTCCTATTGTCCACGGTAAGATGGGGAGGAGGGAGAAATCCTTTTGTAGATCAGTTGCCTGAGGGTAACATCTGCCTGTGTGTGAGTCTTCTCCTCAGCAGGGTCCCGACAATGACTATTTCTCCTGTTCATTCTTGCATTAATTATCCATTAGCATTGCTGAGGTGAGAAAAAAACAAAAAAACAAAATGCATTTTCCATTTGGGATTTATTTAGAATGTCTTGCTCAAGAGATTCTTTGTTATTTTTCCCGAGGCTACAGCTTCCTGTGGTACGGAGGAAATGTTGTAAAGTGAGGGCCAGAGAAGTTTGCCTTGAGCACACAATTGTATAACTGCCAATGAGATGTGACTAACTTTTTTTTTTCTGTATAGGTATATAAAGTGTGCTAGGTGAGAACAAAGCATTCCTCATCAGATTTCATCAGGCACTCTTTAGCACTCACATGAACAATGTCAGTGCTTGATTAAGCATAAAATCTAGTATCTTTATTAAATGCACTAATATGCTCTGTTTGTTGCACTGCTTTTGAAGCATTACTCACAAACAGCCTCTCCTCTTTGCTGTGGAGAAATCATTATCCCCCTTGGTGTGAGACTAAGAAAGCATGAAAGGGTGGGAAAGTGCAAAGTGTGTTTTACATATTGGCTTTTAATCCCGACACTCCAATAATTGGACTCCATCACATGCATCCTTTGATGTATTTCTGTCTTGCCAACAACAATGCTGCGTCTATCCCACCGACCGTGTAGAGACAAAAAGCCTTCAGATGGAAACATCGGTCCTGTTTTTGTTGCCTCTCTCCAAAACCAGTGTGTACCACTCTCACGACAATGATCCCCACATATCACACTCCTAGGTAAGCCTTGAGTATGGGGAGTGTGTTTGCTAAGGGGGTAAATATCATCTATAACAGTGATCCTATCACTTTCTGATTAAAAATGTCAGTGAGGCCCTGGAGGTGACAGATTGCAGGGTTGCTGGCATCCCTGGGTATTTTTGGTGCAGGGACAGGTGCAGCATGCCTAGGAGACTTGGAGGGAGGAGTGCGCAGGAGAAAGGGAGGGAGTGAAAAAATGGAAAGCCTGGAGGGAGGAACCTGGGAGCAAGAGCTGCTCATTGATGGCCTGTGGCTAGCCTACATCATCCTCTACCTGGGCTGGGCTCCAGAGCTCATCTATGTCAGGCAGAGAGGCCTGATACTCTCAGCATGATTGTAAAAGGCCCATTGCAAACAGGCTTGTGAGAGGTAGCAGACAGCACCAATCACTCTGACAGATTCAATACAGATCAGACATTTAGTACTGTAGAGAAATCAGGTGAGTTTACATCCACATCGACACGCCTTTACTCCACACGGAACCAATGACGCAGGCTGAACAAATCCTGTGCGACTGCCAGGACAATGTAACACCGTGAGGGATGCAGACTCTGGCAGAGTTCATCAGGGCCCCCTCTAAACCCGATCCATCTGTTCCCACTGGTCACTTGACTTGTCATTCAAGGAGCAGTGTGGTCATACCGTCTGCCACTTCTATAGATAGATGGACAGATAGACACAGATAGACAAATATGCTTGTGTTAAATTGCCTTTTGAGGGAAGAATAAAATATTGTGAATAAAAGTAAATGTAACAATTCACACACTCTTTATGTGTATTCATCAGTCTTAATTCCATGTTCGTGTCCTCTAAAATCATCTACTGATAAATTTTTGAGTGAAATAAACTCTGTTTTCTCCATCTCTTTTTTTTGCATCTCACTCTCTGTATGGCATGCTACAGGTAAAGCTCCTGCTGGTTTTATGAGCCAGAGCCACTTTTGTGTAACATTAGTATGACCCTTTTTTCTCTCCACCTGCCTAAACCACACCTCCAGGAAACATAGTACCAATACCTTTGAGGTTCTGGTTGGGGTTCTGGAAACTCTGCCCCTTCTTTGATAAATGGCATGTTCTGGAAACTCACCACAAAAATGTACACACTAGCCCCGCCCTGCTGTCAAACTTGGGTAAATTTAGATAAATTGTGTTTTGTGTCTGTCATACCTCTCAAATTCTATATAAGTCTGTTTTGATTTTTGTTTTATTACACTAGAGATGAGAAGGGTATCACTTCAACACTTTTCTATGTGTTAGGGTTAGGGTTAGAAGAAAAGAAAAAATTGAGAACATAAACTGTTAGATTTTGCAGTTATGACTTTATTTTCAAACACACAGCAGTGAACTATGTGAAAGCACAAGCGACGAGGATGCAGAGCCAATGTCAACACAACGCGAGAGAAAAGTGTTGCACTCCTTGAGCCCTGCCTAGCAACAGAGGCACTGACTGGTAAAGTCTGGCGTAGTTCAGTGTCTGAGAAAAGCTGGCAGAAGTTAAATTTGTGTTAAGGCTTTGTGATGAAGACACCCGGTGCCCACAGTGTGTGCCCTTTGGCAGAGAATCCTCTGAGGTCTCACACATGGACACAATGATATGCCATGATGATTGGCCCGGAGCCACCGCTCATTGCCTCCGGTCATGAAAGACAGAGGAAGTCATCGGGGGACATATTTGCTAAACCGTTTTTATTCTCAGGTCATCAAAAACAACATTGTTTGGTCACACCCCTAAAAGTCTCATTCAGACACACAAGGTACACTGTATCGTCCACATGAGATGCCTGACAAAAAACCTTTCCCCTGTGTGTTTTTATTTAAAACAGTCCTAATTTTGTCAAGGTAAGGCATTAAAACTACTAGATTAGGTTTAGAAAAAAGATCATAGTTGAAGTTAAAATCAGTTCCTTTCTTATATGTCATTACATGAACATGTTATTTCAGTAAATCGAAGTTAGTTTTGAATCTTGGTTTTGAGGGACACAAACCCCTTCTCCTGGGTGCTAGTCCTGTATTAAACCCTTCCGTCTATCTCAACTTCCTCCCTATACTGACTTTTTGCTCTTTATACAGTCACCTTGCTCTGAGCGTCTATTAATGCTGCAGATGGGTTTACATAGGAGTTAGCTGAAAACCCAGCGCGTCTCATGGATGCTAAAGGATACCTTGGGTGTCTACATGAGACACAGAAGGTCATGAGAAAACATCACTATTTAATAACTTAGGAATGAGAAGGTTCTGTGTTGGTATAAATCAATCCTCTGAGAGCTCTCTCTCTCATATATGGACAAAAATGGAATCACAGATGATAGGCACTGCAGCCCATGTGCTTGTTGATGTCTTGGGGAAATCCATTTCAGAGATGAGGAGGATAAGCATCGCACAAGGATAATCCTAGATTATTTCCATGGGGATTGCTTACTGCAATCAAGTGCCCTAGATTGGAAAGTGTCAAGTGACCTCACCACCTCTCTGGACCAAAGACCAACCTCTCTTTTAAAGATGATGCCCTTAACACATTTTAGATGAAAGATTTGCAACATGGACCACCCAGCTTTAGTCACCTGACAATGTAGTCAGATTGGTGCATATGATAACCGGCAATTTTTTACAGAATAACATGTGACAAGCTGTGATATAGGATGAGGAGGATATTTTACATGCAAGAGCATCACATCATGCTAAACGTCAAAAAGCAGAAAGAGAAACAAGATACAAACAAAAGCAAGAAGAGAGTAGAGATACAAAGATACAAAGAGCAGGTGCAGAGATAAAGAGAAAGTTACATGTATAAAAACTATCCACAGACACCCACACAAATCAAAAAAGAAGGTTAAAAAAGAGCCATCAGACCAGATGAAATGATTGAAGCTAAATTATTGATTAGTTTCAGATTGATTTGCTCATAACAAAGAGTGTATTCGTTGTGGCTTTTCTAGCGTGCAGTGCTGTCAACCCCTGACAAGGCCACTCCACATATAAGGCTTCACCGCAGAGGGCTCACGGGCTTTTATTGCTGTCAGCAAGCCCTGAGCACAGCAGACACTCTCCTTTCAAACTCATTAGCCAACCCTGATGTGATGGACTCATCAAAGGCATTGTAATGAGACGGAGATGTGAGGAACCAGCACTCTGTAACGTTCAGTGTTTCCTGCTCTTCCCTCATATAACCAACATGATATGGAGTTAGCCCATAATGAAATGTGAATTAATTGTGAGTGTGTATTTCAGAATGAAAGTGTGTCAGGTTTGCCACAGAGGACGGTCGCAACAGCTGTGAATGTTTGGATGTGGCTTCCTGGGTCTGGGCCAAGTTGACAGCCACGTCACTTGCTCTGTGCTGCACACTCACACATACACACATACACACACACACACACACACACACATACAAACAAACCCAAACATGCAAGTACTTGAAATTGCACACACAGAATAATAAGGCAGGATGAAACACAGAATCACATACACACACACGCATACACAGGACGTTACACAGCAATACAAATCTGTGGTTCATGTTAAACTACATAATGAGACTATGATGGTGAGGATGTGTTTGAGTTTGCTGCAAAAAATATGTTGCAAAATAGTTAAAGCTTTGCATGTATAAATACATATATAGCAACATATACTTCCCATTTACATTACACCATTGCTATAACCTCAAAAAACTTGGACGCAAATCCAGAAGACATTCTCTGTTATCTTTTGTTAAGACTCCTCAGTTAACTCCCAACTGCTTTTTTAGGAGAGTTTGAGTGTGGTCACCTTAGAGTTGATTGACAATGTCAACATACATAAGCAAACAGCTTACTTGGACCATCTATGAGGCTGGAGTATCTGGTGGAAACCCACAGAGACGCAGGAAAAACTTCACATGGAAGGCGGGGTTTGGACACAGAACCTTCTTGCTGTGAGGCAACAGTGTTTACTACATCTCTGCCCTGCTCCTTTGCCCTGAGTAACAAGCTTGAGGGTTTTTTGAGGCCTCAGGAGGTTTAAATATACAGTATGCTTTTTATCCCCCATCACATTGCCTTAATAGTCTTGTGACCTGTCAGATTTATCTTGGGACTCCATGAGGGAGTCCCAACTCTGACCCCAAGGTTGGGAGCTACTGTTATCTGACACAGAAAACGAGTGACCAAGGGGCTAATTTGGGACATTGCTCTTGTGTCCTATCATAGTATAGTGACAATGCCGCCTGAGAAAAGTCTGAAGGAATGACAGAAAAAACTGTATCTTTAATTGTTATAGTCTCAAGAGACAGTAACAAGGGACACATGTTATATTTAAAACAGCACAAAGAATATAAGTGCTTCATTCCGTCTGCAACCACTCCAACTGACACTGCACTGATTTAATTTTCTCTTGTAAATTGACTAATAAAATGGAAAAAAAAACAATGAAATAGATCATTCAGATGTGCATTACAAGAACACAAATATCTGCTATCAGCATCTTCAGCTGGAAAATGTCACTGTCATAAATCAGCCTTCAGAAAGTCTTAAAAAAAAAATCCAACACCCAAATAGATATGCATCACATTCTTTGCCACCCTGACTTCTGTGCACACACCAACACTCCTACACACACACACAGATATACCTCCTGCATACTGAGGAGGCCCGCGGGGTCAGCATGCATTCATGGGAACCTGCTCTGTGATGAAGAGAAAAAGAAGCTGGGAGCGCTAGTGGAAAGTGGATTGGAGGCATATGGAGTATTATACAGAGGTTAAAGAGCAACAGTGTAACACATTCTTCTATTTTACCACTCCTTTTAGTGAAGATGGCAATAGATATCTGCTGGATCCCAGTGGTAGAATGTAAGTAAGTGCATTTACTCAAACACGTACTGTACTTCTGTATGAATTCAAGCTACCCTTATTTACCTGACCATTTCTATTATATGCAGCTTTATACCTCAGCTTCACAACATGTTAGAGGCAAAGAATACAGATTTCATTCAACAATTCATTCAATCAACCATTCAGTAGTTCATTTTCAGCTTACAATTTTTTATCCTTTCTTTTCAATGAAAACCATGTATCTTAAAATTGGGTGTTTTTTGAATTCTTAAGATAAACTGAAGGATGAAGTGTTTCTTGGTTGAATAAATTCTTCTACTTCTTCAGTTGAATAATCTGTTTTAACAAATCCTTTTACTGGTGATTCTGACAGGACAGAGACACAAATATATGATCTTTCAGAATATGGTGCAATCACTGTAGGTTAAAATATCAAGCAGTAACATACACATTCATATGATAGTAATATTGATCAGAAAACATTGTAGTCATCAATAGTAGACCCTCACAGTGACTGTTTTACAGCAAAATAAATACTTTTACTTTTGATCATTCCTCTATGTGGGATTAAGTGGAATAAAGCTGTAAAGTTGCAGGAAAATTTTATGAGCTACAGTAGAAAAACATTGCAACGCAACATGACAGACTCCACTGAAGACGACAAACTCCCTCTGTAGATAAAAAAAAGGCTCATGATAAGGTAATTAAAATACAACAAATCCTATTTCAAGGTGATTATTCACCACTGAAAATGTAGTTATTTATATTGTATCCCATTCCTTCCATATTCTACAAATAGATTCTCCTAAATCCTACATAGTGGACACTTAACAGGGTAAAATTCATGTGTCTGCACAGATGACTCAATCACAGAAACCAACTATATCTCATCTAGTATCGTTATGATAGAATATTTCTAGAAACACATCAAATGAGGTGCAATGGCTCATTATTTTCATTTATCACATGCTCATTATGACACCTGTGAAATACTTTATACTGACATCTGTATCTGAGTGACTGGAATACAGAAAGACAAGGTGTCACTGCATATAAGAAAACTTCAACAGAGAAATCTCTGTCTTTCTTTTTCCCAGTGACTAGGTGTCCTTATTGATAATTATAAACCTTCACAGACATTCATGCAGTATGGAAGAGTATGAATATGACTGGATGTTTATGGGAATGAGAGAACAATGTAGCCTAATAGTGTTTTCTCAGTGATTAGGCATCCATATTTATGATTCACCCCACCCATGGACTTCAGCTAAACCTGTATCTGTATCAACATGACAGGAAGTCATTTGGGAATCAGCAGAGGATATCTATTGTGTCAGACCGTTACTGTCTGAAAAGAATAGAGCTAGACTCAATGAATAGGTTTTCATATTCATAATTGGCTATGCCCTGTGTCTCTGTGTAGTTTTTTTTTTTTTCTTTTTTTGTGCATGCTTATCACAATAACACAGAGTGATAATCGGCTGTTATCTCAATCCCCAAAACTCTCATTTCAACTGAGGTTATTAGAGAGTGAAATAGCCAGTCATATAGCCCCTCACTATATTCTACGCACACACCCGCTCTCAGATAGAGTATGAAATAAGAGGCCTCTCAGCTATTTAATAACCCAATTTACCAATGATGATGAAAACATATTCCCACTTACCTTTTCATCTAAAACGTGTTATGTTAAACTCAAGTAGTTTGAAATTATAAAAAAGGTGGGGACATCAATATTAATAAACAAGCCCCTGGGCCGATACATCAACAGTGTCCTCTTGTGGTGGCACGGATTTAGAAGAAGTCCCGTCTGTTTGTTGCCCGAGTCCAACTGTCCAACTGATTTGTGTTGCTTTGCCAGGATGCCTTGACATCTGCCAGACACAATTGTGCCCAGCTGTCTCGAAAGGTGGCAGCAATGTGGCATGAGTGAGAAAGGAATACTGGTCTTGGAGATGTGCAGAAAGAAAATGCAGTTTTCAACAATGGGATGGTACACCATTAGGTCAGATTTATTCATACGTCCGTCAAGAAAACAAGCACGCCACCTTCATTTTGCACAGCCTGGACCAGCTGAATTATAAAGGAATTGAATACTGTATTACCATGTCTTCCTCTTACAGTATGTTTTTTATTCAGTAGCGACCAACAAGTTGCCAACAGTAACTCTGCAGCTATATTTATGCGTGTGGATCCAACCTTTCAGTTAAAAGTGATAAGCAGTTGCTAAGCTGTCAGATCACCATGTTTTTATAAATTTCAAGTACTTGGCCTGCAATTGTGACTTTGTCAAAAAACAGTCATAATACTATCCATTTTATTTGACTTTGTCTGCTCTTCACATCAATCTCTATATTATAGCTAACTTGCTCTCTTTTCTCTACCACCAAACACATACACACTTCTCTGTGTGATTTCCTCAGACTTTCTTCTCCTCCAACTATTTCTCTAGATCCCCACTGGTGATAACAGAGGTGTTTCTCTGTGTCTGTGCATGTGTGTGTGTGTGTGTTTGTTTGTGTGTGTGGGCTGGTACCCCAGCCATCCCAAATGCCCTTGCATCCTCATTATTCTTTGCAGTCAGGCCCTTCAAAGCAAACTGTGGGATGGCAGAGCAGAAATGACGAAGTGGTGTCTGATCTCACACTGATTCCTGCTCTGATTGATACATACACGCATGCTGCTTGCTCGCGCTAATATAGTCAACAATATTACGAGGGTAGGGAGAGAAGAGGCTTTAAAGTCATGCTCAAAAGAGGATGCTGTGTTTCCAGCGATGTAAATAATTCATAACATCTTGCAATGCATCTGCTAATAACACTCGGTGGTAATTCAGTGGGCTACCCCGTGTTTTTCCCACTATGACTCCAGCAAGCTTCAAGTCTCTTTAAGTCAAAGCAAAAAGTATAGCACTGCTTTAAATGCATGATTCATTGACAAGGGATGAGACTGAGGGCAGATTTTAGTAAAAGGGTTAATGGCTCAGAGGGTGCTTGAGGTCCTAATCGGTATAAAAGATGTGGCACAATTCTCATATACTCATTTGAGGCTCTTTAATATTACCTCTGTGACATTTTCCCTGGCATCCAGCAGAGATAATTTTATGAGCTGGGTTTTTTTTTCCAGCAGTCACACCAGAGATAAACTTTGTAGTTGGTCCCAAACCCCCCACACCCCCTTCTCTTTCATAAATATCACCCTTGCTCGCTCTATCTGCCTCTCTGTTACCCTGACAGGCGCGACATGGCACTGGTAAGCCCCACTTCTATGCGCTTGCTGGTTGTGGGCTGTGCTTCTGAGTGGCTGGCACATCACAGCTCGTCTGCCTCAGGAGATAGAGACATTTGAATTGTATTCTTCAGCCCACAGAGCGCTACACTGGATATTATCATCAAATGGGCAGCAGTACAAAAGGAGTCTGACACATCAGTTAAATCTGACGTCTAATGTATATCGAAGAGTCAACATTTTTGCTGTGGATGCGTATGATGAGAATGTCTCGTTTGTTTGTTGAGAGAGGGCATGTGAGTAGGCAGCAGGGGGCACGGCTGTAGGAGTGGTTGAGTTTATTCATATTGCATTGCAAGGGTGTGCTGTATTTAAAGAGATGTGCAAAAAAGGAGGCCAATCTGCTTTCTAACTTTTCCCGCAGTTCTTATCAGGTAATTACCAGCTCACCCATGAAATACCAACATGGCGCTGGTACACTGGCGATGGTGGAAAAGCGACATAGGTCATCTTGTAATTATGACTCTTTCCTCCTGCCTTTATTGTCTCTGCATAATCAGCTCCATCAGGGCTGAAATAATTGATTCTCCATTTATGCTAATGGTATGGATCTGGAGCGTAGACGAGCAAATACTCAGCCATGTTGTCTTTCGGGCTTGACATTTAAAATGGAATGGAGAAAGTGTTAGATTCTAGTCATATAGCCGGATGTTTTTGCTCTGGCCTCAGTGACAGCCTTGAGTAGAGGCACCAGGTTGCACTTGTACTAACCAGACCAGACACAGAACGGGAATGAAAGCTTCAGATGTATTTCACCGCTGACTGTTTAGGGACCTTTACTATTGTGTATCAACTGATGGAAGTAAATTAGATCGCACTCATGCATGCAGAGAGCCTTACCAATTAATCCCCCCGCCAACCAGCCTGTGTGAGGCTCCAAACACAGACTCACAGAGACAAGACAGGTCCAAACAGATTCGCTTTCTTGCACTGTCACAAAAGTATCTGACAAAAGCTTCATAAAATCGTATCAGACCATTGCCTCACAACTGCCTTCGGATCCCTTAGTTCTTTAATGTCAATCACCTGTCAGGCCACGGCTGATAAGCTGCCAGCAACACAGCAGGCTGCCTGTGACAGGAAAAGGTAGCAGTTTCTCATAGGAATTAAAGTTTTCCAGTCACTATTCATGACATGAGCAGATCACTTACACACAGAGTGCCCTCTCAATGGAGAGTGGCTGTTGTAAAAATGTAGTAAATTAAGGTAAAAACATGTTCTCACATCACGGTGATGTAAAAATGATCTGAAATGTGTATGTAGTAGTAGAAACATTCCAGTTTATCTTAGTGGTGCATTCAATTTCATGAAATCTGCTTTAGCTGGCAGCCGCCTAGTTCTCACTATGCCAAATGGGCACTTACAAATGGCCAGTTAACAAAACCTGCACACCAAGGAGCTTCTGCCATATTGTTCACTGGACAGCACTATCCCCGGAGAAAACCCCTCAAACAAAGGCAACATGGTGAAGAAGAAGGCCATGATGGCTCTATCTCCTTCCTCCCTGCCACTCACGCGGCACACACATCAATCATGGCCGGCCAGCCTCAGATCCAGGCAGCTCCTTGAATGCGATTTGTCACAGGTCCTTAGGCGTTGACATGCTTCTAAAAAGCTCAACTAATCTGCCTAAGATAACGGTCTGAGATTTCCTTGGTGGGTGTTAATCAAAATGATCTGCTCTATGTCCACCAAATGGACTGGTCGCTATGAGGATGGACGTTGCAATTAAACACATCATTAAGCAAATGGGAACAGATGAGCACAGGATGGGAGGATTTTTGACCCTTTGAAGCAAAATGCTTCTTTTTAAAAAGGAGTAACATTAAGGGTATTTTTTTTCTCAGAGGAATACTTAATGCGAGCTCTGTTTTTTCCTTTTCAAGTGAAGCAGTTGTAACAAGAGGGCAAAGGGAAAAGTGTGAGAAAAACATCTTTGACTCCGTTTTTTTTTTTTTTTTAGCTTAAACATTCTTCCTCTTTTAATCAGGTATTTCTTTAGCATGAATTTTTCAATCCTGCAACAGATTGCTCATGAGTAAGAGCCTGCATTATTCAGTGACTGGTGCTACATTCACCAGCCAAATGCTTCAGCCTGCATGGTGAAAGGATACTTCAGCGAGGAGGATACATGTCACTCCTTCAGAGCTATTGCCTCTCTCAGTGAGCCCTCCATGGGAGCAAGCTGGTGGGTGTGATGGGCCCAATTTAATGCTCCATTATGCAAATTGATCATCTCAATTGACCATCACTTTGGTAATAGGACAGGCTGAATGGGTGCAGGGGTTGTCTTTTAAAATCTTTAGAAAAACATCGGACCAAAGTCCCAGGTGCAAAAAATAAGCAAGGTGAGTAAAAAAAAAAAAAAAGGAAGAAGTGCATCACAGCTTTAACCAATGAGGCGTGACAGAGATGAGTGACAGGAAGTTAATGGCTGTCTTGGTGACCTCTTTAACGACCATTCACATTTAAAAGTCACCTGTCTTGTCTTTCCTTTGAGAGTTAAAGGGTTGTAAGACTTAGGAACAACATTTGCATGATGAGATTCAACTCAGTAACATTTTCACACATAAATTCACTCCGGCTGCAGTTTTTTTTCCAGGCCGACTCCCTTGTTGATAATTCCATAATTCCAAATAGATTAAAAGAGCATAGCAGGGATATTTGTTTTCATTTCAATCTATCTTCGACCTGATATTTCACAAATTATGCTTCGTAGTGAACACAAATTGAGTTGGATATTCTTTATTTAATGGAGAGATTTTCGGCGTGCTTATCCCCTTGCGACCCTGCGAAGAATCACACGACACACTTGAGTTTCCCTCACAATGGACAGGGCGCAGGAAAGTCAGAGTATGGGCGAATTAATTTTGTCAGTGCCTAATTGCATTTATTGGCCATGCCTGGCACCTCCTAATCCTGGATTATGATGATGCATTAACAGCTGTGACTGGCTGTTTACAAGGCATTTATTAGCCGGTGTCAACATAACGAGACAAATTCCACCTATCACATTAATCACCCCACTGCCAGGACTATGTCACTGCCAACAGCAGAGCCAGATGACGCATAGGCCAAGGCTGCGCTGAAGCTGCTTCCCATTTTCTCGCATTAGCCATTGTTACATGGCAATCAGATTACCTCCTCAGTAACTGTCAGCCTGGCAGTGAGGTGGTGACAGGAAACTTGAAGTGAATGAAGAGCAATGAATTGAGGGGGTTAAAGATAACTGGAGAAGAATTGCGGGATCAAATGCAACGGTTGAGTGCGTCAAAGCACAAAAACAATTTTCCGCACATAATGCTTCTAATTGAAGTCAGGTCACTTAATTACAGTCTGACTATTGTTTACTGTGAACCCATCTCCCCTTCCTCTTTCTCTGTCCATCTGTCAATTTCCCTTCACTCTACCTATCTCATTTTCATTTTCTCTCCTCTGCCATGACAACAAAACAAAACGCTGTATGTGGACGGTGCAACACTGTCAAATATGAAATTGTAAAGATTGCTTCATGAACTGTGTTTCATTATTTAACTGAAGGTTAGTTCAGAAGGGACCCTTATTATCAAATGAAAATAAACAACTCGGGCACAAAACAAATAAGCATATCGCAAAACCACTGATTAAAATTAAATAGGCTGTAACTGATATTTCACAAGTTTACTAGTATTTGGTTGAACTCAGAATTTTTCAGATTTACAAATTAATGTTTTAGTCCCACAGAGGCACTGAGGGGTGCAGGGTGAGAGACACTCACTTTATTTTGCCTCAGGTTGGAGCAGGAGGGGCATTGATTTCTTTCCTCTTCAAGAGAGCCCCAAAAGTGATGTGCAGCAATTAAAGAAGATACTCCACTACCAACCTGACACAACCATTTGAGAAATGCCATCGGGGAACATCCCGCTGGCCTTGCCTTAATGAAAGCTGGGGTTTTATATATTGCATTTCGTACAGACACATCTGACTCATCATGTAAGATCCCTGTAAACACTTTATCTGAGGAATTCTCTGATTGCTTTTGAAGAACAATGTCTGGCCTCAAAGTTTGTGCCATCATCACTCCTCCAATTCTCTGATCTGTCAAGACAGGCTTCACTCGACACACTGACATTACCAGAGGAATGCTTAAGATCATCTGTAAGCTCAAAGTGTTATGGTTTCCTTTGCTCAAAACATGTGTCTGAATAGTTCTTTGTGGGGAAACTTTCCTTGACTTTATGCCATAAGTAATACCTATGGTGACTAAGGAAATGATACAATTGGAGCTGGAATTTGTTTTTAAAAGCATATCTATATAAATGGCTTCAATCTATGAGCGCCGTAAGATTAATGCATGACGTAAAGTGCTTTAATGCACTTACACAATCAAAACTGATGATCCAGTGGAACTCGTTCCATCTTGCATCCTATTACTGCTAAACATTGGATTTATTGCCTTCAAATTTTACACATCATATCATACTTTGTAGATTGCTTTTACAAGAAGTGGTGAGACTAGATTGTAGAATGCATGCTCTCTGCCTCCCAAAATGAATGTACTTTGGTGATAAGGACTGGATGAGAGGACAGGAGATACGGCACAATGCGGTGGCACATCTTCCAGCACGAGCTGTTTCACTGTGCAGTAGTCTGCGTTATATAATTCTGATGGGGTTCGCCAGCCGTTTGCAGTTCACCTAGCAGTGTGTGTGTGTGTAAATGCGTGTTAACACAGACCACAATTCTGGCTCTGTTAGACTGTCTTCTGATAAATGTGCAATAACAGACATAGACATGCCTTATATGTGCAGTGTATCAAATTACAACCAGTTAACAAACAGCCCCACAGCTGATTTTTGTTTGGTTCATTGGAAGCACATGTGACTTGTCTGATTAATGCTGAATCATGATATTGAGATAAGAGCGGTGGGTGGAGCACACCTACATTTGCCAGCCTCCGACTCTTCAGCCTCACCCTACCCCTTTTCTCGGGAACAGCTCCCTGCCATCTGTCAGTATTGGAAAGCCCTGGTGGCTTGCAGCAGGTTTTTCCAAACCTACATACATGGCTGCCTTTTCCTGTCAGAGACTCTGCTGTGCATGAACCTTCAGCCGTAACCAGCCACTGGGCTAGAAAAGTGGTGCCAGCCCGGCCAAAGCCTCATTGACACCCATGAAAAATCTCTTATTATTGACCCAGGACATAATGAGCTGTACATTGGCCAGAAAAGGACACAGTAAAGTTAAGAAAGCATTACTGCCAATGAAACCACTTAAATGTAATTGGACAATGTTTACCTAAGTGCTATTTAATTGCCTGACTCCTCTCTGAATCTTTCATGCAACTCTGTGCTGCAAACAAACATACCACAGTGTTGGCAGTGTCTCCTCATTAGTTATTCATGGCTTCATTTGCTTCATATCTCCCTTTATTCTTTGTGTGCAACACTGAAAGCTGGCAAAAAAGGATATTCTCAGCCGAAACCTGTTAGCGGAGATGGCTCCAGCGCTATCAGCGGAAAGAAAAGAAGCTTCCTTTATGAAAAATGACTTCGATGAAGTAAAGAAAACTCAGCCTCATCACGAACCAATAACAGTCTGTGTGTAGAGGCTGTTGTTTTCATGCAATATCAAACTTCGGGCCTCTGTGTATGATATAATGAATTATACTGAAGAAGGTCCAACAGTCATTTCCTTTAACAGGGAGAGCCTGAGTCATAAAAAGAGTCTCTCTCGCCTTTGATACCTTATTTTTTGCTGGGTCTCTAGTCCTAATAAACCTTGTGTGAGGCTCATAAATCAAGTGCATGTCTCCTTAACAGATACATGATGATTAAAACAGTGTATGATTAAAAAATCTTGTTCAGTTAATCTTGAGCATACTCAATTATATAAAGCCAGCTTGTCCAAGACATAAGGGACATGGCTCAGCAATGTCATTTCATCCGTGTCAAAAATAGGCAAAAGGAACAGAGGGCAGAGAAAAGAAAGTAATAGACCCCAGTTGTAAAACTGAAATGGCTACTGGTGTGGCCTCAGGGTCGTGGACCAGCTGTGACAGTGACCTCCAAGGGTCTTTGACTTTGACCGACAGCAGATTGGGTGGACAAGGACAATTTTAGAGCAGCCTAAAGTCTGGAGTAATTGTAACAGTTGTGAGGTGCTATCATATGAGAAATAACCACAACCTAAAGCCTCTTCCTATTTAATAACATTTACATCCAAACAACCATATGGTGAGCTATTTTTTGCATCCTAACTACACTCTTATTAAGAGCAGTAAATTATCTTCAACTCCTATTAAAGGAAACATGAAAGGTTTTGTGCCAGGGTCATTGGACTGACACTGTTTTAGAGAGGTTAATTTGACTGACAATTTGATTGACAACCCTGCTGCAAAATGTTTAACTAATAGTTTTATTCTTTGTGACTAAAGAAGTAAGAATAATAACCTTCAGTTGATTAGGGATTTTACTCCCACATTGAATAATGGTTTACAAAATAAATGTGCTTATATTGGTAAGGACAGTAGGCGATTTGAGGGGGGATACCAAATGCCTTGTTAACAAAATGACCAAAATGCAACACAATTGCTTACATAGCATCCTTTCACTCCATCTTTAGGAGCACAGAGAATACAGGGGTAAAGGAATTGTTTCATTGTATGTTAGTTTGTCTAACTCACTGATTCTTTATCTGACTGAGGTTTCTGAATGTTAAAATCTATGTACCCATTATGTTCTGAAATATCGGTAGCCTAACTGTGCTGTGTATTGATAAATCCACGGTGCTGTCCATGGTGCTGAAATAGCAGACAAATATGAAATCACATCCTTTTCTCCAAAATTCCCAACCATTTTGTCAGTTTTGATTTTGGTTTATAATATTCCCTTAACACTATAGCCTACTTTAAATGTTCAGTTCTAGATTATATTGAAGCCTTTATGGTTGAGTATGAGGCTTGATTGACAAGTTCATGGCCTAAGGTAAAGGGAGTTTGTTTTAGAAAACCCAGAACATTTATCTTTAAACACAGTTTTCTCCTACAATAACCTATGTAGTCCAGGGGTCATGAGGCGTATGGATTCCTTTTTTGTATAAGTTGGCATATTGGACCTACAGATATTGTCAGGTAAGATACCATCATCACTATCAAGATGGAGTCCACTGAGCTCCTTTTTAATCATACGGAAGATATGATAATCAAAGGGTCCCAATCAGGTGAATATTTAGTATTGGATGAGTTAAAAACTTCATTTCTGGATGGCTGCCATCTTCTGCAGGAAGGCGAATGGTGTCTATTTTTTCAAACAGTGCTGACTTGCAATTTTATAGTTACCTGAAACAAATACAACAAAAAAGTAATTAACCTCAGACTTTGAGAATAATGACTTAAAGACCCAAACTGCTTGTGCATGTTAAGAAGGCTTTACAACTCATCTTCTTCAATCTTAACTCAAAAACATATCAGTCATCCCCTGTGTCACCTCCATTATCAAACTGACAAGCTGCAGCACACTGTGGCCAAAGATCGAGAGGAGGCACATTGCTAACAATAGTACTATATAATATTCTTGAAAATATTTCTAGGTCATACAGTAGCATCTGTGCTGCTGAGTCCCCAGATCAAACCACCTCTATCTCAAAACATTTTAAGGAGAGACTCGACTACAGATAGTTTTTATTGATGGGGTTAAGGCCAGGGTTAGGTAGTTAAAGCTATCTCAATGACTCTCCCGTCTGGTTTGTTGACTGAACACCCAAATTAAAGGGCCAGAGCCAATGCAAAGAAGTAGGGTCACCCCTTGCAAATATATAAATAAATTAATAATTCATAGCACAAATGACAACAGCTCATACATTTATAACAAAACCATGAAACAAGAATTTTGCCAAGGTTTTTCATCCTGGAGTAGTCATTCAGTATGGTAAGGTCTTTCGTATCAATTTAAACTCCATGTCTATTTACTTATTTTATTCCAGTACAAGCCACTGGAAAAACCTCAAGAGGACTTTCTCAGTGTTCCCTCTATTTCAAGCTTCACTGTGAAAAATCAGTGCTTCCCTTACTAATATCTATGCTAATAACAGACACTTTAAGCAAGTGGACACTTAGCTAGCACTTCAATTTGGGCATAACGATGTCACTATAATTAAGTGTTACAAGGCTCTGATATCTATCTCTGTATAAAAATATTGTCAAACATGTCACAGTGCATATCATTTAATTATCATCTGATGCATACTATCAAAGATCTTTTTATTGGATCTTTAAAATGTAAGTAATCAACATTTTTTTACTCTAAAATGGTTTGACTGTTTTTTGCTTATGTAATCAAGCAGGGCTTATGCAGACATAATGATTTACTTTCTATCACCTATTCTGTATTGAATAATGTCCTTAAGCTTGATATATGACTAGTACATTTGATTATCTTTAAGTACCTTGTAAATCTAAAATTCCTTCTTTGTGACAGTGTCAGTAAAATAAGATACATATTCTGCAATACTCATATCCAAAGTCCCCTGCTCTTGCTTTGCTTTAGGTGGCCATTATTTCAAAGACTACTATAATAAATAATCATAAAATGTATTTTATGTGAAACTCAGAGAGTTATACCTTAACTTCCTACTGTCCTCTTGAAGTTACTTTTTTCAGGCCAGAATTTAATCAAACCCTCATCTAGATGAACAAGCACAATGATCAGCAACCTGTGAGCAAAAAACATAGACCAAAACAAACTAGAGAGATTGTGGACATGTGCAGTGCTTAAACACTAGCATTAACTGACATCTAGTGGATAGTAATGGCTTTGCAATAACTGGCAAGATTGGAAAGTCGAACTCCTCTATTTGTACTCTGGACCTCTAAAGAAAGGGCACTGTGGAATCAATTGTTCTGATTATTTGATATTTTTTTATAAGTCATGAGCTACTGCTAGTTTTACCTGGACATACACTTCTTTTACATCAGCCTTTCTTTTCTCTAATCAGTGAATTTTAACATAACATAACATAACATAACATAACATAATATAACATAACATAACATAACATAACATAAACTGAATGCTTACTTTCAGTTTTAAACCCAATATTAACTGTTTATAACTCTGTCTATGAAGACTCATTCTCTCTATTTTAACTAAAATTTTGCCCTCACATGGTCCATGTGTTAAAGAGGGTTTATCCAAAACAAAACGTGGAAGGCTGGTCCTAAAGGAATGTAAAATTTGTCTAGTAATATAACGGCAGGTTTAAAAAACACATTTTGACCACTATCTTTGGCCACTATTTTAGTGTTACAAAAAATGTGAATGTTAAGTGCCATATTTGTATGGCGAATATTGACATGTAACTTATTCCTATAGTTTTTTTTACTGACTTAATTTAAAAACTGCCAACTTCCTGTAAAGCTATTACCAATACAGTTATGGGAAACGCTGGGCCAGTGTCTGATTATTATTTGATTTTTATGCTCACTAAAACGTTTCTCAAGAAAAACTGTTTTTTCCGTTGACAATGTTGCGTTCAAAGTTGTCTGAAATATCAAATTCCCTGTTTAAAAAACGTATTATCGTGTCAGTAGATTTAAACAAAGTATAATTGTACGAAAAGGCTCAACATAGACGACTCTCGCACAGCTGCACAAAGACGTTTTGATGTCCTTAAACCTACCGTTTTCACTGTTTACATATTATTCACAAATTACGAGCAGAAAAGATCTAGTTTGAAAAGATATCGAAAGGCACCTAAAGGCAGCAGCAGAGGGAGGAGGAGACGTAGAACTAACTAATGCTGCATGAACACACTGTGCACACCCAGCTAGCGAACTACAGTCAGTGTTAACGGACAGAAAATGTCGGGGAAGAGTTTTCGAGTGAGCGACGGGGACTGGATTTGTCCCGATAAAAAGTAAGAGCTCCTAACACTTGGAACTTATTACCACTTGATGACTGGATGGTTAAATGTTGCAGCAAATGCTTGCTTAATTTCCTGGTCGTGCTAACAGGCAAACGTTTGTTAGCTTAGGCCTTCGAGCTAGGGTTCCCGCTAACATTAACTAGCTTTGTTAATTAAAGTTAGCTAACTTTTACCATATTTCTACCTCAATAAATACACCTGAAGTAGAATGTAAACACCAAATAAATAATCATGTATTAGACCTAATCGTTTGAGAGACTTCATTCAAGTTGCAAGTGTGCGCAGATTTTCAAGATCGTAAGCTAGCTATAGTTAGCATGAGTAGGTTGGAGTGGGAGACCGCACCACACACTATTGTAGGAGGTGTTTATAATGTTGTTCAAGCCAAGTAGTCATGAGTATAACGTTAGAGTCTAACTTTGGTAGTCAACAATATCATGTTGCACATGAACTGCAATAAAAATGTCTTAAGTGATAGACAAACCAGCTGCAGTTGTCAGTGCACAGGCCTGTGACAGGCTATCAAACGAAAGATCACAAGCTTTTGATGTGGCACATGCAAATTAAATTAACTTATAGCACTCAGTATATATAGTATCAATGCTTAAGCCTAAGCTGTATTTTTAAGTTGTATTTTTTATGTTTTTGCAGGTGTGGAAATGTGAACTTTGCGAGGAGGACTAGTTGTAATAGATGTGGCAGGGGTGAGTACTTCCTATTGCAAATA
Organism: Ctenochaetus hawaiiensis; assembly: GCA_029783645.1. Taxonomy (NCBI): domain Eukaryota; kingdom Metazoa; phylum Chordata; class Actinopteri; order Acanthuriformes; family Acanthuridae; genus Ctenochaetus; species Ctenochaetus hawaiiensis. The sequence continues at coordinate 13,864,195 of JAPZDY010000021.1, read as the reverse complement.
ATCCTAATTTTGTAAAAGCTTAATGCATGCTTTCAGAAAGTTTCTCTTCTAAAAATCATTTTGTTTCTGCAGAGAAAACCACAGAGGCAAAGATGATGAAAGCAGGAGGAACAGAGATCGGGAAAACTCTAGCTGAGAAGAGTAGAGGCCTTTTCAGTGCAAATGATTGGCAATGCAAAACGTATGTTTAAAACTACCTAAATGTGTGATTAAGTGTATATTTGAGCAGTAGATGAACATTTTCCTAATGGACAAAGTACATCATAACACTATGCATTTTGAGAGGGACTTGTTATTCAGTATTATATATGTTTATTTTATAGATGTTTATTTTCCCTCTTGTTTTCTTACAGATGTGGCAATGTGAATTGGGCTAGAAGGTCAGAGTGCAACATGTGCAACACGCCAAAATATGCCAAACTTGAAGAGAGAACAGGTATTTTCTACAAGACCAGGTATATGTGGCTTGCCAGGTTTTGGGTTTGCATGTAAATATCAGTTAATGATGGTTTTTCTCTCTCTGTCTTCAGGTTATGGTGGAGGTTTTAATGAAAGGGAGAATGTAGAATACATTGAACGAGAGGAGTCTGATGGTGAATATGATGAAGTGAGTTCTGCCTGGAAGTGTAATATTTGATGTGTAAATTGAAACATTGCGGGTGAAACAGCATAAATTGCATTTAAACATACAAGTTTTGACAGGCAGAATCATGGCGAGTCCTGAATCTGTTTGGCTCTTCATGAGTATATTCTGTTCTTTTAAATGTCAGTTTGGTAGGAAAAAGAAAAAATACAGAGGGAAGACCAACAGCACATCTTCCTCCAAAGAAAGTGAAAAGAAAGAAGTAGCTAAAACTGAAGCTGATGATGATGAGGAAGAAGATGAGGATGATGAAGATGGTGACCTTTCCAAATACAAATTGGATGTAAGCTTGATGCCTGGAGCTTGAAATTCAAAAGAACACATGTAACATAGAATAAGCAAATTACAGTGCAGTATTAAAACCCAAGAACTTCATCCTCAGGATGATGATGATGATGAAGATGGAGACCTGTCGAAGTATGACCTGGATGCCAGTGATGATGACGACAAGGCAGCCAAGAAAAAGGGCAGCCGTTCCGGTTCCTCTCGCTCCCGCTCATCCTCGCGCTCCTCCAGCTCCAGTTCACGGTCGAGGTCCAGGTAAAAGGGTACAGGTCAAGGGTAACTACGGGCAAAATGTCAGTATCAGCTCAATCTTCTTTCTGATTTACTTATCAATATCAATTAAATGTCCTGCAATGCTGATCTGTTGTTTTCTCTTTTCTCAACTCCTCCCCTTTTTTTGGTTTTAAGTACTCAGTGTGTAGAATGAATGGTCTGACTTAATCATTCTTTTGTTTGTTTGTTTTTGAAATGCCTGTGACTGCAGAAAAAAAAAATGCTATCATACTCCTGAAATGCACTTAAACTCTCGTTTTGCTTGTGTTATCTGTTTATTCATGGGTTTTATTCTTATGGAGTTGTTAAATACAGCTAAGTTGTCTATTTTCTTTGGCTATGTCTCTAGATCCCCATATACAAGTTAAGTTTATTTGAATATGTATCCCTCAGTTATGCTATATATTAAGACCATAATAGTTTGCTTAGAGTATTCCCTCAAATTTAGATGTCTGTGCCTTGCCACCTTATCCTCTGATTTGTTTTGGGTTTTTTTTTCTTGTTAAAAAAATATTGGAAAAGTTCTGTTTTTTGTCTTTCAGGTCCCATTCTAGAAGCTCATCCAGTTCCAGATCTGGCTCTCGCTCAAGGTCTCGCTCCAGGTGAATGAGGTGACATGCACTCTCTCTCTTAGAGAGTGTATGTAGGGGGCTTAAAGCTCCAGCGCAGTCCTGTTTCCTACCATAAGTTATTAGCCAAGACTGGATAGTACATACTTCTACACAGTACCCAGTCCAAACTCATTAACTGCCATGA
>JAPZDY010000021.1:13832365-13862190 GCA_029783645.1 Ctenochaetus hawaiiensis | reverse complement strand
AAGTGACTGTAGCATTATCTTAATTTTTAGTTAGGACCGAGTATTACAAGTGCACAGTTTGGCTACTTGAATTGATTGTTATAGTTACCAAGGCTCAAAACTTGCTAGTCATTTGGGGTCTATATCAAGCATCTCTCTGGTGTGGTGCTGGATTTTCTCACTCTGTTAAAGTCATTTTATTATAGAGAAGCTTAACATTTAGTACATACCACCAATCAGTATCATTAATCCATAGTTAAGTGGTTTTAATCAGAGAAGCTTGATAAATACCCAAGCTGGTGAGAGTCTTTATTGACCTTACTGACCTCAGTGCTTGGTTTATTCCTTCAAAAGATCCAGCTCCAGGTCTGGAAAGGGCTCTTCTCCCCGGAAGAGGTCCCGCTCACCCTCCTCCTCACCTGAGAGGAGACAGAAGCGCAGTCGCTCCAGGTCCTCATCTGGAGGAAGAAAGAGGAGGCGCTCTAGATCACGTTCGTCCGAAAGGTTTGGGTTTCTGCGGAATACCACAATGGCACTGATTTATTATTAGCCTGCAGTTGCCTCGATTTTGGGAATTCAGATTTACAGAATTATGTTCATATTTTCCATGTATTTTTTTTGTTTTGTTTTGTTTGTTTCTTTTTTTGTTTTTTTCTTTAATTATGTGCCCTTGTACCTGTTTCAAGTATGCATAACTTAATATGAATAGCTGAGCCTACTGACCTGTTCTTCTTCCCATGGTGTTTTTTGTGTTTTCAGGTGCCGTGGACAGTCCTCTGGATCTTCCCATTCTGGCTCCAGTTCTAAAAAGAAATAGCTTTAGTATTACAGCCTTTAAAACAAGAAAAGGAACCTTAGTACAAGTGCATGTTGTGTTGCAAGGAAAATGACCACATCCTTACATTTTCATATAAAAGTCTTATAATCTCCAAAAAGAGAGCGGCAACATGACTTCTCTCAGCTGTTGCATTTACATGATCTCTTTTTTAAAACCACATACACCCCAGTCTGTGTCTGTAACTACAGGTGTCCAGAAAGCATAAGTGTTTGGTCCTGGTAAGAAAATCTGATATACTGTGAAGAGGCTATGTCCCATTTTAAACCCGTTCTACTGATTATCTTTTTTGCAGTATAATTTATTCTTCTCATGTGTGAAGAAGCTGAAGTAAAAATTTTAATTACTTTTGTTGGGCCCTAGGAAACATTTGAGACTGTTTTTTGTCTCTTTAAATCAATATATTCTTCATTTTTGGAATAAAAGCTGAGGTACTTAAGCACCAATTCAGAATACCAGAGATGTAGCAATGAATTTCAGCCTGCCTGTTTTGCTTTCTTAATAAATATAAATTTTCTTTTGTGTTTTCAAGGTAAGTATTTTACTTTTTGATATTGCTTGTTTTAAGTAAATGGCAGTAAATTCTATATTCTTTGGTTTAGGTTTAAATGTTTTTTTTTTTTTAATAGAATTGGTTTATCATGCAGTTATTCCTCTTCATTTGTCGCTTAAGCAACTAATGAAATCAAAAAATGACATTTGTTCTGTCCTCCAGACTTCCAAAGCTATGTCCTGATTTATGGTAGAATGTGGCAATGCAATCTTTCTATTGGTAAAAACTCAAATGTACACGTGTAAATAAAATTCTGTAGACCTTGTGTTTTGTTACTTCATTTTGTGTAAGATTTGAAAGAGGAAGACTGGTATATCTTAAGGGAAATAATACATGATATTTGTATTTAATCCCAGCACTGCTGTATGTAGAAAAATACTAAGGACATTCAGCGGTTATCTAAAGCATCAATAAAAGTAAGTATGTAAAACACAAGATCCCAGCAAAGAATATAACAGGATTTCACTTGATGTTTGGAGTTTTCAGACAGCAGGTATGTGATTTCCATAACAGGGCAATAGATGAGTGTTTATGTGGCACTCAATGTGTTGTCACATCACTTTCTTGTAACTCTGGAGAGAAGTTAATGTTATTGTACAGAGGTTTTCACAGCAAAAGGTGAGTCCTTAGTACCCATTATTGTGCAAACATTTTCCTAGCATAGGTAAACTTGTAAACTTGCTTTCTCCTCAAGAGATCCAAATTAAATCTGATTGTATAATAAAGTCTAAACCCCTCTCTTTTTTTTTAAAATTTCCAATTATTCATCAGTAACTGAATACTGAAAAAGGCCCCTTGCCCCACAGCGTCCTGTTGTTCTCAGTCTGGTCAACAGATGTCACTTGTTGCTTGTCCCTGTATGCTGGCTCTAACAAGAGGGGACTGGATTAATTGATTACCTCAGTGACAGACTATTCAGGCAAAATGAAACATAAATTCAAATGTGATTGCCAAAAAAAAAAAAAAAAACATTCGCATACATGAGTGTACTCAAAAGATGTGATTAAATTAGGAAAAGTGGGTACCACGTTCATAGTAATGCTGCAGGAAAGGACCAACCCGAAACGTGCTGTCTGTAAAAGTGGGCAGTTTAACAACATTAATGAAATAGACCATTTGCCATTTTTTCATGTGCCTGTAATGTTACCCTAATTGCTAAAGTGAAAACACTCACAAAATGTCAAAAAGGAAGATAAAACTATAACCCGTAGGCCTGCGTACGTATCACTTATTAATGCACAACTTAGCCACTTTAAAGGCAAAATTTCCCATGATGATTACCAACTGGAGGTAGCCTAATAATTTAATATTTCCCATTTTAAATGATATCGCTGTAGGCTACAGTTGACCTGCTTCCAGAGGCTTAAGGTTAATTTGACAGTATTTTGCCCCTCTAAAAGATGCAGAGCAGATTCGTTTGGTCCCCTATCCCGTCAGATAAATCCACTCGTGCGCTTCCTGCACCAACATGTGGGGATATAGGAGCATTTCTATTTGTGTGGGGTCCAAAGCAGGTGCGTCCGCGATTTCTTTCACATCTTGACTGATGTAGCCTCTGCTTGCAAACAGAAATGTAACGAACTAAGATCAATATAACCAAGATAGCCTAAAGGTCTCCAAAATCCAGGTTTATGATTTAGTAATTCTATGTTTCCTCTGGAAGCCTGTGGGTAGTCCCGCCTCCAGCGCGTAAAGCACCCGACGCGCTTTTATTGGTTTCATTTATAGTTGGAGCATTTTGGAGCGCAGGGGGATGCTGAGCACGCAGATGGGTTTGCTTTTGCATATTCGCTTAAACTTCCCTAAAGGATGACAAGGAACGGTTGTAATAATCTGAGGGGCTTGCATAGCGCTATCGGAGAAATGCTGAGCGAAAACGTTTCCAAGTCATTGCGCGAAAGCAATGTCACCAAGAATTCCAGTTGTGGATCTGTATCAGTTGGTTTTCCTATAACCATGATGATCACTGGCATGGTGGGCAACACATTAGCTCTCATTCTGGTGTATATCTCTTACAGAAAGAAGGAAAACAAAAGGAAAAAGTCGTTCTTACTTTGCATTGGATCGCTGGCGTTAACTGACCTGTTTGGACAGCTTTTGACAAGTCCAATAGTAATATCAGTCTACCGAGCTGATCTGAAATGGGATCGTATAGACTCATCTGGTAATTTGTGCGCTTTTTTCGGTGTGTGCATGACAACTTTTGGCCTGTGTGCTCTCTTCTTGGCCAGTGCCATGGCGATCGAAAGGGCTATGGCGATAACAAACCCTCACTGGTATTCCAATAACATGAAGACAAGTGTGACAAAGCAGACTCTGGCTGTCATATGGTGCCTTGTGTTGCTCTTTGCGTTGCTGCCAATTGTAGGGGTCGGGAAATACACACGACAGTGGCCGGGCACCTGGTGCTTCATCAGCACAGGGGACAGAGAAGTCCCGGGCAACATGTTCTTCGCCATCACTTTCGCTGTACTTGGGATTTTCTCTTTGCTTGTAACACTTTCCTGCAATGTAGTGACCATCCGGGGCTTAATTATCCGATGTAAAACAAAGTCTGGCACGTCTCAGTCTTCAAAACAATGGGAACGGCTCACCACGGAGACGGTCATCCAGCTGTTGGGAATTATGTGCGTCCTACTCATATGCTGGTCTCCTCTGCTGGTATGTGTTTTTACAGGCGACTGCAGCCTATACATTTTCTTACAACACAATATTAATACTCCTTATGACCAAAGTGAGGATGTGATGTAATTATGATCATTTTTTTATACTCATACAGTGAAAGTACTGTAACAATTTCATAATGCAGCCAGTGCCATAACCACGTTTGGGGTATCTTAATTGTCTGCTGCCCATCACAAACAGCCCCATATCTATGTGTCTAAGTTCATCTGTAGGCCCTACAGTGACAGGAGATAGTGAGACTTGTTTTTCCCAATCTTTCCTTCAATCAGTCACCCAACCCCCCATATGCTCTCTTAAACACACACACACTATCAATACTTGGCAAGTCACATAAATGCTGTCATGTATGATTCTTTTGAGATGCTGCTGCCATTTCCCATTTTGGAGCAATCTACTTAGTCAGGCCTGTTCGGGGGGTCTGCTCAGTGTGCTATGAGGTCATGCATTGTCAGTCACACATTTAATAGTCCCACCATGGATATTAATAGCAGCCACATCACTGATGGCAGAGAGTGAGTACCTAGAGTGTGAACATTATGTTTTCTCCTGGTGGTTTGATACTGTCACAGGAGTGTCTTAGGATAAGTGTTAGTTACATTAATATTAAACGTGAACAAGACTGCCCACAGAGTCTAAAGCTATTATCTCTCAACCTACAAGTGTGCTGATCTAAAATGGGAGAGTATAGGAGATTTATGAAAGGCTCATTCTTTTAGTTGATCTGTATTTAATATTCTATAAATACATTGTTTCATGAAACAACTTGTGACTTTCCTGTGTTGGTAAAAACAGCGTGTTCCTGCCTTTTCCCTCAGGTTCTGATGCTGAGGATGATCTCCACCCAGGTATCCTCCCATGAGTGCAATTCTACAGCAATGGCCTCGAATCACACCACTGGACGGGATGTCCATTTAGACTGTAACTTTTTCCTGACCGCCATTCGCTTGGCCTCTCTCAATCAGATCCTGGACCCGTGGGTCTACCTGCTTCTCAGGGAGATCCTTCTGCGCAAATTCTGCATTGTTGCTAACGCAGTGTCCAACTGCTCCATAGAGGATCGGAAGGAGACCCAGACAGCATTGGATGCTCTAAACAAGAAGAATCATGATGACAACAACCTTCATAAACCACAAAGTGGCTAAGTCAAGCTAATGACAGGAAAAGCTATCTTGTGACTTTTTAAGGCGGGACCAAGTGCACGGATGTGAAAAAGAATACACTATTGTCTTGGATATGTTTTGAAAAACATGGGGATGAAATTTTTCCCCGTATTTTCCAGAAGAGGATATTGTGCAATGGGAAACAAGAGCATTCTGTGTTGCACTGTTAATGAGAACCAGCAGATTTTACTCTGGGTGCACATTTGTTTTGCCGAAAACATCCAAAATCACCTAACCAGCATGTGGATGCATGACCGTGTCACCTCTTGCATTTGGCTGTCACGAACTCTCTCATCGCTAGTATTCAGTTTTCAATAACTTCTCTCAGGCCCAAATTGATTATGGGTGACTCTGAACTGACTTATATGGAAGTGGTGGCGTCTCATGCTCTTTTTTAAGTATGTGAACTGAATCATTGCCTTCAACAACTTGAAGCCATAATCCAACTAAAGGACAAATGGTTTTTGTGAATGTCTGTAAATTAAAAATGAAGCTGTTAATTGCTTGTATTAAGATGTACATAGCTTTGCCATATAAAGAAAGGTAAAAACTTTGTGGGAAATCATTCAGAAAAAAATGAAAACCCAAACTGGAGCCAACTGTTGATTATAAGATCATTTATTTATTATATAAGTTGTTGTAAATTTAAAAATATATATTATGTGGTGTTCCTGGGTTAGCAGCCAGGACCATAAAATGTGAAGTTAGTTTGTTTTCCGTCCTGAATATGATGCAGTGGTAACTTGTTCTGCTGTTTTTTTCTTAGCAGTTTTCTTTTCAGAATGATTTCATGGCCACTCTTTTAAACTCCAGACTGTGTAAGGGAAAGGACAGTAGCTTTGTGGCAATTGACATTGTAAGATGACAGGGTGGTCTGATATTGTAGTTACAGGTCTGTAGCCATCACTATTGAAGTATCATTGAAAACTCCCCACCAATCACTGGATTAAAACTATTCTTTTTCTGTAAGTACACAGTGTATACACCTACTTAACTTCACCAACCAAAGTTTTTGTTGGAGAAAAAATGTTATTGCTGCAGACTTTTGACCAATTTAATCAATATAAGTAGAGAGAAGGGGGAACTCTTTGAGTGCAAGGTTGAGGAGAGGAAATATAATGGACCGAAAGAAAGTCATGACAAAACTTCCCAAAACCCAGACACTAAACACTAAAAGATTAAAAAGCTGTTTGGCGCATTTCGAAGTGGCTTGTGCAACTCTTATACACAGAGTGCTGTGATTTCATAAGCCTTCTCAAGTGTGTAAGCCAACAGTGTTGGGTGGGCACATAATTACACTTGTACAGGGTGTTTTAAAGACATTTTTAGCTAACAGTACTCCTTTTCTTTTCTTCTTTTTCTTCTTTTCTGTTTTAAATTACTGATGCTAAATCAGTAGTGATTGTTTTTGGCGTGTTGAATGCGTCCTTCAGTATTCCATTACTTACACTTTTATGGCCAAATTGTATCCTCATAGCCTCGATTCTACCTCTTAATGAAAGAAGGTGTTAATGTGCTGTGTAGTGTCTCTGAGGACTCAGATAGAGGGTGAAAGCACTTTTCATTTTGGTGGTTAGATGCTGTCAGCATTGTTGTCATGTATAGAACCATCTCTTTGCTGCACATACTGTTAATGTCTTTGAAGAGGTCTAGCATCTTGGTCAAAGACATCTCAAGGATGGACATGTTTGCTGCCATGGTAACGTTTAACCTGTTGGGATGATTCCTCACACTAGCACCGACATCACAACTCTGCCTTCTCAACACATCAGCCAACAAGATTAGACTCAGTATGCTCTGCCTTGCCCGGTCTTGCCTTTGCCTTTCAAATGTGACAATATAAACTCAGTGATAATGGCTGTAAAGACAGTTATCTGCAAAACCCATGTGAAAGATTAGCATTTACTGTTAGCATGTAGCATGATTGTGAAGCCAGTCTGCCTTAGCATCCCACTCAAATTACTGGCCTTGCTTGGTTAGTGTAAGAAAAGATCAAAAAAACATATTTTTTTCAGGAGTGTGTTACACAGAACTAATAATTTGTCATTATTCATGGTGAAGCTGGAGATCATCTCCAGCTATGAATGTGCAGCAAGGTTTACGTACAGTACCACCTTGTTAACATGTGAAATAATTAATCTATTCCTTAACAAGTAATCAGTTCCAAGTGCTATCACACAGATATAATGCACATTCAATTTAATACGTGCTGTACTAATTGGGCCTGTGGCTCTGCATTATGAGCTTCTATTCCAAGCATATGTTCACCCTGTGTTCACTTTAAAAGAAACATCTGGGGTTATTCCACGCATTTAAAACAGTGATTACATTGATTCTCAAGTTGCAGTGGGAGATGAGGGTTTGATGATTGACTCAATCAGCTTCCACCTAAATCTGCAATATGTAATTAACTCAGTTTTCTGTCCAGAAGACTCTGAAGCTTCTGGCTCTTCACTTAAGAAAAATAATTACACAACGGAATAAGCTCATAATGCTAACTGGCCTTATATGTGGTTGTAAAATTTCCAGGTTCCTATATGCTGCAAAACCCTGGCAGTGGAAAGCAAAGTGGCAAAATAATAATTGATTCTTTCTAAATAGAAAAACACAATATATTTCACCCAATAAAAGTCTACAGAATTTTTACTGGGTGTGCTTTCTGTATTTGCGAAGGAAGACCATTAATGTTCATCAGGACCAGGGGAGCTATTAAAATAATAATAGTCAGGTTTATTAAGCCACACAGTGTGATCTCCAAAGGCAGTAAGAGTAAGTGTTTGGCTGCATTAAGAGGTTTGTGAGGATCCATCTTGCTTTCTGCTGCAAACATGCATCTACATCTGAGCCTCTTTAAGATATGACACTATAAATTCAAACTTCGAGTATTGCAACTCTCAAGTTTGGCTCACATCCTTTTGCGGTGTTCATTTGTGTGAGGTACAGGCCATTTCATCTGGCAAAAACAAGTGAAAGTCCTGCACTAGCATCGAAAGGAGTGTACAGTTACATAATTGAAACAGGCTTTATGAGGTCCGGAGAATCCGGAGTTAGTAACTGGCTTCATCTCTCTTACTCAAGTCACTAATGCACGGAAGAGATTTACTGATTGCCTCTGGAGCTGACAAGACTCACTTGATATCTTGAGATTTTAAGACAAGAGGAAGCTATCTGATAGAAATAACCTCTTAGCTGCAATCATTCTTTGTTTTTATTTGCATTTCCTTTTACTGGTTCTCCATACAGTACAGAAAAAAATGCTTTTACAAGAATTAATGCCATTAAGCAAAATGTTTGTCAACTTTCTTTATTATTTGGGTAACTATTTTATGGCCCATTTGCAAAAATATTGTGCCGTATTTATCATTTTGACTGTCCCTGTTATGTGTGGAGCGCCGAAATTGCCCCAATGGTCACTCATGAAACAAATGACTAAAATAGAGAACATCCACAGTTTTTGCAATGACCAAATGTTCTTTCTTGTCTCTGCGGTATCAAGAATTCACAGACAGGCTACATAGTTAACATGTTGCATGCTGTGAGCAGTTCACTGATAGGGTGCATGACGAAACTCTGCTGCCTTTGGGAGCTTTTTTTATTTGAACAGGTTTAATAATGTGAAAGAGTTGTAATGAGCCTTGATTGAAAAGCCATTTTCACATTTGTAATCCACTAAAGTCCTAAAAAGTTAAACATTAAGTGTAATAGGTGTCCAGAGGAAAGAACCAACCTGATTAGGTCAGTGATTAAAGTGTGTTGAAAGAGCACATGCTGATGTCACATGTGGATACGGTACAATGGAAACAGGTTTGGCCCAGCCGCCAAAATTCCTCTGGTGAATGTAAATAAAGACAGAATGTCTATCAGATGTCAGTCTTCTTATCTCTAGGTCACATTTTGCCTCTGCTTGTGAATGTTCAACAAGAAATCTGTGCAACTCTGAGACACGATTCTCAGATGAGGGCTAGCTACACACTGTCAAACAGCTACTGTCTCTTTCTTAGTGCTCTCGTTCCTTTCATGCTGTGTTCAGGTGACAAAAGCTTTGCATTTTGAAGCCTTTTGTATTTTATGTTTTTTGACATGTCTGTTAAAAAAAAGGCCTCCATAAGATGAGGTGAGATAAGATAAAAAGAAAACATCAACCTACCTGTCAAAGTGTCCTTTCAGGACTTTGTGTTTTTGTCCTCCACTTGACTTCTATCAGTTCAACATTGAAAGTACTTTCGATTCATTTTGTTTCAGTGTATGTCGCATATGTAGTGTTAATGTTAATTCTATTAAAGGATGTGAACATATTTTCTTAACATGTGTTTGACTTTTTGGCTGCTGAAGCATATTTTCTGAGCACACATTTATATATCTTCATACTAATTATCAGGTGAGGCATCAGAAATGTCGTCTGCCTCCAGAATTGACCCTGGTAAAGCTAGGGCAAGCAATATATTTTGAAAAACTGAGTAACGGGGGGGGGGGTTTACTGTCACACTATACACTGTAAAATTAAATATGAAAGCCAAGAAATGATTATAACTGAGTTTAATGTTATTTTCACATTTCTTTTTGTGTGTTACAATCCTCAAAAAGAGAGGAATCAGAGGCATCCTGAAACAAGACATGAAAGACACCTTACAAAGCTGAAAGCCTTGTTTTACATCCTTTTGAGTCTTGTTTCCTGTGTCGAACCTGCTTGACATATGAGAATGATAGTTGAATTGAGAATGATTTGATTGTTTTTTTTCTCGAGTGAATGTTTTAAACACTGTGAATGCTGTTAAATGCTGCTGACCGTTTTGAAGCAAGTGCAGGCTCCTTTTGTTTGTTCACCTTGTGCAGTGTGTCTCCTTCAGGCAAATAAATAGATGCAAGCAATGTGGTACTGAACACTGATTAGATCATTGCATACACTGATTCTCTCAATAGGTGAGATGCATGAGAATAAGTCTTCTGTCTATTACTGTTTGGTATTTAAAATAATATAAAAACAAGAGCAAAACCAAAACTGTGATGATTGCATTGTACTTTTCTCAAAACACATCAAATGAATCATTTATGTTTTCAAGGGTATTAAACTGTACAAACTATTCAGTCTTTAAGTGACTGCACTCCCACTGCCTTTTTGCATATTTCCGTTTATTTATACTTAAACAACAAACCCAATTTCAGTTTCACACAGTATTCTTGATGAAATGGACAAAAGCCGTGAAGAAGTTTTAGTATCCAGTAGCTTTTCATTAATAATTTCATAATTGTAAAATACTTTGCAATGAACTTGAATGTGCAGAGCCCTCTTCTCTTGATGTTTTATAGCCAAATTAACACCTTAGCATTTTGGTGTGGCTGGAGAGATCTTCTCAAAACTATTCACAAAGTTCTACAGAGTTTTGAAATGAAAACTCAGTTGATGCCAGTTTTAATGGTAACACTTTTTTTTAAGTACATAGCCATATCCTGCAGCCTTCTCTTAAATGACAAAAACAGTAGTTAGTGCAAAAAAACAAGTTTAAACTGTATATTAATGTCAGTTATCTTGACGCTGGGGGTCACAGATGAAAAAAAGGCTGAGTTTTGCCCAGTCTGATTATCGTAACCTGAGGATATGAAAGGATATTTTCTAAGCCATAGAAATAACTCAGACTACTTAAGCAAAGTATATGAATCCCCCAGTGCTCTGAGGTTAAATGTGCACTGCAGCAGATTGTACTAAACTGTGTCACAAGTTTTAAGTGTGGATGAGCCAGAGCCCGAAGTGCTCAATGAATTTACCCTCAATAAATAAAAGTTAAAGCACCTTCCCATTGCCTTATAGATGACAGCTGTGAGTCAGGCTTTAATTCATTAAATCATGAATTGTATGAATCACCAGGCTCAGTCTTTGGCTCTGTACACGATGTAGTCATTTTATTGCTGAGTAAGGGCACTGTCTGCAACAAATAAATTCTACTGGGCTCGTTACAGGCTTTAACGCCCCATTATTCATTGCTGTTAAGCTCAACAGACTGAGGATGCATAGTTTCTATGAAAAAGGTACAGCAACACCTTTGTGTGTCATGACAATGTTGTGCTTCACAGCACAGGTGTCTTAGTATGACCATGAATGCAGGCAGTGCACGAGAGGGGCTGCAGTGACCCCTAAAATTAAGCATGATAAAAACCATGAGTTTAATGATTTTTTTTTCTTTTTTTACTGAAATTAATATGCAAAGTGATTTAGCTTTGTGATTGAAAAGATATGTTGTTTAGCATTGATATGTGTCTGTAATAGGAAAACAACCTTTTATCAAACCCTGAACAAGACAAGGCAAACACAACAAAGTGCTCTTTCAGTAGTTAGGAGTGTCATTTCAAGTGTCCCACTGAATTAAAGTAACCAGCCACATCAGGAAACTGATTCCTCTGTCAGACAAACCCAGAGAGTTCAATCCAGCCAGTCACAGCAAGAGGACTTAAAGTAACTTCAGCTGCTGCCACTGTCCAGCTCTGTATATTTCACATTTATCAGTGAACTACTCTGCAGACTGAAGCTCACACTTAGAATAGAGTGCTTGTGAAACACAATAGTGTGGTTGGTTGTTGTAATGAGGTTTTAAATATAAGTTATCCTGGACATTCAAATACATGCAAAACACAGGTAATGGACCATATTTAAATGATATCATTGTATAGCTTTAAATAGAATCTTTGTTAGCAGCCTGAACGCTGACTAACTTCCAGCATCCATGAATATGACTTATGAATATAAAAAATCAGCAGAAAACTGTGTTTGTGTGTGTGTGTTCAAAGCTTTTCAACATAAGAAGAGAAATCCATTTTACAGAAAAAAAACATGCACTTCATTTAGCTTGAGAGGTTTAATGGGATGCACTTTTAAATGACACTTTTAACAATGTCAGATGAAAACATGCTCCAAATATTGTTTCCTTTTTCGGTGAAGCAGATGTGTGTATCTGTGATAACAACAAGAGATAGGAAGGACCATTAGTACATAATCATCTGCTCATTACTGTCAAGCCTTTTCAGAAGGTTTTTTTTCTTAACTTTAGAGGCAAAATTTCACAGTGAAACTGTGCAGTTTCAGACATTTAAGTCTAATTTTTTGTCGGTTCACTGGATTTCAGTGTATAACTCTCACTCTCAAGCACTCACACAACTTCAGATATGTCACAAAAGGTAATTTATATTCCTCCCTTACCTTTCTATGGTTTGAGCTGTTTTGAAGAAAGTCAATGGACCTTTGCTGCTGTTGTTTCTTTAATTCTCTTCCTTCAAAGACCATTATGCCAGAGGAGATAAATGTATGTTTACTCTAAATGACATAATTGCTTCTAAAGGGCCTCTCACAGAGAGGCAGAGGCATGACTTAAACTGAATTAATCAGGCTGATGATGAATGCTTCCACTTTACCTCAATTTTGCTTTTAAAGTATACTCTGAATGCATGGACAGGGTCCTTGCACATAGACTGTGTGCTGAGGGAATAAGGCAATACAATGCTGCTGTGCTTTGTGTAAGTATCCTCAGGTCAGCTGAACAACAAGAATAGCCACATATCAGTTGCTATGGAATGTTGCAGCATGCATTGAGATGCTTTTGCAGAATGACAATGAGGACGAAACGGGAAAAAATGTGCAAAGCTTGTGTACCCATCACTCGTGAATATAGATGTGATTTCCAGCTGGAATAAACACATATAGAAAAACTGTCCAAATATGGAGGGTCAACAGTTTCTGTAGATAATTTGATCAGATTTAAATGACTTCAACACTGACTCGCTAGTATTCACATTGTTTTTCTTTTAATCTTTCACCTGATTTATGTGTTTTATTAACACAGGGAGAACCTTTGCAAGACCCCTATCAGTTTCTATCCAACAGTCTGTGACTGTGGCTCTCTGCTGTCGAAACACAGACTAATGAAGCCATAAACCTTCCCACATCTGGTAAGCAATTCCAGTCCAGCAAAAAAATTGTCCATCTATGATCAATAGTTTTTAATTTTTTGCAGTCAGGTCTGTTACATTAAAAGCATTTATTAATAAAGCTTCAAAGATACTGCATGGTAATGTTTTACTACTATATACATAGGCTTAATATGACAAAAGCTTCTTTTCAGAAGTGAACTGATGAAGAGAATCACTCTAGCAACCATTGCAAAGCTTTTATTAACTCTCCACCACTTACAAAAAGAATAATGGAAGCACATTAAAATACAAGGATTTCTCTGCCTCGTACACAGCAACAGTCAGCTGTAGTAAGTAAACTCTTCTCTGCACTACTGCAGCATCAGATATTGTTGCCTCAGGCTGATATTGATTATGCAGTAGCATATTGTATATGGCTAAATTCTATATTTATTCACACTTCTCATACTGTTGTGAAGGTTTAGTCTGATGCAGACTCATATTTATGACATAACACTGCTTGTTTCCAGCATAATTATTGATTTTGTCTTTGACATAATTGGAAACAAAACTAATTACACAAAACAAAAGTCCAATGGGTATTATTAGTAGTATATATTTTCAAAATTTGAGTGGAAGAATAAAGGGTATCAAGGCATGTTGCAATGGAGAGACATTTCTGAAAAATCTTAATCTTCAATATCTTGCCGAGCCAATGGTTTGACTGATTAATCAGCATATTGTGTACATTTAAAAATCCCACTGCTATAAAAATGAACATCACAAAAATTCATTAGAGTTTTAGTAGAGCAGTGTATGCGTGTGTGCATGCGTGCGTGTGTGTGTGTGTGTGTGTGGTACACAAAAGGATTTGAGCGGGGCAAACAATAAATGATTACCAGGAAAAATGTAATGATGTGCATTATTGTGAGGATGTGTGTATTCATTTAGAATTACAAGAGGGCACATTACAAGGTAATGCTTGAAAGGCTCTGTTTGTCTTTTTTATTAGCTTGTCAATAAAGCTTTTTATGACCTTGTGTCATTAAGCATTAAAATAACAGCAACACCGAACAAACCTAAAAAGAAGACATGCACCAAAGGAGATTTAATTTCTCCTGATATTTAATAAAATCATTATAAAATAAATATTCTTACTCTGCTAATCTCAGCAAATATTAAAGGTAGACTCAGATGAGTTTTCATGTTTACAATGCTGCTTGTTAATATTGCTAACTCATTCTGGCAATGTAAAATTGCCAGTGGTTTAAAATGAAATCTAAAAAGCATGAAATGGAGCATTTAATGTGGCATTAATAATTCACTAAACAAAACAAAAGTTTTCAGCTTATCATTTTTACAGTTTTTCTAAGCTGCCTGAGCTAATGGAGAATTTATTGATCAAGTAGATTAGACAGAGAGGATTTTTATTCTAAGCTTTCTTTAGAAGCACTCTTCTGACATATCTTTTAACTCCTTTGTCAACAGGAAAGAGGAGAATGGATAAAAAAAATTAAAGAAGGTAATATGAATAAAATAAGAGTTAACAGCCAATCAAACAGACTGTTCCTGTACTTTAAGCATCAAGTTGCTAAAATTGGCTTGCTTTTTAACATGCTCACAGTAACAATGCTAACATGTCGATGTCAGCAGCTATCATGTTTATCATGGTAAACAATAACTAATTGCCATTGTCACTCAGTGTGATAGCATGCTTACATTTACAAATTAAATTTTCAGTCTTGTGGTCCACCAACTGACAGTGTATCACATCCTGCAATGTATAGTGCTGGACACAGAAAATTCATCTTTGTTTGCATCTTTGCCATAAGTAGTGTTTTGTGTGGCTGATTCCACACCTGCTGTATATCAATGGCCAAGCTTTCAATAATCCAACTCCTCTCCTTGATTGATGCACAGGCCTATTACTTTTTGTGATCAATAGTCCTTCCTGAACTACATTTGCATGTTCATGATGGAGCAATTCCTGAGTGAATATAAAAACAAGTGAGTGCAATGTGTTCAAGAATTTAGCCTGTAAAAGTAAAGGTTGGTGTAAACTCAGTGACAAAGAAAATGGAAATATCATAAAATATTGTAATAATAGCTCCCTGTTGACCATTATACAATAATACAGTAAAGGAAAGAAACATAATATACTAATAATGAATTTTACTACAGCCATATTCTCCAGGGCAACACTGCAATAAAGACAGTAATACAATTCTAAGACAAATATCACTCAGTGCTAAATTGCAGCTTCAACTATTCTCCTTGAATGAGGTTCTTTTGCCATCCTGGGCCCTCCAGTTCTGCTGTTACTACAACATTTTCCCTTTTTTCAATCCACCAGACGTCTAAATTGGCTGCCCAGAAGTCATAATAATTTGATGTTCTTCCATGTGGCTGGATGCAGAGATGTGTTTTGTGAATGGCTTTGGAAACGATGAGTGTTGCATCCTCCACACTGCTTGGCACTGCCTGAGTACATACTGGCAAAATCTAACCACATAGATCTTTATAATAGCCCTCTGCCCTGCTGTCTCTTTGTGTGCTACCCTGCTCCCAACCCTACAGGACGTTATGTGTTTTCTGACTGCAAAACAAGAATGAAAATAAAATGATTCAAAACATACTTTTTATCAGTCCTTTGGAAATTATGACAGCCGCGGTTGTTGGATGGGGTTCATTTACTTTTTTTTTGCATTCTGATAGGTAATTCTGATAACCAGCAAACAAAAAGAAATCACAACAGTGTCATGATGCTGTGCTATATATTGATACTAAGAAGTGTTAAATAAGCATTAAGCCACCAACAGTGTTCTAGAAAGTATGAAGACCTATTACTATTAAAAAAGGCATGATAAAGAGAAGAGGTAGGAAAAAACTGCACTCTAAGTACAAGTACTTTTGTACAAGTACAGGGTACAAGGTAAGGTAATGACAAAAAATGTACACAGTTGTATTTTGCAATATGGATTCATGCAGTTATGCAAGGTACATCAACGCATGCATTTTTATAGTAAGTAGATCATTTTTACTCGGTCATTTTATAAGTAGCTCGCAAGCTGAAAAAGTGTGGTCACCCCTGTTCTATCTGATACTGTCTTGAATCGAGTTGTTGGCTTGGTCAGGCCTGCTAGAGTTTGTTATTGCATGCTGTAAACACACTCATACACACGCACGCACCACACACACACAGTACCATGGACGGTGCCATCTTGAACTCCAGAATTCTAACATTAGATGTCAGGTCTCCTTTTCAACTCATTTCTTTGTTTTTCTCATAACTTGTGTTTTAAATATGCAGACTAATTGCTTGGAATACTAGCTTAATACTTAAGTAATTACTTCAGTGAATACTATATATATATATTAATGTTGAATAATAATATTAGTACCAGTAGTATTCCTTAAGACCAGATTAAAATTACACGAAAATCTGACCAGCGGTTGTTACTTGGGATCAAAGACTTGTGCAAACACTGACTAACAACTGACAGACTTAGGTCACCACAAGTCAATGCATTACTGATGTTATGGCTAAATATTCATCAAATAATATTAATCTTCAAGGACATAACACTGATGAGGAATTGACACAGCAGAAACATATACTTAGTCTGAAGCTAACAAATGAAGTAGTCGGATCACATAGCAGCTGATTTATAATCTATGACTTCTTGTTTTGTGAAATGGGCAATTGACTTGAGGTTTTTTATTTTTTTTTTGGTCATGATGGATCTGCTTGTTTTACATCATAAATTGACCACCCTGCATAGATTTCTTCAAGATGTAATGGGTTTTCCAATATTACTAATATGGTCTCACTTAAACGAACACATCCTTGCTGAGCCTGGAAAACAACAACACCGCTCTTGTTTTCCCTATGGGAGTTTGAAGTTAATGAATTTAGTAGTAAATCGCATTTTCTCAGCAGTAAATGCATTTCTGGTCTTCCTACATGTGTTCGAGGTGAAACTGGGAGTGTGACACCAGGAGGTTCATTGTTCTTGCTAAGGTTGCTAAAAAAATAAATAAAGAGAAAGAAAAATGGCCTGAAAGATAAAGCTAATATCCTGGAAACCCTGCAGCGGTGTTTCTGTTTAGGCAATAAAGTGGAAGGCACAAGGTGGAACTAACTAGAGGAGTTTAATCAAGTTGCAACAGAACCAAGAGTTCCACTTAGAACATTGTACAACAATTACTTAAAACTGGACGTGCGATCGCAATGTGACTATTATCATTATCACCAGACTGGTGATGATTATAAAAATACTAACTATGAAAGGTGGAAAGGCAGTGTCTTAGCACTAACACTGGACTGTAGGATCCAATAACTTCAAAACTCTTTTAAATTTCTCTCGGACAAACTACAAGAAAACTACACTATATTGCAGTATTGTTCTTGCTATAATTCAACTAACCTTTCTTTAAAAAATTACAAAAGGAAGGCATGGTGCATGGTTGTGACCTCTGTGACCTGACTGTAGGTGTTTGTGGAGGTCAGTGATGTGACTTAGATCTGAATTTGGACATAGTGTGTGTATGTGTCAGGAGAAGAAGCAGGGACATTTTTTTCGTTTAAGAAGTCTCATTACATGTGTTACATCATGCACCATTAAATTTACATCATGGGCCACTGAAAGCCAAAACCATTCATTTACCATAAAGCTTATCAAAATCATAAACAATTGCTTATATAGAGAAATTTAACAGAGCATCTTTTAAAAATGCCCAGAGGTCACATTCATATCGGCTATAAAGATGTACAATATATAATAACAGGAACAGTAATACACTACAGTGAAAGCCGTAAACTGTACAAATGTAAAATTATGCCAATAAATAACAACCATTTCCATGAAATACACAAAGCAGGGGCACTGTAAAACAACGGCATATGGCATACATTTAAAATGATCTACTGATGCATACCTGCTTAATTGCAAAACATTTTGTTTTTCATCCCATTTATTTACTTAAAACTTTTTTACCAAGACAGGTAATTAATATAGCATATTTTTTCCTTACTGTCAACAGATTCCCATCATAAGATTAAAACTCACAGAGTTCATTTTCTATAAAAGTATTGTCTGAGTAACCACAGCCTGATGTATATCACATTTCTTTATGCCATATACATCCATTGTTGACACAAAAAAACATCCTTGAGCCTCACTGATGCACTTGCTGATATTTTATTTATTATGATAAACACACACACACATTTTTTTAAAGTCAGATGTAATAAATAGGGGTGGTACAAAATATGCAGTGATCTACAACACAGCTAATAAATACATTCTATACTTCTATACTGTTAATACATTCCTACTTTTGCATATTTAGGGATTTTTTTCTCTTTCAGCCACAAAGATATTGTGATGTATCACAGAGAACTGCTGTATCATTCTATCATTGTACCATTGTTATTTGGGCATCATATTTTGATGGTATTATATGATGACTTACTATGATCTACTCACTGGAAAAAAAAAAAGAAGCAAAATACCGCATGATCATGTGATGTCTGATTATGTGTCTAGAGTTGCCATGGTGTTAAATAAAGACTTGTGTCAATCTTATAATTTAGTCCCTGAAAAGTGATATTTTTGGTGTTATTAAGTCTTTTAGTTTTGAGCAGAAAAAAACAACTCTTCTGCCTCCGAAACAGCTTTTGTAATCAAAAGAAATTATTTTTTGAAAATCAAAAAACAATCTCTTGAAATTAATTTGTTTTAGGGCTTAGTATTATAGAAGACAAAATAAACCTTTGTGTGTATTTAGTTATTGAGCAAATTGTGAGAGAGATTAAATTTTTAACATTATAAATAACAGAGAGATTTAATGAACAACTTCCTGAAAAAATCCATAATGCAGGAAAAATAAATGTCACTGCAGGGTTAGCACAGTGTTTAATGTAGCTGTAATGTGGCTTTAAACAGTACCAACAAATTAATGTTAACATCAACTAATTATACATTTATGACCTTAGTGCAAGTTGCTGTGATGTCCATGTACCTTTAATATACTGTGTGTGTTTGTGTGTGCTATAAATAGCAGTCTGTGTCTTACATTCTTTTTTGCTTGTTGTTAAGATTATTATTTACTTTTAATTCACTCTTTAATAATGGGCAATATTATTAATTACAAAGAATGGATTGCAGCAGAAAGCTTAAGACAGGAAATTTAAAGATGGTTGCATAAGTGTGCACAGCCAAGCAGAGTTATCATTTGACTTTTTTACTTTATGCAGGTTTGCAAGTATCACGCTGTATTTTAAGATTTGTTAACCCTTTTTCTTTGTTGAACATTCATGTTTTTATCTTTTCTTCTATTCCTAAGTACTCAGTCAGGAAGGCAGAGAGGGATAAAATGAGCCATATTCCAGCAAAACAAAGTTTGGGTCATGAGATCTAAACATGGGCCTTTAATTAGATAGTTTGTGGTTTATGGATTGATAGCACTTGTCTCAGTGTATTTTTAGCCTTTTAATTAAACACATATACAATAAATTTTGTTTTACCACCAAGGACTAAGGTTTCATTGAAAACTTAGCTAAAGGTCAGCCCTAAGCAAGTATCAAAGCTCACTTTTGTCTTGTTTTCAAAATTGTGACTGTGGGATAAACTAAGCCTTAAATTAATGTGTATCTAGGGCTCGATATGATCATATATTTCGTGCCTGAATATTACCAAAATCATATATTTCGTACCTGAATATTACCAAAACGAAAGATTTTTTCCCCCAAAACCTCACATTGAGACAAAAATTAAATCAGGGAATGTAAATTGTAAGC
Organism: Ctenochaetus hawaiiensis; assembly: GCA_029783645.1. NCBI lineage: Eukaryota > Metazoa > Chordata > Actinopteri > Acanthuriformes > Acanthuridae > Ctenochaetus > Ctenochaetus hawaiiensis. Next base: position 13,842,280 of record JAPZDY010000021.1, on the reverse strand, counting down.
AACAACATTAAGCTGCTTATTTGATTAGTTTATCTAACAAAATACTAAGTAATTGTTTTGATAACTGATCAGCCATTTTTGACTGGTTTCAGCTTTTAAGACCTGAAGTTCCTTGTGTTGTATAACAGGAAGTTTAATATCTTATACAGGGTTTTGTGTTGTTGGTCTGACAAAGTAATTTTAATATGATCTTCAGCTTCAGGAATTGTAATGGTTGCTTTATATCTATTCAAAAACATTCTACTGACAAAAAAGTTCACTGATTGTTTGAGAAAATAGTGATCAGAATAATTGCGAAAGACTATAATTGTTAGGTACAGCCCTAATTTTATCAAAGAACTAAAACACCAGAACTAAGTTTTTGACGAATCATTTGCAGCCAGCCTGACCACTGTTTAGGATTTAGTGACATCTAGTGGTAAGGTTGCAGACTACAACCATATAAGTTGTCCTCATTTCACTATATAGGAGAAATAAGCATGACTGCTATGAACATAAAAAGCTCAACATGAAGATGCAACAAGGTGGACTCCACAGTGACACACAATACACAGAGACAGTGTTCTAGTGATTGAAAATTGTTGCTTTCATCATAATGTTTAATTTCAAACACTCTGAATGCAGCAAACAACCTTGTCTACTTAAACCAGCTCTCAGGAGTGATATTTTCCTTATTGTGTGTTTGTACACACACCAGTCTCTAAACACAAATTCTATTTTATGGCAATATTCACAAAAAGATGGACTCAGGCGACCTGTGAGAAAGGGTTTGAATCTGGGTATTGGACTGTTGAAAGCTGCAAACCAAGGATGGAGAAAACAGTGTTTGAGCTCCATTGTTTTTTTTAACATTCAGCCATCAGCAAGTAGTTTGCCAATGTCAAATGGGTATGAGCCAAAACTAGCATCAAAATTAAAAAATATATATTCATAATAGTAAAATCTACCAAGGACTTTCTCAATCAATAACTTATAATTAGGTTATTCTTAAAATTTTATAAAGGCTGAGGTAATGACATCAAATCTATCTATCTATCTATCTATCTATCTATCTATCTATCTATCTATCTATCTATCTATCTATCTATCTAGCTATCTAGCTATCTAAAACTTAAGAGTTTTTTGCATTATTGCATGGAAGTTGCATGTAAATGATCAGATGAAATGGTTAAATGTCGAATGGTTAAATTTGTGATAGTTGCAGATTTCTGCTAAATGACTAATCCTTTCTGCTTAAGAAATGCCATAATCCTACAACCAGCAATGATTATATCAAAGTGCAGGGAAAATGCTAGGTTTGTAAAATGAGCACAATTCTTCAACACCCTGTATAATTCTGGGAAGACAGGAGTAATGTCTGCTTGGCTCACTGCTGCTGTCTAAACAGGAAAAGCTCACCCACACACAAAAAACAATCTCACTTGCCCACAGCAATATCACACTGACTGCCAGATACCCAGCTAGCTAATGACTGGATTTGATTTTTTCAAAAAAAAAAAAGAAGAAGAAGACAAAGGCGATGAACAACTAATCGTTTACTCTAAATGGGATCTTGTGTCACTCAGTACTGCTTATCAGATGATTTGTGACATGTTCCAGTTTTTCCCTTTACTCTGAAGATGGTAATCATTTCAGATTTCTGTCTCATCCATCAATAAAACTGTAGCTTAAATGTTTTCATTACTACCCTCTATGGATGATCATTTTTCATCTCTTGACAGGGAAGCCTGATGTCTCAAGTGTGCCTGTTTTTGCTTACTGGATGCATGTTTTTTTGTTTGTTAGTTTGGTTTTTTTTTTTCAGATAAAATAATCCAGCTCCTTAAACCAAGATCAAGAATAACATCATTATCCTATGGATTATCTGAGTTTATTCTATTGAGAGTAACATAATTAAAAACCCAACAATAAAATGTGGTAACTCTATAAGAGAGAGAGTATTAAGCATTTTTTTTAATCTATTCAAAACAAATTGAACAAATACCAAGTTTTATGTCTGTCAGGACATTGTATTTTGTAAAATTGTTATAAAGCATTTATCAAACCAAAAACAAAAACCTTAAAGAGTCATTGTAACAGATATATTACTACTACTAATAATAATAAAACTTGTGTAATGCTATGCACTGTGATACTGTGAGTATCGATAGTAAGGTCAGGAAGATGTTTGTACAGCAAGTACAGGAGAAAGGACACATATTTACCAAAGAAATTGTTGCTGCATAGTGGATTAAAATATAGGCTTTGTTGGACCAGAGCTAAAGCTATGCCCAGTGTTGATCAATATTGCCCACTTAATGGTCTCAGTATACTTTGAACAAATGCAGCTGTATGATATGTCAAAAATGCTTAAAGGGAACATGTTTAATGCCACTTCGAATGGCCACACTTGAGTAAACATAGGAAAGCCTGTTGTAATAGAGAAGCGCTTCTCTATGTCTCCTTTCACACAACTAGAGACAGAGGTAATTGTGTGAAGAATGCAGCCCAACGAAGCAGTTTGTATGAAGCATACTGAGGCCATTACACTTGGCAGAAAATGAGTAAATTCTCTGGAAAGCTTACCAGATCATCACACATATAGAAGTGAAGAGACAGCATCACTGAGCTGCTGTGCTCCACTGTAAGGAAACATGTAAACTACAAAGAAAACATTCCTGAAAAAAAAAAAATGTTATGTGCAAATAAGGTCAAAATTGAAAGCAGCTCATGCAAATGTACTAAGATTTAAAGCCCAGTATGTGTGTTTTGGAGTTTGAGTGTGTGGAGGAGGTTTGCTTTGACCCCAAACACAGTGACCATGTACTGAAAAGGACGGTTATGCTAAGCCATGGTCCAACCTCATCTGCATTTTTAGCCACATGTGAATTCCAAGGGCTCAAGTTTTTTGAGTAGTTGGAATCTGCTGCCAAACCTTGTCTTCCTACAAGGTCTCTCATCAGGGGAATGTCCAATCCTTCGGCAGTTTTGGTTAAGCCTAAAAATATCTGTTATCATTTCTTGGTCACAGAGGGAGTAAAAGTTTTAAGGAGGATTTTCTGAGAATTTAGGGTCAAGTCTTGCTATCCTGTGGGATGAATGTTAGTAGCTGTAAACATGATGCAGTGGTTGTCACAGTACAAATAGCTTAGAACAGTGCCATTGAAATCCAATGAATTAAAGTGAAGGATTAAAGCAGTTTCTAAAATGCAATTTCACAACTGATGGATCCTCCGATTAACCTTACAGTATGCTTATGATAAGAACCGTTCAAATAAAAGATTTTTTTCTTAAAACGCACGGATGAATTGTTTTGATAGGCTAACTTACACAGTTCATTATAGGCTGTAATGCAAAAATTTTCCTGCATGAATTTGTCTGTCAAGGACACAAAGTGTCTACCCAAAAAATATTTGTTTTGTGTGATTGTGGGTTTGCCCTTCAAAAAGAACTTTTTGCTTAAGGCATTAGTTGTATTAATTGCACTGGATACCAGTGATTATTTGTTTGTCCAGCTTTCTCCACATTTTTTGATGCTGTTTTTGTGATGTAGTTTTTGATTCAAGGTGAAATCCAAAGCTACTGTATGTTTTACTCAACATACTCAACTTTGTTCAACATCACGTCAAAGGCAGCAAACTGCAGGGACTGATAACAACTTTCCAAGACACACATACATCAGCTGAACAAGTAAGGTCAAGCCATGGGTTTCTAAAAAACACCTGCAACTAAAGGTCAGGAGGCTTGATTTGTTTTCTGGGTAATTTGATTTTAGAATCTTGCCTTCCTAAAGACTTTAATTATGTCACCCTATTGTTTCTCGGACATTATTGAGTCCATAAATCATGTCAGGAAATACACTTTATTCATTTATTGTTCTTCAGTGAAATGGTGAGAGTTGGAGGCATTTTAGAACAAGAACTGTGTCTAATTGTGAGCATTGCTTCTATCTATGCCAACTTAATAACAATGTACACCAGGACTTGAAGCCTTAATAATATTTTGAATACAGGTTGCGAATATAAATGATTCCACAGAAAACCTTAATTTCATTTGGTGCTGTGTGTCACCTCTGACTGTGAGTACTGTACTGAAAGTGTTTGGTAGATATGCAGCTTTCTTCATTGCATAAGACTATATATTACATGTACAGAGATTCCACGTCTGTCAATCAAATGTCACAAAACAAGTCAAATAAAACAGAATAGAATCACTTGTAATTTCAAAGTACCGTTGTGCTCCTGAGACTGGCTGTTACAAAGGTTTGTGTTATACTGGTATATTACTTTCAGAAGCTGAGTGCTAACAGAGGGAGCCTTTAATCATTGTTGCCAGAGGTGTGATTAAACAAATGGTAAATGGACTGCACTTACATAGCACCCTTAACCAAGGAGCAGTGTAAAGTGCTTTACTGTGTCTCACATTTAACCACGTCCACTAACATAGACCCTCTCTGCGGGAGCACTTCAGGGATTCAGTGAATTTTCAAGAAAAAATCAACATGTGAATTTAAAACAGCTGGAATACTGTTAAGTAATAGAGATTTATTGAGGGAAACTTACCAACGATTACTTAGACTTGTGCCGATGGCCATTAAATCAAGCACCATCGATTGCTGTTGTTTCTGCTGATGCTAATAATGGAACCATTTATTTATTTACCTTCTCCTCTAAAAACACAGGAGAACCTATGTCAGCCTCAATGAAAACACAATCATTATATTTTCTGGTGATTATGGACTAAGGAAACATACTGAATATTTTATTTCATTTCTGCCATATTTTACAAATAAGTACCCCTTAATCTTATACACTTGATCTTTTAAATTCAACTCAGATTTTGCTTTCACCTCTAAGCATTGGTGGTAATGTTGCTGTGTCATGCCCATTCATATTGATATAACACAGCTTCTAGGTAATGGCAAATGCAAAAATGAACACAATACATGATGTTAAATAAAGCTATTTTTGATAATAAAGTAAACAACTAAAAAAAAATGATGCAAATATGGAGCATTTTATTCAGTATTATCAGCAGATGTACATGTGGGTTCAAAAAGCAAACAAAACAAAACCTCAGTGTGCAGTTGATGACTGAGCTGAGTCCAAATGGAGAGAGAAAGAAGGCATAGCTGGGCTTGGGTTTTGAATCTGTAAGAGCGTTTAACCAAGGTGGTTATAGTCTGGCTGGCTGCGGCAGTCTCCTCTGGTAACTTTATTTACATATAGCAAAAACACAGTGACTCCTCCACCACACTGGCTTATTAGTAGGTAAGTCGAGATCCTCGCAGTATGAATACCTGTGTATAATGCACCTGCATAATTCCCCCCAAGAAAGCTTTTGGCTCAGGAGGTAAACCCCACAGATCCAGATGCATCTCATCTTGTGTTCAGTGTAGTTTATTAAATCTAGTTGATGTCATTTGACTTACTAGCCACAGTGAATAAATATTCAGCATTTTGTTTGATAAATTGGAACCCAGAAGATTCTTATTTTAAGACCTAGCCTAACATTCTGCAGAGTTTGCAGCTTTGTGACAAAGTTGGTGTTTTCTCCTTTGCCCCTCTCAGACAACAGTCGCAAATCAGTCACTGTTTTAGGGCTTTGTATGTGAGCATTTAGTGTTTCCAGCTAAGCCTCCATTAGGGCTGTTGTGACTTCAGATGAATTTTTTTCTGAGTACTGCACAGGTCCTCCCCTTGTAGGATGTACAGGACTGCAGCTGTATATTTGATGTTCTTGCTCTGACATAAGGGTTTGATTGAAACTTTAACTGTCCGTCAAAACTCTTTGAAGTGTGTTTATTTATATTTATATAAACAATATATAATAATGTTTTATGACATATTGTGAAATTTTTTCCACCTGTACATTTTTTTTTGAAAAGTTTAATTTGCCAACCTTTAATGGCCATTCAGATTTTTTTTTTTTAAAAGGGTGTTTCGTTTTGTGGTTTTTTTTAGAGCAACATGAATCCAAGCAGCTGCAGCCTGGCTAGACATTGAGTTTCTATCAGGATTGCCCAGTTTTACAAGTGTCTTATGCTGTTTATTGTGCCCCTAGTTTTCTGCTGATGTTAAAATTGAATTTCCCGTCAGGATAAACAAATTACTTGTCCTCTTATATCATAGGGGGATATATGGCCTTGATAAATGGTTTTCAGGCATATCAAAAAGTGGAACAGAAACAGCAGCTGTGCTCTGAAAACACACCAACCCATTCATCATCTCTATTTGATGCCATTTTAGTTTTAGCAATGTATCAATGTATATAATCAGAAAATAACATTCTTCTAAGAAGAGTTTATTGATCCAGTGATATTTGACTAAGGGTTTTCAAACTGATTCAAGCATTTCCAGGAAAAACACAGCATTATTATATACACACAATGAGATTGTTACATTAAAAAATTAAATACTAATACAAAGAAGCAGTAAAGAGAAGTTAATACCGCAGTTATGAGAAGTTAATACACTGGTGCATTTAAAATGCTCATTAGAGGAAATTAAAGAGGTTTAATGTTTCTCCCCAGTGGTCACTCTGGTTGTTATGACTGTTTCTTTCAAGTGGTCAAGCTGACACAAACTAAAAAACAATACAAAATATTTCTCCAAAAATGTCATCAACAATTTTCCACTGATGGTTTCTGTCTGGACTATTTTGAAAAATCACGTTGACTTTGCTTTGTTAGTGCCAACTTCACATCTTTATTCCTTAATGTATAAGATATAACAATCAAGTATAAAGCCTCAAAGTTGTGTGTCTGTCTGGCAGTCTGCAGTGAAGTTGGAAATCCACTTGTCTGATTACATTTACCCCTGCCAAGAAAGTGTAATGGCACACAGAGGAATTTATTGCTGAAATTACCTTTGCAGTTATCAAAGCATGGGAGCAGATCATACTGGCTCAGTTTAATAGCAGATTGTGTGATTGAATTTTAAATTTGAGTTCTGTTTATCTGGGAGCTACTTCAACAATGCAGGTGCCAGTTTAGAAACACAAAAATGTCAAGTGTTTGTTCAACTCCCTCCTGATCACTTGGCACTATCCTACAAACAGTCAAACTGAATGACAATGGAATTACATTCACAATTCAAAGCTTAATGATGCCAAAACCCAAATATATGATGACTCATTTCCAATTTAAGAGAGAGTAATCTACACTAGAAACGTCTACTTGACAATTCTTTCTGATTCTATTGAGAGGTTAAATACTCACAGGAGCTAAACTTAAGAATTGGTCCGGCATCAAGCACTTTTCTCACTTGTAATACTTTTGCCCATTATTCTCAATCAAGCTTCAATAAGTGCTTCCTGGAGCGTTACAATACACAAGTTAATCAGCTCACAAGGTTTCCTTTATAGTCCCAAATTGATTTGCAATTTCAGTAAGTCCTCCAAAATAAACAACAAAATCAGTGTGTGATTTAAAACCTCTGATATTCTTCCTGTTCTGTTGAAGTTAAAACAATAACTCTCGTAAGTGTTCCAAGTCACATTGTTTGATTATCATCAGCATCAGAGTTTTTTGTGACCACTGACATAATAAGGTCTTCTTGAATATTTTCTTTTTCTGTTCTCTTAGGTTTGATAGTTTTTTTTTTGGTCAGTGTTTATTTTGTTTTATTAGTGTGCTGAGATTTTATTAATGCAAAAATAATTACTTTAATTTATACATTCAGATTTTACTAATGTATGTTTTACTTGTGTATTCATTCATTCATTGTCAGGCACTTGTACATCTGTAAACTTCACACAAATTATATGATGGCATACTTATAAGAGGAACACTTTTTTTTAAAAACTTTGCAGTCACAAGTTTTTTCTAACAAAACTTAAAAATTGAAGATGAGCACTGCAACCTGATTTGATTGGCTGATGATCTCTGGAAAGTAAATCTTAATGTAACCAGTATCTGTTAAAATAAGACTCTCCTTGAACACATATCACTACTATGAACCATAAGCCATTAGGAGACATGTCCTATTCTATTCAGTTCTACAGTGTACTTTCCCTATTATAAATCCAATTGCAATTTATCATTGTCAGAGTGCATTTACAGAGAAATGTATGTCATGTATGTAATGTAATAATCATATTCCAAACATAATTTCATTTAAGTTCCGAGAGCTGAACAGTGTCCTGATCCTACAAAAGGAATCCAGGAGATAAACAAAATCACAGATAAACAAAATAAACTATGTACTTTGTAATTTTGAGCAATTGAGTGTTTGTGTGCCCCTCAAAGGGATGGCAAAATGAAATTCTGTGAAATTGCCTCTTTCATTGTCTTGTTGCAGAAAAAAGATGAGAAAATTAATATATTATATTTACCTCACTTTAAAAGCTTATTTCCTGTCATGCACCTTTGTTTTGGTTTGATCCTTTCCATTTGTAAGGCAGTAAGTGAATCTTACGTCAGGATACAAAGAGTCTCCTCTGCATTTCTGTGCTGATGGTACATTGTTGCCTACTTGAAAGAATACAAATGTACTGCAGAATTCCTGCCATTATCCACCTTACAGTGATTAATGTAGTCAGGCCATACAGACAAAATATAGCATTCAGGACATGCAGCTCAAGGTTATATAGGGCAGGTTTCTGAGAGGAGGTAGCTGCTGCTTGGTATTGTATCATAAAATAAAGAGAGCAACGTGGCTTGGCTCCATACTGAACTTTAAAAAACTGCGTGTTGTGTCTACAGAATAATATTGTGTAGTTTTAACAGGAAAAAAATGTGTATGTTAAGGCTTCTGAACACTTTTAGCTTTGCAGATTTCTTGTTTTTATGACCAGTAGGTTACTATAACAGTATATTAGAAAGTACATTTAGCCGGGTAAAGTCATCTCAAAAAGAAAGTATTAAATTAGAAACATTTTTTTTAATTTAATCCCCTGTGACACTTTTCTCAGCTGGTCTACACTATGACACAGTGAAAAAAGTCTCCCATTCGAATAGTCCTTCATAGATTTAAAGCTGTGAAACTCATACTGAATAGTGTTTCATCTCTGTGAGGCCCTGTGGTACATTTCTTGATGATCAGAAGGCTTCAAATCCATTAGCAAGATGTTATAGTGAAATAGATGAGAATGCTTTCACAGTCTGCAATAACTCCTTAAGGATGATGGTCCCAAATGGCACAGAGCCATCTGAGCTGCTGCTGTCTCCTTGTAGTCTCCCCTTCATCAAAACCATCTGGATCTGCCATAATTATCTCTGCAAAAAATACAAAAATTGTCATCAGTGGCAAACACATAAAGGAGTGATTTGTGACTAAGGAGAAATAGTAAGAATTTTTCCCATTATCCCTTATGTTTTGAACTCGTAGGACTATAATTACTGTCACTTCACTTATTTTTCAGACATTCTTGTAGTTCTCTTGTGAAAGTGTTTTTACTTATGTACTTTTCATATCACAAATGGCACAATAATTTTAAGTTATTAGTTAATAATAGTTTTCCAGTATCAATTTTTTGTGTTTTTTGTTTTTGACTGCCCTTCATGGTCCCCAGAGAATTGAAACTTTTCTACCCCTGGTCTTTGATTTACCGTAATCATCAGGTAAAATTTTGTTCTTTCAGTACTTTGGATATTACTTTTCATTTCCTTTACTACCAAAAATTGTAGAAGTAATGACTTTCCCAGCACCTTCAGCACAACTATATGTTTAATGCTAATTAGAGAAAGTTAGCTTGCTTGCACAATAAACTCAAATGGTGAATATTATTTTTACTTAAAGGGATATTTTAACCAAAATAGAAATTTCACACAATTTCCACTCACCACTATGTCAGTGGAGGCTCTGGCAACATTTTCTAATCCACATATCTCTTCTGGAGTTTCACTGAGGAAAAGAATTCCATGCCATGCCGATACAATGGAAGCCTAAGGTGGCCACAGACTCAAATGAAAAAAAAACAATAGAGGAAAAACAT
>JAPZDY010000021.1:13799765-13811037 GCA_029783645.1 Ctenochaetus hawaiiensis | reverse complement strand
CAGATACATTGTTCTGTTCTTTAAAATGCTGTTGCAGTGATGGCATATCTTTGCATGCGTGGTGATTCTATACATTTCTTAGAGATGATGCATTCTCTCAAGCGTGATGGTGTGAAATATATGTTCAAATAACCCTCTTATGACATATTAAGTGGATATTTTATTTTTTGGACTTGACTAGTTTTTACAATTACTGTGAAGTAGCATTATTGTTCCATCTTGTTAGATCTTTCTTCATTACCATTATATTCTCAATTCAGGCACATGAAAACACTTATAGTTTACCATTCATCAGGTATTCAATCCATATTTCTGTGCACAACCTACACCTTTGCACTTCCTGTATTGAACATGTGAGTAAGTAACAGGCTGACCTGCACTGATGTATTTTGTTGTCCAGCTGTAACTTTATATATTAGCTACATGTTTAAGTTTGCTCTTTTTTTATTTTGCTTCCCTGAAATTCGTTCTGTGCAATTACATCAAGAACTTAAGCATGTATGCAAAGCAAGACTTTGAAATGCAAAGAAAGTCTTTTTTGAAAATAGTTCACGGCACCCTTTACAAGTGTGCACTGTGAGAACAGTTTCATTGTTCTTGTAGATCTTTCTGCTGCAAGCATCAATGTTGACCTTTTGAAATGAAAGTCAGCAGGCCGTGCTGCTGATCAATATCTACTGTAACAAGGATGCGGACAGTTTAAGGCATGTTGTCATGTAGGCAAAGCAGATGCTCTAACTTTATTTACATCTTGGCTGACAATAGTCAATGTTCAGTAAATCTATCAGTTTGTTCAGTGGACATTTCCATTGAATTTTATCTTTGAAGATAAAATGCTGGTAAGGGGAAGTGGTGAGTCAGTGTTGGGTTTTTTTTCTTTTTTTTAAGGATTTGTCGCTGAAACATTTATTTCATCCATTTGACAAGAACATTCGATTACACCTTCTGTTCTGACCTTTAATGGTTTTTCCCTTCCAGCTTTAACATCATTATATTTGATGGCAGCAGTGTTTCAGCAGACATCTATGAACTGTGAGTCATATTACTGAAAAACATACAGACTTTATAAAAAAGGTCTATTTTCAGGTAGCTTAGGCTGTTTGGGGTTTATATGGCCTCATCTAACTACACACTTAAAAGGACCAACAGCTGCTGTTTCTAGTTTGTCCAGGACAGCAGCAAAATTGACATAATTTAAAATCAATACAGGACTAATTACGTTCTTTCCCTTTTCAACACAGTGTGGTTTAGAGAAGGACTAAAGCTCCTCAGACATGTAATCATTGTGTTTTGTTCAGGAGTCAGTGTCAACAGGACGTCAATAAAGCTTTTTTATGTCAAACCTAAATATAGATACACTCTTAGCAAAGTGTGGTGTTTTTTACTCTTTATAGGGCTGTCAAGTCCACAAAAAGGGATGAGGAACAGAGTCATCCCCTGGTCAAACTTTATACAGCATCAAGAGCATAATCCTTCTTTCAACTCCTGAAGAGCAATCTGTTAATATTATGGCCATTTCCAGTCCATTTTCAGTGTCCTAGAAACCACGTCAAGTGTGCGATTAAAATCTGTGTTTACAGTATTTCAGCAGGGAAGCTGGCAAGGCTGAAATTCAGGGCTGCAGGACCATTGTAACGAACAAGGCGTGGCGGACATGCTATAAAAATGAACATCAACGTGGAGTTCATTACAGCCAAGCTGTATATAACATGACAGTACATAAAGTGTTTTACTCTGAAGGTCGGCTTCACTGGAGCCAGAGTTTGCTTCATTTGGTTGCCTCATTTAATCTATGACCTCTATGTGCTTTCATTTAAAGGGCTATACATCATCTATTAAACTAAAATTAAAGACAATATACCCTGTCTAACATATTTTGGCATATTTAACACTGAGAATGCACTACAAGGTCTGTAGAGGGATTAGGACTGCATAATTTTTTTCTTTGCTTTACTGGTCTACGGCACAGATGGGGCTTAAATCAACAACACAACAGGTTTACTTGCCTTCTCAGTAATTTACATGGATAATAAAACTCAGTCAACACACTGACTGTTACATATGCTGTTGCTGTTTGAAGTCAGGTCTCTACTGCCTGCAAACACACTGGTAATGTGGAAGAGAGTTAATGGGTTCATGGATCACTCATTTTCTCATCGGCCAGAGTGGTCTCCCCGCAGTGTTTGACCAGGTACATTTTTACCTCACCAAAGCAACTCGCAAAATGTAGAGATTCTGTTGTTCTGTTTAGACATGTAGTAGAAACAAGTTACAAAGATAAGTTATTTTTTGAGAGACAAATCGCTTGTTAAGTTAGGTACCAATGAGCTCACCAGCAAGTGTCTGTGTACTATGATACAGCTAAAATGGAAGCGCAAGGATTAAAATGACAAAATGAGTGTATTCGGGGTTACTTGACTGATGACTTTAATTATTAACATTTGGGGGGCTGCTCTAATAACATGAGAAAATGCACCCATTCTTTATGCTCTAAGTGTACAAAGTAAGGAAGGCTGTAACAGCCAAGAGCAACCCATTCTCACCAGTTGAAATGCTGCATGTCCACCATGATGAAATTAGTCAGCCTTGGCAAAATTCGCCCTTGTTTTCTCACAGAGTTGCATGAGCTCAAGACTGTCCCCATATCTGTATGGTAAATGCCAGCAGCCAGTGCTTAACTTAGCCCAGGGGCTGGGAACAGACAGGACAGGAAAGCAGGAAACAGCTCGCCTTGCTTTCTATGAATGTAACAAAACCAGCCTAATAACACCTCCACAGATCACTGTGGACCACAACATGTCCTTCATTAAATGTCCAAGCTCTGGTGTTGGGTAAAGCCATCAGACTTTTGATGTGAAAAATTAACTGGCAAAGAAAAAAGGCAGGTAGCACTTTATCAAGAAGATGACTCACCATTCTTCCATCTTTTGCTTTCATCATCTCTTTGGTAATTTGAGAAATTACTGCAGTTCTTACATTCTGTTCACAGCAACCACCATGATTGTCCTGTTTGTGGTCAGTGTCACTTGACAAGATTTCTGGGAGCCCAGGTCACAATAATTCAAACTGCTGCTGCTGGTGCTGCCATACACAGCAAGTTGCCTTCTGAGCTCCAAAACTTCTGCTGATCTGCATACATGAAAGCCATCTATGATTTAAGAAGTGTGCAGAGGCCGTCCAGTAAAGGCAGTATATTTTAGCTGTGATTCAACAGAATTAGACAAACATTACGAGACCCATCAGCCACTCTATGTTTATATTCAAGTTTGTTGCTACAGATTTGGTTGTTTAAACTTAGGACAGTGCACATAATTTACTTGTGAGTTTAATACCATAGTCATGTCTGTAAAATAAACACCAACAGCCCACATAGACACATCATGACCTCTCACACTTCCTCATATTTTTGTCGTTAGCCCTCTGTGTTTGATAGTGAGATGTGTTGTCCAAAAAAGGCTCCGGCTGACTGAAGGGAGCTGAAGGAGGCTGACAGACACTGAAAACCTGCACTGAATGATGATGTTTCTAACCCTCTTGAAAACCTTCAGCAACAAGATCCCACCACATGAGCCAAGACTGGAATTGTTGAGAGCTGAATTTCAAACGCCTCAGTAGCACCTCTACTTTTAAAGCATAGCTACCCCTAAACCTTTTTCCGATTTAGACACCCCCTTCCCCCACATTTATACAATCTTACATGCCAGGTTTCATAAAGTCCTCGGAGGCAGTGTTGCCTGCTGCTATATGGCTGATTTCAGAAGCTCTTTTGAAGTGTAAAACCCATTACACTGTTGCAAGTAATGAGAAATTACAATTCCAGTGATCCTCACTGGTCTTCTAGAGAGACCAGAAACCTTAAGGCTCCTTGTGGAAATGTTATTGATGGTCTAATCATTAGTACCGCAACTAGCTCATTTAATCCATCAACTAAAACCCCAGTGAGCAGACCACCACTTTCCAGACTAAATTGGATGTGGCGTATCGACTTGCTACGGTTACTGATGCTGAACTCACACTTACACCCCTTATGTTTGTACAGCGGGAATGTTGGAGAGCAAGTGAGAGACACAGGCACTTACAATGCAAACTGATTTTAATGGATTTGTCGGTTACATAAATGACATTGATCTTGAGCGGTCTGTCCCAAATGAAAAGTATGCTTGAGCAGCGCTGTGATGTGTGACTGTGATGAAGCAGACAGAGGGAGTGAATTCTTTTTCTCTGCAAAGTCCTGACCTGGGAAACATTTTTGCCTCCGTTATTGCCCCAAATGCTTCGATTCAGTCAGAGAAACACTCCTATCACAGCCTTCACTGGTCAGTATGTATAAAAAAACATTCATCATCTTCACTGCTAGGTAATTGTGCTAAAATTAAGAGCAAGTCTACTAAATGTTCCCTCATTGTCAACAAGCATCTTCATTAGTCTCAGACCTGAGGAACAGACTTCCTTTTATCTTCTTTAGAAGATAAAGGGAGTCACACTTGATTTATCTGGAGAGACAGCTGGATTCATGAAATCATGTGACCATGTGATCTTGCCTAACAGGCTTCAAGTTATGCTTTTGTGTTTGAGCAATGATGCTATGAAACAATCAACATTGTAAGAGGAACTACAGGCAGCTACAGGCGTGGCTTAGGTGTGACAAAAGTGACTGTTTGTTATAAACAATAATGGTGGCCCTAAAGAGACTAGCATATCCATGCTATTAGAGAATCATTAAAATGGTATCAGCAAAGTATTTCTTTGTCTGTTGAAGAGCAGAAAAAATCTAGAAAAGATTTGCTCTTCTTTCTATTGGCCTTGACAAGAATTTGATTTCCCATTTGGCTCAACTTCTGGCACTTTTTTGCTGTGGTTCATTGGTCTGATCTGGTTGGAGTTAGACCAAGTTAGATGGTGACTGACAGATGGTTTGTCCAATCGCATGCCAAGTATGTTCTGAAAGTGCCTGACTTTTTCAAACAGTTTCTGAGGACGACATCCCAGATGGTTCTGTGTACCAACCATCTGGTACATCAGGTTAAAACTTGATGAAGCATAATAAAGTTCTAGTTAAACAAAACTGATATCCAGTGTTCCTTGTGCTTCTGCAGCCATGGGCACACATTTCTATTCACCATTTGTTGTCTTACATACTGTCTGTCTTTCATGGTACAGAAGATCCTAAATCTTTGAGCAGATGTTGACAGTGAGGACCAAATTTTTCTGACTTTTATCCAGTAGATGGAAGCACTAGCTTTGCCTGTATGAGTCTGGTTAGTCTAACTAAATACATCCCATTATTGAACGTCTATGTCCTTTACAGAGAAAATTATGTCAGTAAGAATTAGGAAAGTATTAATAAACATTACAGCAGAAGATTTGCTAAGAGACAGTGAAATATAGCTGTCTATTTGGAGGCTGTCCTGTGCGTTAAAATAAAGATGCAGTCTTAAGTACAAAGGTTTCATTGCAAGATTGTACAGAAAATGTTGTGTTTTGTGTTTTTTCCTGCGGAAACTCATTTTGTTCATATCACACTTGAGTAAATAGGACGACGCCCTTTTAAAGCCCTCCAAAAAAAACAAATTAATCCAAAAACACATACAAACATAAAAACAAAGCAAAACCTGAAATGATAAATAAGATTACATTGATGTTTTAGCAAAATAGGCTTCAAAATATTCTCAAGTAACAATTTTGTTAATTATTCACAGAAAGCATGATTTGTATTTTTTTTTTTTTTTTTTTTTTAAAAACAGTTGTTCCCTGACAGGTGAATCTCTGCTGTTTGTGTGCTGAACTGAGGTACCGCATGTTGATCTGCAATGATTTAAGACTTAGGGTACCTCCGGTCTTCATCATGGCTTCGGCTGACTCAACTTCAGCCTCTGTGACGCCCTGAAGACATTTCACTTATTCTTTGGATGCTATTAAAAAGAAAACAGGAAAAGGAAAAATTAAAAGTGAAATCAATACTAATTCACATCCAGGAAGCAGCAGACAGACAGGAGATCAACAGAGGGCCCGCCACATTAAAACAAAGACCAGTACAACACCATATGCCCAGCATTTTACACCTGTGTTATAACTGGCATCACCATATTGAAGATTTTCGTACGATTAACCAAAAGCCTAGTTTGTGATTCAAAACCAACTTGGGGATAAAAACACTTGACCGGAAATTTAACCGCCTGCCCCAATTGGACCTGCCATCCCATCCAATTAAATGTTTCACCCATCAGAGGTGCCTCTCCCCAGGCCCACAGACAGTCATTAGAGATATTTGTCTCTATTTAATTTCCTCTTGCTACAGACGGGCAGCAGAGGGATTCAGAGACATTATCTGAGTCCTGAGGAGTGGAGGTGCAGACCGCCATAAAGGATGCAGCTGCATGAATAGGCAGAAAGGGGTTTTAGAAGACTCAAAAATCCCTACTGATTTAACTGCAGTAGGAAGCTGGAAATTAGTGGGGGAATCATCCAAAAGTGGCACACTATCGGTCAGTTAAAATATTTTCATATGATAAAACCTCAACTAACTTGTGTCTCCATGTGCCAAACTGACTTTATGCTTCTGCATTCTAGATGTGTCATCGGTCTCTTTATTTTTGCTTTTTAATGTGTCTATGAACAATATAAAATATGCTACTCATACTTTAGACACTGGAAAAAAAATAAACAATTCAATCATAAGACTGTGATGATAAACCTTCAGTTGCCAGGCCAGGGCAGAGAAAGAGGTGTAATAAAACCTCAGATGTCTACACCAGCCTTTGAAGTAAAGCAGAGAGAGATGTGATGAAAATGCAGAAGTCAGGATGAGCTGAGCCCAGGAATCTGAGAAGCAGTGATGCACAGCCGTGCACAGAGGTACGAAAAGTGAGATTCTAGCAATAATGCAATGCTTCTGATGAGCCTTCTGTTGTCCTCTGAGCAGAAATACTTTGAAATGCTTCCACAGAAAAAAAAACAAAGAAAACTACAGCCTGCAGCTAGTAAATCAGCTTCAAGTATTTTTAAGACATGGGTGTGAAAATCAATAAATGTTTTTTCCTCACTTTAATACAGTAACACAGGGGAAAATAAACAGGAAATATATAAACTGTCAGGGATTTGCTGAGTAAATGTTAATGCAGGAACATACCCATTGGATTGCAATGGCAGAGACATAATCCAAACTGATAGATATACAAATATAGAGACCTCACAGTGTATGATGGATCTGATGATGCAGCAGGGAGGGGCTCATGGGATGGAAGGATATGCCATTGTACTTTTCAAAATGCAGAGCATGCAGCCACTACATACCTAACTCGATCCTGGTCTCATACTCCTCCCGTCCTTGCTCTCCCTAAATGTTCCCAAGCTAAATGCCAATATTTCCTCTTGCCAGATTTGTCTTCATTTTGACAGATGGGTCTTATTTAGCACCATACAGGTCAAATACAGATTTGCTGTGTGCTTGAAAATGTAACTGTAAGTAAACAGTTGCAGCTTGCCTGGTTATAACTCTAAAAGGGATGGTTAGTTTGACATTAAAAATTACACCATTCAGTTTAATTTTTCTGAAGGTTCTTAAAAATAACCCCCCTGTTACCTTTTAAATGCACCTATTTTTTTTTTTTTTGTTCCTTGTGCTTTGAGTGCAGGTTGTGATGCAGGTGACATCTCACACAGCTCTGAGATTAGATGTAACCTTGCACTTGTGAAGTACACAGAGGCACGGGTGCTTTTATCCTCTGATTAATGATTAGCTCATGGCACGTGTGACATCTGAATCTCCTTCACAGCATTGTAAAGTGAGCTTTGTTGGAGCTCGGAGACTCGTTCAACATTAAATAAAATTACTTTTCGCAAGGATTTCTATTAGGCAGCTCTCAAATTTAATGTCAAGGACACAACCGTTTCTGTTAGGATGCACTCCGTCTGGCTGGCAGTGTCAAGCAGTTTTGTGCATTGTGGATGATACTTACAGCAGCAGCCAGCGCTTGCTCCAGGTCTTTAATGATGTCTTCCTCATCCTCGAGTCCCACAGAAAGTCGAATCAGTGTGTCACTGATCCCAAGGACTTTCCTCTCGTTTTCTGGCACTGATGCATGGGTCATGATTGCCCTAAA
This sequence comes from Ctenochaetus hawaiiensis, assembly GCA_029783645.1. Lineage (NCBI taxonomy): Eukaryota > Metazoa > Chordata > Actinopteri > Acanthuriformes > Acanthuridae > Ctenochaetus > Ctenochaetus hawaiiensis. Next base: position 13,802,935 of record JAPZDY010000021.1, on the reverse strand, counting down.
TTATAACAGAAAAAAAAACATCCTGTTGTTTTATTCTGGATTAGAGTAGAGACAGACTGCATAATGAAAATAAACAGACTGACTTTTAATCTTTCAGTCCTTAAGGGATTTTTTTTCTTGACATATGCTGCCCCCTTGTGGCACCATTTTATACACTACAGCTTAGATAATAAAAAGCTTCAGTTGAATTAGCACTAAATTATAATTCTGAATAATTAATCATAACCATTAGTCTCATGTTGTTTTATGTAAAAGCACTAGTTTACCTTAGTAAAATATGAACAATCAACAGTGTACTAAAATAATTAATATCAAGCTCTGTTCAGAATAAAAATGTGCAGGGATACTCACGGATGCTCTGCTAAACTTTCATAACCACCAAGACTCTCAGCTATTGCAAACAACTGAAATGAGAAGAGGGCAGAAGTCACAAAGTGAAAAACAGTGCAGGACATAAATGATGCGCAGAGCGAAAAATAGTAAAAGAAACTGGAACTGAAAAATCAAGTCACATAAAATAACAAGTAACCGATTATAGAAACTGTTCCAACTATGGTCATATTCTCTGGTAATGTTTCATGGTTTGGACTTTTAAACATACAAACAGTTAACATTTTGCAGGCCTGTCTAAGCAGCAAAATACAACACAGTGCTCTTGAAACAACACATGGTACTTATCAGTGCTGAGGCATTACTTTGGCATTACCTTAGGGAAAAAGCTGCTTAAAATCGGCATAAAAAAAAAAACAATAAAATTAAATAATTACTCAGGTTTCCTTGAGACCAACTTCATTTTTATGTCAGTCCTGAAATTTTAACAGAACATTATTGCAGCATTGTTCTGAGGCAGGGAAATGTTTGCAAGTTGGACTTAAGTGCTTTGCTAAAGCACTTGTGTAGGTTTAGTACTTTCTCCCTTAACCAGTTCTGTCATCTTTGAAGGTTCTGTGTTTATGAGGACTCCTTCTAACTAACATTCTTAACATTATCTCCAAAATGAGCAATGCAGATTAAACAAAAGTTTACGGCCAAATTACTTTGAGGCTACTGAGGAAGGTGGAGGCATGCTGGAGAGCCCCCTTGATGTAGAAGGTGATCATCCCTGGACAACCTGTGCATTGTCTCTTCATCAGCTCGTGCTGAGGGTGAGAGGGCAGTCCTAGTTGGAGAAATTGAGAAAATATGAATAAATATTCAGTTGGTCAACATAGGATGTTTCCTCTTTACTAAACAGGAGATTTGAAGTTTTTCTTTTATAAAGACAGCGTGTGACTTTAATATGCCAACAATACTTGCCAAAATACGAATCTAAGAGCTTCTTTGTTAAGGATTTATAAAGGCTTCTTTAAACCTAACAAGCCACAGACTTTTTATTGTGACCTTGGTTCACCTCAAGTGTGCTTTTACGTGTTTTGTAACATTCTTGTGTATGCCATAAAATTAAAAAGTAACCGCAGGTGCTTGTTTATGAAAAACAGTGTATCTGGCTGTGGAAGGATGACAAACATGTCTCAACAATATGGTGGTATGATAGGAGTGGTATAAAGCAAGGTTGTTAGGTTTATATTGCTATAGTGCTGAGAGATCACCTGGGAAAATCACACGCTCCACCCTCGGATCAGCCTCCAGAAACCTGGCAGCAGCCATGGCATTCTTGAAGTGCCGTTCCATCCGCAGGTGTAGCGTCTTCAGCCCTCGATTGCACAGGAAGCAGTCAAAGGGAGACGGTACACCACCCAGAGCTGAACCCAGGCAGAATTACATGGGAGAAAAACAAAAACAGGTTACAAAGCTCCCAAAACCCTGATCAGGCAAACAACAAATGCATAAAGAAAATACTTCCTTCTGAAAACGCTTTTGATTGGTTCTGAACTTTTGCCTCAGGAGCACATTGTGGTAATTAGTGAATGTGGGTCAAGTTGATATAACCAGTTTACCAAATACAGAGCATGTCAGAGCCAGACTTTGGGAGTATACATAACCACAGAACTGTTCACTTTCCTAGATGTGTCCTTAAATCTACTGGTAGAAACTGTGGCTAGCAAATGTCTATTAAATAAAACATTTCAACCAACCATCAGGATGTTCAGCAACTTCCTGTAAAAAGATTCTTGTTTTATACATCACTGAAGTTTGTGTTAAAAAAAAGTAGCTTTATTGCATAAGACCTTCTACTCACCATTCTGCAGGAACTTCAGTCGCTCATACAGATCTTCCCGGTTTAATGAGACCAGACCCATTACCACATCACTATGACCTATCACAATAAAAGGCAAGAGTAAAAGAAAAAAACAATTTTTTTTATTAAGTCCAAATTACAAATAACTAATATCGTATTGTGTGTATATGAGAGAGAGTATTACAAAGCAATTACGAGAATTTGAAATTTTAGCTCATAATGTTTTGAGAATGAAGTCCTAATATTGAAAGAAAATGGCTGTTTTATTTGAGGAGTTATATTTTAAAGAAATGTCTTAAGGTATCTAAAAATACACTGCTGATTTATGGTAAGTGTTGTTAGTAAGCGGAGCTAGCATTATTTGTGTCATTGGTTAGCTTGTTAGCATATAACTGGCAGTGGCTGACACAGTGTTAGCGTTACTCTCTGCACTGACAAGTCCAACCTGTGCTGGATGGTGTCAGGTTTCTTTACCTGTGGTCCACTTTGAATATGTAACATACTGAATTTAGCTTGCCTGGGAAACTCAGTTCATTTAGGGGAATTCCAATTTAAATCAGGGGGATCTGTTGGAATATAACAACTGTTATGTGATAGGCTACTATTACACAGGGTGGATTACCTCCATTTTGAATGTTGTAACTTTTCCTGGTTATCTATCTGTATAATTACTTTTCTCCCTTTTAAAATAAACGTTTAATGAAAATATTGGGAAGGACCAAACCCAACCTCTCATAATTTTATGCTTGTTGATTAAAAATATAGACTGAAGATACTCTATGTTCCTCATTTTGACACATAAAATGAAAGACAAAACTGTGTATAAGTTTAATTAAATCTTTTGTGGTGAAATGCAACACACAACCTACCGTTCATGTATTTGGTGGCTGAGTACATGCAGATATCAGCTCCCCAAGCCAAGGGGCGCTAAAGAGCACGGGAACAAGAAAAAGACTTGAGTACATCAATGATAGGTTTCAGCATGAACTGG
>JAPZDY010000021.1:13780515-13799665 GCA_029783645.1 Ctenochaetus hawaiiensis | reverse complement strand
TGAACTGGAATTTGATTACAGGAAATTATAAAACTGCTATTTCAAAATCAAAAGTGCACTTCTGCTACCCTTACCTGGAAATAGGATGACATGAAGGTGTTGTCTACAACCACCACTATGTCTTTGTTGTATTCATGGACCAAGTCTGAGCAGGTCTTGATGTCAACAACCTTCATCGTGGGATTGGTTGGTGTCTCGATCCACACCAGCTTCACAAAAAAAGAGACAGTTATTTCTTATTAGCAGCATATCCAGGAGTTTAACTTGTCATGCAGGCCATCTTTGACTTCAGGGCAAAAGAGGGACATATTAATAGTATTCATCAAGGCTGACTGTGTGCAAGTTGTATAAGAATATAAATATCAAAAATTTTGGATAAAATACAGGTGTGATCACACAGTGAGGGGATGTAACTGTATTGCATGCAGAAGCTTTTACAGTTTGGGGTGGATACACAGATACTTGTCCTGCATTTTTGTTCATTTGTTGGGAGTAATTTGACTGTCTGCTTTGATACCTGTTTTTTCCCCTGACTGCGGTTGACAAGAACAAGCTCAGTGAGATTTTTGAAATGTCGAACAAGATTACAGGTTACAACAACATATAATATCATTGCTCTGTGAGACCTGAGAGGCAAGAAGGGGGCAGGCCATAATGCGTGGCATATCACACCCTCTCTTTGGTGAATATGAGCTGTTACCACAGGGGAGGAGAGACACAGTTTCATTGTTGCAGAGTTCTCATGCCCAGGGATCCTTTATGCCTGTATGAACCTTCACTGTAGTTTCAGTGTTGGTGATGACGTGGAGCACTATGTTGTTTAATATCTGATTTGAATTGTAATTATTGTAACTGTTCTTGTCGTGCAACTGCCACAGACACGGAATGAATTTCCAAAAGGATAGATAAAGGATAGAAAATAAAAGTATTTAGATTAACATAAACTTTAAAAGAAAAAGTGCTTATTCATTATGACTTTGTTCCAAGTTTGCTAAGTTTGTTCAGATGACTCACCCAGTTAACAACAGTCTTGCGAAATGGCACTTGAAGCTACAGCTATAACGGCTGGAGGCGTTTTGTTTGCTTTGTATCCGTATCCGAGATAATCTGTTTAATCTGTTACAAGAAAGATCAAACCACAAAGAACAGTTTTCTTACAGTATCATCACTTGACTTACTTTTGTGTTGGCCTTCAGAGCGGCCTTCAGCTTCTCTGGTTTTGTACAGTCAGCAAGAGTCACCTCAAGACCAACTGTAGCAGCAATTCTTTGGAAGTAGCGGTTTGTGCCTTGAAATTGAGAGAATGAAAGTAAGTAAAATATTCTTCCACTTTCAGATAAACAAGACTCTTTTTTTCAAGTGAGGAACATTGCATCACTTTTTTCCCGTGTGCATTTTGTCAAATTACTCACCTCCATACACGTCATCCATGCAGATGAGTCCATCACCGGCCTTCAGCATGTGAGTGATGGTCACTGTGGCTGCCAGGCCTGAGGCAAGAGCAAGGCCTGCAGGGAAAAAAAGCACAAAACTCACAGTGACCAAAAAGTCTCATCGTGTAAGATTGGAAAGAGGTCACATTTCAACTGCAATCGATTGTTGAGGATTTGATTTGATATTGTTAAATTCCTCCTGGCTCTTTGAAATAAACCTGTTGAAATGGTGCTACTTACAATACTTTGCTCCATCTAAAGCGGCCACAGCCTTCTCAAGACAGTTTCTTGTAGGGTTTCCACTGCGGCTGTATTCAAACCCCTGCATTAATACATGGTAATAAGATGTTTCAGTCACCTGGAATCAACACTGATAACAACATAGTGTTCAAACGACAAGAGGAAGCAGTTTATTGCATGCAGGTTGCCAGACACAAGTGGGCATTTTAGGTTTTATGTCAGGTTGGAAATTCCTTAATGCATTGCAGCTTCTTTATCATCTTTTAAAACCCCAGCTGCATGGCAGCCAGATAGGGTTCAAAAACACTGCTCTCACCTTATTTGACTTCTCACTCCAAACAAATAGGCAAACAAGCAAAACCAGTCTTTGTCTTTTGTTGGGCAGCCTATAACTAGTACATCTGTATGCAAGACTAAACAATGGGAGAACCACCATCCATGCAGTGGACAGTGAGGCGAGAGAAATAATGGGGTGTAATGTGAGAAAAAAAGACCTTGCCCTGTAATCAGAGCTTCACAGCTGTATAAAACAGCTGCTACATGAGCTTATTGTGTTTTGTCACACACATTTTTTGAAGTTAATATAAAATACATACAGCGATCCACTGGTTTAAACTAAATGTAATACAGTTCTGGATTCTGTGAATGTAGAAATGACATTTTAAACCACAGATGTTAGGATTAATGACACTGGAGACAATTGCATTTAGTCATACATGGAGGTTGAACAGCCTTGAACTGAGGGATTGTTCAGTCATCTGTGTATGAACATGGCTATCTGTTATTATTCAGTAGTAAAGCAGATGGTGGATAAGGTTAACATTATAGATTTACACTGCTTTGAATGGTAAATAGACATTTCAGTCTTTCTAAAAAACTTATGAAATAGAATCATTGTGAGCTTGGTGGGAATATTGTGGGAGTGCTGTGGCTAGGCATCACAAGGGTCTACAAAACAAGGTCAAGCAGTCAGGAGATCAGCGTGAGCAATAGGTTGGGGTATTTCTCTTAGGTCATTAAAATCAGAATGCAGTTTTATCTCTAAACACTGTACTTTTGCCTCAAGATTAGTTTTACAATCAGAAACATAAAAGACTCTTCCTCCCCCTCCTAAATAGTCTGTGTGCAAAAAGTAGACATAAGATAACCTCAGATGGCCTCTTTCTCAATCATTCACTAAATCTGATATCTGCGTGAGACTGTAAAAATGATGACACTCGTGGTCTGTAAGCCAATTAATAACTAACCTCTATAAAATCGTTGTTAGAATTATTGATAGCTGTAAAAGTCAAACCTTGTACTATTTAAACTACAGATCGGATATGATAGTGAAATGAAAAACTGTTGACCCAGACTGGTAAAAGCCTACACTCCCAGAAATGGCCTCAGGGTATTTTTTCAGCACAGTTTAAGGTGTGTACTTAGAGTCTCTGTGTAATCTTTTCTAATTATTTAAGCGAATAATTAACGAAAACGAGTAAGAAAAGGATGCCCATTATCACTGTATTAACTTGAAATAGCATTGGGAATATCCTAGTTACATTTAAGGGGGACAGGAAAAGACTTGAATCTGGTGATTTCCAAACATTTTAATACAATTTTATATATTCACAAGTTTACTGTTGTTAGTTCCATATGGTTATTTTCCTCTGTGTAATTTTATCCGCCAAACGGCAACAAAGTGATTCAGACAGTATTGATTAACCGATGTCTACATATAGAACAAAACACAGGATAGGCTGTTTTATAGAATAAGCACAAATTGTAAGCACAAGTTGCAGGTCTGTCTTTGCTGAAAATAGCTTCCAATGTTAAATATCTTCACACAAAATCAAACAGCTGAATATTAAATGCATAAGCCCCTTTGGTCCTCGTTCATGACGCTGAATAGGGTCTGTTTCGCGCACGTGCATACTATCGGATCTTGCATATCACCCTACTTCCCCCCGCCTTGAATAACCAAGTCATATCGGGCTACTTACGGCGTGGTTTCCTGGTGCGCTCTGCTTGAACGTTGTAGACAGAGAAATCGGCGGCACTACAGCCATTGACTTCCATTGCTCCGGCTCCTGGCCGACGTGAATCGCCTCTGTGGCGAACGACTTAAAAGCCGTTCGGAAGCCGGCGTACAGGTCGGTCTGATCGTCTTGTTTGTGATTTAGCGCCATGACAGTATGCTCCCCTCAAATGTGAACTAAGCCTAGTGGAGGATGAGTATGCATTAACAATGTATGGTAAAGGGAAAAGCCATTTAACGTGGCTGTGCCCTGCGCTTGTCCCCGTGAGCCAATCAGCGCCCATCAACAAGTATCAGAAGACACTGATTGGCAGTTCCGCAGGGGCGTTTAACTGACGTAATCCTGCACGCTAGTTGCGGTCCTTGGGTGTGTGGGTACCTTATACAGTCAATGGTGGGTACTGATGTAATGTCTCCTGCTGTTTGAGTCAGGAAGGTTGCACTTTTTATTTTATTTTTTTTTTTCCACTAATCACAATTACACTGTTACACCACATATAACAATTACATTCATAGAAACACGCCATGAATAGTGTACAAAAAAACGCTGCACACGTTGCTGTGAAAAGTCATAATTCAATTGAAGTATCTAAAAGAGGAACCAAGTCTTCAACCTATGTAACAACATGCAGGATATGTCTCAGCCACAATTGTAACTGCTGTTATTGTCACAATAACGTCTTGTATGTTGTGGCATTTTTTTGAGAGACACATTAGAGATGTTTAGCTTCCACTCACGGACTATAGGGGGAGGAAGTGCTCTGTATTTACTCGGTTATATCACTAGAACTTGGTCCTGCTTCAGTTTCCCATATCTGGGTTGATTCCTACAAGTGTCACTTCAGTTCACCCTGCACTGTGAAGTAGAGGAAGTGTTCAGATGCTTTTTCAGACCACAAATATCTTATTGTTCAAATATTGCCTTGTTATATCAAATATTTAGTAAGGGAAAAGTGAAATAAAGAGAGGAAAATGAAAACATCAGAATTAAAACTGAGTACCTAATGCCAAAATAGACCTCTCTGATTGTTATTCCATTGCATGTTATTTCATTAGATTCTTACCTTGTATTAATGTAAATGCAGGGGTTTACTTGTACTGTGTAGTGTTATAGTTATAGAAGCTAATTTTTGCTATTTTATATGGTATTGAAATCAATGATTGTTTTCTTTATAGCCCACATAAAGTCCTTGAATTTTCCACAGAATTGTTTGTTGTTGTAATTGTAAATTTTCTTCAAATTCTAAAGTTTATCATTGCAGTTACTGAGAGCCCAAAAGTACAGCTTTTCAATACTTTTTTATTCTAAGCATTGTTAAAAATTATTTCAAGTTAATCAATAAAAATAAAAAATAAACGACTGACCATAAAAGCCTATGTTACTGCGGCTTCTGATGGTGTTATCTGTAAATTTTGTGATGATTGAAATGTAATTTCTGACTTTTACATTTTATAATCAAAATGTACATTGAACTTAGATTTTCTTTACCTTGTTTCCCTCAGGTATTTGTGCAACGTATTGTATATTGTGGTAACAGCATACACATTAGTATATTTTTATTATACATTTTACACAGATAAGACCTTAAAATGTTTATGTTATGTTGGAGTAGCACCAATAATATGGTCCAGTACAATACAGTGGTGAAAAGGAGTATATCTACTGAAGTTCTGTATTTACGTGCAGTTCTCTACTATATTACACTGTATTGCAGGGAAATTTTCATTTTTAATAATGCCAAGCGTATCTTTCAACTGAACCTCATGTTTTGTTACTTAAAGTTAATTTGGATAATCATGCATTTTAATGTACTTTTTGTGATGTATTTTTAAAGCACAATATTTTAACTTTTATTTGAATAAATAAGATTACAGTGCCCAGACCCAGTATTTAAAATGGTTTTAAAAAGCTGTTATTTATCGGGCACAACACTGATATGCTATAATGCATTTATTTTGAGTAGTATTAACATTTCAGTGATTGAATAAACCCACAGAGAATAATATGCATAATTATAACTTCTAGTATATTTTGTTAACTGAAGTTTGGCCCATTTTAAGTAATACATCTTGTACAATCACAAAACCATAACCTGTGTATTAAAAATCAGTGCTGAAAGACTCGGATTTCATAATAAATGTATCAAAAGCACATTGTAAAAATACTTTAGTATAAGTTCTGCTTCAGTCAAAGTATTGATGTATGAAAGTGTTAAGAGAAGTCGGTAGTAGTCAGTAGTAGATGTGATATTATTACACATTGAAAAGATTAAATGTAGTGTTTTTGAAGCATTATGTTTTAGTTGCCGGTGAGGGCGTAGCTAACTTGATGTTTTTCACAGCCTTCCTTTTGAGAGGAATAAAATATGTAGGCTGTAACATAAAAATTAACATGCCATTTAAAATTATTAGACATACCAGAAAAGTAACTAATTGTTATAGTTATAAAATGTCGAAGTACCTCAAATTTGTACTTAGGTACAGTATTTCAGTTGAAAACATTTTATTTCTTACTCATTCTATGTTGTTCTCAAACATACAGAATTTTTTTTAGCTCGTGACCGTCAGTAACCTCACCCGAACTCTCGCGATACTACCAGGCGGAAGACATCGGTCGAATCTTCCGTACTAGTCAACTGGAGCCGCTTATGTTGTGCAGCAACCAACGACAGTTTTGGACGAAACAGGGATTGTTTGCTTCATTAGTAAACCACTGAAGTGGAGCCTTTCCTTGTTCACCTTCGAACAAACAGATGCTTTTGCCTGTCCGGTGGAGGAGTGAGTGTTTTCATGTTTTGCAATTCACAGTGTTTGCGTGAAGACTTCCAACTGGCGAATCGCATCAGTTCGCCTGGAGGGTCATCGTCAGCGACGACACCCTCTGCTCCGCTAGCGTCAACTGTTTAGAAAATGACCGGAGAGAAGATCCGCTCCCTGCGCAAAGATCAGAGACCGAGCAAGGACGAGGATTTACTGGAACCGGACGAGGAGGCTACCACCGGGACCTTTACCGCCTCCAAAACGAACAACAAGAGCAGAGCGAGTAAAATCTTCAGCAATCACAAGTTAATCAAGTCTTCATCCTCACAGCAGCAGCAGAACCAGCAGTCTCAGATTAATGCCAACACCAACACACTGTCCACGTCAGATGTCATCGATGACAATAACAAAAATCCCATTATCCGAACCGGGCAGGACTTTCCGGTGCATGAATGTGTGTTTAAAGGAGATGTCCGACGCCTGTCTTCGCTCATACGGACGCAGAATATCGCCCAAAAAGACATCCATGGTGAGTCTACCAACTGCTTCTATGTAACCCCCTGGGGCAGGAGACCCAAAACCGATCATGATCGACCAATTTCAGGGTTCACTGAGCTTAGTTTTTGTCAGCCATCGGTCTCCAGCAGCGCTGTGAGTAGGCGAGGCTATTAAGGCCTGGACAACTGATCCCCTAAATATGACTAATTTGATTTCACTACTCTATAGTGTCATCAAAAGCAGTGCCTTTAATTTAACATGAAAATACGTGTTTAAAATCCTAATTAAGCAGATCCACACCCAAGAACCCTCACAGATAAGTCTTACTTGGTGAAGTTAATGTTTTGTAAAGTCGCTGCAAGATTGTAGGACAAAGTCTGCTCAGATAACAACATCACATTTTCCAAATAAACTGAGCCTGAAATGGCAAACAACAATGATTGTTGAGGTTTATTGTTAAGACAAAAGGTAGGGTGTACTGTTCATTGTCAGACTGGAATGTGGTTAGTCTTTAAATCAAAGCTGTGACTTAGTGTAATTCAACAAGAGTCAGGCAGGGCAAGTGCCTGTGGTATTGTTTTGGAACTTGAGCCTGTATTTTTTAAAGGTTTTTGGCTGTCTGGCTGAGGGCTGTTATGGCTCAGTAGCTGCACTTTGTGTTTGCTCACACATTATTTTAGCTTCTGGATATAAGGCTGGGGGCAGACTGTCACATAATGTCATTATCAATGTCATCAAACTATTCTTTCCATTGGCTTTAAATTATATAGCAATATACAGTCATAGGTTTTCATTGTTTCTCACTTTATGCTGCAGTAGTTGTACCAAAGCATTCATACAATATTGGTATTATGGGCTAGTGTTCTGAGTTGTTCAGTGTAATAGGGCTTTAACTAACAGTTAATTTTATTGTTGATTAATCTGACAACTTCAGGAGGGAATAATCTGCTGTATAATCCATAAAGAGTAAGGAGATCTGGAGTTATTAAGTTCCTTGTCTGTTATTTAGTGTCATCACATTTAAGAAGCTGCAACCAATATTTTTTGCAGCTTTGCTTGATGACTGGTTTTAAAGCAGTTGCCAGGGTAATTAATTAATTAATTGAAATATCATTTAAGCATTAAATTTTGTCATACTTTAAATATTTATCAAACAAGTTTTTTTTGTCTTAATGTGCAGTGTGCTTTATTTGATTTTAGTGCTCTGATACACATTACAAAAATAACCAAATAGAGTCAAAATACATCTTTAAGTCAGCTCCTGCAAATTCCTGAATCGATGGCTTTGTCAAGTTGTTTGTTAATGAACTGTAAGAGGTTGCATCGTGGACCTTTGACAAAAGAAACAGACCAATAAGAACTATTGACAGCATGTTATGCATCATGGTAATTCCATATCAGTAACTTGGTAATAGCACATAAAAGATAAGTTTCTAAGAATGAATACTGAAGAAATTCAGTACAGTTCCACTGCAAAATACACTGTCAGATAGTCCCAAATTTAGCATAAAAATAATATAACTACCTACATGATCAGATATCACCACTGGTAGGTGGGGGAATATTTTGTGATACAGGTGAACTGACCTTTTAAGCATCATTAAGAGTATCTAGGCAGGCGTTTCATGTGTTATCTAGGGACAGTTATTCATATTTGTTAGTGTTTATAGCAGATGCTGACATCATCTTTGCATGCATACTAAATAAATTTAGTTATGTCCCGCCTGACCTTTGCAGTTTATTGTAACTTCTAGCTGATCCCAGCTACAAGCCGGACCCTTTTTTAACGGATGCTTGCCTATTGCTCATCCCCTGGAAGAGCAGCCTGAAGGAGCTGACTGGGCGGTTTGGCTTCCTCTTGAGGGATTTTCCAATGCTTATGAGGCATATTTCCCATACTGGGGAAAAACGGTTTCACCACACCTGACTCAAAGTTATATTACCATTTAGTGTGTACTTGGTCTGTTAACAAGCCATGTCTCTGTCAGTTAAGTGCAGTATATTCCAGGGATGCAGTGGGTTAATAGACTTTAATATTGCTTGTCATGGTAGAAGGACACACAATTGGCATACACTTAGCATATAATTTGCAATTTAGTGGAGTCTGCCTCCAAATTTTAACACTTAATTCAGTTCCAGAGGCAAAGAGCTTGTTATAGGCTCTCTTCTTTTGTTGTTGTTATCAAAGAAAGTCAACACAATCTGTTTTTTTTTTCTCTTCCCATAGGAAACACACCGCTGCATCTTGCTGTCATGATGGGGCACAAAGGTGAGCAATCATTAAAGGTGCTCATGCATGTGGTTTATTTTTGCTTCCCTCTCAGCATCTCTCTGGCTTTCTAAATGAATCCCTCCATGGGTCTGTATGCCTTTTTGTTTGTCTTTCTGTTTATGTGTGTGTGTTTCGGTTTATTTTTCCTGTCTTTGTGTGCATTTGTCTGGCTAAGCACCACCAGACATTTGTCACAGATCACCACACAAATCCCAGACGGCAAGATGCTCATGCATGAATAAAGAGGTTGTGTTTATGGATTTTTTTTTTTCCCAGTGAAAAACCATATTCAGCAAGAAAACCATTTTCTTCCTTTCTTATGGACATGTCCTCTCTTCTATTTCATGGGTATATAGAAAATGTTAAAACTAGGTGGGATTAGATAATGATGACATTGCAGGAAATAGGATCCTCTCAGTGCCCAAAGTCTCTTGTCCTGATTAATGTCCTAACACTGTCTCAAAGACTAATAGTTTTAAGATGGCAAAGAGGATACTTAGTTGCAATAAAAGATGATTCTTTTTCATTTCTAGACTATTTGCTCTGAATGCTGCCGTTAGTAGTTTTCTACTGGTGTCTCTTGTGCGAAAGAGGCTGCTTTGTTATCATCTTAGGTTTTGGTTGACATTATATACTACTAAATGTGAAATTCAAAGTGTTAAAAGTTTTGAATATACAGTACATGGACCCTAAAAAATAGCAAGGTGTTTTTAGAGAAAATGTCATGATGTATTGAGGCTTTGTACAAGTCTTAGCATGATTTTGTTTTCAGCTGAATAGCACTGACAGGACTGAAAGCATGTGCATGAAATATTAATGCACTGCCCTTTTGTGAGTCGATGCTTACATTAAATTTCATAGAAACTTCAGAACACGCTGCTGAAAAATTAATCAAAATTTTTTTTTTTATTATTCTTTGCAGCATGCTCCCAGTGAACAATTCAATGGTTACTTGTACTGCATGTGCCCATTTATTTAGTGTCTGTCACTGGAGCATGGGTTTCAATTGATTTTACATTCACTAAGTTCAATTCCTGTCGTTTGAGTGGAAGCCCAGCTACTGCCTATTGATGATTCAGATAGCAAAGTGTAGTGGTGGATGGGACACTATGGGATTGATTGTGCTAAAGAGGTTGCCTTTCTCTTGCCTGAGCTGCATGTCTGTCCTCCAGGGATGCTCAGGTCAGACAGGCAGAAGGCTACAGCATGAGATCATAGTCTGGGTGTGGCTGGTCGAATGGAGAGGACAAGACTCTCTTTGTGAATGTTTGAATATTTGTATTTAATATCTACTAGACTAGTGATGGCAGTGATGCATGTCTATAGTCCCTTAAATTTGAGATTTTACCGTTATGCAGGTGAAGAATACTTTGTATCTGAAAAAGAGAAATTTGTTACTAAAAGCCAAAAAGAAGAGTATTTCAACTTAGCAAGGAGCATTTTTATGTGTGTAAGCCTTTTACAATAAATACCTCTGCCGGATATATTTACCCAGAAATGATTGTATTAAACGATATCACTATCATTTGCAGATCATTTAAGTGACCATTTTGCCACTGAAATGAGAACATATTAGCATAATATTGGATGCACACCTTTTCAAAGAGCATTCTTAAGAATATTCAGATATTGTAATGTGAATGTAAAAAATATGAAAATAGTATAAATAAAACATCAGTAATATTAAACAAAACTAGAAAAACAACAGATAAAATTGACTCTAAGGCTCTGTAAGCAGATATTAAATTTGAATGAATTTTGAACATTTTGCACAGGAATATATACAGGCATTCAGTCCTTGCATATACTTCAAATCCTGTTTATGGCGTCATGTAGTTCAACATGATAATGAACAAGCAAAAGCAGTGCATTTTGGTGAGGCCATAATTCCAGATTTTTTGACATTCTTGGTTAAAAAAAATGATTGAAATAATATGATCAGTTATTGAAATAGTCAACAAATCATCATTGGCTTTGGTTACACAGACATCATGATGTATTACAGATAATTGTGTTACAGCGTATAAAGTATTACAGAATGGCTGTATTATGATACCATAGTTATGGGCAAAGTATTGTGATTATATCGTGAGTAACTCTGCAATTTCCAACCCCTCAACCTGACTCATAATTTGCAATGTTACCCCAATTATCTGGAAATGAAACTCTCTCGAAATTGAAACTTGACTTTATTTTACACCCTGTTACAAGATAACAGAATAATTAGAGGTAAGATTAAGAGTTTTCTCATGAAGCCTGTTCCCCGTGGTGTTTTCTCAAAGGACAGAAAATGTTTTCCTTTTGTCCAGTGGTAGTGATATCTGCTCCCATGGCCGCCAAGATAAAATTATTTCAAATTGCTTTCAGAGATGCATGATAACAACCAAGTGTGTGTTTGGAGCCAGTGTGCCAGTCTGGCGAGGTTTAGTCTTCCTCTGAAACAGAGGACACATAGGAATATTTAATAAATTTTTCACTATAAACAGCAGCCAGTCAAATTGAAAGAGTTGGTTAGATTTTCATTATGTATATTAACCTTAATTTTGTATGATTAAAAAAACTAAACACCGGTTTTGGTCAGTCAGTAATGCACAGCAGGCATTGTCAAAGGGCATCAGTTTTGCCTCAGAGACTTTGACAATGTGTCTCTTTGGCTCCTGTTTGATTCAGTTTGCTGTGCTGTGTGATCAATGAAGAGGATGTGAGCGAAAAAGCAATTTTATAGATGTGCTCAGCCTGGATCAGAATTGGTGGTTATGGTGGGTTTTTCAACAGCCCACAGTTCCTCTTAACAACTGCCCTATCTGTAGCCAATGCACGTAGTGAAGCTTTAGATTAGCACTCTATTTTCTCCATCCTGCTTTGCCTCCCTCATTGCTCTGTTAGAGCTGGGACTTGAGCAGGACCTCTGTACAGCTGTTGCACATGCAATGAGCCCAGAAACCCACAGGGAGACTTCCTCTTATCAATACTTTCATTACTGTGCATTGGATTGAATCGGACAGCGCACTGTGGCTAATGAGTTATGGGCTAAATGTTAATGTATCCAGGCGGTACTTTTCGATTTGATTCAAATAATTACCTGCAGTTATTTCATTTTTCTTTTCCAGCTTCCTACAAGGAAATAAGAAAGCACAGACAAACTCAGAGGACACATTTTCATATTGCATTTCAATTGTATTATATGATATAGAACTAAAACTGTCATTTCTTCTATAGATAGAAAACGGCTTTTTATAAAGAATTTTTTGGCGAATATATGCCTGTTTTGTTAGCATGCAGTGGAGAGATAACAGGAAATAAAGAAATAGAAAGACAGCTAATGAAATGCAGATACATGATCCAAGGATACTGCATTTCCTGCCTGATGCTGTAACTCCAAGGCAAACAGGTTTGCAACTATTTGAATAATTGATTAATCATTCTAGTTATTTCGTCAGAAAATGTACCAGACACGTTTCGATTCTAGCCTCTCAAATGTAAGAATTTGCTACTTTCCCAGCTATATATATTTACAAAGTCAGTATCTTAGTCCGTCTGAAAAAAGTCAGACAAATGTGTCACCACAGACACCTTCCTTTAACCATTCTGTGACATCTTACAGAATAAAGTATTAACCTTAAAATAATCTGCAAATTAATCAATCAATATATAAATTGTTAGTTTCTGGCTTAATTATAACTCTGCTTCTCAATATTGGAACTTTCGTTGAGTTATAATTCCATCTTTTTCATCCAAGATTTTGCACTGATGAATTGAGTAGAGCCAAGAGATGTGATTGATGACTTCATGGCCTAAGGTGGAAGGAGTTTTTTAAAAAAACAAGCACCCTTTTTTTTTCAACATAGTCTCCTCTAAATTGGCAAACTTATCACAGTGACTGTTCAGCATACAGATCCTTTCTTTGTGGACATAAAGAAAGTGATCCACAGCAGCAATGACATTATCATCACTGTCAAGAGGGAAACTGCTGATCTCAGTTTTCGTCATGTGCAAGAGGCAGTAATCTGAGGTTGCTGAATCAGGTTAATAGGGGCTGATGTAAAATCAGTTCAAATCCCTGATCCTGGGTGACTGCACAAAGGTTCATGTTGTCCATTTCATGAGATAGTGCTGATTTGCAATTTTTGATTGCCAGAAACAGAAAAACTACAAGACTTATGAACTTCAGAGTGTCTGCATTATCACTAAGAGTTGGTCTGCACATGTATACAGTGAGAACTGTGCAAATCATCTCCCCTCATAGATTTAATGATGTTAATCAGTAGTATAAATTTTTGAAACCTGAAATACAGATCTTTAACATATGGTTAAAGCATAAAAAACGTACCATATAGAAAGTTCTAAACAAAGGTAACTAAAATTATTCAAACATTTCTGTCAGTACTGGTTAACCTCAACCCCAGACAGTCCTCTTCTTGTACCTGTAAGACTGAAGCCAGAACAGAAGCTGGCAGGTTTGCATCTCAGGACACATGGCCTGGCTGTTTATTCCATGGTTATGCAATATATATCTACTAAATGTTGTCATTATTATTACACAATCACTGGATTTAACGGGGTGATATATAGGTCAAAGGCCCGCAGGAATGCAAGGCTTACGTCAGAAAGCCAGCACTCATGCACTTGGACGCCTGTGCTTTCTCGACATGAACCTCTGTTTTCAGCTGCTCCCTCTCCGAGCACAGGCACCGATCAGACTAATGCAGAAGCACAGAGGTTCGCTTCCCTGTTCGCTGATGTAAGGCTCTTTGTCAGGAAGTCTGCAGTTAAATCCATCCGCTCTGTTGCCAATACAGCTTCTTTATTTTAATTAAAGCATGCAATATATATTAGTCAGCCTTTTTTGACGTGGTCATCATTTGAAAAATATTTGCATTCAACATGCAAATCACGCTGAGCAGAAGAATTTGATCAAAAAACAAATTCAGACTAGTCTCGAGCCAACTCTTTGAACCTCAGCCGCTCTCCTGTTGAGAACTCAGTGACTATTCACAGGCCTGTCTTAGTTCATTTTGGTTTGCTTTGCTTCCACCCTGAAGCAAGCTTGAAATTAGAGTAATGGTGTTGCTTGTGATGGTTTTTGTGAAGAATATAGCCTAAATATTCCGCTGCCCCAACTCACCTCCAGCAACTATTCTCTTGGGGTAGCCACGTTTCTCTTTGTTGTGCGGATAATGTGTTTAATTAGGAAGAGTTTTAAAATGTATTCTTTTCTGTCATTAAAAATTTAAGAGACCCTGGCCTTTTTCTCATTGGTAAAACGTGTATCTGAGGGGTGATGCTTTATGTTAGACTATGTGACAACTGCTTTGTGTGCTGTTCAAAAGGCAGAAGTCGCTACTTCTGGTTCTGGATGCCAGGTTTGTCGTACGAGTATGCCATCGAGGCAGTTTTATTTTAACAGCTCTCATGCTGATAGTTAGCAGAGATACAAGTCTGAACATGAAGGCAGTAACCAGTTTAAAATTGTTTTTTTTACATGACTAATAGGGTTGACTCAAAGGTTAGAAATTGAATCAACTGTATTAAGAGCTTCTGTACGGCTCAGTGATCATTGAAAGGGCTTGTCACACAGCTGTAATAAAGCTTAAGTTCTTGCCCCATAAGTGGAAGCCCTACATATCCACCTGCAGCAGACCGTTAGCAGTTAGCCTCTGCTTTGCATTCGAGTGGTTTGTTGTTCACAGGACTGTCTCTGTCCCTACCCAGCGCAGAGACAGAGCTGCACAGATGCCAACATTATAATGAATGATGTCACGACAAAACTGACAGCTGAGCCGTAACAGCAAGCATCATTTTTGGCTAGCTAGTTTGTTGACAGGCTGCCCAGAGAGTGAAGGGATTTTGTGCTACACTTACTGCCATAGAAAAAGGATGAGGCTCTTTGGCTGTTTTCCCATTGTTGGAAAACGAGCACAGCTCGGAGGGTTATTCCTCATATTACCAGGGGATGTCTTTCCACACAGTGTGACATTTGCTTCCTAAGAATTCTTTCTCATTTTATTGCAGTATAGACTCTAAAGCAGGATGATGAGTGTTGTGTAACTGTAGGACCCATATGGCTCTTTGGTTTATGGGTCAGCTCTCATCTCAATCCTACACACAATCTGTCTCTCTATACCACGATCATTTTTATATCGTTAATTTGATGGTTCAGGAAATGTCTTCAGTTTGAATAACACATATTAATAGTCATCATTTGTGTCATAACTTATTGCTAAGTATTCAGATCAGTTTGAAATAAAAGCAAGATCAGATACAATAATAGCAGGCGGCCACATTTGTGCAGGGCTGTGCAGCACGGAAGAACAAAGCAAAGCCAGTGAAAATGTTTGGCTGGTTCCTGTTTTGAACAGAAGTTAGATACTAAATTAGAGCTGGACACAGTGTTCGCATGGAGTTCAAGTCAGTTTCCTTTGCAGTTATTTTTGTGTTTGATTTGCTAGCGGTGGTATGAGAATGCTCATTGTCAAAGGTGAAACAAGAACCAGTTCATGAGAAACACTGAATGTAAGACTAGACTCATGAATTAAAGTCTGGTCAGAATATAGTAAGTCTTTGTTTTTTAAATACAAAAGTTAAACAGACAAATTTTCTTTCCTCTGCATCTTAATATTTTGTCCTCAAGTGTTGAGTGAACGTCACAAATACAAATGAGCAAAGTCATTAGAGCTTATTCACCCAGTCACTTTTGTCCTTTCATAAAGGTCATTTTTACCAAAAACCACACCATGTTCTCTGTCCTTCAAATGTCAATAGTTTTGTCTCTTTAATTAAATGAAAACAAATTTTCTGATACATACAAGTCATCTTGCTATGATGTTTAGGTGCAGTCTTGTTTTTCCCAGGACAAAAGAAATTTGACTTCATTTGTCACTTCTGTTTCTTGCCTGAATAAAATGTGAGTCCAGAACCTCCTGTTTAAACAAGAAGCAGCAGCCAAGACTTAATCATGATCAGAGAAAACCTGCACTTCAGATTTTGCTTCACTGGTTTATCATTTGTTTAGCAGAACCACCTTTTAACCTTTGCTGATCATTTTAAAGCAGACAAAGTTATACTGCAGCAATATTTAAAGTTTAACGCTGGATACCCCATGTGAAATGCTCCATCCCTGAATAATCCTGTGCTTTGCTTAGACCCAAATTTGTGGTCTAAGACTAAAAACCATCAGACCTTTGTGTTGGGAGCACCTACCATACTTATGTTTAGAAGACACATTTTTATGTAAAGCTGCATCTCTTTCCTCTTTCGTTTGTGCTGTTGGCCTTTTTTTTTGCATACGTGTTGTTTTTTATCTTGTTTGACGCTGTTAGTATAAGTTAACATTTAAATTAATAAAAGTTGTTTACTGAAGTTGTTATAAGTAAAGTTTCTTTCTGACTGTTTTCCTGCCTTCTTATAGAGTGTGCCCACCTGCTGCTGGCCCACAACGCACCAGTGAAGGTGAAGAACGCTCAGGGATGGAGCCCCCTCGCTGAGGCCATTAGCTATGGAGACCGACAAATGAGTAAGTTACTGGGACTGACTGACTGGCACCGCATGGTGATACGCTGAAACTGACTTTTCCAAATCCACTGTCTGCCAGTGCTACATACTGAGACGACACTGGTCAGTTAATTTCCTGAACTAAGAAATCCTTCAAGGGAATTTGGGTTTCCCGTGTGAAAATAAGATGGAGCAGAGAGAAGGTGTAATCAACAGATGCAAATCAACAGTTGCCTCTGCACATTCTTCCTGGCTGCTGCCTCCAAGTGAGGCCGTAACGCTGGCATGTCTCCTTTGTCCCTCAGTGAGAGGGGACATTCTTCAAGGCCCTCTGGCTTTTGTGCTGCAATGAAAAGCAATTCATTAAATGTTTCTCTCTCTCTCTCCTCATAGGCTGATTATGCTCAAGCCCCTGCCTTGCCCATTTACTACCCACAGTTCAGTGTGGTTACTTTTTTAAAAAATATCTTTTAAGAATGATATTTTGACTTTCATATTGATAAATCTTCTGTTAGCAGTAACCATTGGCTTGTACAAACATCACTGACATGTAGGTGGAACAAGTCATGTTGATTTAGAAAGAAAAATGATTTTTGTACTCTTGCTGTGTGAATAATAGAATTTTCAGTATTGACCATCCTAACCTGTATTCAGTATTTCCAAGGCTGTGCTTTGGACCTTGGCAATGCTGTTTTTCAATAAGTCTGTTTGAAATAGGTGCATTTTTGTCTTCTGTCTTCTTTAAGCTCTTGACATGCTTGTCACTGAAACAGGAAGGCTCAAGGTTAATGTTCTGTTTGGTGGTGAGGCTCTGTGAGTCTGACTGACTTACAGTACTGCTACAAAACAACAAGGCTGGGTCATTGAAGGACCAGTGTTGTCAGCTAATATTGGCTGATTAAAGGTAAATGGGGATAGGTTGCAAATTTGTGCAGCCATTTGGCACCAGCACTGCACATTCATACAGCAAAGCAGCTTAAAGTGTCTCAATTGACTGCATCCTCCAATTAACTTCCTAATACCACTTATTTTGCCTGTTTTACAAGTGTCCAATGGGCTGAAGACTCCTATGAACTCTGCAACACCATTTTCTGTGCCATTAACAGGTCCTCCCCTTGTCTAGCTCATGCAGAGGACTGTGTCATGCGGCTCCATAACATACTGTGGTTGAAGTGAAGGGCGCAGCTCTCACTTTTGGAAACACTTGCTGCTTTGCGGCTGCTGCAGTCTCTGTTCGCCATCACTTTTTAGCCCGGGGCACACCAGAGGATTTTTAAATCTTAATGGATTTTTTAAAAAAAATGTGGAAGAACACATACATAACAACAGATTTAAGCGCCACACAATTAAGTCATGACGCAGAACCACACAATTAGAGTTTACACTAAAAGGCTTCAGAGAAGCTCTGTGATCAAAACTGACTTTAGACAAAAACAAACATGAACGCGGACTGTCGTCACCAGCTGGTTGCTTTTCTGTGTGTAATGTTATACACTGAAAAACAATAACAAAAGAACGTCTGTGGATAAAATAATGAGTATCTGTGGGTTTTATTTTCAGTAACAAGTAAAAGTAAGAGCATGGAATTTCATTGTTCCCCCACATTGAGGGGGAGCACAAAAAACAGAAGATATTCTTTCCATTGTCATGGTAGCTGTGGTTCTGGACACCATGAGGCACATATGCTCCAGGTGAAGAACTGAACTAAGATTGATTCAAAGACTTCTAAGCAATGAGGTTGTGCGAAAGAGCAAACTCACCGTGACAAAAACAGCTTCTCCTGGATCTGGGCCAGAGAGAAGAGTTTGTAGGCCAGAGCTTAGTGGCCGGGTCTGTGTCTGTCTGCTGATTCAGGAGATCACTGGACAGGGACAGACAGGTATTGTAGGTCAGTCTGCTGATCACCAGAATCACAAGACAAGAGCAGACTGCAGCTTCTGTTGCACTGAGGCAAAAACTCTGGAGCTGTTGTTGTTTAACTCTCTTTGCCTCTTTGTGTTTTTTAGTGACGCGCCGACCAAAGCACGGGTCAGGGTACAATTGGCTGAGTCTGCACTCTGTACATACACAGAAGTGTACCTGGCTGCTATGATGAAATTAAAGGAGATAGCAGCAGAACAAAACTGTTTTCCAGACTCAGCGTAATAAACATTGAGTCCTTCAGCTCTGCGTAGCCTCGCAGAGCACTGACCTGCAGTTATTCAGATTGAGCTGAGTCATCATCAGTCAGGAGCCTGTGAGGGAAGCAGAGACTACGAGGAGCTTTGTATGTTTGATTTACAGTCGGACAAAAGGTCCTGGCTTGGAAAGCTCTAAAAATTGGCAACACAATATAGATCCAGTTATAAATGTGTGCTGTTCTCCATTGGCACTGTCAGATCAACCTTTCCCTTTCGAAGTGAGCATTTTCTTGAATGAGATTAATTAAAACATTCTCAA
>JAPZDY010000021.1:13765169-13780415 GCA_029783645.1 Ctenochaetus hawaiiensis | reverse complement strand
ATTAATTAAAACATTCTCAACTCTACTCTCTTGTTATTTTAAGCCAGTGTTTTTGACTAATTTCACTGGTGTCATCCCACATCTGTTGTGATATGATGTACTTGTCACCCGAGTTTTGTCACTTATGGCTGCCTGTTTGAACAAGCAGGCAAAACGCAGCCCATAAATAGATTTTATCATGTGTTTTCTTCAATAAGAACTATTTCAGTCCTGGGTTTCTTTCTACTCATGTAGCTGTAATATCAGCTTCAGAAATTTGTTCAAAGACTGCCACAGTTACTTTGTTGTTTATTAGATCAGGAACTTCTTGCTTGTGTTCATTTTTTCTTGTCTTATTCTCAATTTAAAGACCGTTAGACCCAAATTTACAGGTACAGATGATGAAGACAGACGCAAGTTTTCCCTCCCATTATTATTAATACCTTGCGACTCTAAAGCCATCCATGTCTCTGATTGACATTTGAGCAAGTATCAAAAAGGAGGCCTTGTTCTTTTTAAGTTCAACTACCAGCGTTTGGTCTGTAGTTAAAGGGACTAAACCTTTCAGGGGGATTGGGGGAAGTATGGCTGTGATACTATTTAAAATAACTTTTTATGGATTCTTTACTTCTGGTAGAGCATTGCAGTCAGGCCAGGTAGGAGATTTTTTATGAAGTTATAATCCCCACTGGCCACAGTTTGAATTTCATCATTCACAAACAACTAAAATGCAAACATTTTCAAAGTTTACAATTTTGTCAATATTTTATCTGTTGGTGTCCTTGTCATGTCTGTATTTGATTCCTATACATCTATAGTTGTAGACCTTCAGTTGAATGCTGTAGGGTTCATATGAAGGTCAAATCATTTTCTTTTTATCATGCAGTAGCACATCCACACTGCTGAGCGTAACTCTTTTTTTTCCCCCCACTGCTGCGTTTATGCAGACTTTTTGAAAGCAGCTTGTAAATTTTAATCAACAATTAAAAGCTCTCCTTCCCCCATGTGTGAGCTTTAGTTAATGTGGTCATTTTGAGTCTTTTTAGATGTCTTGTAAAATTAATTGACCATGTCTTCAGTGAGTTTAAATATTTGAAACAGTATTCAGATGGGCCTGTTTGCTGCTGCCCGCTCGCTCTGCGTTATCACACAGTAACACCACAGTGTACCTGTGTCAATATTGACTGTTCTCAGATTCTTGAGAACCCGCCAGCGGCACTTGTTGAGTTTAATTGTCAAATAGTGGCAGTTTATGGTGATGCAAAAGCAAACTTGTCCTGACTCTGTCTCTTTTCATCAATGTTTGAAATGAAATAGGTGAAATTACTGAGATTACTCACCTAATTAAAGCTACAAAAGTGCCCTAATCAGTATCTGGGTGAATTAGCACCAGCATGTAGAGTCAGTTTGGGTTAGTGTTAAAGCGGTTGGCCTTGGTTTCCCGGCCTGTGTTGGCTGGGTGGTCCAAGGGCAGATGGCGAGATTGTAGTCCATTTCTCGTCCCGCTGAGAGGCGGCAGGGATCAGGAGGGGCCCCATCCAGAGCTTGTCTACACTCATTAGGCAGCCTTGCTACAAAGACACCCTCGTTCTGTACTTGTGTCTGTTTCAATTGGCATGTGTGTTGTCATGTGTATCAGTGTGTGTGGATGCCTGTGCTCTCATTTTTTTTCGTTTTCCTTGACCTTTGTGCTGCCTCGTTGGCTACATGGAAACAATATAAACAATATGTTTGTGTGTGTACACTCACTAGGAGCTGATAGGTTAATGATAATGACATAGGGTAGCCCTATCAGACTGTAGGGCCGTCTGTGTGTCACAAGTCACTCTTTTTAATTTGTCAAGTTAGCTTATTAGTTTCAGAATCATATTGTCATTTAATCTCCATCTGGTTTTATCAAAGCAGCACGGTTATGTCAGTGAGCAACTGATTGCTCTAACAAACAGCAAACAACATTCTAATAAATTCCTGCTAGCTGGGTGTGGATCCTTTTTCCTTAAGCATGTTTTGTTTTGCATAAACAAGCTAGTCTCCTACAGCCAATAGGCTAAAGAGCTGTGAATGCTCGTTAATCTGACCCGTCATGGTTAAAAGTCTCCTGTGAGTGTGTTTCTCCCTCAGGTTATTAAGGAGGATTTTTAGGTGCAGCTCATTAGCAGGCAGCTCCATATCTGCTGGGCTTGTTCCCTTTGAACCTTCTGGAACGTTTTGATCCCTGCAGGCGGCATGCAGAGATTGGCGCAAATGCTGCTGCGAGTGTCCCATCTGGCCCCAGGAAGTCAGGATATCTCTGCACAAAAAAGCCGCCATTACTATATACTGCGTGATCTTTGCCTTCAGCATGCGTCGTTGTTGAAAGGATTTGCATAGCGAGTCTGTCCCCAAGATAATGGTATGATATGTTCTCCTCTTTATTATAAAGCAGCCAGTCACAACCAAAACCTTACAATAACACAGGACTACTTCTGCAGTGCTGGCGACAAAAAATGTAAACAATTACTTTCCTGCACAGAGCTAATTGAATGCAGCAGTAATTTTAATGTCATAATCTTTGGCTTTAGTCTCTGTGATATTATAAATTTGACATTTAAACTCAACATTTGAATGCTCGTATCGCAAGGCTTTAAGAAATGCGTGGGTTCGACAGGCAGAGGGATGTACATCAATAGACAGCTGCTGAGAACCAGGGAGCTCTGGAGGAGAGAGTAGAGGACAGACAGGAGCCTCTGGATGGGGAAACATGCTGGAGTCATGAGTTCTGCTGGATTCTCATCTGGAGGGGATCTCAGAGTTTATTCCTTAAATTTTTGGAATGAAAAAGTGGATTTATGTCCCCTTAAAACTGTCGGAGGCAGCAGTATTAGTGACACGAGGCAAAAGGCAAACATGCTTTTTTGGTGGAGAAGTTATTTGATGACATCAATAAAATATAACAGACACTGGAAACTAAATTTTAAAAACAACCGTAGAGCTTCTAATGTAACAAAACAACATACAGCATAGCCCTATCTTGTTTACATTGAATGAATGAGGAGTTAAGTGAGGAGAATTTGAGAGATTCTTTAAAAAAAACTTTTTACAAAGAGAGCAGCTCCTCAAAAGTCAAAAAGATTAAATTTTCCGAATATGTCCCATGTTTCTTTTTTTTTTTAACCAATTATCAAGAGGACGGAAAATCTCACTTTTGTGTCATAAAGAGAAGGCTGCCCAAAAGGAGAGCAGCGTGGTGGAGAAACTAGCTTTTGATTAGGTTAGGTTTTACACCCAACGGTCTCCACTTTCTTGGAACAAGTAACATGGTGGAATCAAATTCAGGAAAGCCAATTGTCATTTTAAAAAAAGAGTCACTGATAAGGGAACTAAGGACGTTTCTCTGATCATCTTCTTGACACTTTTTGTATAAAAAGCAAAAAGCTACTGAATATCGCTGGTCAGGCCTTTTTGTCTGATTTGTGCTTTTCTTTATCTCTCTTTCTGTTTCTGTTCCCTTTGTGTTTTTTAGTCACAGCACTACTAAGAAAGCTGAAGCAACAGTCCAGGGAGAGTGTGGAGGACAAGAGGCCCAAGCTGCTGAAAGCCCTGAAAGAAGTAAGTTGGCTGCACTCTTCTTGCCATCGTGTGGTCTCCTTTCATCTCTCCTTTTTTCATGATTCTCCCTCTTTTCCTCCTCTTTTCTTCTCTCATTGCATGCAGTAAAGCACATACATGCAGGCTCAGATATACAGCAAACATACACAAATACTCAAGAGAATTCCTCCCAGACGTCAGTCAAGTGCGTTTGTCATTCATAAATTACTGTCATCACAGCAAAGCAAAGCCAGGAGTGACAAACACTCAAGGTTAAATGAAACCTCACAGTTCCTCTGACGTCACATGCACACACTCACACACAGACACACACAGTCTAAGCAGTGGTGTTTAAGATATGTCAACGTATAACTACTGACAGACAAGCTGTTCAGAGATGCAGTTTTCCTTCAGGGTTTGTTGTGGCCGCCTGCCTGACATGGGGTCAAACACACACACACTGTTAAGATTTATTCATGTACAGACCCATAGATCTGCTATTCAGAGCAACTAAATGACAGGGTTTTTTCTACTGTTGTAGCTGTCTAACATGAAGTTTTGGAGGCCAAACTTGTAGGCGTAATCATTCAGCGAATTTAGCTTCCAGGTCAGCTGTGCTGCAACGCCACCCCCACAGGAGAGTAAGGAAGCAAGTCAGCAGATGGGCAGATACCAGAGCAAAAGAGGCCAACTATCTAAAACCCTGCATGTTTTTAACACTGTTGCTCACTATAGAATAGACTTGTTTCATCGGATTTCCACCTTCAGTCTCGATGTAAATGCCAAGTTTTGCCGTTTGCGCAACTCGCATGATGCTCAGCCGAGTCTGTGTTTGACGTGACAGGATGTAATCCTTCCCTGGATGTTGAGGCAGAGATGCCACAGATGAGATGTTTCTGCGTCATCGTCTCTCAGATTATATAGCTCTGGGAAATGATGATCTCCCGCCAGCCTGACATCATCACTAAATGCCATATTTAGACCACCAGCGGTGGTGACGAGAACTGTTCATCCCTCACAGGATAATTAGGCTGTATTGAGCTGTGTCAGTCTGGAGTGATTTGTTATGGATGGAGGTAAAAGGCTCATGTTTATCCTGGTGACTGTAAAATGATCCTTATGTTTACCTTCCTGATTTTTATTCTCAAATGGTGTCTTGTTTGTTGATTTTAAAATTAGCCTAGTTTCTTATTTTTGACTCTTTTCTTGCATGTTGAAAAAAGTCTGCAACCACAAAATCCATTTTTTGCTACTAATAAATACATGTAATTTTTTCACAGTTAGCCTTCTATTTCTATCTTTTACACTCAAACTGTTTTATTAGAGTTGCAACAATTAGTTTATCAATCAGTCAGCTGTTAACTACTAAATTAATCAGACTATTTTCATATTTTGCAAGTGTTTGCTTCTTGTAGAGTGAATATTTGCTGTTTTATTCAGCCACCTGTGACACTTAACTAAATATTTGTTAAGTTGTGGACAAAACAAGACATTTCTCAACATAACTGATCAGAATGTGTCACTATTTTTTAAATATTTAATAGACAAAACAACTAATTGAGTACTCAAGAAAGGGGGTAACTTATAACTTGATGATCAGAATAATTTTAGCAGCAGCTTTGGTTGTAACTGAGATTTCTTTGTCTCCTTTTGCAGCTTGGAGACTTTTACTTGGAGCTTCACTGGGACTTCCAAAGTTGGGGTGAGTTAAGTAGCACCTTCTGCTATCTTATAACAGTGAAACTGAAAGAAAACCTCACTGTTTCACAGATATTATCCGTGTTTTCTCAGTAAGGGTGCAGTCTGAAACATGGACAGAGAGCTGTGTTGCAGACAGGAGAATGTGATTGAATCTGTCAGAGTTGGTGAGTCTGGTTGGAGGCTGTTTGAGAGGCCAAAGGCTGAAAATGACTCCTCCTGCTGGATGTGAACTGACACACCATCCTTCAGTGTCAGTGCCCCTCTATTTATGACTGTGTCAGGGGTTTGTTCTCCAGACAAACAGAATTTGAACATCATTTCACCTTGTAAACAGTTACAGATTAACTGCACTGTGTGACAACAGACCCAATGTGTCAACTGGCACAGCAGCATTTGCTTACTCGGCACATTTTGTCCTTAGAGTGTAAGCAAAGGGCTGGATTCTGTGTACTCACCATATCTTTGTGAATTATTGACAAGGTGAGGAGAATTACGCAATAGAGGCATCATGATAACTAAATGACTGTAACGTGGTTGCATAACAGTGTTTTTTTGTAAATGAAAATGGTATAAATATCAACTAAAAAAGACCTAATTGTAGGTTAGAGAACAGAAAATGTTTGTGCTCAAAGAAGAATCTGGTTTAAACCAACACATTCTTATGGATCTGAGACTGCCGAGGGGATTTTTGCCATTGTACTCTTCAGGCCTGTTTAGTCTACATGCGGTGCTTTGCTGGGTCAGAGGAGTCACTTGATTTTAACCCTAACAGTTTTCTTTCTTTTGCAGGACATTCCTTCAGAGAACTATTTTTTGAACTGTTTAAAAACCTCCATAGTTTTTAGCAACTAGAAAAAAGCAGGGAAAGTTTCTCTCCTTCTATTTTTTAACCGGTGAGGACTGAGTTGTTAAATATTTAGCTCCAACGTTGTATGGCCCTCTAGTCTACAGAGCTATATGCTACTGAGGCTTTGAGGAGGATGGTGGTCTACATTATTGAGTGAGCTTTTCTAAATTTAGATGATGCTTCACATGCCCTTACTGTATCTTTTCATGTTGCAGTGCCTTTGCTCTCCAGAATCCTGCCTTCAGACGCGTGTAAGATCTACAAGCAGGGCCTCAACATCAGGCAAGTACTGTCAACAACCGTGGTGCATTCAAATAAAATGTGTGATGTTTAAAGATGAAGAAAAGCAACTCTACAGCTGCCTTGCAATGCTCCACTATGGAAGCCACATCAAACTAAACTATTATTCCTCAAGAGAATTTTTTTTTTTTATTGAAACTCTTAGTTAAACGCTTGATAATTAATTTGTATTTTGTGCTGCTCATAACAGCCTCCACTCTTTCTCATCTTTCTCTGCCTCCTAGTTTTTCCTCTCAACCTACTTTTGGTAACTGGGGTGTGAAATCAGTGCCTAGCAGTATGAGGAAGCAGAATTTATGGCCTCTGTGCGCAGACCTTTTACATCTGTGTTTCAATCTAGAGTAATAGTGGTGTATGACGTGCTGCCTTTAGCTCACTTGCAAAGAGCGTCAGTAGAAATCGGTCACACTCTGCATGCTGAGTGACACACAGTCCCAACAATGAATCCACTGCAGGAATCCACATTGTTGTGTTTCATGACGTTATCGTCAAAAAGCTACAGTCAGGCAGCATTTGACAGCCTCTATGTTCAGTCCTCATTACACACACACATGAAAACATGGATTTGAGTTTTGTTGGCGGGTTATATGACGGACAAACCAGGTCAGACCTTTTTTTCCAGCACACACAGATGCCTCTGCATTTGTGTTATCACGACATATCAACATATCAACTGAATCTATGTGAAATATAAACTCAGTACATAAAAGAGTGTGTTTGCGTCTCTGTGTGCAGCTCCTGTTGTGGAGCCTGTCATTATTCTCTGAAACTGCTCCTGGCTGTCTCATTTATTCAAAAATGCCCTCGTGTTATCCTGGAGTCTCAGGCAGGAAGAGAGAGGGAGAGAAAGAGAAAGTGAAAAACAGAAACTGTCACAGCAGGTTCATTTACATTCTGCTTTGACGGTGTGTCAGGCCTGTCATACCTACCCACAGCACCTACCCGTCTTTGTCTGGTCTTAACAAGCAGATCAGTTATTCTCTTTGTTGCCGTGCCTCATTTCAGGACTACCCACTTTGACAAAGTTTTAAAAAAAGAAAGATTCTTTAAATGTGCTGTTGGTCTCCCATGGCAATAATTACCATACGCATTGTCTCCAAACTGTCAGAGCAAATGTGTGGCATCCATCCTTTTTTTTCTTCTTGCTTACAGTTCTTGACACCGTGTTTGCTTGTGTCTTGCATGTGGCCAAAGTTAAACTCTTTTGCTGTCATCCTGCTTTTCCTTTTCCTTGTTTGGCTGTCTTTTTTCACCTGTCTAAAGTTCCCACGCTAAACGTACTTTCTGTACATGCATTTTGTGTGTGTGTACAGATTGGACACGACCCTGATAGACTTCACAGACATGAAGTGTCAGCGTGGCGACCTCAGTTTCATCTTCAACGGCAACGCCATCCCCTCAGAATCTTTTGTCGTGCTGGACAACGAGCAGAAAGTCTACCAGCGGATACACCACGAGGTGTGTGAGACAGACGCTCACAGAAACCTGCAGATCAAAGAAAACACAATTGTGACGAGTCTGTCAAGTCTGATGTCCTTACTCTGACTTTGCATAAATTTTGGAGTGTCAAACATGGACCCAGTGACATAAGGTCATTTTTTTTTTTCTATGTTTGGAGAGAACTAAAAGAAATAAAGACAAAGAGACGGATGGAGAGAAAGAACAACTGAGTCCTGCTCTCTACTGGACACAATGTCTCCAAATGTCTCATCAGTTATGATTAAATTCAACTATCTTAAATACTTCTCTCTGTTACGCAAATGCTGATGTCTTTTGTGTCCCTAAAGAAGAAGAAAAATATGAATGCTACACATAAATGCTGCCATTTTTCCTAAAATGTTGCTGAATCTGATGTCTGCAGAATGCCGTAGGAGTATTATAACACTCTTTATAACGCATGTTGCTCTTTTTTGGCCTTTACAGTGTTTGAGCTTGTTATCATTGTCAGCGCTCCTCACACACAGTGTCCATGCGTGTGTTGATGCCTCTCTAGTTTCTGAACACTGTCCCATTTGTCCAGGAGTCAGAGATGGAGACAGAGGAGGAAGTGGACATTCTGATGAGCAGTGACGTGTACTCGGCCACACTCTCCACCAAATCCATCACCTTCTCCAGGGCGCAGACCGGCTGGCTGTTCAGAGAGGACAAAACGGTGGGTGTTTTAGTTTTACTACAGTTGTAGTCGTCATTATAATGTAAGTCGTCTCATCACAAAAGCCAGCTGTGGGTCACAGGGTTTCTCCCAGCTGTGGAATTTTTCTCTAGCTTGTCCCAGACAGAAAGTTTGGAATTTGATCATTTTTTCTGGGGGGGAGGGGGCAGGAGGCAGGAAATGGAAGGCAAACAATACACAGGGGTCAGTTCACAGATGTAAATCAGGGTGAACTTTGTGTGTAGCATAAGATGAACTGCAGCATATGTTGTTTTTCAGCTGAAAGGAAACCAGACTGTTGACTGCTTTACAGCTTGTCTGACCCGAACGGATAGCTTTGACAAACTCAAATATACTACAGACTAAACTTATGGGTCTGAGAGATGCTTTGTATTGGCTCTCTTATGGAAACACAGAAAAATGTGGATCCTTTTCCTCATTTTTTAATTGTTATTTCACTGTTAGAGCAGATAGTTACGCAGTAGTTTGGCATAGCCTTACTTCCTGTTCATATTTTTGGATAAAAAAAAATGTTGTCAGTTTTTTTTTTTTTAATTGGCCTGACCTGTAACTTGTTTTTCTTGTCCCCATCCTGTGAACTACAGCTCTGCTATTCATTGCATAAGCCTTTGTTCACTTCACTGATCATATTTCCTTCACTACATCCCCTGCACCGAGCAGGGAAGCTGAATAAATCAATGGAGCATCAGTGATTAAGCTTGAAATGAACCACAGGTGATAGACTAAGAGTTTGAAAACAACACAGACGGTGCAGGGGGCTTGAAGGAGGTGGATGAGTTATGTGGGCATTGTTGTCTTCTCGTTTCATTGTCTTTTGGATATGTGTTTAAAAGGGACTGATGACTCAGCAGGTTTGAGGGGAGCACTTACCTAACTGTTCTCCTACCTCCAGGAGCGCGTGGGAAACTTTCTGGCAGATTTCTACTCTGTGAACGGCCTGGTGCTCGAATCCAGGAAGAGGCGGGAGCATCTGAGCGAGGAGGACATCTTGAGGAACAAAGCCATCATGGAGAGCCTGAGCAAAGGAGGGAATCTCATAGAGCAGAACTTTGAGGTGAGTCTGACATCGAATATGTTACGTCAGCAGAGCAGTGGAGTCAGAAAGAAAAGCTCCCACCAAAAAAAAATAAATTTGTAGCCCCTCATCATTGGTGTGAGAGACCCCATGAAGCATCTCAACACAATTATTCCATCCACGATTAGTGATTAAAATCTGCATGTTGATACAATGACTAACACTGGAAGGAATATGGCTAAGATCCACTGATCCATCCTTAAAAGAAGATAAATTCATGCTGCCTCCCACAGAGCTGCTCTGGAGCTCAGTCTGCATACAAACTGTGCTTTGTGAAATATCAACAGATCAGGATACTGTAGATTCAAAATGTGTTTTTGACCTCTTTCTCTTGTGTTAAATATTTCATGGATCGGACATTATAAGCCCTTTTTTAGCCAAAAAGGTTGTAGGAACTACGGAACCAGAGGAAACAAACTCAGAGACTGTTTGGGTTTCAGCGACATCTGAAGAACCGTGAAGAAAAGGGGAATTAGTCTGATGAGACGAAATAAGAACAGCTGTGTTTTAATGGAATGTTTTAAACAC
Source organism: Ctenochaetus hawaiiensis (assembly GCA_029783645.1). NCBI lineage: Eukaryota > Metazoa > Chordata > Actinopteri > Acanthuriformes > Acanthuridae > Ctenochaetus > Ctenochaetus hawaiiensis. Next base: position 13,770,245 of record JAPZDY010000021.1, on the reverse strand, counting down.
TGAGACACAGAGAGGGAGTCTGTTCTTCTTTGTAGTTACTGTTACTTGTCTCTGGTTTGAGTGGAGTAATAATGAATAAATAACAAAGAACCAAGAAGGAAAACAGGGACTGTAGATGATCATCTGAATGCTTTACTTTCGTGTTTTAATATCTTACTACCATAAAACTATCCACAAAAAAAGGCTTTAATGTTCTTGTTAACTCGCTTTCTCCCTTTTCTCTTTCATCGTTTGCTAACAGCTCCTTTTCCCTCCCCCTTTTTTTTCTCTTAAAACCCTCTTGGATATTTGATATACGTGTTCTACAGGTTTCATGTAGTCTTTGTATCTCATCTACATATCCTGTCCACTTTATTTTCCTACAGATGATGAATCAGGTTTATCCAATGATTAGGTCACATTAACAAACTTTTACTCGGCTAGTTCATGAAAATCTGTCCTAAGTTTCCATTGGGCCATTTTACTGTGACAGATTATCTCAGGCATCCTGGATCTTTGGCCGTGAGATGAAACATGTTTATGTGGTATGAAACAAAGAAGCAAGGAGGGCTAATAGAGTGCAGCTGCAACTTGGAGCAAAGATTCTCCTTTGAAGTTGCTTGTAGGAACCTCTAGGCAAAAATGAGAACCAGTTGGAACACTGCTATGTCCATAAACATCCTGTTTACTTGTACCTGCAGCGTAACCACCACTCCAGTCCTGATACTGTCCTGTCCCGCTGGAACCTTGGGGTAGGACATGAGTCTCAAACAAAACAAACCTCACAGTTCTCACAGCTGTATCTGTACCAAGATAAGTCCTGTAGAAACAGCATGGACTTCCTGCCAGACTCTATCTATCAGCTCCGCATGGTTTATTGGAAAATTCCTGTCTGACTCCCAGCTGTGGTTTCTTTGATACTTGATTTGTTTTGAACATGGAAATAGAATGAGCAGCTGACCCCTGTCACTGTTGTTTCTGACACTGACCCCCTCCTAAGTTCTCATCCACTATGCACGTTCCTGAGTTTCAGCACCACCACCTAGTGGTGAAAGCTACAAAGCAGCACCTCATTCACAGGGATGACTCTCCCACCCATCACCCCTTCACTCCAGTATGTTCCAGAGTTTGCTCAGCAAGCCGTTGTCCAAACACTGAGCATAAAGCCGGTCACACAGCCTTTTAACTGCTCGTTGTGTGTGTGTGTGTGTGTGTTTTTTTTTGTCGGCTCCCCCTTGTTCTGTGCGGGGCTTTGTCTCATCACAGTGTCCCCCTTTCCTCTGTTGTGTGTCAGGCTATTTACACTCAATTGATCAGCGTCCCGTCATGTTTAAAGTGAAAAAAAGCCGTGTTTTCGTGGGTGTCGATGTGGAAATAGTCCCTCTTTCCACCCCAGTGGAAAATGATACATGGAAGTGGGCGAGAGTGAAAATAGGCAGCCGCTGTGACGTATCTGTGTTTACCACAGTGATGCTGAGCGGGGCAGCCCTGCGCCTGTGGACACAGGAAAGCGTGGGGAGCTTTCAAACAGGGCTTGGCACTATTGATCACATGGATGAAGGCTAAAATCCCCGGTTCCATCGGAATGTTGGAGGGGCAGGGCTGGCATGCCAGCAGATCAGGGCCTCCGCAGGCTGTGTGTACTCTGTCCTCGTCACAACACGGCAGAGCTGACACACACAGTGTGAGAGAGCGAACACTTAACAAGGCTGCAGCTCACAGTGAAAACACCAAAACATTTCTGTGATGGCTGCAGTGTAAGTGGCAATGAAAACGTCTATATCATCTCCATCTTACTCAGACTACAAACTGTTGACTCTTGGCTCAATTACTAGCTTTTCATTCACAACATTCATCCAAATTATTCTGCCCTAGTTCCTTTATTTAACCGCAGCTTACAAAAGAGAGGTCAGCTGATGTAAATCCCTTTTTTTTTTAGCCTGGACGTTGCCAAGTACAGCGAGTTTATTTTAGGAGAAAGTCAGTTTTAGGGAACACAGGATGTTGCTCATCCCAGTTCTCATTCGGGGTCAGCAGGAACAGATTGTGGGATTTTTAAAATAAACTGACACTAAAGAAGAAGAACTTCAACAGTGCAGTCAAGGTAATTTTCCTCAGGAAGCTCCAATTATTTGATACGAGAGGGAAACTCCAAAACACCCAGATAAAAACAAATCGGTTCCTTTAATGCTGCTTTGCTGGTGATGAGAGTCACAGAGGATGATGAAAATAATCACAGAAGCTGGTCACATTTCAGCCTGACCCCTTAAAACACTGCAGGTGAAACTAAATAAAGTTTTTGCATCATAAGGCCTCTAGCTACAGAGAAGTTTTTTTGAATGGAAGTTAATTCAGTGTTCAAAACAGTAAACCTCTAAAAAAGCGGGAATGAATCTTACAGTACAGCAACATAATATCTCCTTTGGTATCTTTTAGTTTTTTCCTGTATGCATCTTTGTTTACAAGTTGCATCCTTTTGCTTGCTAGTACTTGCTACATTTGTCCATGATTAAATTATGATATTTACCACCAATTCTGCTGATGATAGAATCATGGGTGCTTTTATTTTTTTGTTACAGTGTTTGTCTAGATAAGATATGTAAAAGCTGTCTTTCTGTCAGCGTGTCTGTTTGTCTCTCACCTTTACTCCAAAACTCTCTGCTGTTGTTGTTTTGTAAGTGCTCTCTGTTAAATAGTATCACATCTCAGTTATCTGTGTGAATTAATGTTTGATGGGCTCTAAATTATAGTTATTGTGTTACACCATATGTGTGAGGCACAAGAGGCCAAACAAAGGTTAGGGTTTGTTTAGTGATGCACTGGGGCCCTCTAGTGGCTTGTGCTCTGTATGTCATTGAGCTGTAAAAGAACATAAAAGAAAAGAAAGACATGATGGAGTATAAGGTAATACTGGGGCTCCGTAGCAGCAACGAATAGGATATGAAAGGTTTCTTCCTCACTTTAAAGAAGTCAGACATCAGCAGCTCACAGATTTTACTCATGAACAATTTCAAGAACACAGATGGGTTGCTGTTAAAACATTCTTTGTTTTATTTCTTGTTATTTTTGTCTCTTTTGTGTCACTTGGAACTTTTGTCTTTTTCATTACTATTATCTTTTTTGACCCTGCGATTTCTTTTTTTCCCTCTCTGTTCCTCAGCCGGCGAGGAGGCAATCTCTAACTCCCCCTTCACCCAACACTATATCCTGGGAAGAATACATCACTGCTGACAATGGAAAGTAGGTGTCAAATTGACGAAAGCCTTTATTTTTTTAGACTTGAACGTGGAAATCAGACCATTAGGAGAATAAATGTTGAAGTATTTTATTTTACAATTTATGAATGAAGACACAAAGCTTCTGATTGTCCTCCCTAAAAAAAACAATGTTACTTTCCTTTTCTAAAAGACAGTTACCATAAATAAACATTTCAAAACTCAAATAAATCCCTTTTTTAATTGGGAAAAAAAAGGAGGATTTATGCACAATAACAAGCTGTGCAGTTCACCAGGGAGCCTCCTTCATCTTGAGATTATATTCTGACAGCTTCTTGTTTCTTCCTCCCCTTCAGAGCACCTCATCTAGGAAGAGAGCTGGTGTGCAAAGAGAGCAAGAAAAACTTCAAAGCCACGATAGCCATGAGTCAAGACTTCCCTCTGGGCATCGAATCGTGAGTCTTCTCTTCATCTCGGCATCCAGACTGTTATTAAACGCAGGCAGCCAAATTTCCCTCCAGTTCTTTCCTCCTGGCTTGTGCTCACTAATTTGTGTAACCTCGCATTGGTTTTTGTCCTCCCTCAGGTTACTGAATGTTCTGGAAGTGATTGCACCCTTCAAGCACTTTAATAAACTCAGGGAGTTTGTTCAGATGAAGCTCCCCCCAGGCTTTCCTGTCAAACTCGGTGAGCAGATGTCATTCAAAGTGGCATACCTGTTTAAGTGAGATAGTTATATCAATAAAATTTGGTGTAAGAAAGTAATTATTGATCAGCAAACTTAAGGATGTGTTCATTGAAAGGGATTTATTTATTTATTTATTTTTTTACTCCTATAAAATATAGAAAGAAATCTGCCACAGACTGGTGTAAAAATTTCCGTGCATGCCTTTTCTCAAGATCTCATTTGTGATTCTCCTTGTCTCCTTGCAGACATTCCCGTCTTTCCTACAATCACCGCCACCGTGACGTTTCAGGAGTTTCGCTATGATGAGTTCGATCAGTCCATTTTTACCATTCCCAACGACTACAAAGAAGACCCCAGCCGCTTCCCTGACCTCTAACCTCTCCAGATAAACAGGAAAACAAATGTGAGCAACAGGAGAGACATTGTGCTACAAAACATACTTTTTAAATTACAAAAGGAAAACCGGCAAGGAGAAACAGCGGTAAGGTTTTCTTGACAGTTTGTGGACTCCATTGCCTCTTGAAACCCTGAACACAGACAGCAACCAAGATGACCAGTATGACTCGACGTAAGAGAGGTCGATATCTTCTACTGTTAATATAGTGTTTTGAAGCATAGTGTTGCAGGTTCTTACTCTCACCATCCAGCAGCCGAGGCAGGAGGTGTGAGTCTGAACCCCCCATCAGTGAAAAGGGCATTGAAGTCAAAAGAAGTGACGGCAGAGCAGGTGAGTTTTCTATATATGGGGTATAAGTAGAGGACGGACGACCAGTTTAGTTGATGCTATGTATTGAAGTATGTAAGTAATGTTTATAAAGGGAATGTTTTTAAACTGACTCCTTGTAAAGCACTGATCTTAATGTGTGACACGTTCTGGGAGGAATTCCACCAAAAATGACATTTTAGGTTCTTTTTTCCTGCTTTACAATTTAAAAAAAATCAGTTTCCGTTTTATGATATTCAGTTTCAGGTCAATGAGACATAAAATTGTACATAATCTAATCTGAACCTGTCTGACAAACAGAATCTTTTAACATGATTGAATTTTGAAATGTCCCCAAAGATTAACAAGACACTGATAAATGGCATTGAACGTTCAGTTCTGGGAAATATTCAGTGAAGCAGCTTCTTTTTGTGGGTTAAAAACCTAAAAATCACTTTTTGCAGAATTCCACTTCAACTCTTCACATTATG
>JAPZDY010000021.1:13732603-13749311 GCA_029783645.1 Ctenochaetus hawaiiensis | reverse complement strand
ATGACTGCCAAACATGTCCAGCCTCTGAAGCTATCTATGTTTAGCCTCTCAGCTATGTGCAGCTAGTTTTGGTTGTGACCTAATAATATCACAAATACACAGAATGCCTGAAGTATCAAAGGTAACTTAACAGAACAGTACAATCAGTACAATATTTGTGTAATGACTGAAGAAATCATGTTGTTCAGCTACTTGGCATGTAAAAATGAGTCCAAAAGTCTGTAATTTCTAAAAAATCTGGGTTAAGGAGGGTGGGGCAAGCCGGTGAAAAACAATGTGGTCTCTTTTTCACATTTACTCTTTTACTTGGGCACCAATAGACTGTGAGCAAACTATTATTGTTTTTAAACTGAATTTGAACTTCTCTGTCAGACCCCTCTTCCCAGTGAACAGCTGCCTCTTACATGTATTTTCTGTTCAACTCCTGGTAAAGGGTGGGACTTAAACTTGTCCCTGACAAACCACGGGTCCTAAGTATAATGTAGTAAATAGTACTTAGGCTTTTAGCTTTGCTGCTACTTCAAAACAGCAGAGGTTTAATTGTGTGTTGAAGCATCTTAGTTTTCAAGCCTGGTTAGTCAGTAAACTTACATTATGTTTAATTTAATCACATGACATTACATTTTATACATTTTTAAAATCAGTCTCCTAAAAAATCTTCTAATAATGGAAGAGTTAAAAAAAATGACTTCAAGTCTCTGTGTGCAAGATGCAAGAACAAATGCAGACATAGCTGCTGTCATTAACTCTAATATACTTTTACTTTTCAAAGAAAATAAAAAGACAAAAATAGCTTTTTGGGTTGTGGCATTTGGATTGAGATGGGCTGCAAAAATAAACTGTACAAATAGCAGAACTGCACAAAAAAATAGTATGCAGTTTTATTAGTTAAAACAAAGTCTTATGTGCTCAGTCCTTAAGGCCTTAGAAATACTTCCTCATAAGGCTTTCCTGTGCTGTTAAGACTCTCTCATGCCAACCTTTAAGCCTAGTAACTATATTTGCTAAGGCCTTTTTTAGCAATCATCCCCCTCAACAATAAATTTGAAACTGACCCAAAAGCACACACAGAAAGAGCCTTTTGTAACCGTTTCACGAACCCATCAAATTTTGAGCAACTCAAGTTATCTTGTGTAGAGCAAATTTCTTGTTGCATTATTTATTGTGGCCATCTAGAGAGAGTGGTAAATGAATAGGCAGGAGATACTTCTAAATATATAAGCTTATGTACAGGAACTGTTCATAGTCTTTATAATTTCACAACTTTTCTCCTGCTTCTCAATAAACATGAGTTTATTTAGAAAAAGTTTTCAGTAGGAACCACTAGATGGCAGTGTAAGGTCATGCTCAATAGATTATGACAGTATTTAAAGGGCTTGATTTAAATGGGTTTACCAAGAGTTCTGGTTGGGAAAGATAATTTTTATATTAAAATGTTCAGTAAAAACCAGTTTTGCTTTGATGAACTCCTAATTGTCGGTCAGATACATGGCAAGTCTCAGCCTCAGGGGTTTCACAAAAATTACAGACCAGTAGCTGTAAGTATTATCAAAAAAGTGAAAAAAGGGTGTAACATTTCCTCTTTATTGATGCTTCTGTGGAAATAACTACAGTTGGACATTTCAGCATGCATGAAATTTATCGCTGTTGATGTTTTGAATGAATGGATGAAATTAAATTATAGACCCAAGTAACTCAAGTATCTCACTAAAAAAATCATTATCAGCATTTAGCGGTCCAAAGGCATGTTTGTGTGGGTCTTAAGTACTTTTTAGAAATGGTGAGGCAACTCTTACGCCACTTTATTTTCTAGTTTTCAGATGTAAAAATTACTGCTCTTTCTGATGACTTATTTTGAAGGTGGCATTGGTGAAAGCTCAGGATTTGGGTTGCTTTCTTTTTTCAACAAAAGACAAAATTGTGCTCAATTTTTCTTGAAATTTCTCCTACTTGTCTTCTGCTAGTTTGTCTCTTGGTATTAAAAGTTTGTTACTGACAGAGGGTTTTCCATGGTAGAAACACAGCACATTCTGCAAAGAGAAGCTGGGAAACCAGAGTAGCGAAGAGCTGAAAAAAGACACTGCCTCTTGCAACAGTTCTTGCACTTTTTCCAGATGGATACTTTTGAATGAAGCAATGTACATAGATTCTGATATTAGCACAGTGATGCATCTTGTATAACCACAGTAATTTATTTTTGCATTAGTTAGGGAAATTAAAAAAAATGCCTAAAATGTAAGTGTGGCTCTGCTGAGTGAGAATCATTTATCAGGACTTTAGCAATATTATTTATTCTACCCATGGCAGAGATTTAGATTCCATTACATCGCTTTACCCACAGCAGTCCAGGACAGCACTGATTTCCACAAACGACCAGGGCTTACCTTAATCTGCCAGGGATCATTAAATGGTGTTTGCCCATGGAGGCACATGGGCCCGATTTACAATACAACAGCCATATTGTCCAGGTTTTATCTGAAGCCTCTAACACTTACAGAAGACAAGCTTAACCAGAAAAAAGCCAGAATCACTTCAGAAATGCACTTTGTCCTAAACCAACATATTTGCTTCCCCTCCTGCAGGAAAGCATTAATAATAATCAGTACTCACTATATTTATATTTAAAAAGAAATCCTCTTTCAGTAATCTGTACAGATATCGGCTGCACATGATCAGAGCAGAGACTGCTGCCTCACGGCTGTCATAGGATTTAAAACTTGTCAGTAGAGCAGAGCTGGACATAAGAACTAGACACTGAATAGAAAGTTTGGTTGTAGATCAGTGTGACTGGGTCTAATCAGCCTATGAAGCAGCATGTGTTGTCAAACAGATTTTTTTTTTTAAATTTTTTTTAATGTCATCACCCTGCCAACCAAACCCTTCCACATTACTACAACGGGGTCTTTGTTGTACTAACTTCACTGTGCTGATCTGTCGTGCAGGTGTTGTTCCATGACGTGGTGGCTCTCACCCAGGAGCTGTTCCCTATTGTGGAGGCCATGCAGAAGCACTTCAGCGCCGGCTCTGGGGCTTACTACAGCGACGCCATCTTTTTCCTGTCTGTCGCCATGCATCGCATCATGCCAAATAGTATGAAACGCAAATTTTGTCACTTTTTTTGTCAGTTAAGCAAGATTTGGCTCAAACTTAAGAGCTGTGGCTTATCCATGAATGTCTGAATGACCTGTGAAGATTCTAAAGATGCCCACTATAACAGGTGTTGGTCACTCTTCTGTAATCTTTAATTTTTTGTAATATAATTTCCCTCTTACCCCCAGTAATAACTATATAATATACTATATAATAACTACGCAGATAGTTTTGGCTTTATTTGGAGAGATTTTGAGATATCTGTCCCTGAGATTTACACAAACACCCCTGGAAAACTCAAAACAAAATGCATTCATAGAAACAAAATTCCCATGATACCACGTATATTTGTAACATTTGGGCCACCTGCCTAGTGTAATGTCAGTAGAGCCTTGCATCTTTTACCATGACTATTCCCTATCATGCATACTTCTACTTGTAGATATAACACTTTTTGATAACTCAACATATTGTCCTTGAAATGAGACATCATGTCACTCAAAATGAAAGTGATGGAAGGTTGCAATGCTATATTTTAAAATTAGAGACTGAAGCTGCCCTTCAAATTTCAAATCAAGAACTGTGCCTTCAAGATTCAATGTCACTTTCTGCATGACATCTCATATTTTTACACAAACAGTGTTTAAAATTAGTATTCTGCTTTGATTCTGCAGCAGACCATGTTTTAAATTCACTCAGATGCTCACTTCTCTATTCCGGCACTGCTGGCACACAGCTGGAAAAGGGAGTATGGGCAGGTATCTAACAGACACGTGGCAAGCTGCAGAGGCCCTGGGGAGTGGAAAGAGTGAGATGTGTTCTGTCGCTGCTGCCCACATTAGTGCCCCACATGTCGGTGCCGGCTCATGGCAACGATCCCCTCTGCTGTGCGCTGTTGTGGTTCACTTCAGTGAATGTGCATCACAGGGTGTCACTTCACCAATGCTCCACAAATCCAAACCATTGAGCTTTTAGAGGTTTGAATAAATAGTTTCCTGAAGCACACAATTGAAACCTGAAGTCACCATCATGCAGACAGCAGGGTCCAGTCCCATTTGAGATATTTAAACTGTACCTCTCGATGTGAACACTTTAGGTTCACATTTCTTGAATGGAGGTTTAAGTGGTGTGTTTTCCATTTTGAAGCCAAGAGTTTCTGCTTTTCAGCAATTACATGCATTAAAAGAATTTTCATAAACATTGCAGTACTGGGAATCAGATTCATTTGCATCAGCTTGAAGCTGAATTTCTTCATTTATTAATTTTTCAACAGAGAAAGAGGCTGCTTGTTCACATCAAAGTATACTATTTATTAAGAAAAGGCTATCAAATATGAAGAAAACTGTTAACTTAACAGGGTTCGATTCCTGGCTGGGGCCTGGCCTTTCTGTGTCTGGAGTTTGCATGTTCTCTCCATACTTTTGTGTGTCCCACCTCATTAAAGATATGTACATGTGCATTAATTGTCAGTGCCCTTAAACATGGCACTGACTTGGACTTGAACTTATGCAACTAAATGTATAACTGACTGCGACAATTAGAGTCTTCTACTAAAAAGTTGGATGTCTGAAGGAAAAACAGGCTGATGAATAAAAGATTGTGTTTTGAGGGGGAATGTTTGAGTGCATGGTTGTCACTCAGCTGTCAGTTCTGAAAAGTAATTTGCGGTGGAGTACAGCATTGTATTGACTTTATGTTACACATGTTGGCGGTGCCTGAGATGCAGTTGAGAGGCCTGATGTTGTCTCATGTTGTGTCCTTATTGATCAGCCACGTGTGCCACCTGTCTGCACCATGCGTCCATTTGTCCCCACATTTCTATATTAAGAATGCTTTTATCTATAAAGGGCATAATGTGGTTGTCTAACAGAGAGAGTGAAGGGTACCATCCTTCCTTTATTTAACTATATTTGGATTTAACTCTTGCAGCAGACGCAGAACATCTCTCATGATTAATGACACCATGAAAAAGAGCGATATGCACAAATATAAATAGCGGCTGCATGTGGGAGGGCTGGAAATTTAACATCCTCTAACTTGTGAAGTGGGAGATGTGATTTCAGCAAGTTTAATTTGGTTGTCAAAAGAGAAGAAGGGAGGAGAAGAAATTGTCAGCACTTTGAGTTCAGTGTTAAGACAGCTACACAGCCTGCATAGTGAGGCATTAGTGCAGTATAAACGGCACATTAGAATGCTTTTGAGGTCTGTATTTTATTCATATCAAACATATAGAATTTAGATTCAGGTTTTGACATGTCTGTCCAGATCCTTCCTTTAAATTCTTCCTCTAAATAAAGAAAGGATCGTATTTTGCTTGTATAAATAGTCTGACATCACCAATTGTTCAGTATGTATGAATAATTGAAAGCAATTGTATGATGGGTGTCTGCATTTTCTAGATGGCTGAGACAAACTGTTATCTAATGCACACCTGGTAAACAGATGCATTGGAGAATAACTTCCTGTGAAAGAAAAAGTTTACTTGAGACAACAACAAACCACAGCCCAACTTAAACTGGGTTTGTGTAATACACGTGTTGGTGTTTGGGTGTCACCAAACATGTCATAAAAACAGTCTCAACTTAAGACTAAAATGACTAAAATGTTTTGTGTCCAATCAACTTAGTGCTTTCGGCAAAACACTGCAGGCGGAGAGGGGCAAGATTTGAATAAATAGATACTACCATGCCAGTCTCCTGGTTAATTACTTACAGTAGGACAATTATTTTAATATCACAAGTTTGCTTAAGTTGTATGATTAAATATGCAAATGGAACATTAGTTAATTAAATATGCACTGATTTGCATAAATGTCCAAACTGCTGTGTCTGGCTTTAACATTTGCAAGAATTCGATCTTTACTTTCTCAGACAGTTAAGACAAATTGTGTGCCACTGAGCAGAGAACAGTTGTGTATATGGGCTGAGCTGCATTCACAGCATAATACAGACTCCTGTCTTGGTTTGGGGATGTACAAGAAGAAAAGACTAAAGAGTCTGCATACTGCATACTACTATTATCTCAGGCTGTGAGTGGTGAAGCCATTGAAGTCAATGAGTAGTGTGTGTTGATTCTACTTTTTCAGCCTGTTCCCTGTTCCCTCCAGGTAGCTAACGCCAGCTAGCCGGCTCTCTGCAGATATCAAGCTGTCTTGTCAACACAACACGTCACAAACAATGCAGAGAATTAGGTAGCAGACTTTAAGTTTCGGCCATGTGGCAAAGTACCAAAGAGGATGAACAATTCTTAGAGCATATCAAACTATGACAGTCCTCGGCGGCTGTATAGCATATCTTTTAGCTTTTAGCTAAAATATATATAACAGTGTCCTTTCAAGTGGTATAGATCTTCATTATTCTTGTTCTACTGTTTCACATATGTAGGCCTAAAATTAATTTAGATGCATCATGTTTTAGTCATTTTGCATTTGCCAAAGAAACGGAATCCTTGATCTTTTAGCACCAGTATTTGCAAATCAGCACATAATGTGTTCCTCTACTCTAAATACTAAAGGCAAACATGTTGCTTCCTTTACTGACTGTAGAAGACAATTTAAGTCCTTGGATAGTTTCTGTTAAGTGCTTTATGCAACATTGGTAATATTGGTATATATTTGAGTAATGTAGAATGAAATATAAAAGAATCTGAGGAAAAATGGGAGAATTTTTGGAGAATACTGGTATTTATCTAGTAAACTTCTTTCAAACTTGTCTGTCTTTTGGAGACATTCAGTCTTTTGGTGAAATTCAGAGAATTTCACAGAGAACTTCACATGAAAATTGTATCGCTGGATTAAGCTTATAGACCATGAAAGCAGAGAACTTTTTTTTTTTTACACCATCTGTCCTTTTAGGGGAGAGAAATAAAACTGCACAATGGAAACCTGTTGTTCCCAGTGATAAACACTTCTAAGAAACACTGTTTTTGTTTGCGGAGAGATGTTCCATGTTTTATGTCCCCCCTCTAGAGGTCTAAACATGCGGGAACTTGAAGCTGTCCCACAACTGCGACCTAGATTTTCCACCTAACGTAGAGGTGGCATTAGTTATCTGTAAATTGTTTTGCTAAACCAGCCATGTTTCCTTGTAATTGTCAAACTAATTTAATGGGAACTTCTGAATGTTGCCAAGTTATTAAAGAAAACGGAAAATCAGGCACATTTAGATCAATACTTTTCAAGTGAATGAAGTAGGCTATGCAAGTGTAGTTTTGTCAGAACTTTGCTGGAACTAAACAGAGACCAAGAAGAGGCTGCAAACCAGAATAATATAGTTTCCTCATCTGACCATTATTTTAAGAATACCCAGGAGTACACAAACAGCAGAAATAACTCATTCTTCATCTTCTTGTACCAGAAAAGGTTTGCTGTGTCAGAAAATGTTCAGAAAAAGGGTTTCCATCTCCAATTAACTCTATTTGAAAGACAAAAGCTGCCTCAAATAAACTTTTTTTTGTGGTGAAATTGAGAATGTTTTTTTCGAAATACTTTTTTTTTTCAAAATTTGCCATTTTCTATCAACTTTTTCAATGCTGGACCTCAAAATGTGCATAGAAAAACACTGATGGAAACTTAACGTTACACAGCACATAGATGTCAGAAGTTCTGCATCATTGCAATAGTTTATAGGTTCAATCTTCATTCATCTGTTGACACTGTTGAAAGCAAATCTTTTCAAAACACCTTATACTAGTGTCTGGTGACTGTCGTAAATGAAGCAACAACAACAAATTGCATTCGGTGATAAAACCTTTTAGTGATAGTTCTAAAATTTGTATTAAATGTTGTGTAAGTTTGCCAAGTTGCACTCATATCATTTTGCATGAATGTAGTCAGTGGTCCCTAAAAGACTGTTTTAATGATTAGATGTGTAATGTTTTGTGGTCCACAAACTGACAGAAAAGCATTTACAGCAAATACTTCAAAATAAGGCATGCTTTTTGCTTTTATTTTAAAATGTAAGTCATTATAACTTTTATTTTGAAAAAGAAAAACAGAATCAATTGTCAATAACTGAAAAATCTATCACATAAAAAATTTAAAAAAAGGGGTTGATATGATAAAAAAAATACAATTTGGATAATAAACACTTAATAATGATTACTATTTAATTAATGAATTTTCATTTGAAGTTTATTTGCTTTGCATGGGAACAAAAAGGGGTGAGATTCATTTCAAGGCTCTTTTTCAAAAGCAGAATGTTTTTATGTGAATGTTGTAAAAAGCAGAAAACAGTGGCCCCTTACAGATAGGCTTTAAGTGCTCACATCGGGTCTGATATTAGGGCTTTAATGAGGTTGACCCACTTTCTTTTCTGAAAATGTGATGTTAGACAACAGCGCCCTGTTGTTTTTCTGCTGTGTCTGTGTTAAGGGCTGTCTGATCTGAACTGAGCCTCAGGCAAACTCGAAACCATCTTAACGGTATTATTCCTGCAATAAATTTTGTAACACCCACACACCTGGCCATTATGGATTTTAACCCTGTTTATTTCTACTTATCCATGTTATTAAATTGCAGTTGTTTGGGGGAAAAAAAGTATTTACATTTTATCCAGGGAGCTTGTTATTCTCCGAATAACATAGTTGTTGGTACAGACATAATTGCCTCAGTCACCAACAAGTTACTGTTCTTCAAATAAGAAAAACTATCAGTATAACTTTTATATAAACCATAACTTAGAGTCCTCTATGACATTTCATCACTTTTTCACTGAAACTGTAAGTTGTGTTAAAACAGCCTGTAACATAAGGCTATACTTTCACCTTCACAGGACTTTGTGTTGAGTCATTGATCCACCATCACACCCACCACATCACAATGTTGTAACAACTTAAGGCCCTCTTCCTGTTTTACTTCCACCAGCTAAGCCCCGTCAGTACAAACAAACAGCGCCGATCACTCTTCCGAGCCCCTCTGTGTTGCCACAGCACATGAAGGCTTTGTGATGGCAGCTTCCTTGTTTGGAGAGCATAGACAACAGGTCGCTGCGTGTTGCTGAGTCTTCCTTTTCTGTCACTTGTTTCAACTGAAAACGGCACTCAGATATCTGTGCAACACAAACTTGTCGTTCATTCAGCTATGATCTCCTCATAGTTACATGTAGATATTTTCTTCAATGTTTTGCATCTCACTTGTCTTTGTTGAGGCCGTAGTTGTTTTTCCTTCTGTGAGGTTTGGTCCATTTTAGTACAGTCATGCACTAGACTTCATCCATCTGTTTTTTGACTTAAATAATTAAATTAATTAAATAGCCTTTTAATATTAATGTGCTTATTCAGTTTTACATCAAACCTGCAACTTGTACATTTGGTACAGTTCACTAAATTCATTCTGGTATATGTTAAGTTTTTAAATTTCCAGGATCTAACTTTTTAAGAGTCTTCACATGCAAAACCTGAAACTCAGGATTCACTAGTTTTTAACTGGACACATAAAACTATAGGAGCATCTGAATTGCTGTTGTAAACACTTTAAAAAGCATGACTGATTTTTTGATATGAAACTGCTGTTGATTAACAGTCCAGCATCAAGATGGGACATTAGCATCTAGATTAAAGCAGCAAACAAACAACTTACATTCTTCCCTGAAGGTGAAAATCAGTTTGCTTTGTTTTGTTTACACATAAACTGAGCTAGTGGGTGATCACCAGGGTGGAAAATTACCTTTTAAAAATGTGAACATCTACTAGTCACAAATGAATGTTCAAGTTCACCAGCCACTTTCACATTTTACCAGCATTTGGCTGTTGACTGATGCACATTTCTCATCCCAGTGATCACATTTAGATTTCAAGTGTAGCCTCTTTATTTTACTTATCTTAAATAACACTTGTTAGCATACTAGATGGATGACGCAACAATAATATAAACAAAGGTTATTTTCCATCTATATAACAACTATGCACATTTTTTGTTTTGCATAACTTGCACCATTGGATCACCATTGGATCAGGTGCTGCAATTTGTGCGAGAACCTTTGCAGTCAAACGTTTTTTAGAACTCAGATGTCGGTGTTGCAAATGAAACTTTAAACTATTCAGTAGCACACACTTTGTTTCCACCTGAGGGCTCTTAGATCTCCACAAGGCTGTGAAAGACTGAAACGTGTGAAATCAAGTTGAAAAGAGCTCTGAAGGTCCACAATGATGAAGACTAATAATTAAAGCATTCAGCACTTATTTTACCAGTTGCACAGCTGTTCTAAAACAAACCTTGGTGTTCTCTGCGATACATTGTTACTGTCCTCAAACTAGAGTTGTCCTCTTTTACAGAATGTCTCAAGTCAACAAGTGTTTCATCAGTCCAATAATCATATTGTGCCCCTAGCACATTAATTCTGAGTATTTTCCATCCTTTCATCACCATGACAACCAGCAAAACATAGGAAGCTGAAACAATGAACAGATGAGGGCCTGAATATCCTGGATACTGTTGTTACAGTTTTTACTCAAATAGAGCTCACAATGGCCACACTGCACTTTTATACGTTCATGCTCCATTTTCTGTGCATTCCTCCTCAGGATTTATAGACTATTTCATGCAGTTTTTTTTTTTTAATTGAGTGGTAACATTACAGAAAGCTAATGTCAAAAACAAGTCTTCACAGTAACCATTTAATTTTGCTGAGTTTTTTAGAGTCTTAAGAGTTGGCTCTTATTTCCTCTAACCTCTATTCTCTGAACGAGTCATTAGTCATATACGTGTTTAAGCAGGCAGGAAGACAGTCAGTCAGTGGATGATGTGATAGCAGTTAGGGAAACCTACTTGCACAGTTGATTCATAAGTATATTTTCCAGGATAATATACAAAAATGAAATACTTATTTCATTCCGTTCTCATGTGGTGGACAGAAGTTGCTTGTTCTCTGTTCAACAGCAACCATTGTCTCTGTAGCCTACATCTGTTTACAATAATCTCTGATGTTTTGCCAAAGTTCGATGCTGCCTAACCAAATTGCTGTCCTCATTTCTAGGTCTGACGCGCATTCTGCAGCTAGACCTGGACCTGAAATACAGGACCAACATCAGGGACCTTTTCCAAGAATTTGAGCGGTTTCCTCCAGGAGCAGTAATTGGCATCACCAGAGAGATGCAGCCAGTCTACAGGTGGGGAGAGGAGCACAACACGTCAGCTACTAGTGATACAGATATTTTAAGGCCATGCATAATATTTAGTCTGTACCAGCAGGCATTTAAATATTAAATACGTAAACTGCACTGAAGCAGTTAATTGCCTTAAGATCTATGATTTAATGAATGGGAAATGAACATGAACAACTGCACAGAGTCTCTACTTTCATTTCTGTGCAGCAGCTTTAAGGTCTCCACTCAATGTCAAAGTGTGTTCTTGCTAAGATTGGTTCAAGGGCCAGCGTCTAGAACGGTCCTATGTTTGGGCTTTGCCTCTCAACTAGATGACATCTTCATTTAAAATAAAAAATGTGTTTAACCAAAAGTCTGTGGACGAAGTTCAGTTTTGGACTGTTGAATTACTAAAAACTGACACAGGAATCTTAAGTTTGGCTGGTCAGAAACTGTGAATGTACAGAAAATTTAATGTTTTATGAGAATCCGATTTTTTTTTTCTACAAAGAAACACTAAAGCACAGTTGCCACTAAATTTAGACAGTAACACAGTACAGTACAGTATAGTATAATACTGTTATTCCTCAGCTCTGTCACTCCTGAGTCATGTGAGGGTTCTTTCCACCATTTTGAAGCAAAAATTTACTGAATGTGCAACAGAAGTAAAACCAAATAAAACCCTATTGAGGAGTGAAAGTTAAAATTCTGCTGAAGAATTGCTCATATGCTACACGCATGTTAAAGCTGTCTGTACTAAGAATAAAACCTGAGATTCATTTGATTTCATATGAAGAATCAACCAGCCACAAACCAAAAAAACACCCTATATATAAGGTATGTATATAAAGATGTAGTTGCAAGTGAAATACTAAGTGCATTACTTCATGATTTTTTTCAGAAAAACAGCTATTGTAGTCTTTCATGCCAGATAAATAATTAAAGATTTAGCAAAGAGATGGCTCCTGCTGCCTCTCGTCCCACTTTTCAAATGTGTCTCTTGTCTTCATGTAAGACCAACTAAAGTAAATAAACAACCCACTCTTCCCCAGAACTGACAAACACACTGACAGGATTGACAGAACCTCCTCTAACTGGTACATTAACTGCATTTATACATTTATACAGCGCTTTATATCACGAGTTGGTATTCATCCATATATTCACAGACGTTCATACACTCATGGCAGTGCCCTCTATGCACACTCACACAGTGATGGCACAGTACTTTGATATACAGACAGGAGTTGTTGGGGATCAAACCACCAACCCTCTAAGTCGAAGACCCACTTCCTGACCAACCCAACTTCCTGAGCCACACTTATTTTTGAATTTTTTATCAATGATGTATGCTTATTGAACCAAGTCTCACTTCAGGTTACGGCCTCCTGTGGTTACACTAGAAAATATGAGACTGTTACTCCACTCTTGTCTCATTTTTAGCTCTACACACCATTTCAAAAGGAAGAATAGGCTGACATCTTAGACCTTTTTTCAGTTGGTAATAACCAGGGATAAAACCTTAGCATTGTGTGAGAAGAGTCACTGTAGTGTCACATCATTTGTGACATCCAATGCTTCCTAGTCTTTCCCATTTCTTTTTTCTTATTTTATTCAGGTCACGTTGTTGTATAACTGCTGGTGTCGAGACGAATTTAAGCTCTGACAAAGAAATTATCAGTCATTGAGAAGTCTGGCATGTTTTGTTTAATGGAAAAAAAAGGTATTATTTTAGTTGAGATAAACTTGCGCTTCTGTTGGCACACTCAAGTCTTATCTCATTAGCCTGGAAAGTTGTTGGGTAAGAAGTTTTTTGAATCAGTACAGATCAACTTTCTGCACTATTTGTCCCACTTTACCTTTTCTTATCAGCCAGTCCTCGTAATAAAGATAACATACAAACCATCCAACAATAACACCAACTGTTATTTATCCAAATCCAAATTTCATTGTAATTACTGGAATGTATGAGTGTGTGTGTGTGTGTTTGTGTGTGTGTGTGTCTCTGTGCATGAACAGGGACCCAGATTTTCAAGCTTTTTGTTCCTCCACTGATTTTTCCATCCCTTTCCTAAGATAGTAAAACAAACACGCTTGGTCCGTTTAGACTACTTCACTGTTTTCCAGCCAGACATGGCATCAAAACAGGACGTGTGCATGTGCTTGCATGCATGTGTGTGTGTGACATGAAGCGTTAGGCAATGTCAGGTGGGAGGTCTCATGAAGCAGCTGCTCACTGAGATAAACATTCAGGCAGGTGGTTTCCTCCGGGGTGTTAAAGACAGCGTGTGAATGAAACAATGAATCTGAACATTTTATTTTAGCTAGAAGGCATATTAAAATATTAATTCACAGCTGTTTAATAGTTTCAAACTTTGACTCATAAGCATCCTTATTGTTTAGTGTCTTGTAAAAGCACTTCTTATTTTTTAAAAAAAGTTGCAACCACAGTAATGATATGGCATTATGTTTTCACTGCAGCAAAGTGAATGTGATATTCACCGTTGTGCACATTGACGTCAAAAAACTCCTGAATGACAAGGGATCTCCTATCTTATGGTCACACCAATGTTCTCATATTATGTGTTTAATTCTTTTTGTTTTCCCAATTCATTTCTCGGATCATTCAGGTTATTACTTCTCATTTATGGCTGGGACTAACTGCTGCTTTCACTAGTAAAATAAAAAGACTGTGTTTGGCAGCAGATTAAAACATCTGTCATTAATTGATATTATTTATGTAAGTAAACTAAAACCGGGATATATCAAAATTGTTGGTTGTCAGGATTGTGTTCCCCTTGCTGTCGGTGTCTTTAATCGGCCAAAGACAGTTGTGTGGGAAGATGCTCCGATTCATAGTTCTTCTCCGTGTTTTTCACTTTTAGGAGTTGCATTCTCCTGGATAACCTTTTTCGATATGTGATCAATATTTAAGTTGATAGTTTTTAATCAGAGTCCTGAGTACTTAGATCAGAAAGCACTTTTGTAAATCTTATTATTGGATCAGACTCCAACCAGCACATACCAAGTATTAAATATTCAGATTGAGTTTGGAGCCCCAAAGTGGCCTTATTGAGACTTCTCAAGAATATATACACTAACTTGTGAGGTAATATCATAGTCAGGGCGTACAGTGTTAAATTAAGTGTCATCAGTGGAGGTTGATCTGCATAATTATAAATATGATGTCAAATCTCTGCTCAAATAATTTCTGAAGTGGAGTGGAGTTGTAGTTTTCCTGCCAGGCCCAGTTGGCTCCAGCATTTCCAAACAGATCTGTATCTCTGCCACTTTACTGGCTCAATGGGTTACTAACCCTGGGAAACCCCTGCCAATGTTTTTCCCGGCCCGGACGCACTCATTTAAAATACATGGCAGCAGAGCAGAAGATTGTGCTGCTGAACATGCACAGCCTTACTGGTTGAAAAACTTTCACACAACTGTCCAAACTGGTTGTCTGTCTTTGTAGACCAGAATGGTCTTTGTGGAGATGTATTTATGAGTCTAGAGTTTGCCGTTTCATGAGGAATGACATGTTGTTGCAGTATATTTGAGTTTTCAAGTGCAGAGTTTTGAAGCACATCACAGGTCCTGCATTGATTTTTCTTCCCTCTCTTCTCTAAAAGAAATTTAAAAAGTTTTAAAAGCAGGTAGGAATTAATCTTGGGTCACCAAAGATTCCAACAATACTGCTCTCAACCTAGGCAGTAGTGGCTGTAAGAGTTTTAGGAAAAACATCTTTTTTTGCTCAAACAGTGATGACATGAAAAAAAAAAAGATTTCATATACAAGTGAAGAGGAGCAATAGTCTGCTGGAGTTTTGCTGATGCTGCAGTGCTCCCCACAAACAGCAGCACCAGCATGTTACACTGTCAGTATATTAAGCATGACTTAAAGTTCTCTGGCATCATGGTGGTGGAGCCGTTTTATATAACAAAACAGATAGTTGCATGTATATGACTGGTATTATTGCTATTGTTATTTTTTAAGTGTCTTGTAGCAAGAAGAACCCTATGTTCTGAATTATAAAGGAGAACTGCATTATAAATAAAAACCTTGGTTGACACTGTGGCTCAGTGGTTGTGGCTGAAGTTTCAGTTCTATAAAAACGTGACTGCACCATTTTGCAAAACCAGTGCAACAAATAGGCTTTTTGTTTTGCTTTCATATCACAATCACAATCTTGGAGACTTATTTAGCAGTTGCTTGACATAAGTTTGAAAGCTGTGCTGGAAAAGGATACAATTACCAGACAATGGTTTCTGTGAGTAGGTAATGTATTTTCTGCCATCTGGGCCTTTTAAGTTAATGTGAAGATTTGTAATTAGAAACGACACATCTGACAATTTTGTCATTCTGAAACAGGCTCTTTCATGCATTGTAGCTGTCATCTATGTATGTAGCCTGCAGCTCATTGAGCTATGTTTTTAGCATCTTATACTACAGAAGCATCTCTGCCATCCCAGCTGAATCAGGAAATAGACAATGTACTTTCCTTTTTTGTTTGTTTTGCACAAATTGTTATTGCTTGTTAGTTTCATCAATTGTATGCATTTTCAAGTTCATAGGTTTCCTTTTTTTTATGTACCCACGTGGCCTTTATGCTTTCTCCGAAGTCCTGAACACATTTCAGACACAGAAATGTTCCGTACTTTAAGCCCGATTAAGTGTTTTCTTTAGAGTCTAATCCTGTCGGAGTGAACGTTTAAGAAACAAATCTGCTGCCGGCTTGTTAGCCCAGTGAGCGGGGTTGTTATCCATTAGCCAGTGGTCAATGGACCTTGTAATATTTTAATTTGAACTTGGTATCAGTGATGCATTGTGTGAATCCTCTCCTCTGGAGTGTTTTCCTGTGCTGAGTGGAGAGGGCTCTCAGCTCCCACTCTGTTAAGGTGCTAATGGACAGAGCATTATGCAGGAGAGCGCATCCTCCCACCAGCCACATTCAGAGCACATCCTGCCACTGAAAAGTTCATTATTGGAAAAAATGCCCCACATCTTTTCCCTGCAGCTGCATTTGCAATGTTTTAAAAACCCAAGAGACTAGATCCACTTACACAAGGCCCACAGCCAAAGCCACACACAATGACAGACATTAGCAAGAAGCAAGTCACTCTGTTTATGCTTTGTGCATTGAGTCTGGTGTGTAATACATCCCACGTATTTCCAGTTTTTTCTAGAATCAAATATCAAATGTAAAATGTTTCATTTTGTGATGGTCAAGTATTTTATGGTTTTGCAGACGGACGGTGAGTCATGAAGTAATCTCATTGTTACACATACTTGTCTGTCTTTCCTCAATTAAAAGAGGGTTTTGCAAGTGATGTGATGCTCTTCAAAATCATAATCCTCTAACTGAACAGACAGAAGGCATAGAGACTAGAATAAACCTAGTATTGTGAGGTATATGATAGCTATAATCATTTGTGCTTCTTAAAAATATTTAAACTTTGTTGACATTTACAGTTTTTCTCAGTCGCTTTGGTGCATTTCTCACATCACTATTTACATTTGCACAACAGTTAATGCATTTCTC
>JAPZDY010000021.1:13718729-13732154 GCA_029783645.1 Ctenochaetus hawaiiensis | reverse complement strand
GGAGGTTGAACTAACTGTTGTGCAAATGTTAATAGTGATGTGAGAAATGCACCAAAGCGACCGAGAAAAACTGTAAATCTAATCTTGTTTTAAGGTTTCCCTTTCCCACATAATGCTGGGATTTTCTTAAATGCACCTTCATTTTGCCAAAGTACTCAACAAAGAAAAGGACCAGACTTTTTCTTTGTGTACCCAAGAACCAGGCTCCCCCCTGACAACAAGTGTTTTTACTCGGCTTTCACAGAGCAGGGTGTTTCTTGTCCTGAACAAAATGGAGGACACATTTGGACGGGATTGTAGCACAGAATGTCCCCATCACCTGCTAATGCCTTTCATTCTTTCACCACTGAAAGAGAGAGAGAGATGCTTCACTAGAAAGGCTGGCAGTGAAAATTGGAGGCAGGAGATGATGGAGCTGTGAACTGACAGAGCAGAAGAAGAGGCACTTGCAGAAGCACTGACCTTAGCTAAGAGGTTACATGTGAAGTTTGTCTGGGCCTGGTTTGATTATACTGGTACAAAAGAACAGAGAAAAACTAAAGTCATTGTGAAAAAGAACAAAGTGCCATTATGTACTCGTTATTGGAATCTCATAACATCTAAAAGACTAAAGTGACCAGTTTTGTTGAGTACCAAATTAAAAGAAACTTCATTTGAAAATCAGGACTAATCGGATGTGCAATCAAAAACTTGAGTTTGAAAAAGTTCTTTTGTAATGCAGGCTAAACTCTTTCCAGTCTTTTTTGCCCTGAGGATAAAAATTACATTGATGTTCCTGTGATATAGACTTTCATTTGAGACAGAGTGCTTAGCCAGTAATATAAACAGTTTATCTGATTCCCTGCTTGGTCAAAATTAGAGTTGAGTTCCATTAATTAATTATTCCAAGTTTCATTCATCAATCATAATCAGTATTCGAGTTACACCTGTTTTTCTATGACCGCTGGTATGTGGGTATTTGTGATTAAGTTGAGGCAGTCAGGAGCGGTGGCTGTGTTGTTGCTGCAGAGAAGCTTGCATGTTCTCAGTGCATGAGGGTGTGAGGGTAAATTGCAACATTAGAAAACTCAGTCGTGACTGCACCACAGTTCATGACAATTGTGTCGATTGTTTTCCCTCAGATTCCTCAGAACATCCCAGTGGTGCTCGACATTAACAGTCTGACCAGTGAGGACAAATCAACGTCACAGAACCTTACAAACTTTCATGTCTCACAAATTGTGGCCATAATGACACTTGAGATAAGACATTACATTTCACTTTGCACATTGTTCCATCATAACAGCAGAAGAGCTAAGTTTTTGTAAATGTTCTGTTTCTGACTGCTGTCACCCTGAATGTGTCTTTAAGCACGTAGACCCCAGTGTGTCTTAACAATCACAGACACTAAGGGGCCACAAGTCCCCAGCTACCAAACCAACAGACTGTATACAACTGTGTGGACAGGCCACAGCTGCTGAATATGGGTCAGCAATAATATCAAACTGTGATTCAGAGAATCTGCTGCTCCCTCTAGATTTGATCGAGCTGCAGGCAGAGAGAGTCAAGTGGGAAAAAAAGAACGATTATTCTAGATCATTTTCCCACGTGTTTAAGTGCACCAAGGGAGTAGGTAAAACTCAGCTGACTGCAAATTTTACCAAATTATTATAGTCACTTAAAGGGAAATTTATAATTTATTATTTTATGGACAACATTAAATCCACCATCAATTATTCACCCCATGTTTTAAGCTAACACATTTTATTATTAATATTTAATCTACATTAGTTTTCCTCAGTCATTGGCCAATACTAAGAATAATCTAAGTCCTGCCGAGAATGTGTGTGTGTGACTTTACACACACATTCCAGCAGCAAGTGTCATTGCTCCAGCTGTTATTCAGTACATGGAAAAGGACATATTGTACTTTGTTGAAGCTGACACTTAAACCCCAAAATATGAAAAAATAGTACACCCACATCACAGAAACCAGTCGCCTCTATGGACTTTGATGCAGACAAACATTAACATGAAATCACTGAGGTCAAATGCAGACAGG
Source organism: Ctenochaetus hawaiiensis (assembly GCA_029783645.1). NCBI lineage: Eukaryota > Metazoa > Chordata > Actinopteri > Acanthuriformes > Acanthuridae > Ctenochaetus > Ctenochaetus hawaiiensis. The sequence goes on along the minus strand of JAPZDY010000021.1, from coordinate 13,730,113 downwards.
ACTCTGTTTTTTGTGTTTCTTAATATCCCAGTATTGGTTTTGGCTGTTCTTCTGAAGAAATAAGATGATTGCCCATACAGTAAAGGTTCAATTGGCACATAAACACCAATTTAAAGTAGGAAGGTTCTCCTTCTGTGGATTCAAAGGAATGTCCCAGCTGAAATCAGCTGAACTGACCCTTGTCCAAATGCAAGTTTTCCCTTTTGGATTCTTATGACTCGACTTCTAACAAGTGTAGCTCCCCTCCTGTACTCAGCACACTGTAAACATCTGGTCCCACTTAAGAGATGTCTTACACAGACACCCACTATATATACACTGTTAATGCTGTTGCATCACATCTTTGCAATCCAGTGTTTTAGATGTATTATTATTTAATGTTTGAATACATCAAATAATAATAATATAGGAATAATGACCTGTATGTAACTGTAATGAACTGCTCCTTTGAGCTATTAAATGTCAGGGCAGTAAATTAAATAGATCTCCTCATGCAACCTACAAATAGCACAGGAATGTTGCTGGCATGCCTGTTGGTCGAAGTCTGCCAAAAACAGTGAACCTCTTATCACACTCTCTTTTACATAATATGAAGCAAATGCAGTTTGTTTTTTTTACACTTCTCTTGCCTTGTAGAGACTGGAAATAAGATAATAATAGATCCCACGAAAAAGGTCTTACTTGTGTGTATACAGTGCTGATTGAATGAAGCTCTGAGTGTGATTAAGCTACTTCAGAGTTGGTGTCTTGGCAGCATAGGGTGCTAAGTTGGCTCAAGCCTCTGGCACTCCAACATGCTCTGACACTCCTGGACCAGCTCTCTTCCTGTTTTTGGCCCCCATGCTGTTTGTTCAGCAAAGGTGGACTGAAAAAAACTTGACCCTTACTTTTCTAAATGTCCAAGAGCCCAAACATACATGTAGGTGTGAGACATTTCACCAGGTATGTACAAATTCCAAACTTTGCAGATGGATGAGTTTAAATTTAGGAAGATACTCTTTATTAAAACAAGAAGAGACTGTTTTTTTTTTCCCACAGAAAGACGTGTCTTGTGGTTCCTTGCTTCCATGGACCTGCATGTTCCCGTTATCATATATTTTAATGATGTAAATTAGTCTCTTTATAAAGTGTTTGTGTCATGTGCTACTTTTTCACTTGGGTTTGGTTATTGTCAGTTGCAGGATAGGTGATTGTATGGTGTGCTAACCGGCCAGGAAACAAGCTAGCTAACTTAATTGCTAATTACACAGTTATTAAACAGTTAATTTAAGACACATTTTGTCGACTGGCTGTTGTATCACGACTCAAAGCAACACCCTAAGTGGAACAGTATACAGTATTTTCGGACAGATACAAGCAATTTTATATCAAATAGGATTGTGGGAAACAGTTAGCATGATGCTTTTCTCCATTCTGGGCCTTTTGTCCCTTAGAAATCTTATATGTCAAGATTGTTAAATGGTACAAATTTGCATTTCAATGATAAACTCCATGAGGAGGCTTTGCAAAGATTTACTTTACATCAGCTTGTAAATCCAAGCAATTTCAAAGCAATTACTTGATTTATATTCTAAGTTAAGGTTATGAATGCAGAGGGGAAGAGATTTTTTGAAAACTTTATAAAACTTAATCCAAAACTTAATAACTTTTTCCCCTCTTCCCTCAGGCACACCTTCTGGCAGTACCGTAAGGAGAACCCTCAGACGAGAGTAGGGGAACCTCCTCCTGATGGCCTCCCAGGCTTCAACAGTGGAGTGATGCTACTGGACCTGGGTGCTATGAGATCCTCAGCTCTCTACAACCAACTGCTGGAGCCTAGCAACGTGGCAAAACTAGCAGACCAGTATCGCTTCAGGGGCCACCTGGGTGACCAGGACTTCTTCACCATGATCGGCATGGAGCATCCTGAACTGTTTTATTCTCTGGCCTGTGGTTGGAATCGCCAGCTGTGCACGTGGTGGAGGGACCACGGATACGGAGACGTGTTTCAGTTATATTATCGCTGTAGTGGCCCTGTCTATATCTACCATGGGAATTGTAACACCCCAATACCAGATGACTGATGTGGGTGCTAGACAGGTGTTTGAACTGAGAAGGAGTCTATAAGAACTAAAATATTGTCGAAGGGAAATATTTGTCTTTTTTTTTTGTTTTGGAGGGAGGATTGTGTCATTTATTGCAGTTTTCTTTTCTTTTCCCTTTCTTTTCTAATGTTGTGATAGACTTGCCCCTTGCTGGTCAAGGGGCTACTGAGGAGCCCACCTATACCTCATGTTGCTCTGGTGCTCATGTGTGTTGCTTTAGAATACATTTTGGCTTTCAAGCTGAAAAGAGCTTTGCCTTCCAACAAAGCAAGGAGCTGCAATTTTGGGACCGAGTTTCTTCAGGTATAAAGATGATGAAAAGAAGGAAAATATATTAAAAGTATTTTTCTTTTCACTTGGTGATCAACTGATTTAAATAAATTTTGTCTTTTATTTTGAGGAGAATTAAAAAAAGACCACCATCCATCACTCATGGTGTATGTGGCTATTTTCGAGTTAATGACTTACAAGGAAACCATACTGCTAACAGAAGTTATCTACATGAAAATAGTAACAGCAAATGTGTTGCTTGGCACCAACAAGCATAAAGAGTCTTTTATCCATTTTCACTTTCCTCTTTCTGCTCACTGTGCCTCCACCACCTCAAGATTTCCAGCAGTGGCCCTAGTTTACCCTTCACCACCTTACCTGTCTTCAACACATCACCAGGGGAGGTCTAATCTGGTGTTGCTATTTATTTCGCCTCTTTGGCTTGTAGAAGAACGGGCGGGGTTTGTTCAACACCAGTGGACTTCCATCTCTCCTGAGCTGCATGGGCACAGGGCACACTGCCTCAACATGTCTTTCTGCAGGAAGACTGAAAAAAAAACATTAGAAGGCGGAGGAAGCATCGCGGAGATAAAGGTTAACAATGATGGCACTAATGCTTTTGTTCACACCCTGCGTTTGCAGTTTAGCAGAGGCCAAACACAAACCACTTCTGCCTAATACACACATTTCAGAGGGAGCAGCCAGGAACGTGACCACAGACACTGACCCACTTTTGAGTTTTCTTGCTGCACTGACTGAACTGACACTCAGATTCAAAGAAATGTCAGCACTCAATATTCATCAGTCAGGAAATTGTCGAGGTGATTTTCACACACACATACACACAGCGAGAGGCAGACAGCCGAATGCCCTTCACAATCAATGGTGTCAATATAGAAAGCCCTCAAAAGACACTTGAGAATAAACATTATTCCACATCAATAGGCTTACCTTGAATTCACGTTGCCTGATCAATATTTTCCTGTCCCTTTCAGAACAACACTGTTTAGTCTTCATGGCTCCAAAACACATTGTGAGCAAGAAAAATAGCCGCTGACTCGAAGTGAATAATACTGAAAAATAACTTCCATTCTCAGTTCCTAATTTGCACTTTAAAAAAAACCTTGTTGACCAGACTGTGGTTAGATGGAAGCCTCATATCTCCATATTTTGTTGGTTTTGTTTGTTTGTTCAAAATAAAGGTTAATGATCACCTTTGATTTCTGTCTTTGAGTTTTAGACACACATTTGACGATATGTAGAGACACAAGACCAACTTTTACAATACAACACTTTTTCTTATTTCCAGGTTTGGACATATAAGGTTTTCATCGGACAGCAATGGATTTAAGTTTGTAGTTTTTGAGTGATTTAATAGTCTTGAGGCAGCAGTCGGTTCAGTTTTCTTTAACTGCCTTTTGAGAAATTTTAAAACTATAATTATTTTTTGTCAGCACATAATTATGTTGTATTCCACTGGCATGTAGGACAGTTCAAAATTCATTTTCACGGTTCATTTAAGGACATCGCAGGAAAGCATAATTATCTGGTGTAAAAGAGTCTATGAATTTGATTGTTCCTGGAATTAAGAATGATGCTGTTCAGAACTTAACTCTCAAATTTCCTATTGTAAGAGCATCTCTTCATGTAGTAAGACTGAGTTACCCCTGCTCACAACTGTAGAAAACCATAGATGGGTTGGAAACCGGAGCAATATAAACATCTCTGTGTTGCTCTCTATGGCATACTGAAAAAATGGTGAATTATGAGGTAAAAGATAAAAATCCTGTGTTAACATCCTCAAAAATGTCAGCAAATGTCTATGTTTTGTAAACTGTTTATTCCTGTTTATGCTTTCTATCCATTACAAGTTTCAGTTACAGTTATTTTACGAGTCCATAATCTACCACTAGTTTCCTAACAGTAAATGCTGTAAATTACTATGCAGTTTTTTAAATAATGAGGAAATAGAAATAAAATTAAGACGACTATTCTGTCTTAATAAAAGTAAATTCAGTCATTGTTCTTTATCACTGGAAACTTCATTCTTATTATGTATTGAGATGTATTCTTGCCTCCCATTTTTTAGGTTCAGCTGACCTGAGTACTGAATAAAACTGTCTGGGTCATGCAACTAATAAGAATTATTAATTGTACCAATTAAATATGTCCTTTATTTTCCTATAATAAGTATCAAAATACATACCTTTTTTATTAATTAGAAAAACATGAACCTTTAAAATTAGGTGTGACCTATATTTTATATTTTACTTTTTCTCCTTTTAGACACACTTGTTTTTTAATATGGGACATATATGCTGGAATAAATGATGGTTTATAGTGAGAACAATCTAGTTTAGCCTCATAAATGTGGTAAAGAAAGTAACCCACAGGGTTGCCCACTAACAGAAAACACTTTTCCTAGTTTGTTGCTTTAGTGTGAATGGCTTATATTGCTGTTCTTTAATAGTAAGTTATAATTTTAAAGGGCTAACAGATGCTTGCAAATAAGTGTAAAATAAATGTTGCATATCTGGATAGGAACTCCTTGACTGATCAGAAAGCTGCTGTGTACAGTGTTAAAACTGCTGACATGTTCGTTCCAATAACAAAAGCAAATGTGAAAGCAGCTTTAAATGGAGCCAAATTACTGAATGTGGCCATCAGACTACATTATCCTTTAATGCTCTTTAAAAATGATGTATAAACTTAATGACCTTTAATGGATGAGCTTCCTTTGTCACAAGTACAATAAATTTGTTGTTGTACAAATGTTCTCAAACTTCTTTCAGAACTTTGAAGTTTCTTTTGTGTGTTCAGCTTTATGAAATAAATTATGATAACTTCAGTGTTTTTTTGGCGTGCTGTTTATGTAAATCAATTATGAACACAGAAGTCATTGTCTTTTTTTTTTTAGCTCACAAAGAAGGAAGAGCTGGCAACACTCGCATCCTCATAAAGGGGAAGCTTTTAGCCACTGAAGGGTTAAAATGAGGTGGTTTGTATAAATGTGTTAAGAGAGTGTGCGCTCACTTTTTCGTTATACAAACATCTGTCTGTGTTCTTGTTTATTTGCTACAAGAGAGACATGACCTATTTCCATCATTCAGATGTGCCAACACAGGCAGCTAACACTTAATAGACAAAAAAAAACATCAATCATCCTTGACCCCTGAATGCTCTTATGACGGTAAAATAACCCAATTTACACCTGAAACTAAGATCTACTGGAACATGGGGATATTAACTTTTATTATCATGCTCTTTTTGTAAACAGTTTTGTCTGACAGCAGATATTTTCCCTTAGCAGTGTGAATAAAACAGCAAAGAAAATGTGAACAGTTTGTTTGGTCAGTCATTTACATCATACATGTGTTTAACGTCATCATTTAATTATTTATATGCATGAGCATAAAAAATGCTCGCCCTCACAATTATCATTGACTGCGCAGATATTTAGGCGTTCAGTTTGTTTGTCTCATATTTTACAGACTGAACAATTAAAATTTATTTATTACAGCTCCTACATTGATGAAATTATACTTGGCTGGGCATAATAACCCTCAGCTATGTAGCCCGTCGTTGTACTGCGATTCCTGAAATCTCTCTCAGCCTGCAATCATCGACAAACACTTAGAGCACATTTACCTTCAGGGCGAACGGCAGAAACAGCAGGCTGGCATGGATTTGATACAACAGCAGTAGAGTTTCTTAGCCAAGAAACACAAACAGCTCAATCTGGAGCTCAGTGAGACCCTGAATGATTCTATGCAGCTCTGTTTCCTACAGACTGACAGCAGAGTGTAGACAAATGCTTTACAGAATCAAATGCCGCTGTAACTGTTAATCATGGATGACTCACTGTTCAGCTCATATCTAAATCCTGGAAAACATCATGTGATGATACTCCTACAGACATGCATACGAAGTGAATAGCACTGAGCAGAAACAGGTGACCTATTGACCTGGTTTCTGTCTGTGAACCACTCGGGATGCACACTCAGAAAAGGATCATTGAGTTGGAGCCTCTACCAGTTTTGAATTCTGACACTGTCTTGTTTTAAACATATTTGAATTCTTTTCTTCTATACTTAGGCACTGGAAGCAGACAGCAAAATACCGGTCAAACAGGTCCATATAGTTAAAATCTGACATTTAAGGGGACATAAACAGGAAAATGCAAAGGGACTTTGAGAATATATACATGAAAAAATGCTGTTTACAGGATCTATATGTGATCTAAGACAGTGTAAATAACCTCATGTTTTACAGTATACACATGTTAAAAAGGTACAGGTGTTTAAAAAACAGCCAAGTTTTAACCTGTCTGTGCTGAGCTGCTGACACAGTTTTTTACTGGACAAAATGTAGGCCAACAGCCTCCCGAGTGCTCCTTCACCCTCTCTCTCTCTCTTTCTCTCTCTCTCTCACTGACTCTCTCTCTTTCTCTCCCTCTATCAGATAGTGGGAAGCCTGCTCAACAAAAGACTGAACAATGAGAGACCTTCATCCATCCATGCACATCTCTCATTTATCTGCTCATTTAGAGTTAGTGTTTGGTCTGCACTCTCATGGATTAAAGTTCTCCGCCACTGTGACAGGTTTCCATCAATTGGAATCCACAGAGGCCATGAACGTGATCAGTGCAATGATAAACTGGCCATTGGGGGGGATTGGCTGTTTCCCGTGTTGGGCGCTTGTCAGTTGAGGAAAATGCAATGCAAAATGTACATATGTGTAAATAAGCTCAGCCCCAAGTTTAAATAAAAAGGACCAATGGCTGTTTAGCCAACCAGCTCCAAGGGCTGGTTGCCCGTCCACTGCAGTTGGATAGTACTTCCATCAGCCTCTTTCTTCCAACCAACTTCTTTAGGTTCAGTCCACTCTAACTTTACCTCGGCACTACCCCTTTTCCCATCTCCATTAGGTAAAGACAATGTGATATGTGGTGAGATTGAACAACAAACAAAAGGAAATTTAAAAAAAAAAGATACATGACCAAGGTGCCAAAAAGCTGAAAGAGAAGAGGCTAAAGAAGTTAATAAAGCCAAATGTTTTTAAGTATGAATTAACCTAGTGAGTGTAGAGACACTGGAGGCAGAGAGAAGGAACAGACGCCCCATGAGCCCAGCGAATACCCATCCATCAACTGAGAGTAAAACAGTAAGTTTTTGTTTTTAATGTGCAGGAATTAATCAACAAATCTAAACCATAACTCCTGAGTGACACTTTATCTATGCTACATGTCCTAAAATACATCTATAGAACATAATGTAAATGTTGATTGATTGCATGTACTGCCTGTTTTTAGCAGTGACCTTAACCCCTGGTGTTGTGTGTCAGTCCCTGCAAAACCACCGCCTTTCACCGATGCCTCTGACTTATCCTAACCTCACAACGCAGAGCCTGTATGTAAAAAGTATTACTCAAAAGCCAGGCAACAATGGCAAATCTCAAGGTGACCATCAGCAGTGTGAAACAAGGAAAAATGCTGCTCACACATAAAGTTCTTTCACGTGCCTGTGAATCCTGTGGTTTTCACAATCCAGAGCGTAAAAAATGAGCCAAAGCGGAGCTTCTCAAAATCACTAATGACTAAGGAAAAGCTTTTCAGCTGTGCAGATATTCAGACTTTTTGTGTCTAAGGATTGTGTCTTTACACGCGACCTACAGTTCAGGATCATTGTAAGCTCAACAAAACATTCATGTAAAGAAAGGACACAAAAAAGACAGATGCGCAAGTGCTACTGTCATTAAAGGATATCCTCTCGTTTCGCTTTCTATTTGTGCTTTTTATCCTGCTCCCATCTTCACACCCATAGTACTGCATATGCGTAAAGAGACACAAATTAATATGCACTCACACACCACCGCCATCTGTGGACCTCAGAGATGGTTCTGTTATTCACCTTTCAGCATCAGAACAGCTGTAACTTATAAACACCAGGGAAGATTATGACAGCAGAGGGTCATTTTGTGAATCACCAACGGATGTAATAGCACACCTCGAAATTGGGCCACTGACTGTCAGCATCATTTCTGCGGCTCATTAGTTTAAGTATATATAATAGCAGGTCTGAATCGTGGTTGCGACTTCAAATGTATCTTTTACACAACGATTTCATGCTCTTATCAAAGTGGCAGTAGTAGAATGGTCTGCAATCTGTAGCTGAACAACATCGCTGACCAAAAAAAAGGAAAAAAAGGAAAATGAAACAATATATTTGCTCAATCAGAAGGTTTAGTGTGTGTCATGTGTAACGGGCACATTCAATAGTTGGAAGTGAGAAAGACAGAATAAGATATTTTATTTCCAAACATGCTGATTTTCACCCTAAACCATAACTTTAATATAGATTTCTCCACTCTTACTTAATGCTATAATAGGTTAAAAACACTCTGTTCCACTTTTGACTCTGCAGTTATGTCTCAGCTTAAACTAAAACTTGTGTACTTTCTCAGAGAAATAATGTATTAAGTAGTTTTCTTTCTTAAAGGATTGATGCCTGCCAGAACCTTAAAGGTGGGTTATGTTTTGGACCTTACCTTGTCAGTGTTACGCTTCAGTGTGTGTGCAGATTAAACTAAGATATAATTTGGTTTATTTTCCAGTTTTTATGCTAAGCAAAACCAAGGGGCTGCTGGTTATAGCCTTGTATTGAACTTACAGACATGAGAGTGGTATTAATCTTCTCCTGTAGCTCTTGGCAATAAAGCAAAAATGTGTATTGTTGTCTCAAGGGACACAGGTGCATCAGCAAAACTTGATAAATAAGAATTATTATTCCAATATTTGCGTGTTAATATTAACTTTGTTAACTCTTAAATTTGAATGAAATTCATTTACACTCAAGTTTTAAGGAATCTTTAAGTCCAAACTTTATTGAGGTCATTGACAAGAAACAAGTTGTGGAGATAAGCAGACAGTTGCTGAGCTACGCTGTAAAAAGCTGATAAAATATCTACACAGCAGGTAATTACAGAGTTTATAGAATTTATTTTCTTATACTGATTTTCCAGGTAAATTCTAACACTCACTTTTTGTGTATTTACTCTTTCCTTTCAGTTTAAGTTCAGTTTATGTAACATGGAAATTACAGCAGACTAAATGAGGTTACAAATACAGAATGTACTACAAAATAAAGCCATTGTGAAATAATAAATTGCGAAAATCCTCAAAGAAACCATAACCAAACATGTACAATTCATGTGCAGCCAAAGGACAGCGGAACCTTAAAACATGAAAGCCTACTGCAATCATATGTAATGTATTATCAGGTTTTATTCAGGTGAATGACAAAAAAAAACTATTTGAGATCTGGTAAATACACAAGATGGATATGGAAGGTGGGTCACACACCACAGGAAACACGGCGTCTCACAATGAGCAGACAATAAGATATATGAACAGACTGTCTCAAGAGCTACACCTAGACATAATTCAGCCATTTATTTACAAGATATGGAGTCACAATGCCTTCTGGGAGGATGCAAACTGTGAACACTGGCCAGGAGGCTAACCCACATAATATATGGCTCTATCTAGCAGAAATTAGGTCTGTGTGTCGCCCCACTTCAAAGTCCAGGGGGAGAAATGTCCATGTCCATCTTCTCTTGTATTCAGCTGTGAGATTTGGTTTTAAAATCTGAGGTCACAAACTATTCTTATGCTGGGCTGAGTCTGATTGAATTTGTTCCAAATGCAGTGGAGTTCTGTCACTTTATCTGTCATAAGTAAAGGAAAAGTTGGTTTTTGACATCCCTTAAATGTATTCTATAGGAGAAAACAAGGTGTGCCTCTTGTTTTGCAGTGATCAAAAGCTGCTGCGCATTGAGGTGCACCACATGGAACCTGTCCTCTCACTGTTCAAGGAAAACCAGATGCTTCATTTCAATAGCTTTCACACATACCACTGATGATAATTGATTGGCTGACCTACTTTTTTTTTTACCTTTGCTCAGCTCTATTGAGTGCTCTCAGTACAACTGAGACCACAGTGGACGTGACTGAACAGAAAATTATCCTCCCATTGGGCTTATTGAAGATTGATCAAGCAAGAAAATCAATCTCCATGAAATCAAATGAGATTACAGCAGTCAAACTGGGCCATCTTCTCTCCTGTGAAGTCAATATCTTTGATTATGAGACACTACAGGGACCGTGTATGCCGGGAGAGATGTCTGGTCTGGAAAATGAAAAAAAGCAGGAGTCAAGCTAGCTTGTTTGGTCTTGAATTATCTAGACTGATATGACCTTTACAACTTTAAAAGGCCAATGGGAGGGTTGCTTTTTAAATGCAATAGGCTGCTGATAACTAGTTCCTTTTAAAATGTAACAAGTGATGTAATGTAATATAACTGTTTTTTTAACAAATGCTTTAACTAAGTTTTAAAACATTACATGACTGACTGTGATTACATTAGCTTCCTGTAGATGTTTAAAATGAAGCATTTTCAATGTCTTCCCATTTTCACTGCTAAACAAGCTTGACTGGATTGTCATTTGTCTGATTTCACAAAGGAAATATTGTTGAATGTTCAGCAGTGTTTTCTTGTCTGTCTGAATGTCACAGCTACTAAACCTTCACTCAAGTGCTTATGAGCATTGCAGACCCAGGTTGTCTTGAGAAATGAAAGTGCAAATGCAAATCGTCCATCGTCTAGAAATATGCAGAGGCAAGGCAATGACTGTTATGTATTTAACTTATAAGCTTTGTAAACAGGTAGAGATTAATTTCATATTTTTTCTCAGCAACTTATTGCAATTATGTTTATTTTGTTATTTAATTACATAATTTCCATTTCCTGTCACTAGTTGCTCCTTAACACTGGATATCAGTGTGTAATGACGCTCAGACTTAATAGCAAAACCAGGCAGTTCCCTTGAAAAGAGTATCTCCTGTAATTGATAATTTTGTTATAGTTACACATCAAGTTAATCCAACATGTGTGTTCTGTGAAATGACACATACGTGAGGTCATTGCCCTGTGTGGTAGTTGAACTGCTGAATGCCTGACGTGTCAATTACC
>JAPZDY010000021.1:13694325-13718629 GCA_029783645.1 Ctenochaetus hawaiiensis | reverse complement strand
TAGCAAAACCAGGCAGTTCCCTTGAAAAGAGTATCTCCTGTAATTGATAATTTTGTTATAGTTATACATCAAGTTAATCCAACATGTGTGTTCTGTGAAATGACACATACGTGAGGTCATTGCCCTGTGCGGTAGTTGAACTGCTGAATGCCTGACGTGTCAATTACCTGATAAGACATAAATGTTGACCTCATTTTGTCATATTTTTGGGTGATATGACGTCTGATGCTGACTGAGGACACAAAAACCGCTTCCAGCGAGATCATAAAGTGGCATTTATGGGAGAGCTGGTCAGCAGGTGTGTGTGTGTGTGTGTGTGTGTGTGTGTGTGTGTGTCTGTGAATTAGTGTGTTGTGAGGAGTTTCGGTGCAATGCTAAAGAAGTCACCTTACAAAACACAGCAGTTTGCCTGTGTACTGTTTTAAAATCACTCTGACTACCTGTCTCTGTTGCTTGCAACACATATCGTAATTGAGCTATTACATATATGCACACACAGTCCAGCACACATAATCCACACATGTTCACATACATACATACATATAACCACAAAGCTTTTCCCTTACACAAGCTGGCTGTTGGAAAAACCCCAGACTCTGAGAGGAAAACCAGAGGGAACATTTGCTATAATGAAATCCATTCTTTTGCCCGTGCGTCAAGCAAGATATAAGACACAAACAGCAGACCACATAAGTAGGTCAGTGTGCTGTAGTACATGCAACAGGAAAGCACCAGAAGAGCCAGTCGTAATTAAAAGCCACTTAGTTCATAACATATATCTTATTCTATATCATCTTACAAGGATGGCACACTTTATATAACAGGGTGCAGACACTGAGGTCATAGTTATGAGACCTGGAGTGGAAGATTCATCAGACCTAATCAATATAATTATTTCAGAAACTGTGTTTCCTTCTACATTAAAAGCAGACACTTTTCACTGGGCCTGGTGGCCATGTGTAATAAACAGATGGGGACTATTTTTCTGCCAAAAGCTTTGGGTTTGACCTCATGACAGTGAGCTACTGTCTGCATTGAACTTCCATTAATTTGAGCAGAGCTGTTCTGTAGCTGACCCTTGACCTGTTACTTCCATACAGAGAAGGGCAATAGAAGACAAAAAGACCTCCATGAATAAACGGAATGAATATCAAGGTCCTACTATCCAATAAACTAAATGGATGTGACCAAGACAAAGGACCATATGTCCTATCATTGGCAGTATTAATAATGTTTTAATTTTTTTTTGGCCATGTTAAATTTTTGATTGTAGTACTTGAGGCTAAAAAAGTTAATGGCGTGTAATTTATTAACTGCATCATGACTTTGAGTTGCATCCGTTGATTCTGTTTAATGCTTCACTGCAGGGTGCTCCAAATTTTTAAACATCCCCTGCAGTCTGCACCTTTGCAACCTAAACACACTCCTTACTTTAAAATAACTTAGGATTTGTGCTTTTGCAACAATGTCTGATTTAGTCTGATTACAACCTAACATGCTAAATGTTACCTTTAATCTAATTTTAATCAATACATACATGCTTCAGTTTATGTTATATTTCAGAATAATATTTCAGCTCAAAAACAGTAGAGTACATCTGAAATTTATTGTACAGTCTGATGGTGAGCTGACTCTGACTCTGTAAAGCTGCATCATTAATATGACCAGTGTGGACCATTCCTTTAACTTGCAAGCCTTTTTTTCTAAAATTTGGTCCATCAACTTACTTCATGTTCTTCTTTGTATTTAATATTACAGCCTGATGGTGCTGCTAAGATGACTTTATGAAGTTTTATTCCTGTTCAGACTCAGAGTGAATATCAATTAATCCATGAATCAATTATCAATTCCTGGGCTAGATGCTTGCTTCAGACACCCAGCATTACCATGGCAACAAGCACACTGTTAACTTCTCAACAAGCCCAGTCTCCATTGTTGGGAGCATTATTATAAACCGCCACCAAATGACTGCATGCCCTGCAGGCAGTCTGTGTGTCCACGGCTCTGGCCTCATTCCTTGGCCCAGATGGCCAGCGTCCACACCCTGTGTCTCTGCCAAAGCAGTGGTGGTGACTCACTGGCATTTATGACCGAGGAGTCAAATAGTCAAAGGCTAATTAGCTGATGCACATGCTGTTCTCAGACTGACAGGGAGGTACCTTAATCACATGATCCTTTTATATACTGGACGTCTACATGGAAAATAATGACAGAGTCAGTGATGGGCTGTCAGAGAGGCCCATGATGACGCTGACTGACCCTGCATTTTAGCCGGAGGATTAAACAAGTCATAAAATAATGTATATTTGTGTCAAACAAACCCTTCATTGCTAGAAAATCCAGTGTTTTTCTTCCACCAAAATAACATTTCTGTATTCCATTAATTATCTGAGTAAAGATGCATTAAAGGAGAAAACTTTTAAAAAACAAAACAAAACACAGGAGTTAAATGCTGCATAAAGGACAATTTGATGCACAAACGCCATGCACTGTAATTACACATGGAACAGCCCACATATGCAAGTCTTAGCTGATGCTTCACAACAGTAGCAACCATTTTGTCTCCCTTTTTGTGTTTGTTCCCCCCCTCATATGTGTGAATGCTGTGCCACCTCTCCTGTGTTTGTATCGCTTGTGCTCCAGTAAGGACCCCATGGCTGAAAGGAGGTCATGTGGCTCAGGCTGTAATGATCCAGCAACACCTGAAGCTACTATTTTTGTAATCAAAGCTTTTTATATTGTGATTATTTTTTTGCCCATCTATTCTATATACATGACATCTATTGCATGGAATCTATTCTGGGAGAGGGATCTTTATTTTGTTGCTCTTTCTGATGTTTCAATCTACTTTACCCATTAAAGGCTTTTTGGGGGAGAGTTGTTAAGCATAAAATCAAGGGTCTAAGAACAGAGGGTGTCATACCTTAAACAGATTGTGAAACCTTTGAGACACTAGAACCGTGAACAGTCAGTCTCGAGGTAGTGTAGTATTTTCACTTTCTAGGTCAAGCATCGAAACTCGTTAACTGGATTCTATAGCATCTTGTGTACAAAGAAAACCCTTATTTTTTTCAAGTCTTTAGTCAATGAGCAGTAGTCAGTAGCCACAGAATGAGGAAATGATCAATATCTCAACCTGACGCTCCATATACAGGCAGTAATTACTTACAGAACAGAGACCTACTTGTTGCTAAGTCTCATTCATCATGGCTGACTTAGAAAGGTAACTTAGATTTTCTAAGATCAGTAGGACAGCCGTTCACATGTTGAAAATAAACAGCAGGAAATTGTTTCCACAAACTGCACCTTTTTTCTTTTAGTGATCAATAGGAAACTAGTGCATTAGGAGTAAAGTGCCCTGGCACAGCACAGGATGTATTATGGCTCTCTCGACACTTGCTTGCATGTACAATATGTACACATGTATGTTCAGTGCAAGTATACATTTAAGAGGATTTGCTGATCTTGAGAAGCCATATGAAAATATTTTTAATAGAGTACACACAAATAATGTTACAGGAATAAAAAAGTATTTGGGCCCATTGGTAAAAAAAAAACAAAAAACTACTCTTTAGCTGTTACAAGGTACAATCAAAAACTTCAGAGATGGTTCCTGTTGTGCATAAATGAAGTGCTGCACATTATCGTGCATGTAGCAGAGGCAAGGAATCATCTGCACCACAAGAATTCGTTGAGTATTGCTATGACACCTTAGGATGTCAATGTTAACAGTGTGACCTGGGGGATGAATTCATGGAGCACAGTCCAGAGAATGGCAAATAAAAGAATCAGCATGCTCTTGGTTGTATCTTCCTTAGTCTTGGAGACTGGAGCACACCACCTTGAAGACTGCTGTTTGCACTCTGGGTTGTAACAGTAGACACAACTTACCTCACCAGTTATGATCCTCGATCTAAAGTTTGGATCACACAAGTTTGATTGAGATCCTCACAGACACGGTGTCGCTTCTGCTCAAGATTCAACGACACATTTCTGTTCCCCAAACAGAAAGTCTTTGGGTCTTAGCTCTAGACTCAAGTTGTAGGTCCATGGTGGAATTACAAACATGCCGTGCTAGTGGTAAAGCAAAAATGTGTAACTCAGGTGCTGATGATGATCAAGTGATGTTACTTGGAATAATCACTTATTAAGTTATTGCTGGAACCTGCAACATGCACATTACTGTACAGCACTCTGTCCATGCACAACAGGAACAGTCTCTGAAGTTGTTGATCTCATTTCACAAATGCTCCACTGTGCTCATCAGTTAAATGCTAACTGATTCTGACTGCTGTTTGGTGAGGAGCAGATAATGTACAGAGAGTTTCACAGGGCTTCTTTGCTTAAACCAGCTGCCTGCTGATGCTTAAAATGAGGCTGATGAGACCACAGGCTGGGGGCACTATAAAGTTTGGCAACTCTTCTATCTGGGTTAGTCTGTACCAGCTAACCCCTCAACATTACACGTAGTTTTATCTTTCACCTTGTCTGTTTTTCTCTATGTCTTCCTCTGTCTCATACGTGACTGGCCCTGCATGAAATTACTGATGACTAAGTACTTGTGTCATATCCAGTGACCTTCACAATATGCTGTTAATGGGAAGCAAAGGGAGACTGACTGGCATACAAATGAAAAAAAAAAAATCTTGCTTTCCTCACTCTCTCTGCATTAACATCACTCTGACACAAGGACGCAGACAGATATGAAGCATTTGCATTAGGTTTAACAGAGCAATGAAGTCTGATATTCATATCCAATCAGGTCAGTGTAGGAGTTTTTATAATTTGACATGAATTCTCATTCTATAGTTTAATATCTTCAAATATTTAATACATTATTATATTTTGTCCATGTCTGTTTTCTAAACACAGTGCATAAAAAGCTGTGTGAAACAGCCAACCCAACACCAAATTCAAACGCACATGTACACGCTTTCGTACATATGCACATAAACAAACATATACCCTAATGTTGTTTTCACGTGGCTCTGGCACACGGTTTTTACCACTAAACTACTGTGCCTTTTATGTGAAAGGTGTGAAGAAAAACAGCCACCTGATGAAAAAACAATAAACAATTTGTCTGCAATTTGCCCTCAATAATCCTGCTGAGCCCGGACTGTATTATTATTGTTTTCTTTTGGTCCATGGAGCACATCTTTGCCTGGCTCAGGCTCATTTGTGACTCTGAAGCACTATTTTTAGGAAAGTGCTCATTCAAAAACATTTTTTTTATTCTGTCTTTGGGCAAAAAGTGGAGTTACACGACAATGTAGGTCATTTTACTCAGAAGGACTGTTGTAATCTTACAAGAGTGTTTTTAATTTTTTAGAAAACACTTCTGTCTCGTGTGGAAGGATCATTTATGAATATCAGAGATGGAAGAGAAAGGCCATGAATGACATCAAAGCTGTGACTGACGTAGACAGAAAAAAAGGGAAAAGGGAAGCAGACAAACGCAGGTGAGGAGCTGGCTGATTAAAATCTCTTGTATTCCGGCTGATGATGAGCAGATGGAAACAGAAACGTGTCCTTCTATGAGGAATTCATACCCACAAATGGGCACAAACAGCCAGATGTGAAAGCTATAAAATAAATTAATTTCTCCTGGCAGACCGAGTGGCACTTTGTTCACAGGGCAGGTTGTGTCTGGCCTCTAAGAATTTGACCCACATTCGGTACTTCAACAACACACAGGTGTTCATGCTGTTCCTATCTCACTCCTCTTTTCCTCTTTGTGCTCGTTCCTTTCATCCCAGATGAGCCTGCTATGTAAAAAGAGGGATGACTAATGAGAATTAGTCCTCTCACTCAGGTGAAGGTGATTCAGAAAGCAGTGAGGTGCCAGAGAAAATACTGACACTGGCATAAATGTTCAGCTGTTTCATCCGAAGTCGGTCTGCTCAGGGAATATTTTGTTCCACGCCAAATAAAAGCTTTGATGAAATAAAAATCTGCAGAGGCGCTGGAGCAGTGGACCGTTTGTTCAATTTAAATTCAGCCGTACTTTCTGCAAGCTTCAGTATGAATAGAAAGTTAAAAATCCCCACCTAGACAACATTATCTGTTTGAACTCGAGCACCCAAAGGGGCTTTACTGTAACTTGCTTTGACACAGGTGACCTGTTTGCATATGAGGAATTCATACCACATGCTGTTCACATTTTGAGGAAACAGAGTGTCCTTGTGTGTGTGCGAAAGCTGCCCGTTTGTCTCCTGAGCTTTCATTACTCAGCTGCTATGTGTGTGTGTGTGTATTAGTGTGTCTCAAATCCTAATATGAATGAAATCTGACATGCACGTGGCGACACACATTTTTCCAGGATCTTGCACACAATACAGCCTTGTTTTATACCTGCAGTCACGTTCCAGAGGTCTGTCAATAGACAGCTGCTGTTTCCCTTAATAAATTTAACATGTGCCACTTAATATAATAACTGGTATTGATGGGATTTTAAAATAATACTAGGAGCTGCTGAGCACTGTTACATCAAAATCTCTTTAACAAGAAATTCATGGATTTAATCAGCTTTGCAAAACAGCACTATTTGTTTCTGTTAAGACATCTTGTCATATTATTCTGGTAAATATCACTCCCAGACAGCAGAATAGATGATTATATCATTTGTACACTGACAGTCAGAAGATTATTCATGTGTTTTTACAGTTTTCTGGAGATATTTTCCAGCATTCAGGGTTTAGTAACAATCACATTTCTTCATAGTGAAGACAGAATTGAAAGGTGTGGGTGGTGAAAGACTGAACTGGGTACTGAAATCTATTTCTGCTCATTCTGTTCTTCTTTGTGTCTCATGCTCTGTCTGTGTCTGGCTGTCTCTCTGGCTGGTGCTCAATTCTGGGTTCACAAACCATCATCTATCTGGTCTCATCCAAGTCCTCACACCACATCATGATTTCTCTTTTGGTCTGTGGGGTTAAATTCACTCATTTTTGACATATGAACTTTATCTATACCTATGTTTTAGTATAAAAATGATATTATGTTGTCTTGAAGCAAAAAAACATTCCCTGTATTTTAAAATAGAACTTCTAAAACCCGATTATAATAATTAAAATGTGGGTTAGATGCAAATGGTGGGTGGCAAACCTTCTTTCATGTTGTCTGCGTTAAGAGCTCTATTCTCATTTGTTGGCAGAAATCACAATAAAGACTATTTGTAAGCAGGCAGACGCTATATATCCTGTCCTAAGCCAGCTACCGATTTGGCCAATAATAGGCCGGCACATTTAGCTGAGAGGCTGGCGGTGGGAAATGAGAAGACAACTGCATATTAAATCTAGGTAATAACTTATGCCTTTAAATTAACAGCTTGACTGACCACTTTCTTGTCTAATACTGTGGAAAATTTAAACTCAGCACATACAGGCAGGCAGTATATGCAGTGGATGTTAAGGGACATCTGCTGAGGAGTAGAAAATCTGGCTTCACGAAAGTCTTTGATGCCTCAAAACACACTAGATCTGACAGGGATAGCAGACCTCCCATCTCTCCATGGCAGTGTCACTTCCTCCGTCTGCCCAAGAGAGGCTGCCAGTTCAGCATAATGCTCCAACCAGCAGCCTGGACCTCCCACTCATTTCTGCTGCCGTTCTGCTGAAGGGACACCAGGCACAGCATCTCTGATTTACTGTGACTGGTGAACTTACAGTACCGTATGTACACTGTGTACCACCAAAACCAAATCTACTTATACACACATATACTAATCTGAAAGTTTTGCTTGTACAAACTCACAGAAATACTCTGGATTGTGAAGATTTTTTTTCTTTTTAAAGCTAAAGTTAATACAACGCTGTTTCCACAGGTCACTTTCAGGGTCATCTGCAAACCTATAAGCAGACTGACCTTTCTCTTTCAGAGCAGTAGTTCATGCTCTCTGTCTGCCTGGGATGGCTGTAACTTTCCTAACAGAGGGGGGCTGTCTCCCAGAAGACCAAGGTCAAGAGATTTGCTGAACTTTGCCACAGAGTCAACAAGCACACAAACTATCTGTCTGTTAAAAGGAAGTGCATGTGACCTAAGTAGAAACAACTTGTCTTAGGTTAATTTAGGTAAGCATTCTTTTTTGTTGAATATCAAATACCTAAAGGAAGTCTTTTATATGTGTGAAAGAGTAGAGAGTTACTTCTTTTGGACACAGTAATTCTTTTTGCTCTGATTAGTTAAACAACTTTAAGAATTGCTCTGTCACCACACAGTGTTCTCACATGCAATACTTTAAAACACATTCTTCAGTAAATGCCCCTGTGTTTACTGACATTCAGGTCTTCTTCAACATCCTCTATTCAGGAGTTAATCAGCTCACCTCTGTGGATTCAATTTACTCTAAATTGCAGCAACATGAAATTGAATTGATAACTTTAAGATGAGCCAGATCATATCATCTGAATTGAACACTTGTAAAAAGAAAAAATACCTCAGTTCCTCTGGGGCAAAAGATGTGAGTGCACACTGTTTTGGATTAAAGAAGGGGATATATGAAATGATTTTATTTGTGTACTTTAATGTGATTTAGTTTGATTTAGTTTTTCTGCAGTGACACACAGTTTTGGCTGAAATCTAGAAAGAAGACACAAGAGGACATATTCATTCTATGACTAAATTAGAGATGCAGCAATGTAATTTAATGTGAGTTATATGCCACTTTCACTACCTGAATCTGTATATCTGCTGATACACATACTGATGCTCTTTTTTGTTTATTATTATCATTATAATAATACAATTATTATTATTATTATTATTATTATTATTATTATTATTATAATATTATTATTATTATTATTTTTTAGTAGCAGTAGTAGTAGTGGTAGTGTAAGGTTAGATAAAGCTGGAGTAAATCAAACAACAGGTCTAATTGAAGAGCCAAAAATACACAAAAATGCATTTTATTCAAACATATTCCTATGCAACCTCTTTGAGCTGTTGGCTACAAATGACACACCAACAAGGCTACAGAATAGGCTATATAGACAAGTGCAAAGCTCTACATTATCATCTGGCAGAGAAAATTACATTCATGAACTCAAAAGTGAGCAAATTATAAAGAGTCCAGTGGAAAACTTAGATTTGCTCCGGTCACAGTGATTTTTTTCAAATAACAGGGCATGGACAATACAGAGAGATAATTATCTACACAACCATTAAACAACAACTATTAATTCTGAATCAGTGTGTAAAGTTCGCTATATGACAAGTTAATCACTTCAGTGTCAGCATCCAATGCCCACACTGGATCTGATGGGTCCCAACTCTGCAGCAAATCTCAAACATTTCAGAACAAATGCTCATGCCTGCATGTCTGCATGCCTGCATGCATGCAACACATACACATGCACATCTACACACCAGGGCCACGGTTAATGCAGCGTTGGTATTTGGCTATTCTTGAAACTGCGTGCTGCTGTGCTTCCAGATATTTGTGTTACATAACTTTGGTCATTATACTGTATATGGCTATGGCTGCAGGGTAAGTTTGATTCATCAATGCCAGTTTGACTGCAGCTGGTCTCATAAAAGTCTATGCCAGCTCTTTGGTTTGGACTGCAGGCCTCTGTATCAGAGGTCACAAGAAGATCATATTGTGTTGCTGTTTTGTTTTTTGTCATTTTCACTCTGCCTGCCTATAAAGTTCCTTTTGATTTTTGTAACCCAGCAAGGCTGAGTGGCTGAGTGTTTTACACAGGCATTATTTACCATAAAATAGGCTGCAGTCTATAGCTTTACATTCTTTAATGAGGCAAAACATGAATCCCTTCTTTGCAAACTTCCTATTTGTGCTTTAACTGTTCTTGCTTTGAATTTTTCACAACTTGAAATTCACAGTTTCTCATATTTCTTCTTTCCTAAATTTTCAAGTGAAATCAGTTTCATATTTTTTAAGGCAGCAAAGAGACAGTGAAGTTGCAGAGTCATGCTTCATTTTATATGTATGCCTGCAGCAGCTACATCAAATGGTTATTCATAAGGTTTGTAACACTGACAGAAAGAGGAATATTAAAATTCAGACATGGTTACAATGAAAAACAGTCAGTATCAACTTGATGAAATTGCTATCAGTAAAACAAGTCCAGTCCAGTGATAAGATCATTTATAACAGCTAAACCTACAACGACATACACGTACTTACAATCTTAAGAAAAAGTCTATGAAATGGGACAGGCTTTTGCATGCACACAAAGAAAAATAAATAGTGGTTGGTATTTTGTACTGTTCTAAAGCAGCATCTTTTATAATTTCATGAATGTGAACTAATTTTGTTAGTCTGTAGATGACCTCTACCCATATTTCCACTTATTATGTCCATCCATCTATAACTGATAGCTCTTATGGAACAGTTGACCTACTGCAGGACTGTTAATTGCATGACTGCACACTGTGATACTGTAGAAAATCCAATGATTAAAAAGAGAATTGAATTGCCGTTAAATATCACATCACTCTCTTTACATTTTTCACTCTGTCTCTCTCTGAATGTTTACCTCTCTGTTGAACAACCTTTCCTCCTCTCCTCTCCCACTCTTTTTCAATAACATCCCTCCTATGATTCATCTAATCATCTATTTACCTTTGTTTGGCCATCTGTCCTTTATCTTTCTCACACGCTCTGCTCTTTGAAGTTGTATCTCTCATCCTAACACACTGACATACATTTTTGAATTGATGACCTACATTCACATCCCTCGGCTTCCATCACTCACTGCAACAACATCCCCTCCTCTGCTCTTCATTATCTCTCTGTCTCCCTCTCTCATCCTCGTCTCCTTTCACACGTCGCTGCTGCTATTCAGTCATCCATTCATTATTTGTATGTGTCTTTTTATTTGTTCACTATATTATTGTTTTTCTCCTCTGACTTTCCTCGCTTCTGTTTGTGAGAGTGTGTGTGTGTGTGTATGTGTGTTTGCTGTATTTGCTTTTGTATATCCCTTATTTGTTTGTACGTTTTTTTCTAGCACCTGTATCCAAATCACTTTGGACAGATTCAGCATGTCTGGACATGATTATAGGCATTTTTTCCCTCTAATGGTGGGGACAAAACTCACATCCTTTATTTAAATTATATTATCTCCACAATTCACAATTATCCTATAAGCCAAACGATGAGACTGGACATTAATGTTAAGAGGTTGCTGTTGTATTATGTTGAAGATCCTAATGAATTTAATCTTTTTAACAAAGTAGGAAACGTCATCTTTACATATCATATTGGTTTATAATTTGAAAATATGGGGCCAGTTAACAGTTTCCTGTGTGTAAAAAAGGGTTAAAGATATACTTTAAAGCTGAGTCACATAATGTAGCAATTTTAGTCTTAACTGAGGTTTTCAACAGTTTCACCATAAATGTCTCATGACTTTTTCGAACCTCATTGCATGCACCTGGTGCCCTATTTATTTTATTTTGTGTTCCTGCCCCTCAGACAGCCTGAGCAGGGGCAAAAAGGAGAAAAATAACTGAAAGCAAAGTATTGATCTGAGTAACAGTCTGTCCACAGATTTTCAGTTATCATTAATATCAGCTGCATCAATGAATAATCATCAATAGGTTTTACATGCAACATGTGAGCAAACCTTACCCAGAGCCCTACTTATCACCCTGTCTTGCAATGCTTGTGCACTATCGGATAAAACTGGTGTTATAAAATTGTCAGCAAAAATTGGCTTTCCATAACATTAAATGAAAAAGTTGATGAGAAAACTACCTGTTTAATCACTATAACACTCTTGTGGCCATGATAGTCGTTAAATAAGGCTCTAATGGCAAAATAAGATAAAAATATGACTTATGCCGCTTGTAAATAAAAAAATATTTTCTTCCTTATTATTACATTTTTATCTCCCTTTCTCTGTCGTGGGATTTGTGTGACCATTGGGGGTCTCCCTTCTCTGTAAATGTCCCATCATGTCTGACTGAAGCCATGAAGATCATTAACATAAAAGTCCCTTCTGCCTGAATGATAAAAAACCACCACTTTCACAGATAGAAGCATTAAGTATTCTGTCTCTGAAAGAGGCTTAAAATTGCAATATTTTCTGTGTATTTTCTGTTGTCTCACTCATTTAACCAACTCATATTGATGTGTATTTTTTTTTCACAGAATGTACTTGCAATAGTGACAATAATTTATCATGAGAGAGAATTATTTTGTTTTTTTTGGGAGATTACGTGTCTCTGGGTCAGTAATTGGGAGACTGCAGTCCACCTCAATTCCACATACTGCAGGCATCCTACCTGCACACTGGTCAGAGATGGAAGTGAAATTTGAACTAAAATCTAAGCTCTAAAATCTAACTTCAGAGTCCTGTGAGTAACACAGGTGCTACATTTATATTTTCCTTTTTTCTGTCTATGACTGTAGCCCTCCTCTCACAGAGGGTTGGGTTTTGTCTTCTTAAATCCAGACCCTTAGCAACTGGTGTGCAGCGGAAATGCTGTTTCAGAAATAGCATTGGTAATCACAGTATGGTGGCTTCACACTCTCACCTCACACTGTGTTAATCTGCAGGAGATCAAATAAATCATAAACTGATGAAGATGGAGATGCTGTAACAATGCAAATCGACACACCTCTTCCACTGCTGTCTGTAATGACACCTTATGACAGCAGTGCAGGCTGTTTGGGAAGCATAGGTCTTCTGTTAAATTTATTGTTTGGTGCAAATATATTACCTCTGAGACTTTTAATTGTGTGAGCAAATAATTGTCTGTATTTTTCCCAAGGTTCCCAAAGAATAAACGTAAAAATGTAGCCTCACAATTGTTCTATGTACATTTATGAATGACAGCCTGTGAACAAGCAAGTCTCCTCAAGTCTGTTCAGTGCATGCTGGGATATAATCTCTCTCAACCTCTTAAAACTATAAAGAAAGTTAAATACTTCTTCATTCATGTTCGTTTTTTCTATAACAAAGCACCATTCATTCCTCACTCACAGAACAGGCAGCCACACCGTCTAACAGCCAGTGAACGTGATGCAGCATACCACAAATGAAAAAGGGCCTCTGTCATCACATGTGCTGCACACATGCACTGAACGTGATAAGAAACAAGAGGGGGAGAAAAAGATATTTTTGCCTTTCAACCTCCACCTGTATGTTCCTCCTGACTGCATCTTTTACGAACAGTTTATTATGAAGGCAATTTTTTTTTCTGTTAATCTCTTTCCTTACTCCTTTCTTTTTCAATAAATAAATCCTTTTCTATCTTCTGTCTTATTTTGTCCTCTCTTCTACTATATTTCCTTTTCCTTTTCTCTTTGTTTTTTCTGTTTACTTTCTTTCTCATCTCCTGATTTTCTTGTTTTGGGTTTCTATTTCTTATCTCTATATCCTTTTTCTATCTCTTTTGCCTCCCTCTATCACTGTGTATCTCTGTGTGCACTAAATGGCTGCTGACTGATGCCTCTGTACAGCAGGTGATCAATCAGCCCTCTATTTTCCTGCACACAGGGTGCCGGGGTGCCACAGCAGGCGGCCATGACACGTGCTTGTGCCCTCCCCTACTGAAGCGCGTGTGCTCACAAATGTACAATCCCTGTCTCCACTGCTGAGCTATATGTGTGTCCTCTACACTGTGCTTTTCACTACCTTATGATTGTATCCCATAATACCATTTTATCCTATTTAGGCAGAATTTTTTAATTCTACATTTTCAACTATCATTGATCTCTTTTAATTATGCAATTCTGAAAAAGTATCACAATTTTGCTGCCACTAATAACACAGAGCACAGACTACCTGTAGTGAAGCTAACTTTTGACGTATTAAAACAATGAAATAAATAAAAATTGATTGAATTTTGACAATGTATCTAAACCACTGAATGGAGTTTCATTCTCATCTGAAAATGTTAAGTGCACATAATATTTGAATTAACCTTTATTACTTTGGGTTTGATTAGAAAAGATTTGCTGTGTACACTACTGGTCAGTTCATTTAAATTTTTTATAACTTATTTTATGTCACCAAGATGAGGCTTTGATTTTTTTTTTAATTATGCATGTTCAGTATGTCAAACTAGCCAATACCAAGCTGTGACTTTCATTTTCTTGCACATCACATCACTAGTGTGTTTGTAAAACATTGGAAACAGTTTCTCTGCAGCTAGCAAGCTACAGACAATGTAACATGAGTAATTTTCAAAGACTGATTTCAGACAGGCTTAATACATTTTGTTTGCTGTTCTGCTTCATTTCTCCCTAATGCCTATCTCAGCATGTCTCTGATTTCATATCGCCATCAATATCTCTGGTGTTACAGAGCCTCAATTATGCCTTTTATTTGACCTCCAAATGGACTATGGATGCTATTAATTGCATGAACAAACTATTGCAAATCCGACTGATGTTTTACTGTTGTCACATGTAAAAGTTGTGCTGCTCTATGTGGGTCTAGAAAATGAAGATTAAGAATTTCCAGAGTAAGAATGTTAAACAGTCAAATGGAAAGAAGAATCTCATATTTCACAAAAGAATGTACAGCATGATAGTGTTAAGTTTATTAACAATCAGGTCAGTGGAAATCATCTCAGTCCTGTTTTTCTCTCTTCTCGATCTGCAAGGTGAATGACAGTATGAAAGCATAAAAAGAACATTTATCAAAGCTTGGCTTACTCTCAGTTTTGTTGGTATGCTGCTAAATTTTGCACCACTTTATCACCTTCTCTAGTCTCCTGAGGTGATGTGTTCTCATAGCAGTACGATAATATTTAATGTTTCAGCTGTCAGGGTGAGAGGCTAAAAATACACTTATGCAAACAAGATGATCTCATGACTGTACCAGCAAATACAATACTCTTCTCAGGGATGGCCATCAGCTCTACTTCAGCTAGGTACAGGGATCTGTCTGAAGTACTATGAACAAGTTTTATGACACATAGATGCATTCAAATGATATTAGAACCATCTAGTATTGATTCCACAGCTAATTTGTCTGAAAATGCACAATATCAAGTGTTGATCTTTCATGTTTTTGAGTATCTTCAGATCTATATTGTTATTAGAATAGAACAGAATGATATCAGTTAAAATCCAGGATTACTGTGGGATCTTTCCATAAGATAAATTCTATACTTTTAATGGCAGAGAAAAGGGAGAAAGGAGGCAGTATATGTAAGAAAGAAATAGAGAAAGGACCGGCACATATTTTCAAATTCACACATACTTTTTAACTTACACAGATTTTACACTTTGCTTTTTCCTGCAATTTCCTATCTGTCAGTTTTGAGCAATATTAGTCTGACTCTGATTCAACTTTTAAAAGGTAATAAAGGAAAGATGTCTGTCAATCTGTCAATCTTAAGTCACTTTCAGTACACAAAGGACTCTGTAAAATTCAGAACAAGTTTTTTGTTATCACTGTTATTCACACCCCACCTGAAAGGAAGTTAAAAAGAACACTAGGTCTGACCTGGAAGTGTCATCCTGTCCTCCTCCTATCTGTGGCTTTGTGAGGCTTGTTAGCCAAAAACTGAGAACAGATTCAACACTGAGCACAAAAAATCAGGGGCTGTGCTCAGCTCTGCAGATGAGAATCTTCCCTTTTACTTTATTGAAGCCTGAATTTTTAGTCTGATAAGAACTTGAATGTGTATTGTGCCCACACAACGGATTCAGTCAAGAATTCAGCTTCATACATCCACAATAATTCTGTGCGTCCCTGTGGTCCAGAACGCAACCCTGCAGCTCATTACAGCCATTTTTGGTCACTGCTGTCACCATAAATCCTGACCAGCAATCTGCCATCAGTTCAGCTTGTACATTACCCCCTGCTTGCTGTTTCTGTGTACAGTAACTGGAAGCCCTGGCTGACTGCCAGCTCCACCTGCCACATCAAATAGTCCCCAGCCTCACAGAGTAATTCATATCCTGCATTTTTACAGTTGCATAACTATTTTTTCATAACTGCTTCTGCATTTTGTGCACATTCCTATTCAGCTTGGCTCCCAGGGGGAATGTTGGGGAATACCAGAGGAATAAAATAAACACAAAATAAATAAATAACATCTATTGTCAAATTGTCAGTGGTTGCGTGATACCTCAGTGTCCCATTTTCTTTTATATGCTTCCCTATTTTTGCTTCTAGTGTTGAAAGTGCTGATGATTTATGCTTTGTTAAACTGATGCGTGATTCAGAAAGCTGCACAGCTTCTGGGAGTAAAGAAGGAATGACAGGATAATGAGTGAATATCGAAGAAAAAAGAAAGAAAAGACAACAAAAAGAGTTTTAAGAATCAAAAGACCTACAACTAAGAGTCTTTTTAAACAAATACTGTAGCTTGCTTGGTGCATGCAGTGCAAACAAATAATGCGTGTGCCAATTTGGTTTGCCTTTTTGTCTATTTACACAGTTGTTGTTCGGCAGTCTGTTGCTAATTAAACCATTATTAAAAAATCAAACGGAGACCTTAAATGTAAAAGTTGGTACCAGCAAATATTTGGCATTTCTGGTTGAAAACTATAAAAATAATTAATCAATTACAAAAACTGTTGCAGAACAACAACCTCAGTTGTGTTAAGCTTGTGAACAAATCAGTTCAATGGCACAACACTCTCCACCAACAACTAGTCATACCAGACGCCTGATCATTATCCTGTTTCTGCTTGTCCATCATATTTAATGACATATTACATCCAGTCACTGTCTCTACTAATATGGCTCATACTGTAATCTGTTTCTATTCAGCACCAGAAAAGTTAAACAAACATATGAGGCAAAACAATATACACTATGACTTGCTACTGTGTCAGTAACTGCAATAAACTGCTTAGATTTGACCCCAAAGGTTAATGTAATACTGAAGATACAACATGACGGTTAGCACATCAGTCATCGTCAGTCCTCATTAGCTCATCAGTCCAAGTAACTTTAGAACGAAAACTACAAACTCCTAAATTGTTGACAAGGGGATTTTGGGCATTATGTATTTTCTTTACCTTTGAGAAAAACACAAAATAATATAAAAGGTTCCCTACTAACTTTCACTGACTTTCAGGGAATTCCACCTCACCCCTCCACTTAGTTTGATTCATTTGATTGATTTCGGGAATCAAACTAACAGTGTGGAATGTGGTCTGCTCGCTAATGGAGAGAAATGCAGTTACCAGCCACTGGAAGAGGATTTATGACCAGGTCCCGGTGGTGTCCTGTGGAGGGCACAGTAAGAATATGTGGTGTCAGTCTCCATCTGGCACAGGTTCACACCACACTGCACTTTCGTGAGCTCCATCATATAAAAACTGTTCATCCAGAGTTCATGTGGGGTATAGAGCAAATGTGTTGTGCCAAAGGTCTGTCCTGAGGGACGCATGGTACTTTATACCCTGTGCCTAATTTCATGATGGCTTCATTGGATGACTGCTAATATGCAGTGATGCCAGGGTGAACATCAGGTCACAGGATTGACTCAGAGAGGTTTCCAAAAGCCTATGACTGTGGATGTTAATTGGTGCTATACTCAGCCAGGGGCGGTTCACTGGCTGCAGTGTAATTGGAAAAAAGTGAAGGGTTGGCCAGACTGGTCACTCCTTTTTCTTTTCCTGTGTCCATCTTTTTCATAATTAACTTGCACTCAGTCACTACTTCACATGCACAATTTGACGCGAAGGCAATGGAGACACAAGAGAGAAAGAGTGCATCAGAAAGAAGGAGAAAAAGACATGAAGAGGCACTTTCAATTCAACAGGAAGGAAATATGCCTACAGTTTCCAAGGTGATAATGAAGTGGAAATTATGGTATGTCACTCTCCCCCACGCTGTATTAATAACGGGCCATTTTTATTTCAGAATCTCTCATTCTTTGTATCTAGTACTATTTTATTCTAATCTTGATGCCTAATACTGCATGATAATGTATGAGAAGAAATTATTAAGTTTGGGCATGAAAGAATTAATTAAAGCCTTAGAAAAAACATTGAATACTAAAAGCAAGGACAATAAATTCAAACCTTTGTACTTGAACAAAGAGTGCTGTTTGTCTAAATATGAATGCGGACTGCGCACGTGTTCACATGGACTTAGTACACAAGTCAGTGACGACTGACTTAAAAAAAGACAAACCTTGAGCATGTACGACTGTCAAGTGCACGTGTGGTATGAACAGAACACCTTACTCCTCTCTCCTTCCAACTGAATACATGCAGACAGGATATAGATTGCATCTGCTGTTCATAAGGGTCTATGAAACTCAAAAGATGTACAATTTTTACCGCCGGTTTTTCCTATAAAAATATACATGTGCCATTTGACCATCTATAAAGTGTACTCTCCAAAGTGTCTTTAAAAAATACATCTATATGTGAATTACATGCTTAACATAAAAAAACAAAAGCAAAACAAAACAAAACGTGTCCTCATTTAAATTTGGAAGTGCACATATAAACTGGAGGACTGACAGGAGGGGGGAGTAAAAGCAATGCTGGAGGCTGCATTGGTTCAGGTACATTGCTTAAGGTAAGAGTAAGACATGAAATACAATCCAGGAGGTCCAGTTTGGGTGACAAATATGCAACCAAGAGAGCTTCTCAGCTGCTTCCCCAAAAAATATGGTTTAAGAATTTCCTAAAAATTGCTAAAATTACCCACTTTGTCAGTTGAATTCTTGTCCTCTCTCTTGACAGTCACCAAGCGAACACTGCTGCTTGACCGCCTTCTTGCCTATCTGTCACACCACCACCAAAAAACCCCTCCTCCTCCTCTAATGAGAGGATTGATATATCACTTTGATAAGTCTGTTAACATTGATATGAGATGTAGGAAATGACCAAGTGGTACATACGTGTGGTTTGCAGGAACTTTTTTGGTAAATGGTAAAATCAATATATTTCAATAGCTAACACCATGCTGGAAATAAATACAAATCCAATTATTTTTTCCATATAAAATATATGCAGAGATCACTTTTTTCAAAGATTGGGTACCATGTACCAAACTACTGACACATGTTTGATGAAACAAAAGACAGTTTCAAGGATGGAGGAATGAGGAGAGTGTGAGGGTACTGTAGGTAAAGAACTTAATATGGCATTTTTTTTTCTGGCATGAAAGTCAGCTCAACTCAAAAACCTCTAGTACATAAATATAAGTACAATACATACAAAGACTTAAAAGACTTGTTGATATATGTATACATCTATGAATAAGAGCACTGTTGGAAAGAAACACACAGTGAATTCTAAAGACACCAGAGGGAAGCTTAAGAGATTGTGGCCTTGAGAAATGTCTGGCCCAGATTCAATGCAACATGTATCAATCGTGCTTTATTCAATACTGGTTCATAGAGCCACACAACACAGAGTCAAAATGGCAAAACTTTATCAAAACAATCACTTAAATTAGAGAAAAGCCTACATTTTATTTTCCAATTTTAAGCACTACAGATGTTTTCCTGTGCCTCTCTTTTTTCTTTTACCTTCACTCAGGTCCTTCTAGCTGTGAGGCAGCAGTGCTATCCACTGCACCACCATACTTCCCTGTATCAGTCATTCAGTCCAATTATTTGAGGATGTAACTAAAACCATAGGTGGGTTAATCAGTTGGTCGATTAATAAAAAAATTATGAGCTCTTCCTCGTTTTTTCTCTTTGCATATTAAAGAAGAGGTGAAATAAGAATTTTCCACTTTCCCGACATTTTACAGACTAAACCACTAACTTCATTAATGGCCCTGAACAGGTTACAGGTTACATTAAACTATGCCTTACACACTAAGCTTTTCCACATAGTTAGTTACAACAGTAGTTAGCACTCTCTTAATGACAAAGTTTCTTGGGGATGAGTTTATAATTGTTCTTTTATAAACTGCAGGCACCAAAAGTAAAATCTACTTGAACCTGTACAAATCAGAGCAGAAGGTGTCATGTTTCACTGTCGGTGAAGTATTTTATTTTCTCCCTCATGTTTCATGTCTTGTCTTCCTGTTTTATTTTGTGAGCACTCACCCCTGTCTGTTCCAGGTTCCTGTCTGCCCTGCCCCCTCCTCATCTGTGTGCACCTGATCCCTGATTGTATCTCCCACACCTGTGCCTAATCACTCCCAATCAATCCCGCACATATTCCCCTTTGTGTCTTGTCTCATCGCCAGTTCGTTGATGTTCACAGCTCACGTTCCAGCATTCTTTCATAGTCATAGTCATAGCCTTCTTGTATTTTGAACCTTGCTTGTTTTTTCGACCTTGCCTTTTGCCTCACGATTTGGATACCTTTGCCTGGTTTGACTGCCTTTCCGTGTACCGACCATTGCTTGTAATAAACCTTGTTTTGCTGAGTCAACCGAGCCGAGTTGTGCATTTGAGTCCTAACATCCTGAGCTAAGTTCATGACAGAAGGTGTGAAACTATTCAGAACATCATGAGAACAACAACAAAAGACACTGTTGCCCCAATGATTTATTGACCCAAGTACCTTTGGTGACAAAAGCTTTGGACTAAAGAAAGCTGAGATATAAATATCTGCATATTTACTTGATTTTTTTATCACACAACTGATTTACACCCAACTTATACATTCCAGTCTCAGAGCTTTGAAGAGCTTTGTGAGGCCATGCATTCAGAAAATCCCCAAATCCTCACAGTCAGAATCTCAAGTGCTGGCTTCCTTTGCTGTAGGGCCTTGATGGCTGTACAGTCACACATGCACATACAGCACTGTAAGTCTGTTCCAAAGGGGTTTGGGGGAAATCTGGAGGATCACCTTGAGATCAATAGACTTCAACTACAATGTAATCTCATGTGCTCCACCGAGCTTCAGACTAGTACGAGCTGTCTTTCCCTTGGCTAATCCATTGCTATTGGCAAGAGGATAACTTAGAAATCCTTTTAAGCAGCACTCAATGTATCTCCAAAATGGCAACTTCTCAGTCTTATCTTTAGGATCCTGCAAGCTTAGAAAAATAATTTTACATAGAGATTTCTACATTTCTACTTTTTGGTTTGTGACTAAAGCAGATTAAAATAAACATTATAAGTGGGATGTTTTTAATTTTCATGTCCAGGGATTTTTTAATAAAAATGTCCAATTTTTATATTCCATCCTTTTTACATTTTGTATTTTTATACAGTGTACCATACTTCTGAAGTGAGTTTGTGTTTTTTATCTTATTTGTCATTTCTGTGTTTTTTGTTTTTTTTTTTTGGCCAGCAGCAAAGATCGACGCATAGCAGTGTCTGTTGGTCAGTCCCACACTTATTGACACTATGGACTCTGATTTTGAAACATTGATTTATAAATATATAATATATAATATAAATTACCATGATCCTCCACCAAGCCAGCTAATGCTTTACACCGTGACTGGTTTCAAAGATGGAAATATGTTGCAAGTGACAATTTCAACTCAAGCAACCTCAGTTTCAGAGCAAGGCGTGATATAGCCATGAACCTCTCACCCTGATGATAAATTAGAGTTGAGTAAATAAGGCTTGAATCTAGTGTGAAGGGTAACTGATTTGCAAGTAAGGTGAACAGCTCAGTTCTGTTTTAGACCATACATATTATTAAGCTTCTCTGATTAGAGGTAATCAGACTCTAATCAGACCTGTAACAGCAGGAATGTTGTTAGTCCCTGACCACAGGAACCGTGAGATGCAGCAGAGTAAAGGAAAGACAACACAAATGTGAAGACATTTACTGGTTTGAGATGTTCTCTGTGGTCTCTTATTGAGGAATATTGAATTTCTTTCTGTCACAGCTTGTTACATCACAACTGTTGTGGTTGACAATTTCAACAAAGTTGTAAAGAACAGAGCAGGTGGATGTGACACATGTTGTGTTTGTATACTTTCATGCAGTGCAACCCAGCAGTAGCAAAGTAGTTACCAGAAGCTATGTGTAGCCTTCAAAATGTCTGATTTGAGTGAGTGCAAGGTCTCAAAGTTAAACTACAACTCTTTACTGAGACCTTTTTTTAAAACCTCTCATCATAAAGTATGGGTGAAGAATGAGTCAGTGTGGGAATAGTTGTCCCTCTAAATAAAGAGTGAAAAAACTTTTTTCCCAGTCTATTTAATTTCAATATTAAGCCTTCACATGCATGCCCTTGTCTCCCTGCTCTTTGTTCACTCAATCAATCAAATTATCCCTTTAAACCTGAATATGGCTGCACATCATGCTGATTGTCATTACTCTTCTTTCTCTAAGCTCGGTTGGAGAACAGTTACATAACATGTTTTTCACTTGTTGTATTTACCTTTTCTCACTGTCCCTTAAAATCTTCTCTACAAAGAAACTTTTGATCAATTTGATTTATGTCCTGTTTATTCTCATTAAATCAAGCTAAAGGCTTCTCTGAAGCAGCAGCTGCACTGTGTAAAGTTGACTTCTTAATGAAGCGACACAGGAAAACAGCTGCAGGCTATTAATTTCTAATAAGTCATTAGTTGGTCTCATCCTTCAGAGAGTGACATTTTAATCTCCATTTGCAAAGTCAGTGGCAATCTACTGCACAGAAATGGTAAGCTATAGACTGCAGCTCACTGGAAGCATTTTTGGAAAACACAACTGATAATTCAGCTAACTTTGAGGAATGAAGCTGACAGACGTAATCAATTTATTTTAAAGTTAACCCATAGTTAACATGACCTAAGAGGTAAATATAAAGATGATTTCAATAAAGTGACTTGACATTCAGTGATTTGCTAAGAAAGCACCCTAGGTTTATTAATGCTAATAGATCATATATTTTTAATTTTAGCCCAAGTTATCATCCATTACAGCTACATTTCTATTTAAACGAAGATTATTCAAGATAATGTTTCAAAAAACTACTACAGAAATTAAAAGATAATGTTAGATTCATGAGATTCAGCTGAGTAGCTAAATGTGACAGGCTGAGAGAGGAAGACAGGTAGATGGAGCGAAATGACAGGTTAATCTGACCCACTCTGGGCTAGTCACTATTTGTTTTTTTTTCTCTATATTGGCCCAAATTCTGTAGTGGCCCACAGAGAAAACTTCTGGTACTCCAGATGACCCATCACTTGGCTGGAGACACTTAACATAGTTAACATGCAGCATGTCTTGATGAATTTATTGACTGTTCAGTACAATTTATTTATAGTGTGAAGATTTAATTAAGCCTTAGAATTTAGAGTGTGTATTTCTAGTGTCCTGAAAAATTCCAAAACAGAATAGCTTTTTACTTAAAGCATCTCATGTTATTTCTGACACCAATTTAATCAACTACTATTGCAGCTTAAGAGCTGTCATTTTGCACTTGATAAGTGGAAGACAGGCAAAGGATAATACATGATGAAAACTTTGTATCCTCATAATTAAGGGTATTGCCTCATGCTTGCACTAGTGTGACACACCAAACAGCAGATAATAACAGATTCTGTTTGCATGTTCATTCATATGGCTCACTGCTGTTCTCTGGCTGTTGTTGTTTTGCACCATTTGTTCTCATTATTGCACATGATCGCATCAGTGTTTATTCAGAAAGCATTAGTCTAAAACCCATGATTCAATATGTGGTGAAAGGAGGACCAGATTGCATTAGAGGACCGGGATCAATAGTCTCTGGAATACAGCAGAACCCCAGAGGAGGTGAGGCAGCTCTCACCACAAATAATGAGAGAATGACTTATAGGTTTTATGAGTTTCATCATTTTTTATGAGTTCAGAATGACCTCATTCTGAACGATAGGACCTTAGATCTTGACCCTCTATTTCATTAAGTTGGTTCTGTTTAATAGGAATGTGGTGTGTGATGTAAAGAAAGGAACCGGCTCTGTTCTCCGAGCCATTGCCTTTCTCCCTCTGACTTGTTTCTCTCTTGGTGTCTCTTTCTGAATCCTTTACTCTCTCTCTCTCCTGTGCTGAAAGCCCATGATGAGGCAAAAGCAGTACGAACCCGATCCCCTCGGCCTTGTGCTATTTCAGGGTTAAAATTACCATTGAATGCACTGGTGCTTCAACAAATTTACACCTAGTTGACCTTTATTGCTACCCTGATGTGTTAGTATCACATGCAGCTCCTGTAGGCCTTTTGGCAATAGAGACAGAACAAATAAACAGACTAACGCTGCTCGAGGTATTTGGCTTAGTACACACGCATGAAACCCCAACGGTCCCCATTATGTAAGTGAACTTGTTAAGTTGGTTAAGTTCATGCATACGTATTACTCATGCTCTATAAAGTCTTGAACACAGCCTCATTACAGAGAACTGGCCTTGCATAACAGAATCTAGTTCTGAACAAGATGTGTGATGGAGCCATTTATTAATGAACTTTTCATCTGTTTTATGGATTTTTCATTCTTGATTTCATTGTGTATTATCCACTTT
>JAPZDY010000021.1:13645346-13663491 GCA_029783645.1 Ctenochaetus hawaiiensis | reverse complement strand
CAGTTCAGTCTTATGCAGTGATTGGTGTGTAAGTGGGTGTACTAGTTGGAATAAGATGAAGAAGTTTCCTTGTATGTTTAAGGAAAAGAAGGCTACAGGCTGCAGGAGCCTCCTACCCGGACCGGCAGGAGTGAAGTGGAAGTTGTAGTTCACTGTGATTTGTTTTCTGCTTCAGGTTACGTCTGTTAGCTCGCCATCCACCTGGCCTCTGTACAAAACAGGACCACTCTTTTAAGTTCATGTGTACACATCATCGTTTCTTTTCCACTGCATACAAATCAAAATACTCATGCCTAATAAATAAAATAAATACCGAATGCATATGCAACAAAACTACACTACCCAGTAGTATTAGCTACGCGTAAGTCGCGACGCTAATTATCTCATTGACCCAGAGCAGCTTGACTAGCGCTACATACAATCATACAATCAAACACTTACCAGCTCGCATCACGCTCAAACTTCGGACACTCTAAGCGAAACAGTACGGCGGTAAGCGGCTCCTACAAATTAAAAGTTGTCATAATAAATAAAAAGCGACATATAACAAAAAACTCTTTCCAAACAATTCCAACGAACCTGCAGCAACTCCGTTCATTCCGTGGCTCGGCAGCAGCGAGCCCCCTCCTCCCTTCCCCCATATATACTGCTCTGATTGGCAGCTATCCGTCACAAGACGTGACGTGAGGTTAGGAGACAATACCTTACACCTGGGTTACATTATCTCGTAATTACGAGATCTTTTCTCATAATTACGAGATCTTTTCTCGTAATCATGAGATCCTGATGTTGTAATTACAAGATAAGGCGTCTAATTTTTTTTTATCCAGTGAATGCAATGCGCTTCCCTATCAAGCTCTCGCGGGCCACATGAAATGACGGGACGGGCCGGAGAAGGCCCACGGGCCTTGAGTTTGACACATGTGATGTAGAGGGTACACCATAAATCAGATTTCTGCACAGATACTTTGAATAGCAGAGTGAATAGCAGAGTGTTAACAAACACGTCCATTCTCTACACTGACCTAGATATGCTATGCTCATTAACCTTATGGAAAATGATTGCTGAAATGTCTTAGTAAATAAAAAAGGTCACAATTGTTATTTATCTTTCACCTGTACATTTGTGATGACAGGTGCACACTCAGCATAACTTCTCTTTTCTTCTGACCCACAATAAACAGTTACATTTTTTTGTACACATAAAGATTACTACTTTTAACAAAGGCAAAATGTTGTGTGATGATAAAAAAGGCAGTTAAGTTGTGATTGTATTCAAAACAATCACAGTAAAGTTACATTAACAATATGTAACATTTCCACTTTAAAATGTAAAAAAATGACAATTTTTAAATATACATTTTGTTTTTTTCATTTTTCTTGTGTACCCACATAATTTTAAAACAATTAAAACAGAGGAATCCCTTATTTTGTTATGTTGTTGTTGTTGTTGTTGTTTTGTAATGTGTAAGGCGCATAGTGTTTAAAAGGTGTAGCTGCTCTACTGCTTCTACTATAAATATTATCAAACAGCATCAAATGTTATTACAATTTAAGGACCATAATTTAAGAATTTAAGGATTCACTTCAGTGGATGTTTACTCTTAAGTTGGGAAAAAAAAGTGATTTTGTGAGTCATCCACCAAATGCGGAAATTCCACTATGTGCTGCTGACCCTCTCTGCAGATGTTTCCTTTCTCTGTTGTTATTGTTGTTCTCCCTCAGCACCCTGGGGTCTCTCCCACTCTGCTTGTGGCCAGCAAGCATACTAGTTATCTTAATAAACAGCCTTTATTAAAAGGGTCACCAGTAGTTTTAACTTGGAGTATATTTTTCAGTCTGTTTTCCACAACACTGCTGGTATATTAACCATTTTTTTTACCAAAGTCATTGGAAGTCATTGTCTTGACACCAGCTTGTGACTTCCTGAAATTTAAGAGGCACTTTTACTGTTTGACCATGCAGGAAGTCAGATTTTAGAAAAAGAAATGAGGCAGCCTGCTCACCTGCAAGAGCAAACTGGCTTTTGGCTGGTTGTAACCCCTTTCTGCTTTTTCTGGCTACAATAATGTAATAGAGGTATTTTAAGAAAAGAAACAGACAAATCTGCATTTTTCTGTATATATAAGAACGCAAAATTTTTTCTGCCTTGCATCTAAGCATCAACATTATTTATTTGTCAGTCTCCTTTGCATTATGTTTGGTATCAATAGAACCATATGTTTCCATTTATTACTGATGTCGTATATCAGTGAGGTTGTTAAACAAAACATTATTTTGTGAAAAGGTCTCAGTAAATGGGAAAATCTGTAATTTGCAGAAAATACCTGATATGACCTTCATTCTTTCTCCTTGTCGTCATCAGCTTACCCTGGATCTGCAGGCACCAATCATGTGGTATCTGTGCCTGACTGTACACACATGTACAATATATGAATGTGCGTGCATGTTCCCATGGAGAGGACATGTTGCCCTTTTCCTCCCTCACCGTTCTCTTATTCTCAAATATCACGTGCACGTGCACACACAGGCAAAGTGGTCTTGTGACAAACTGGGCTATGGTAATAAGGATCTCCTGTCCCTGTGGCAGTAAATACACAGCAGCTTCAGGTATTTATAGGACTAATGAATGATTTTCTGAGCATGGGAGCATGTACGTCTAAAGCCAGCATACCCTGATTTTGTTTGACTAACGAGGTGCTCTGATTTCTGTCAAGAATAGAAACAGGGACACACAAAGTGGTTCCACTGTTAGAAGGCTGCAATTTATAAGCTGAAACTCAAGGATATTCTCCAGTCACTTTTTCTCATTTTCTGAACTTTTTTTTTTATTTTACATCAGTTACAGCCATTTGAAAACTGGCTTTTTATTTGCACAGATATTCTCATCTTAAGTGGGAAGACATTTTTATGTAAAATATTCAAAAGCAACCACACAGACTTGCTTTCTTCTTTATAAACGGATGTTTTTGCAGTATAACCAAAGTGCTATTACATCAAGTGATTCTACTGTGGTTTCATAAATCCTGTTTGCACTATTCCCCATCTGTCGGACAAGAAATCAGAGAATGGAAAAATATTTGAATTGTCACTGACAGTAGTTAAAAAGCCATCTAAATACAGTACATTTGTTGCAAGTTTTTCTGTTTCTGACACTGAAAAAAAACTTTCATTCCTGCTACATCTCAAATAACTCTTGGGATGCTGAATATTATGCCTAGAACATACTTAGGTTAACTTTTATGCCTTGTACTTTGGATGCCTTGGCTGAGAAAGCTTTATTGAGACAGAAAAATAACTTGAGATGGTTTGGTATTTTTTTGGCCTTGGTGTGCATGCTTTGTTTTTGCTGTCTTCTTAGAGGTGCTGGCTCTGGGCACAGCAGGGTTTCCTTGGACATGTTTTTGGACGCAGCTGGAAGTGAACAGATCAATAAAAAGCTCATCACAAGATTTCTGGACTGTGACACGTGCAAAAACACATCAATTCAAACTCTGGAAAATTCCTAGAGATTTTCTGAAAGAAACTGCAAACCAAATAAGACTTTTTTTTTATGCTCCTATAAATTATATATGTGTATATGCAGCAATTTTGCAATAGTAAAATATATCTCAGTAGAATATAATCCTGCATGGCATCAACAAATTAGACAGATTAAATTGAATTCATGTTGAAAACATTAACAAAAAAAATACAGTGTTTCTATAATATACAAAAGAAAGCAACTGCAGCTAAAAGGCAGTTAAGCAACAAAATGGACTTTGTTAAAATTTGCATTAAAGTTATCAATGTGTGCAGCAACTATAAGATGAAGTGAGATAAAGGAAGATTGTCATTTCTGCCTGCAACACTGTTTTTAGCACACCTGTCGGTCTGCCTGTGTGTGATGTGTGTATCTGTATAACAGACTCAGCTTGAGGCAGTGGGAGCTGAAAGTGGTGAAAACTTAATGGACCGTGTCTTTCTTTCTCTGATAGTTTATGTTGTGTGCCCCAGCAGATACAAACCAGATGCTCAAACCAGCTGCAGCGCACAAATGTTCTTCTTCTTCTTTCTTTTTTTTGGGGGGGGGGGGGACTTATTTTTATATGTGGTTTGGAATGACAATTATATTTATTGTTACTGATGTCTCAACAAGGTGGGAGACAACTGACATTGAATTTTATTTGGTGTTGCTTATTATTTATTCTAAAGTGTTTGAAATTTACTCAGGCTGCAAAGTGGGAGCTAAGAAGCGTTTCTAATATAGCAACAAACAGCCTTGTGAGGAAAAGCAATTCTGACTTATTACTTCAAAAGAGAAGTTGGGGCTATTTGTTTTGTTTGTACAAGTGTTTACATGTATTGCATTTGTTATAGGAGGAATTACAGTTTCAGGCACTTCTCAAATGACCTAATTGCCTTGGATGTAGCAGCTATTTTTAGAATAAACATTGAAAAAATGGGTAGTTAGCATGAGCAGCAATATTAAGACATCAAAAGTATTTCTACCTGTGTGTTTGTGTGCATGTACATGTTTTTTATGAGTCCTGGAAGTAGTTTTTACCTAACAGAGTGAGGACATTTTTGAAATTTTCAAGCTTTTTGTTCAGTTTTTACAACTTCAAGGGGTGGTTTGACATAGTTTTAAGGGTTAGAATAAAGATTAGAGTTGTACAGCTGTCCTCTGATTGTCAGTTTACACGATTGACTGCAGTCAGATAGGAGGTTGCATTCTCTTAAACTTTATTATGTTTTAACATTTCACCAGAGAGCTGCAGCCTAACACACTCACCATATTCAAATAAACAGGTGGACTGCTGTTTTTGCTGTAATGCTTTATTTAGTCTGAATACAAGCCTGTGGTTAGGCACTTTATTGTGATGGTTAAAGTAAAGGGAAGGGGGAAAAGCATTATGTCAGTAAGGGTCCTCGCATGTATAGAGGCAAAGTGTGTGTTTTTGTGCGCGTGTTTGTGTGTGCATGTGAGTGTTATGTAACTATGGTAGCCTATTTAGCAGGACATACCTTCAGGCCACATTGTTGCAGCCTCAGATGAAGCCACACAGAGACAAACCAGCACATTGTGCTGCTCTCCAAGCTCTCCCAGTGGACAGCTGTGACAGTTTGCATTAAACAGAAACGTGTTCGTGCAGCCACCGAACCTGCACCCTGAGGACGGAAGTAGCTGAGAGTTTAGAGAAGTGGTTTGTTTACATTAATGGTCCTCAGCCAACCGTGAAAAACTGGAAAGTGAATGATTAGAGGTTGACTCATTCACAGCAAGTGTTTTGATGTGCAAAAGGAAAAAGCATTTATTCTTAATTATAGTATTTTTTGCTGGCTAGTTATTAAATTTTCTGCAGTTTTATTTCATATAGCTGTGTGTTTGGACACAGGGCCACCAAACTGATGAACTGAGAGCAGAGAGATGACCACACCTCTCCATAGCTGGACACACATAAACATCATCAGGGAATTCAAGTTTATTTAAGGCTCTCAGCAGATGTTTTGAAAGGAAATCTTGTTCTGAGCTCAGTTTGTATTCCCTCACAGATGAATGTTGTGACATTTCCTACTGTACATGAAGCGAAAATAGAGCTAAGTTGAATCCCAGTAAACTGTAGCTGTTTGATCTTTAAGCCACATCGCAGAGGTTTTTAAATTCCTGCAAACTTTGAATTCATAATATACAAATAAGCAGAAGTTCAACGTTTTTCTTCTCTTTTCCTCTCTTTCTTATCCTCTTAGATCAGACCTTTTGTCCATCTAAGCTGTCAATAAACACATTTTTTCAAACTCTCTCCTGTTCTCTTCCTTGTAAATGTGGCTGTTGTGGTTTTTACTCAGAGAAATAATGTTGTAAAAGTTCAGAGATAAACTTGCAAATATCCAATCAAAGCCCTAATTAGTCTAGTGGCAGTTTATTGATAAGTCAAGCTAAATTTGTGTATTATTAGTAAAATGCATGTGTTGAAAATGGATGTCAAGGATTCTGCTTTTCAGTCATTAACTGTGTTTTTAATTTTTTTTTTTTTTTTTGGTTTCCTGAACTGACTTAACATCTTGATTTTCGTGCCTCACATGCACAAATCAGTAATTTTCATTAACGTTGTTTTATATTTTTGTCCCAGCATCATGCAGACTATGCCTTGAGTTCTTTTTGTTCTTTTCTTTTTACCTTTACATTGTATCACAATCTACACTAAGCAGTGCAAAACAATCCTCTGAATAGTTCAGCAGTGTAGAGATGCAGAGTCTCCACAGCACTTTGAAACTTTGATGACTCCCAGCAAAGCAGAACTCATCAATTCTTTATCTGATCCTACAGACATATGTTGCATTCATACTGTACCCACTTCCTCCAAAATGCAGCCGCTGTTCCTCTTTTTTTGTTCCTGCATCCTGACCTGCTGGGGTTCCTCAGGTGAAATGTGAAGCCAGTTCATTTCAGCAGATTGCATCAGACGCAGCCAGTGTGTGTTTGTGAGTGGATTTGTATACAGAGTGTTGTGTGGACAGCAGGTCCTGCTGCAGAGACTGTGGTATAACAGTATGAGACAGTCTGCTGAACAGACAGGAATGTCTTATTTAATTTGCTGTAGTAATAACATTAAGGCTACTTCTTTTACCTTAAGGCCGATTATTGATTCAATTACAATAATGTTCATATACAGGATATATTTAGCAATAGATATATGTCTCGTACCTGGCAGCTTGGAGCTCAAACAAAAATAAAACCCCTATCTGCTTCTTCAAGGATACAAGGATACAAGGATACAAGGAAGTTTATTTGTCATTATACAACAAGTTGTATAATGACATTAAAATGTGGTTCCCTCTTGATTGATTAATTGATTGTTTAAAAAAGATAAAATTATTTAACATACATGGAGGAGTGCAGATGGTACATTAAGCAGTCTCACTTCTTCTTTCTCCTTCTTCTTACTACATCTTAATCCTGCTCCATGATAACCCTCACCGTCATCTCGTGTTGCATTTAAGACCAAAGACAGTATGTTCCTGTGATGATATGTGACAGATTGGGGTGAAATCAAATTTATGCTAATGTTTCTGTGTCTATGAACACAGAACTGGTGTTTGTGTTTG
Organism: Ctenochaetus hawaiiensis; assembly: GCA_029783645.1. Classification (NCBI taxonomy): domain Eukaryota; kingdom Metazoa; phylum Chordata; class Actinopteri; order Acanthuriformes; family Acanthuridae; genus Ctenochaetus; species Ctenochaetus hawaiiensis. The sequence continues at coordinate 13,656,402 of JAPZDY010000021.1, read as the reverse complement.
TTGTCTCTTCATTGTGCTTTTGTGTACTGCCTCCTCCTGCGTGTGTGCCAAGTTTCAACGCGTGCAGTGAAGCAAGCAGGTTAAATCATGTTTTCCAAGAGAATGCCTTCAACTTTTAATCTCTGGCATTGAGTCTCTCTCCCTTGGGCAACATAACAGAGACACAGAGTCAGTCTGCTTACTGTTCATTAAGGCAGGGAAGTGGCTTGGGCTTTGACTAGAGATGGGCCTTTGCCTGGAAGACGCATAAATATCTGGGTGATAAAAATTGCCTGGACATTTGCTGAAGATTTGCCAGAGCTGCCTATTCCACAATGTGCTTACCTGGAATATGAGCTCTCCACTGCACAGCTCAGTGGACAGAGCAGAAAAACAGTCAAAAGTGTGAGTAGCCTTTAAGAGATGACTCTTCTTTCACAGTGTAAAGAATTGCAGAATGACATTATACCCTAAGCAAAATCAAAAGTAATGTTTTTATGACTTCCTTTCCTGTTGGTTCAAATGTTCCTTCTCTAAAAAACTGAAGGACACACATGACACATCATGTGAACGGTCTATACTTACAGGCAGACAGATGACACCATCTCCTGTTGCTCAATTTTTATTAATGGCTCATCTTCAACGGTAAGTATAACCTGTTCTTAGACCTGAGAGCAAACAGTTGAAAAAACAACATTAAATCCTGCCTCAAAAAATAACTGCAAGGCTTTTCTATAGAAACCCAATAAAAAAGAGACAGTGTGTGTTGTTTTCACCTGCTGTTACATAATCAGAGTTAATGACGTAGCAGTGAATGGACACTGAGGCCACCCAACACCTTGTTTTGCTGATTTATGCATCTGATTTGAACAAAATAAGGATTTTATTTCTTGATAGCCAGCATATTTTCACAAAAGTGTGTCTCAAAAAGCAAAGAAAAAAACGTTTTCTGATGTAAAAAGAAGCTTTTCCATCCAAAATTATTTTCTCTTACATACATATACAGTAAGAAAAAAATGACACATTAAAAAATGAAACAAAGAAATGTTTAATTCAAGATGTCATATTCTCCTGTATTTACCCACATCTGCAAGTTACTGATTCTTCCATTCGATTTGAACTGTAACTAATAGTGAACTCAGTTAATATAAATGATTTGTATACAAATCCAGAGAACACAATATTAATCAAACACTTCATACCTATGTCGATGACCCTGTATCCATTGCCAATAAGCCAGATATCTTTTAATGGACTCCAAACATGTTTGACTGGTAAAGTATGTTCAGTATTGTGCTCTTATGCTCTCTCTCTAGTTCACAGGCCAGAGAGAGAGTTCAGCTTTCCAAGTGTCACTTGAATAAAGTCAACTTCAATCCCCATAATCCTTTGTTGTTCGTATCTGTCTCTGTTAAAAAAATGTGCTTGAGCTCAATGAAAGCCTTGACCTTGGCTGTTAGGACATTTTGATCGACCCTCGCTTCTTCAAAGGGCTGTTTGAGAGTTGTTCATGGAGATAATGATCAACAACCACTCAACATTTCTCTACAAAGTTTGACAAAGTGCAAATTGCTTCACTGAAGCTCAAATAAAGAGTTGAAGTGTTGAAGAGGATAAAATGATGATTCCTATGATCCCTGCAAACAGAGAAAGTCATTGTGTTTGTGTTAGAGGGAGAGATGAAGCCTTAAAGGGCGAGGATGGATTGATCACGCCACAGAGTTCAGCTCAGGTCTTTTAAACACTGTTGCCCTCCATTTCCAGTATCTGTATCTATATTCAGATAAACTGCACCCTGCCTGCTGATATAATAAGACTGATACCTACCAGGCACTCAGCTGGACATATTTCATGTAACTTCCAAAGATCTTTATTCCACCAGCTGTTCACACTAAAATGTAAATGCTATGACAAATCTGTGGGGGGAACGTGGCCTAAAGTAGAACTTGGAGTGAAGTTTTAACAATAAGCAGTGCAGCAGCAAGGTGTCTGTTCTTTGTCATCCTCGAGCTGTTTATCTGAGAGCATCGTGCCCAAATTTTTTTTACAATTTTCTGTGAAACTGCTCCCACCTGGGATCAGGAGCAGGATAATGAGAGCTCTGAAAAAAAACAGTGGCTGCGGATATAAAATATGATATGAAAGATGAGAATCACGACTGCTTGTGGCAATTAAATTCCAGAATATTGGTGAGCTTAGATTCATTTAATTATGTTGCAGAGCATTCAAATCAACACTTAACACTTGTTTTCTTCTTTCTGAAATGTTTGAATATAAGAAAAACATTAACTGGACATGTAGTCAGGCTTTCCAAAACTAAAACAAACCATTGCTTTAATTAGCAGCAACTTCCAGGCCCTTATATTAAAAATTAGGTGAAGCTACTTTTGATTATTAATCTTGAATTATTTTAACAGAATTAATATAAAAATATGCTACATTAAATAGAAACATTTATGTAGAGCTTGAATGACAAATTGTCTGCAGTGCACATGTGTGATCAAATGTAACTTACTGAGAGAATCCCATGAGGATGAGAACATCAGCTGTATGTTAAGTAATTTATGAATCAGGAGCCATAAATAACCTCTCATGAAGTTTCAGTCATGAGCACCTGATGAACAGCCAATGAAACATAAAAAAGAAGTAGAATTACAGTGAAACGGATTTGTTGACAATTCAGGAGAAAATGGGAACAAACTCCTGACTCACTTTTTCAAGAATTTAAGAGTAGAACTAAAGGAAAGACTTTCCATAAGGCCTGAAGAAAGAAAGACAAACAGAAAGTCATTGTCAACATCACAACATGACACTGATTCAAGGGCATAAGGAGTTACAAGAACAATTGTTTGAAGATCGAAGATTACAGGGAACACAGTCCCAAACTACAACCTGCTCTGCGGATTAACTGGTGAATGCATAGAGTCATGTAGCAGTTCTGTCTCTGGGAGTGGCTGAAAAGGAAATGTTTTGGAAAAAAAGTGAAATCATCACAAGTGCAAAAAACAGATGGCATATGTCGAAAGTCTGTTGCAGTATTCGTCACCTGACGTCAGGCCTCACCTGGGTCATTGTAAAATCTTGAATCAACACATCCAGCTTGCATCTAAGTGGACATGACACATCAACTTCACTTGAAAATCATTGTCTCTTCTAGTAGAAACGAATTAGCAGAAGATACCTGCTTATTATCATAAGACAGTGACTCATGGACTTAATAGAAGTTCAAAAAAGATTTCACAATCGATCTGAGGTACTACAAGGACACACATGGATGTGATCACCTGTTCTGTGCAAAGAGTGTGTCAGTCTACATGTGACCCATTTTACTGGAGTCATTCTCTCAAAAACAAGTGTGCAGTGAGGAATGCATATTCAGCTTCCACTGTCATTGTGCTGCCACCCGTGTGTTTCTGTGCAGCAAACATGCGGCATCCAGCGAGTCAGCTGGCATAAAATCAAGCTGGTCACGCTGATTACTCACTCCAAAGGTTTTCTTCCAGTCAGCAGAACGTCCTGGTTGCCAGCAGGAGGCGGACACTAAATAACCAACACATGAAAAGAGTTTGATTTATTTGTGCCGTGCAGATATTCTCTTTTTTTATAACCCTCACAGCATCAGGTGGAGCGTGTGATACTTCTATCATCCACTGCCAGATGAGCAGAAATTTAGTCATAATGATTTTGAATTTAGTCTGAATCTTTTTTCTTATTGTAAAATAAACTCAACAGTAAACAAAACACAACAGTACTGACCAATATTTTGTAGCCAAATTGATTCGTCTCTGACAGTTCAGTTGTATCAGCTTAAGTAAGCTTGAAACTCTACTAATGAGCCACACTGCACCATGACCAACTGTTCTAATCTGACCACACATGAATGCTGCATTACAACCCCTTGTTTTCACTTTCTAAATCACATTTTGCCCCTTTTAGCATCTGTGTGAGATGCATCGGGCTTTGAACAAACTTCAGTCCAAACCCATTCGCAGTAATATTAGATACTTGTAGTGACTGCTTGATCAGACAGTAGAAGGAGTGACATTTTCTACAGGGGTGGAGTTCAGGGTGGAGTGATGTATTACACAAAGGACCTTCATCCAGGAGACCAGGCAGGAAACTGCAGCTCTTTTTACATCTTGACTGTTTCACAAGGTTAACCATGTTTTTAAAAATAGGCTGTTTGGTAGAAAGGTTTTGTATGTCACACTCACACGCTAAAGGGTGTCCTGACCAAACTTCCTCATTTGACCGGTTGGGAGTGAAAATGAGTTGCAATATCGCACAGAGATGATACGTTTGTTTGTTTAAAGATGAGCACTACTGTTTATTTCAAGTCAATCCAACATAAAAACTGTCCTGATGCTGTAAAAAAATCAATTGTCCACTGACACCAGACATACACATGTCCTGTCTGAATGGCATTTTTCTGTATTTATACAGTACTGTTTGTAAATTATGTTAATACTGTCCGCTGTTTTGATGTGTTACTTGCTGCACTGTTAACCACACTTTTTTAAACTCTTGGAACCTGAATAAGGATAAAAAATGGTTATAAAATATCTACTTATGTAATGCAATAATTATATAGCCTGTACTCAGTTGAGGAAAGCGTTTCAATTTGCTTATGTCAGACAATAACACTGTCTGGGGCTGAAAAATCCCAGGTGCAAAGACTTGTTTAATGTTTTCCTTTTATTTGGATTATACAGGAGAATAACTGGTTAGTTAGGATGAGCAGGGTTGGACAAAGACCAGAGCTTTGCTTACAAAAACTCCGAGATTGTGCATATAAATTCATATGAAAAATTCTGTCAGGTAAGCCAATAAGTGTTACAGTGTAATGCATGAAGTAGATACACTATCAATATATCTTATAGTATATCTCTGACTGTCTTAGATTTTTTGAGAGGTAAAGGATGACCATGGAAACAGCTACAAAACTGGATTTCTCACTTATTGGGCTAATAACAGCATCAGTCCTAAAGTATGTTTATAGAAAGTGAAAAAGAGTAGAGAATATCTCTTTTTTTAAGTGGCAATTGAAGGCTTACGGACATTGTGTTTTAAACACATCCGAAAACACCCAGACTGATATTTCTTCTGAGAATGTGGGGAAACATCATCCAGTCTGGGAGCTCACAGGTTCAAATAAGGTCACAGTCTTCAGGAGCTCGGGATTGCTTCAAACGTCTCTGAAGGATTATTCCTGGAGTTGTGGTTTAGACTCTATGATGTCATAGAGTCTAAAGGACCCTTGTGATTATCTTTCAGTCTTAGTTCTCTTTTTAAACCTGGCTGCTGGTAAAAATACCATATGCTAACTCCATACACGCTACCAAGGGACACACCCCTCACTTATTACACACACAGACACACACTTCCTTGGAATAAGGGTAGGTTCTGGTAGACATGTTAGTTACTGTAAATGGCACCACTGATGACAGCAGCAGAAGGATATTTGAATGACATTCTGCCAGCGGAAAGGGCAAATCAGGGAGACTGGAGAGCTGCAAATTTGGTCCTTTGGAAGAAAAAAAGGGGGTGAGCACTAAGAATGCTGGGAGAACACACTCCTTTTTTCCACAGTAACACCTGCTGAGGTGTGACTGTGATCCTGTGTGACTGTGAGTAAGCGTGTCAGTGTCAAACAGAGCAGATTTACAAAAGACAATGATTCAAGGTAAGAACTGTTTGAAATAAGATGAAAAATTACAGGTAGCAAGAGGTTAAATAGACCCATCAGAGCTACATCCAAATAAAAAGATGCTAAATCAACTGTTCTGCCAACAGCATCACAAAGCCCAACATCCTGAGACATCAATGGTCCTTTGTGTTAAATTTGATCAAAAAGAGGGATCTCTTTATGCCATAGTTTAAACAAAGCTCTGGGGTTCACGACCAGGTTGTTGTCTTCAGAGGCTGCGCTGATTTAAACACCTCTGGAGGACATTTTTCCGGAGCCACTGAGGACATGAGCCGGAGCCAAGAGTAGGTGGGAGTCCGGGTCTTCTGCTTTCTTTCTTTTTACTCTGAGCTGCATCCTGAGGCCAGGCGACAGCTGGAAATAGCCCAGACATGCTGGCCAAGTCGGAGAAGAGCGCTGTTGCCGTTGTCTCCTGTAAGACTTCCTCAGCCACGCTGCTAATCAGCAGAGACAGAGGAGGATGCAGGACAGGAGCCAGACTCAGATCAGGCCCTGCTGGGTGGGGCAGGCGACAGGAGTGTGCCTGTGTGGAAGCATGAGGGAGTGCACGCCTGTTTACGTACTTGTATGCAAATGTGCATGAGTAACTTTGAACTTGTGCAGACATGCAGACAGACAGTCTTGCTTGGGAGTAAAAAGCAAGTGTGTATGAAGGTGCAGTAAGGGGCAATAAAGACCAGAGAAAATTACAAATGCTGAATAAAAACCAATTAAGTCTGGAATGGGAGGAAGTCAGGCTGGATTAATGTGGCAAATGAGGTTTGAATACTGCGTAAAACCTATAATTGATGTTTCTTTAAAGCATTTTTTTAAACCAAACTATGCCCTTTTTCTAAATTTAATCAAGGACTTTTGGTGTTTAAGAAATCTTTCTTTTGAAACTAAACACTGAACAACTGAACATTGCATATTTATTATGGCAGGTCTATTAAACGCTTTGGTGGGACACCAGCAGGTGACAAGAAGGGAGTGGCCCAAGTCAGCACTGACTCTCATTTTTCACATACCTTTATCCAGCGGGGGAAGATAACAAGTACTTTTGCTCAATTTTAGTACAATTTTGAGTTACCTGTACTTTTATTTATTATTGCCATGTTTTCCTATTTACTTATACCTTTATTTTGTTACATTTCAGAGAGGAAATTACTTTGTTTTTATGATTGTTGCACTCCACTAGTTCCATGTAACAGAGTTACATTAACAGAGTTACGTAAATAAACTTAAGAAAATAGTCGAATCAGCTACAGTTACTGAAAAAAATGAAGGTACTGTTACAGATTGAAATGTTGGTGATTACAAAGAGGTAACATCCAAATACATACTGTTTTGTTAAAATGCTTTACATCCTCTCCTTGCACAGCAATGCCTTCTTTTGGCATATTTCTCTACAAATGGGGTCAGTAAAGCCAAGGGGCTCTCTCCTCATTTGGTTAAGCATAACTCATTGGGCATTATGTCCTTAAATTAAAACAGTACTACCTCTAATCTGCCAGTCTAAGCAATGAATACTGCAACCTGAGTCAGTCACGCCTGTAATTAGCCAGCCATGTACCGGCATTTGTCTGTATTGTTAGAAAAACAAAACCTTTTAGTGCTGAAAATTCAACAACATTTTCCTTCCGAAATTAGAAAAAGGCTCTAACATGACTGAACAGTGTGAAACTTATTTCCTAGCAGTTGAAATGTTGTTAACATTAAAGTACTTGATATTAAGCCTGCGGAAACCTGACCGGAAACCTGACTGTGACCTACAGATTAATCACTTATCTAGTCAATATCGTAGCAACCCACAGCATTAATAATATCTACACAACCTACACTTTATACTTTTCCTGTGCTGTTCCTTAATTGACATACTACATCTGTTCAAATTAGACCTGAATGCATAAATTTCTAACCTTTTCACTTACAAACCTGTCTATTAGCAAAACAATACAGCTGATTGGCAATGGAAGAAACATGATTGACAACATATTTTATGTGCCTTTCACTTCCTCTTTCAGCACCTGCAGCAAAAGAGTTTTTACACACAAACATGCCATCTATCAGCCGAGTGCAGAGCTGAGCTCAACAACCGCAAATCCCAGTTTGATCTTTTTATTTGAGCTCTTCCTTCTTCTAAAAGAAATCTGAAGGCATTGAACATGTACTGTAGCTTTATAGAGTAAAACTATTTTTAGACTATCTTTTCACCAGCTGATTGGATTTTATGCTCTATATTTTTACCTATACTTTGCCTGAGGAGAAGTATTTGAAGTAATATCAGGTTCGCATTCTGTGACAGTTCAGTCAACACTTGTTCAAGACATCAGACACTTGTGTCTCAGTTCTCTGGTTTTTGATCCCAGGAAAGATTTGTTAATGTTGATGAAAGTTGATGTTCTAATCCAAACAGTTTGACATTTTGATGGTTTGCAGTTTCCAAGGCCTGTTGTAAATATAAAACAGAAAGATTTCTTTAGTTTTCTCTTCACTCTTCAAATTTCAAAAGATTTCACAACAAACAGGAAAATATGAGAGGACTGGATTTCAGAAAACATTTGTATCTGACTGAACAAAACTTTTAGATCGCAGAAGCACAAAAAGACAGCGTCTGCATAAGCATTTAAATATGCACACAAATGCCAGTTGTGTCAAATACACTTAGTCATTTTGAAGACTTTAAAAGTTCCTTGAGAAGTTTTACTAAGCAGTTTCTTTCTTTCTTTTGAGAGGGTGCCTGTTTTGTTTGGCTCACACACAAGAACGTACATGCTCGTGAGCCAGTGCATTCCTGCCACTATGCCACTGATCTGCAGGTGGGTGTAATATATGAGGAAACACTTAAGTGTGCAAACAAGGGCAGAGAAGACTAAACAAGTTACTGTCATAAAAATGGTTGTAAACAATGTAGGGTTTAAAAATGTATTAAAAATGGGAGGGAAATCAATTGTTCTTGTTTATTAGACCTAAAGGTTGCAAACAGTATGTTTTAGTTAGTAACACTGAATGTAAACCTAAGTTTTGTTTATCTACAGAAAATTCCACAGGACATCTTTAGGGCCACAGGTCCACAAGATATGAGGAATTTCAGGCTGTTTTTTTTTCTGATCAACCCAATTTCTCAGTGGCTATCTGAGTCAAATGTTTTCATACATCCTATGAATTGCAGTTAACTGGATGATCAAATCTGGCTCCTTTCTTCTCTTTTTCTTTTTCTCATTCAGCATCCCAGTAACACTGAGCTAAGTTTGATGGATTGTGGCATTTCAGCATCATTTTAATGATAAGCCCAAGTTTGCTGAGAAGGCACATTGCATCATTACAGCATTTATTTGTTTGTCTAAATGTCAGATTAAATAACTGTACTGGAGTGTATTTAATTTATGAGCTCTTTGTAAAATCCCAGTGGACAAGACTGTCAGGTAAGTGATTGAAAGTAAGCAAGGGAGGCATTTGGAGCTCCATCCCACTTCCCTGCTGGCCCTGCTCCAGAAGTCTCAACTCTATTTTTATATTTGTGTAAATATTTCAGAGGTGTTCCTTGGAATGATCCTGAAAATCACTTAATTACATTTCCAGAGCCATTGTCTTGTCTTGTTGACTTTACCAAGTTTGTACAATGTGTGAGTGGAAGTTCACATATTTAATACCTGAAGAGTAGGGCGCCTGCAGCAGCTGACCTTGCAGTCCTGAGTGTGTGTAAGGTCAGCTGATCGTGGTGGAGAGAGGGAGGTCAAAGCACACACACACACACACACACACACGCAGACACACACACACACAAATGCACTCTTTCAGGTACCAACACACAGTCCAGATGATGAATGAACTGAGACAAAGAGTGACAAAGAAAGATAGAGCTTGAAGATTACAGGGCAGATGATGTGACACACACACACACACACACACACTCGTTGAAAACACCAGTAGTCAAACCTCCATCTTGTTTCCTGTTTACAGCGTTCCAGTGACTATTTTTGTTCTATGAAGGTCTTCGACTTAAACAATAGAGCATGGTGAAGTTTAGAGAGCTGCCTGTTTGACTGACAACACACTTATGACACATGTCATGCCTTATCCATTTCCCGTTTGTTAGCTGTGAACAAAATTTACAATAAATCAATTTGTTGTAAAATCCATCCCCTTTGTCAAATCAGTGTAATTCATTCATCTTGAACACTGATTTGTTTTGAGCACATGGGTATCACTTTACAGTTGTTTGTCTTTCAGAATAATTTAATAGAAAAAAACTTACATCAAACATTTTTTTCCCTTCAACAAATATGAGCATGAATTTTCCAACACCGAATGAAAACAGCTGTTGTCAAAGGATCAGTTTGGAAAATACACTCATTGAGAGATGATGAGAAGAGTGATAACTCAAAGGTCAGTATGAAGCTACCTGCAACAGCCAGGTAGCTTAGTTTAGCATTAAGACGGGAAGCAGGGACAAACAGATAGCCTGGTTCGGTCCAAAGTTTTTCACTTTGATGACAAGTCTCCAGGAAAGTCCTGCTCCTGGTCAGAAATAGCACAGCCCGTGATACTGAACTGAAACCAGACCAAAAATGTAAATAATTTTCAAAATTTTTCTGATTAGAAGAAGCTTTTAAGTCTTTATGCTGGGATTGGCAGCAGTTAATTGTTTTTTTCTTTTTTGTCACAGTCGTTGAAAACAGAAGAAAGGAAAACATCCTGAAGCTATATTTGGAGGAGGGTCAAAGGTGACGTGTGAGGTTGAAGAGTGCAGGTCACTGAATCAAGGAAAACACTGCAGTACGACCGTCCATTCTGGCCACACTGCCTTCCGCCATGATGCCTGTTCATCTATCACACTTCCCGTGTTTGTATGCTGGACAGCTTGTGTTTGTTTGTGCACGTGTTTGTGTGTGTGTGTGTGTGTGTGCTTGTGTGTGTGTGTGTGTGTTATGGTGTGTGTGTGTGTGCGTCAGGGGCAGGAGGCGTGTGGTTCTGCTGTTGTTGAACCGTAGGGGAGGGGCCAATTTTTAATAGTGTGTTTACAAACTGAAAATGCTGCATATTCTGCCTTTAAAGAGCTCAAATAGCTACTGTTTTACTGTTTGGGATAACTTGTGCAACGAGGTTCTGTAACATGCAACACTAACTCAACAGTAAAACTCAAATGGTATGATCTTTTACTGTGATTTGAATTACAAAAATAAAACAAAACTGGTCATTCTGGTCAGATTTGAATTTGAAGAGTTCTTGTTGAAAGCCATGTTCTTCTTGGTTTATTATTTATTATGACTAACTGGTGATCATTTGTTCTGAGAGAACATGCAGCAAGTACATGTATACATGCAAAAGAGCTAGTAGGGTCAAGCGTATGATGTTCAATGAGGTCAAAATATAGTAGAACCACATACA
>JAPZDY010000021.1:13632496-13644493 GCA_029783645.1 Ctenochaetus hawaiiensis | reverse complement strand
TATTGTTAATAGTATTATTAGTAGTATCATTATTAAAACACTTACATACAGCTTACATATAGTTTAACATATAGATTTATCTTAGCTTTGGGCCTTGCTTTCTCTCCCCTTTCTATCTATCTCTGCATGTTGTTGCTTTCAAGTAATAATATTACCAAGTGGAGAAAGTCTTTCAATAAATTTCCACTGTACTTCACCCTACAACTACCTGCCATGCGTTAAATCCCTTTTATAAACTTTTTCAGCGACTTTTTGAAGTGGCTGCTGCTCAGAAGGCAGAATGGGTTTTCTATTGATCGTAGGCTTTGTGATTTGAATCCCTGTCCTTGAAAAAGTCTCTGAACTTCAAATTGTTCTCAGTGGTCAATGGCTCAAATTGATGCTTTATCACAGCTGCACGATTGCAATCTCTTTGCCACTGACTGTTCTTTTTATCATTATACACTGTGTATATTATTCTCTCTTGCTTTAGTCAAAGACCTTTGTGCAGCAAAGACCACAGATTATGTCTGATACCTTGTGTCAAGCACTGAGGTTTTTGAGTGAAAGTGGAAAAGGGGAGACAGTGAAAACACCGAGGGGATCGCCCTCTCGCACACACAGGCTTTATTAAGCTCCTCCAACCACAACCTCTACCCCCTCCTTCGTTTCCCACACAGCAGCCAAAAAGGCAGGAGCTCAGCGACAGGCTGCTTCAGATATCCTGTGTTGGTTATCTATTTTTAACCACATGCTTGTGTGTGGAGTTTGGTGGGGGGGGGGGATCAGCATCGTGTGTTTTTCAGCGCTAAGCTCTGGATTTTGCAACATAAAATGCTGTAAACCCATGTTTACCATGCAGCCCCTGAGATAAGAGCACTCCTGTTACTCTGGCAGACAGGCCGCCTCTACACAACGACAAAGAGCACTGCCAAAGACACACAGAGCTCCGACACATGCTAAACAAACATGCACATTCTTACACACACTCTCTGTATCTCTCTCTGTACACGTGTATGTGCATATGAACATCTTCTTCTGTCCCCACAATTACAAAAATAACCACTTAAAAATTAGCATTGAATGCTTAAATTCAAGCTAACGATGTGTTTCCTTTCTGTTGTATGGCGCCAACTAACGAGGTAACACCAGTCAGAGTGTGAAGAGGGACTAAAAGTAACATGATCAGCGATGTTTAACCTGTGATGGTGTTTTTTGTTTTCAGTGTTTTCAGTTAGATACCAAAGTGGCAGATATTACATACTGAGCATTTACATTTTTCACAATTTTCTGTGTAATGATCCTTATTGGATTTAATCAACAACACAAACAAACAGTTTAGATATTCATTATATAAGTATAATCAAAGTACAGACTGGCACACAAGCCTGAATAATACATGCTTACAGCTAAACACAAGCTGGCAGACACACAGAATAATACATACAATGCAGACTCTCTCTCTCTCTCTCACACACACACACACACATGCATCTTTGTCACTTTATTCTTCACAGCCAAAAGTGTTTAATAAAAGTGAGATAAGTGAAGCCAAACCAGCGACAACAGTGTCAGCCTCCGTTCTCTGGGGAGGACGCCTTCGTAGCTGCGCTGAATCTCATCACACCAGGTTGTTGTTGAAGCTGCTTGGCTGCCTTTAATTGTGTTAATGCATATGCAACACTAGACATAGGAAGGCTTCTGTGACCTACTTTCACCATCTGTATTTTCTCATCATATTCGTCTGCCTCTGTGTCTTTCAGGTCAGACAAGGGGAGAAAAATTAAGACAACACTATGTAAAGGCAAGCGAATACAACTGCACGCTGATTAATAACAATCCCTAAAATGTAATCAAAGTCATGTTGTGTGTTTTTTATCAGGATGTGTTTCAGCAGGTTTAATCTCACCGATGTGCCAAATCACTGCAGATGTTCACATGTAGACACAAGACACAACAAGGCACCATTGTGGTGGAAGAGTTTTATCTCTGACACAATCTGTTTCCCTTCTTTGATGCACCACAGCCCTTTTCAGCTAAATGCCAGAGCTGCTAATGCAGTTTGTCATGCAGACATAGTTTTTGTCTTCAAATGTCACTTTCAAAGTCGCAGACTAAAGCACACTATTTTTCCCATTTGATCTTAATTGTAATTATCAACCACATCAGTGAAAATGACTTGAGAAGAAATGGAAATAATGGATGGAATCCTCTTAGCCCTGCAACGTACAGATTACATAGGGAGAGGATTATATGAACCCATTTCATCATTAGTTTGACTTAAAGCCTCTCATCCACTATTTAACCAGTGTGTCTGTAACAAAGGCAATGACTGTCAACTACAACACGTTAAAGAGACTCACGTGTTCCCTCACTGTACCTCATGGGATATTTCACTTTTCTCCTGTTCTGCTCCACAGGAAGGTCAAAGGAGGTCACAAACGTTGTGGAGAGCAGCAGCTTCACGGTGCTGATGTGAATACAACAAACAAGATTTTGTCAGATGCTGGTTACTCACCAAGATTGAGGCTTACTTCAAACTGCCATAAATCAAATTTGGCACAGTCTCAGAAAGCTGTGAGTAAATACAGTGTGCATTATTTACTGACTCAAAGCAAGTACAAACATGGTGTTTAGCTAAAACTGGTATAATTTGCGGATTAACCCAACAGCATAATTAGAAAATATGACAGAGGCAAACAGGAGAAACCATGCGGGTATCCGATCTTTTATAGTAACTTTACGGTAACACTTTCTCTGTGTATCAGTCTCTCTCCTCTACTCTGATCTCTACACTTCTCTCTCTCGCTTTCCCCCCTTTGAAGTTCTGTCACATATTTTTCCTTCATATTTTTTCTCCTAAGCTACTGCAAGAATGACAAAGTCTTTAAACAGGTCAGATATGAGCCGCATGGCATTCCAGTCTGCCGCGCTGTGTCGAGATGGACTGGTTTGTAAAGTGAGCAGAGGCACGTGATTCCCTCCACCCACAGCCTTACCTTGTTGACTGGAGGGTTTAAATTTCTCATGCTCTTAGTCTCTCTTGCCTCATAATACCTGGTTCTAACCCAGTTTAGCCATTTTTCTGTTTCCCAAGCATTTTCACTGCATGTGCTCTGCCTTTATTAGGCCTGTATTATGCACAATAGAGAAAAAAAATTGAATCAAATTTGGGTTTATGTCCATATTCAGCAGCTAAAAAGTGACAGTGGGGCCAGTTTTAAAAGCAAGGAAAATTAACAATTAGAAACACCATCAGTGCTTTCAATGTCTGCCACCCAACACACACAGTGAGCCCATCACTTCAGCAGACCACTTTTCAGTCACAAAAAACACCAACATCTGAAAAGACTTGGGCACACTGATCTTCCGAGTTCCTTTTCATTCATTTCATTTTCTGCCATCCAGCAGCCAGGAGCTGCTGGCTCTCCTCTGTCCTCCTGGGAGCTGTCCGGTCGGACCAACTGGGTGACTGAAAGGTGCCGTCTACAGTGATCATCTCAAAAATGTCCTGTTTTTAATGCGAACCCCATGCTTTTTTCCAATGCTGACAAGCATATTTCTCTCATACTTCTCGCATGTTCAAGCAAAAAAGCCGACAAAATGACAAACAACAAAAATAAAATAGTAAGTTTGAGGAAGCTAACAAATGCTGCACCTTATGAACTGCACATGCTGTTGACAAAAATCAAAAGACTGTTTGTGTTTTACATGGTAATACAGGTTAGTTGCTTTGTGCTGCATTCTTTTCACAAAGCAAGCTCAAACATGCACATACTCACACACACGCACAATCCCTTTCACCTTTGGGTTACAAAGTATGCACAAACATGCACACAAAGTACAATCCCATTTAATCACAAGAATCCTGACTGGGAGCATTCCTGTCGCACGGAGTTAGTACAATTTGCTTATTAGAGCAAACAATGGTATCTGTCAATTTCATTTTCATAAGCTGAAAGATTACAGAGCAACGTGCTTATCCTCTGTATCCAGTCCAGCGCACTGCAATTCCTCTGCTTTCCCACGTCCGATAGGCACCATGTTGTATGTGAGTTTAGGAGAACCCATGTATTCAAACCCTGCTGATCTTTCCCATCGATAAAGGGATGGACATGTTCACTCTTCCCCTGCACATGCAAAGCCAACTGTCGCATGCATATTTAACACAATGACATGGGAGTAAAAGTAATGAGGAAGAGTTTGACCTAGTTTATTGCTTGGTGGTACTTTGCTGATACACCTTTCTCTTAACTATATTATCGCTAAAGTTATACTAGTTTGACTCACTGAATGTGGATTGCGGGTATAACCTTGCCATAAGTAGGGCATTCTCCTTCCTGTCTGTCGTCTGTGTATAACTATTTTGCAAATGAACCTTCACAGCATCTTGAATATAGCACTGCCCAAGATGACTGTAATTGTTTTAAAGAATTACAAATGGACTAGATGTTTTTCTCTTATGGAAAAGTGATGATTAATGCAGTCAGACCTCAGATAAGCTGGCTGTGTATTAAGAGAAACTTCTGTTCAAACTCCTGACTCCTATTTTAAGTACTTGTTGCACCTGCAAGTCTGCATTGCTGTGTAGTTCCCAACTATGTCCTAATTTGAATGTACTGAATCTAGTGACTCCGCCTAAGAAATGATTAGTAACACACCAGTGTGCGCAAAGTGCAGCAATTGTATATAGGTTCTATATAGGTTCTTTAAACTTACATACTTACATACATACATCAAAGTGTCCTGTGCACACAAACAAAATATTCTTTCTCTGCATCCACTCATGCACATGAATCAGCTGTTAACATTTGAATTATTTGCTTGTAGAAGTATATCCACATATCAGTGAATGTGAGCCATGTTTCTAAATGCACCTTTGCTACAGGGCAGGATAAATGTTGCTTTGTTGTTGTGCAAATCCTGTTGATGCACCTGCATGGTATTTGTTCACTTTAGTGTGTGTCCAAAAGTATGTGCATGTGCATGGAAAAGGATTTTGTGACCGTGTTCGTGCAATGGGTCACATTTTTTATGTGTGTGTGTGTGTGTGTGTGTGTGTGTGTGTGTGTCTGTGTCTGTTTCCAGGTGGAGGAAAGAGGGGGCAGTTTGCAGCAGGGGAACAGAGAATGAAGTGAAGGAAACGGGAAGGAAATGACCAAGGCTTGCTCTCTCTTAGAACTGCCACTCTCCTTTTGTGTCGTCCTGTATGGAAACTTGGACACATACACACACACGCACACATGCACACACACAGCCTGTTGTTGTTGTTGTGACTGTGATGAAAACTGTGGTACACAGGATCTGAGACACAGGATGGAAACACTGAACTTAAAGAATGGAGTGAGAGAAAGAGGACAGAGAGACGGGCGAGAGGAAAGAGAGACAGTAGACAGTTGGAGAGATAGAAAAAGATGTGGACAAAAAAAGATGAGACAAAATAATTGAAAAAGACAAATCTGACTTGACTGCGCAGGAAAAGTTTGACAGTAATTATGTGATAACTTCAATCATGTTCCATTCATTTAGCACTCCTTTTTTAAAAGTCTGTGTCCAATTTTTTATGCGACCTTTGATTTCAAGCTTGGAAGAGACAATTTTTGAGCAGAAGCAGGTAAATGATGCACAAATAAAAGGATTATTGCACATTTGTCGGCTGAGCAGTGGCCAAGTAAAGCATTTAAGTGCATTAACTTTGGAGCGAGGCAGTGTAGGAAGCCAGTTCCTCCACACTGATAACCCACAGGGCAGTGAGAGTTGAATGGCGTCACAAACAGCTCCGTCGCCGCCACAACACGACGGGCCTGGATCAAACAGTACTCAGGAGATATTTCCTATTGTTTGCTTCAACCAGCCTGCAGTGCCAGACCAGCAGCATGAGAAGCTGGAAATGTGAATCAGAGAAAAGCTTTGGTAATTTGTGAAAATTTTTGTTTGGCCTTAACTCTCAGGTGCTGAGAGGCAGGCATGATTCATCTACAGAGGCCAGCACAAAAAACAAAAAAGGACAGTCAAAGGAAGGTCAAAGGTCACCGCAAGAATGTCATTGGCATGTTTGTTATCACATAGTCTCTCACAGTGTATGTGAGACTATGTGTGAACACACACACACACACACAAGCACACATACTTTTGATCTTCACAGGAAATCTGTGTTTTTTGGAACAATCTCATCTTTCAGCTCAACAATGTTGTTTTGACTTAGTTTGTCTGTTTTGTAAAAAAATGAGTCAAAATGAGTCGTCCTCATTCCTGTAATACGGACAAACAAAGTCTCCAATTCCCTGAACTCATGAGTGTTTCATGTTTGAAACTAAGGAGTCATAGTTTGTGTGTGTGTGTCTTGTTGGAAATACATATTTACGTGTGTATGAGGGTCTAAGGCCACTTTTGGGAAACATTTCAAACCTAAAACCAGATAAATTCAGACAGATAAAGTCCATGCCCCAAATAATACTCAGTAAGTTTGTGAATGTGTGTGTGTGTGTGTTTGGCTTTGCTTTACAATAATTTTGGGGTCTTAAAAGCAGGAGCCCACTATACTTGTCAGGTACAGTAGCTACATGGGTACTCAAATGCTTGACCCCACATGTTTAAATGGCAGCCTTAGAATTAAGACTTTGTTTAGGGTGTTTGCCGTTCAGTTATGATTGTTCAGGTAAAAATAAGGGGGGTCCAAGAATGTGTTTGTGTGTTTGTGTGTGTTTCTTCTCTGTGGCTGCAGTCATTTTGCTTCTTTATGTCTGTGGACTGTGGGTGCACCCACTTGCTCTTCTGGTACGCATCTTGGCTTTTATGTGTCCTTGAGTCAGACTGTGTGTGTGTTTTAGTACATACTTATGCTTTTAATCATCTGGGCGAGTCACTCATCAGGTACAGAACAGTACATTACACTCTGTGGTGTACAGAAGTGATTTTTTGCAACTAAAGGCAATTAAAGGTTGATTGAGCCCGCAGACAGAGACTGGAACATGGTAAGAGAGAGATTCCCAATGATCAGGCTTCTACTTGCTTTTAGTACAGCAGCTTAATTCTCTTAATTAGTAATGTTTTCATAAAGAAAAAAACAGCCAGTTAATGTAACACAAAGTCCACCCATTCCATTAAAAACCTGCTGGTCTAAGCACACAGTGATAGGTTGCTCTCTGACAGGAAAAATTCTCTGGCGAACAGGAAGTGATGTGTTTGGGTTCTTGGCAGCAGCAACAGGGGGATCAAACGGAGAAAAAAAAATTGGCATGACATACAATAACAACCCAGACTAAACTCAAACTCCGGCAAAGAAACACACAATCTGCAGCAAAGGAAAAATGTTTAGCAGCAACAAACACAAATCAAAGATCCCACTCATACACTGCTGCTTCAAGGTTCATCTCCATGTAAGCCAGGCGACAAAGTGGCCATAGCAACAGCCAAGGGCGCTGTGTATTTCCTAGACGGTGTGAGACCTAATGACGTGCTAATTCCATGGAGACAGGGATGTTGAAGGTGGAGGGTGGGGTGGGGGGATTATAGTCTGGCAGTAGAAGTCCAGCAAGGTTGTTCTGTGGTTTCCTGAAACTCATGGCTGGTGTCTTAAGAGGCTTTAGAAGGCTTGGAAGAGATGAACTGCCATCTGGCTAAATCCCGAAGAGGCAGCCACACATAGCTGGGAAACTGTTAAAATATCTGTTCCCTGATACCTGAGGAAAGATTGTGAGGAGGCGGTGCAAGAACCTTTAAAGAACATGAGAGAAGAACATGACTTCTTTTTTAATCAGAGGAATTTTAAATCTGGAACACCAATATCTAGATGATATGTGTTTGTTTTTTCTGCTCGTTCCTCTTTGTTTGATTTT
Organism: Ctenochaetus hawaiiensis; assembly: GCA_029783645.1. Classification (NCBI taxonomy): domain Eukaryota; kingdom Metazoa; phylum Chordata; class Actinopteri; order Acanthuriformes; family Acanthuridae; genus Ctenochaetus; species Ctenochaetus hawaiiensis. Next base: position 13,636,676 of record JAPZDY010000021.1, on the reverse strand, counting down.
TCCTTTGCATTATGTATAAAAGACCTTACACTTGGGCTGATGTTGTTTTTACCACTAACTTAATTTAAAATAAAAAAATGTTGGTCGAGAGAGCGTGAGAGTTCACTATTTTGTTTAGAGAAAGCATAACTCATTGTTTAGTGAGATGTGGGCGGAAATAGTTGAATAGATTTACATGACGTAGAAAACATGTCCACCTACAAACTCGTCTCCTTGAAGACTGCATGTATATAAAAATAATTTTGTTAGCATAACAAGTAAATACCATAAACTTACACACTTCTTTGGGCAAGTTGATACAAAGTGTTGACACCTCATGTATCAGTAAAACGCCCCATAAAATCATATTTCATTTGTTTTCCTATTGCAACATCATGAAACTTTTTAATGTTTTGCTCAGAAATTCAAAGCACTTGGTTAAATTTAGGTAAAGATCACAGTCTTAAACTAAACATAAAAAAGTCCACAGTCTATTGAACCACATCCCCAAGATTAAAAATATATATTTTTAGAGATAGCATTGCCATCCTTCTGCAAAACTTGTCTGTGCTGTGATATGTTTTGTAAACAGGATTTTAGATGAGCAAAACAAGTATGTTTTAAATACTGAGAATGCATAAATATAAGCAAGAGCAGTCCAGTGGAGATGTTGCCATGTTGCATCATCGTGTTTCGTGAGCCTCAGCAGTGATTTGTTTTTGTTTTTTGTTGTTTTGTTTTTTTTAACTGTGGGTGTTTACAGTTTCACACACCACATCTGTGTCAAGAACAGAACAAACCTGCAGGGAAGGAACATACTGGCTCGCAGCCTTCACCCTACCAGTCTGTTCAGGTCTGTCAGAGGCCAGCTTTATTTTGTTTTCTTCAAGCTGCTTCATCTGTCTAAGCTATAAAACCTGCAGCTCTTCTGTGTTTTTAATATGCATACATCTAAATACCACCACACAGTGTCAGTCAAACAGACAATGAGTCCATCAAGCAGACTCCTTTATTGGCTCCGGGAGATTCAGTCGTGCAGACATCAGTATTTAACACCAACATCAGAGACAGCTGAGATTCCTGCACCTGCAAGATTAATACCAACATTTTGGTGTGATTTTAAGGAGGGACTCTGAGATGAAGTAACAACTCAAAAACATTGCTGAGATTTCTGCAAACAAAAGAGCATGTTTTGTTTACATTCCCCTGACAGGGAGACACATGGTTTGTACTGCCTAGAGCAGAGACACTTAGCACTGAATGCGTCGCTCACTTCACGTTTCTTTTCTAATGTTTTGTTCTTAAACTGATGTCAAACTATCAGGGGAAAAGGCCGTGATGAAACTATGCAGCCCCATACCAAGGATGTTCTGTGGCTACCAAAAGAGGTGAGATGCTACAAAGACATGACAGAGTGCTGCAGAAAAGAAAAAAAATCCTCTCAAAGGCTCTGTATGGCAGAGTTTAAGTAGTTTTAGATTTTTGCAGGAAAATGTCGAAAAAATCTTTTAGGTACACAAGGAGCAATAACAGAGCTAAGATGTATTTTGATAGCTTACCATATTCTACATGATGCAAAATGAGTAGAGGTTTTTCAAGCATTTGCTTTCTCCCATTGTAATGATATAAGTAGTAAAATAACGGAAACACCTCTCAGTGTAAACCAACACGGCAGCACAAACTAAAGCCTTAAAGATCAACATAAAAATAGAATCAAAAATTGCACAGCAAAGCTTGAACATTACCTATATAATTTATTGCATTAGTTTGGGCTTGGTGCACCTGATAAACAAAGGTTACATGATATATAACTATTTGCTCACTTGAATCAGTGAATATTTCAGAAGCAGTAAACTCCATTATTTTGTCATTCTACTTGGAGAAAATAGCCGACCAGCTATTTAATATAATATTTTTGCCAATTATGCTAAATACAGGACATGTTTTTGTATAATACTATCTAAGAAGAAACACCAAACTGTGAAAACATTGCAACCGAAGTAGCTGCCAATTTAAGCTTTTGTGCATCTTTCTGCCACTTGTGCAAGTGCTACTGACTTATTATGGATTATTTTTTAACCTTATGAGCTCCACTTTTCCTCTTGTTTTTTTATATTTTTGGTGGGAAATACATGATCTGGACCTGTTGGAATTTTCTGCCAAAATGGACCCTCATGCCATGTACTATATCATATGTAGATAAAAATTTGTTGTTTACAGAAGCAGCAGTAAAACAGCATTATTTTATTTCTCCTTTGAAACCATCATCTTTTAATCCAATTTATTCCAAAGATTACCCTGCACCAAAGTACTAACATGTGTAAGCAGCTGGAAAAACTGTATTTTCCTCAAGTTCAGAGGGGACAGCACCCAGCTCACCAGGTCGTCTGATTATCTTTGAGCTGTGGATAGGACACCTATTCATGGGTGTCGACTGACATGCTGGCAAAATGCTAATTAATCAAATTGCAACGGCAGAAACCCTCATGACTGCTCACAGTCTGTCGATATTGGGTGTCAGCGTGCTTGAACACAATGCCCTGCACAGGATTGATCTAAATACAGTGGTCGGGACATATTTATCGGTGACAATGTCTGCCTGTCACAGGTCATGTTGGCCAATGGAAAATTGGGATTTGATTCGTCTAATTGACGTCTCTGAGCTCTAGGAGTCTCTCAGTAAATACGTCACTGTTTAAAGCTAGAGTAACTTCACCAAGGTATCAAGAACAATATCTGATCAGTCTCAAAACAACAACACCATCAGTAGAGCCTGCAGGGCCTCAGTAATAAATTGACACATGTTGAGATAACAGCTGTCCATAAAAACACGTCAAGTGCAAAGCAGATAAACAAAGCGAAGGAATTTTTATAGTAACTTTTATTCTTTTTGGTTTGGGATTTCTCACACTGGGGATATAGTTGCATATCTTCTTCAGATCCAGCACCAGTGCTACAAGCCTTCCTGTCAGCATGTCAAAGCACCTACAAACACTCTTTCACACTCATGCACACAATGAAACATGTGCATCCTATGGGACAAGCCCAAGACCTGAGATGTACTGGATATTGCATCTGTTTCCTGTCTGTGTTTGAAACAGGAACATTGCACATGTAGTTTCCTTCATATTTGGACAAATCTGAAAAGTAGGCCACAAGTATCAGAAAAAGGTGCTTAAGACCTACTCTTGCTACTGAACATGAAAACCAAAGAGAAGCAGGTGCTTTGGGGGCATGGATGTATCAAAAGTCTCTCCCTGCACAACATGCGGATAGGTGTCTTGTTAAAAACACTAAAAGACCTCACAAACTCATTTTGGATCCTGTATTCTGCTCAGACAGCAAGTCTATCCGAGGGTCACCCCATGATTTTCTCCCTCTCCTCTGTGATTATTCCATTTCCTCTCCATGAACGGAAAGACCGAAATAACCCTGCTGAAATCTATGGCTCTCCGGGGGCAAAGCTTTTGTGTCGGAACAAGTGGAAAACAAGAGCAGCCGTGGCTGAATGGGACGCTGCGAGATCTAGAGTTTCAAGGCCTCATGGGGCTCAGCCAATAGACACAGACACAGCTCATTACATGAGCAGACTATATGGAGACCAACTGAAAAGTGTCGTGTGAGCCACTCAGCATGTATGATTCATGGAGGAAATTGTAGGCTTGAGTCTTGTCTGAAACTGAATGGTGGCTGAGCACACAGTGATGAAATATTCCGTAAGTACCTGCAACCGTGTGTGTGGTGAACTGAGGAAGGAGAGGTTATGATCCTAACTAAGGGGAACTAGACCTAAATCCAATATGACCTTCTCTGCCTCACATCTGTTGTCATTTTTGCCTCATCCCTCATTCTTCACCACACTAGCTATGTGGCTACAGTGCTGGAAGGGTCACATGGTCCACCACCAGATTTAAATATCACAACCATTTTTGGGTGGAGTACCATGCATTTTTTGGACAAATTAATAGTTCACTGAGGATGAATCCCTTACGGAGCTGGATATTTCACCAGCAACATAAGGCATTTCACTGAATGTTTCTAGCAAATCAAAGTTTTCACCAATATTTTGATATACTGTATGTCAACATCTAAATAGATTAGTATTATATAGTATAGTATATAGTAACCCAGGACAGGAAGTCTCTGCAGCGAGTGATTAAAACTGCCCAAAACATCATTGGTACCCATCTACCAAGTATCA
>JAPZDY010000021.1:13608501-13624925 GCA_029783645.1 Ctenochaetus hawaiiensis | reverse complement strand
GATCTTTAGAGAAGGTGTCTGAACATTAACATTTTGATAACTTAAGTGACATTTTATTAACTCAATCATACCAGTGGGGATAGCCTTTACAATAGAAACAAATTCTCTGTATTTGACTGGAAAGGTTTTAGCTCTTAAGAAGTCTTCATAACTATAAAGACTCATCGTTAAGTCTTATTTTCTTAAACAAACTCGTCATATACATCACTTCCGTTACGCTGGGGCACTTCCAAGCCCCCAGGAAGTGAGTCGGACATCAAGAAGCGGACTGTACCATCTCTCCGTCAATATAAACGCTTTAATAAAGTGCATATTAACTCGAGATTTACAGCAATTAATTATTTAGAGTTTACATTGAATTTGTAACTGCTACTACTGTGTTCCTAAAAAAACTGAGGTCGATTTGTCTGAATAAGAGACACAATTGGTTTGTTCCACTTCCGATTCTTACGACAACAACGTAGTGCACATGGGAAACCATAGGTAGTGACAGATATCGCTTTTGCAACCCTTTGAACATATTATAAAACAGAGTTTTGTGTTAGGTGACAACATAAGGAGTTGGAATGGGTAAGAAGAAGGCAGGCGGAGGTGCTGGACTGGGCAGAGCTCTGATAAAGGAGAGACTTCAGGCAGGCCGAGGAAACAAGAGGGGCGACTCATGGGTATGACACAACAAGTAACTTTAGCTTTCATTTAACACGTTTAAACATTGAGCGTGAAGAGAGTCACCACGCTGTTAATGATATACTGTCAAGTTCAGGTTCACTCGTGGCACTGTTTAAACCGCTTTACGTAGGGTTCGGCATTGCTTTGTCATTAGTTTTGAAAGGTATTACTTGTCGCGTGCGCCAAACCCCCTTAAGAAAATTAAATTTATCGCTCCTCTGCATATCGCAAAAGTAAAGTGTGAACATAAATACCTGCTCTTAACAAGAAAGTTATCGTGGTAAATTCGGCACCAAGATGAATCATACAGGACCGTTATCAAGAACATTAGAAGTGGCTCACATGCCCTGCTACTATTAACCTTGTTATTTTTTTCATGGAAGACAATTAAAAGAAAACAAACTACAACGAATGTTAAAAATCAACAGAGCTAAAGGATGTCCACAGGATAGTCAGTGTGTATTTCAGTAGCTTTTTTTCTCTCTTTTAAAGTCTATGACACTGGATGAATGTGCGGTTTATTCTTAATCTTTCCCTCATATGAACCTTATCTCACATATACAGCTCCACACCAGTGAACTGAATGATGGCTATGACTGGGGACGACTGAACCTGCAGTCAGTGACAGAACAGAGCTCTATGGATGACTTTCTGGCCACTGCTGAATTGGCGGGAACAGAGTTTGTTGCAGGTAAGTTATATCTTACAAAAAGTATATATAGTGCTTGACTTTTATGATTTACATATATGTCTTGGCTGGCCAAAGATCATCATATTTTTACTTATCAAGGAAGGCAAGGTGTACTCATTCCCAAATTCATGTAATCCCTGACACAGTTTTGATATATAAACATTGAACAACACCAGGCTGCTGCACCTCTGTCCTTTGATTCTACTGCTGCTCTGACTGTTTCATGCTTTGTTTTTTAAGAGAAACTTAACATCAAGTTCGTGCCAGCGGAAGCAAGGGCAGGCTTACTAACAGCTGAGGAGAGATCCAGGCTGGTGAAGCTGCATGAAGAGAACAAGCGTTTCCTCAGAATTCCTCGACGGTAAAAAGAACAGATCAAGTTATTTTTGTAAAATGCTTCACTGTGTGTTTTGCATTTTTAATTATTGTGATATCTCTCCAAATTTTAAGTCCCCACTGGGATGAAAGCACCAGTCCAGATGCACTTCAGCAAGCAGAGAAAGACAGCTTCTTGGAGTGGAGACGAGAGCTTGCACAGTAAGTAATGTCTAAAAAGCTGCACGTAAGATCATGATCTGCATTTGCAATATGTGGTTAAAACAGTGCAGGATTATGAGCATGAGCAGTCTAACTCCAAGTGTTACTTTTGAAGGCTAGAAGAGGAACAGAAGTTAATTCTCACCCCATTTGAGAGAAACCTGGAGTTCTGGAGGCAACTATGGAGAGTGATTGAGAGGAGGTAAACACTGAGGTTGTTTACAACTGTCAGCTCTTACCTGACTTTGGTGAGGAACGTGTTATCCTTGTGTAATACTTAAGGCAAAACTGTTGTTGTGGTTTCCTGCAGTGATGTTGTCGTTCAAATCGTTGATGCCAGAAATCCTTTGCTCTTCAGATGTCCTGACCTGGTGAGTACATCAGTCTGAGTTGCTTTAGTGGTAGAGGGAAGGTGAATGCACTGCTAAGAAAGGATGAATATGAAGAATATTGAGCAGGGTTTCGGTATGATCAGGCGAAATTGAACATTTTATATCAAGTGGGCTAAGTTAGCAGTTGTAAATTGAAGCCACATTTCAGAATGAAATAGATTGTGACAAAAATGCAAATGCATGGTTTTATTTAAGGTCTGAAAATAGAAATTACAAAATATGCAAATAACAAATTATCTGAAGCACCCCAAAATAGTACAGTTTTGACTAAACTGTGCCTACACCTTACAATAATAGTTGTTCCTGATTCAGGATACACCTACATACTGTAATATTTATTCCCCTTTAGAGGTTTGATTTGTTTTGAGCTGTTACTTTTCATCTTGATTTTTTCTCTCAAACGTTTGTGTTTAAATTTCAAAAAAACTTAAATTCAGTTCAATTAAATAAAAGACCTAAAGTGCCCATAACCACCAGAGGTGTTATATTTGGGTGAACTGAACATTTCTTGTCTTTTATCTTCTGTATTATTTTTCTGTTTTGTGCTGCCAGGAGTCATATGTCAAGGAAGTATCAGAGCATAAAGTAAACATGCTGTTGGTGAATAAGGCAGACCTGCTGACCAGGGAACAGAGGCGAGTCTGGGCCAGACACTTCCAGAAAGAGGGGCTGAGGGCAGTTTTCTGGTCTGCCCTGGCTGAGAGCAACAGACTGGATGCAATAGATAAGGTGAGGAGGTGGAGGTCTGAGAAGCTGTACTCTAAACATCACCTGTTAATTTTAGATCCCCTTTTCCTCATCATGGGAAAGTGGATGTTATCAGTTTGTAATTTTTAGATTGTTTTGGAAAGTGCTTGTGAAAAATTTAAGATTTAGCCTCTTCAAACTTACTGCTGTTTTTAAACTCATTATCAAAGTGCAAAATACTCCTTTACAAAGGGAATGGAAGTTGACAACCAAGAGGATGGAGAGAGTGACCCAGAAGACAAAGGACAGCCAGACAATGAAGACTTGACCCCAAACAAGGCAGGTGGAGAAGAGATGGGGGATGGAGAGAGTAGTACAGAGGAAGAGGAGCAGGAGAAGATATCTGTAGAAGAAGAGGAATGGCAAACTTGTTCAGAAGATGAGGGTGAAGAGGAGGAAGGGACTGCTGGTTCATCCAGAAGTTCCTCCTTTCACAACTCCAGTCGTCTGCTGCAGAAAAATGAGCTACTGGACATGTTCAAGGCTGTTCACAATGGGCCCAGGTGTAAAGATGGACAACTGACAGTGGGGCTGGTGAGTATAAAGTTAGCACTCTGTGATCTCCCACAGAAGAAGGTTTTGGCTGTTGTTTTTCTTTTTCTGATGGAAAATATTGTGTAAATAAGAACATCATAATGCATTGCACTGATGATACGGATATGTTTTGCATTTGTTCTTACATGGAAAATTGACTACATCCTGTTTTCAGATATGTTTAAAGGGAAAAATGTTTGGAAATGTATTACTTATACGACCTGTACACAAGCTCTGTCAACTGTTGATGTAATGGCACAGCAATTGCAGTTTTTTATTGTTGTATGAATCCAACAGGTCGGGTATCCTAATGTAGGAAAGAGTTCCACCATCAACACTATTCTAAGGAACAAGAAGGTATCTGTTTCAGCCACTCCAGGACACACTAAGCACTTTCAGGTACATAAATACTCTTTAAACCTCCTCATATAAATTCAAGTCATTAATTCCTCTAGTAGAAAGCCTAAACGTGACATGTTTTGTTTTTTTCTTTTTCTTGCATCACAGACTCTATATGTGGAGTCAGACATGTGCCTCTGTGACTGCCCAGGTCTGGTCATGCCTTCTTTTGTTTCCACTAAAGCTGAGATGATCTGCTCTGGTATCCTGCCCATTGACCAGATGAGAGACCATGTACCTGCAGTCTCCCTCATATCCTTTGTATGCTTTTTTGGCAAAGAACCTGCAGAATCCAGCCGCAGCCTTTTTTCTAGCAGAAAAGATGTGAAGGTGCTGTGTTAAGAGATGTGATGTTAATGTGTCATTAAAACATGTTTTTTTTGAGAAGTTAAAGAAATTCTCTCTATGAAATTAAAGGAGTTGGAGGTCTGATGATAAAAATCTTAAAAATCCTTTGTAGCAGGGGACCAAGAGGTTTATTTGGAAATGTTGTCCCTATTCTTAAAAAGTACACATTACATAAATTAAAATAAATAAGCACCATTTTGAAGCCTTAAATATGGAACTCTGGCCACAGCCCTTTTAGTTTTTTGACAGCCAGAAGTGTCCATATTTGAACCAGAAGGAGGAGTTCTGTAACATAAACACTGAGACCAACAAACATATGATTCTTTGTGACCTCTAACTTTGAGACAGTCCTTAACAGCTTTGGCACATATGTCAGACAATTCCCCGGCACGTTTTAGAAGGCACCTATGGCATCAACATCATTCGACCGCGAGAAGACGAGGACCCTGACAGGCACCCGACCTCTGAGGAGCTGCTGATGGCTTATGGATGTGAGATCACTGAACAATTCTAGTTTTTTAATAGAAAATAATAAATGATAGGGGAAAAAAATGTACCTTTTAGCATTCAACTTTTAATAAGAGCTGTACTGTACAGTGACCACCACATCATCTTTTAAGTCAAGTTATTCAATTTTTATATACTAGGTTTACTGTAGTATTTGAGTACTTAATTTCAACCTATTTTCTCTTGAAAGTGCTTCTGTGAAAATAAGAGCTGTATAAAATGTATATTTTTGTGTTTCCCACTTTTTCAGACATGAGAGGCTTTATGACATCACATGGCCAGCCTGATCAGTCTAGATCAGCCCGCTACATTTTAAAGGATTATGTCAGTGTAAGTACTAACAACGTAATTTATTTTAATCTGTAATTTGTCACAATCTAATACATTCATGAACTTCACTCATCATAAATTCACTGCGAGGACTGTGGGGACCTTTGGCCATATAGCCATACATCCTAATGACTGTTCTATGACATTGTTTTGTTTCACTTAATTATTTTCCAAGTATTAGAAATTTGGCTTAAATTTTTTATTTAATTGTTGCATTTTCAATAATTTCTTATCTTTAAGGTGGATTTCCAGTATTTTAAAATCTTGGCTTTATTTTTACATGTTTTGTTGTACAAGTGACTAGTACTTACCAAAAGTTTTGTAATTGTTATAGAAGATTGCCTCTAGGGGGAGCTGTGACATCACTGTAAATTGCTTCAGTGTTATCCTTTTGAATAACTTTGACCAAAGTTTCTTTTTTGTCACACACAGGTTGCAGTTGTTGTATTATCTGACAGCAATACCAAACAGATTACTACAAAGCTGACTAATTTGTTAATTTTTCTTTTAACCAAAAATAACAAAAGTCACATGGGATATCTGAGTGAGATTTGTACTCGCATAGCAAAACATGTGACCCAGGTTTAAAATAATGTGCCTCCCAAAAAGGACATCCTCTTCCAAACACACTCACTTTACACTAAAAATGGTGACTTCTTGCAGGGCAAGCTCCTGTACTGTCATCCTCCTCCACATATTAATGCTGAAGACTTCCAGCCGCAGCACGAGAAGTTCCTGACAAGAGACTCAGACTGCTGTGACCTTTCTACAACATCGAACCAACAGAAAATCAAGAGAATTGAAAATGTGGTTGACAAGAACTTCTTCCATCAAGTATGATACACATGCTGGCTTCTTTTTTTCATTAAAATGCATGAACAATAGTTATTAGGGGTCAGAAAATATTAAAATGTATAATGCGATTGTTTATTGTAAAATTAAATCTGTATGGATGGGATCTCTATTTTCAGGAGAATGTGCGAGCGCTCTCCAAGGGAGTTCAGTCTGTCATGGGCTACAAACCAGGCAGTGGACCTGTTGGCCCAGGAAAAGCTGGTTCAGACACTGTTGTGGGAAAATCCTGGAAGAAACATGGCAACAAGAACAAGAAGGAGAAAGTACGCCGTCTCAACAAGCATCTAGATGCCTGAGGATGATCTGAAATTAGAATTCTAAATTACAGATCATTTCAGCAGGAATGGAAAAAAAGCAGTATCTTTAGGGTAGATTCAGGCTCCTTAATCCAGTGAGTATGGAAAGGTCAGACAGTTTTGATATCATTTGAAACAAATGAGCTGTGTAATCACTCATGTACTGTTCTGGATAGAAAATCATATTGGTGCAGTCCATTCCATCAACTTGATCACCAGTTGCACACCAGATCTCACCACAAGAAATGGATAAGACATCCAGAGGGTGGAAATTTTATGTCATTGAAAATGACACTTTCAGTTTGTATTTTGAAGCTGATTCAAAAGACACAATGAAAAGTCTTCATCTACCAGATGAATTACTTGATGCGAGATATTGCTTTTATCCTTATACAGATATGATTAATGTAACTCAGATGGATTATTAAATAAATTTTTCATGTTGCTGTTTACTTCATCTTCATGAGGCTATCTTTGATTAATCTTGATGGTAGACAATTTGTGACTATTATAATTAGCCAGTATAATGTTTGTTTGTCATGTTCAACATGCACACACAGATTTATTTTAACATATTAGTCCTCATTTGAATATTTGCAAGATTTTGGCATTAAAAGTTTGTGTTTTGAGTTCAGTGATATTACTCTTGGACCAAGACAAAAAAGGCAAGCTTATGGCACACACCGGCTGCTGGATCTAGCCCTTAGGATGTGTTTTTGCTGCCTTTTTTCACAATTAGTTCCAGTTTGTATATACATTGAGTCATCACAGGTTCATAACGATCATTCTCAACGCAACACATGTCTACATGCTTAATATTAGTCATTTACTGTTGAAGAAGTCGATGAGCGCCACCAGCGTTTAGGTAACATCGGCTTTTGAAGAGCGGGCTCACACGGGTCAAAACACATTTTCTTTATTACAAGTTAGACATTAAAGTTAGGAAATAACACCTAGGCTACCAGTTTTTCCCATTTTACATCGTAATGGACCTATATTAATAACAGGTACAATAAATTCTATTCCTCACTCTTGCAACATGTAGTCATTTTGTACGACTTTGGCATGATGTTTTCTTTTCATTCGGATAAAAATTCCCATCATTTCCATCGTTGATAATATTTAGTCATCCCTCCAATTTTAGCGGATATTGACTTTATCAGGCTGGAAAAACATTGGATCAGTCTGGCATCGCAGGTGGGCGGGACAGTAATCCTAAATTTTCGGTGCAGAGTGTCACAGGTTGTTTTCCAACTAGATGATAAAACTTAATGTTTGTTGGTTTGAACAACTACTTAAGGACTAGCCCAAATAGCGAGACTTCTTTAGCTAATTTACCCCCCATTACATTATCTCTAAAGGTGTTTCTCAGGTGAGCTCCTCCCTGAAATATGCAGATTGCTCCTGTTGTGCCATCGACTTGTGTCTCTGCACCGCGGCTGCATGGATTCGCTTGTTCGAATAAAAAGAAATGTAAACGCGTCTGTGGTGAACATGGGGAAACGCACATTGAACAGAAGGAATGGCAACACGTTTCTCTCCAGTCTGGTTGAATTTTGCGTGGATTCAGTCTCTACCTGCTTCTCCCATGAGGCAGACAAACTTTGCGTCCCCATCGGTCTCAGCGTCCTATCTGCGCTGCTTTTGCTGCTCTCCTGTCTTCTGTAAGTATGTTTGGTTGCTAGCATTTTCACAAAAGAAATTTAAAAATGGGCTTTAAGCGTTAAATCCTTGAATGTGAATGTTTTTAAGCCTTGTGTGCCAGAGGTGCAAATTACGGAGAGAAAAACCAGCAGAAACAATTACGTTCCTATACAGCATCCTGGGAAACCTTTGCAGCACAGTTGGAGCAATCCTGAGCAGACAGCTGAATATTCTGGTAACATATTTCAATTGTGGTACTTTCTATTTTTTTTTTTTTTTTTTGTAGAAGGTATAAATAAGTTATGCCTGGTTTCTATTTTGTAGATTTTATTGGGTGCTGTTGCTGTTGTTGTGGATGTTATCCATTTTATTTCTTGCTGCCTCCCTGTGCTCCTGTGCTGGAACTCAAAGGCAGGTGAGTTTAGAAAAATGTTATCTATTAAAAATGCAAACTTTAAATTATAGATAATGTTAACACTTGTGCGATGTGGAAAAAGGTAGCACAGGTATTTTAGTATTACCGTCCAACTGCCCCAAACTCTTTATGCAAAACTGTAAGGAAGCTTATCAGAGATCTGCTGCAGATATCCAAACAAATGACAGGGGATGCTTTATAACTGTTTCCAACTGCACAAATCCTCTCTTTGTGTGTGTATGTGTATTCATATAAATGTATTCTATTCCTTATTAGAAAGGAGGCTTAGGATGATGAGGAGGCGGAGGAGGCAGCACCTCCTTGCAGTGTGTGTACTAATGGTGGTTGCAGGAGGTTTTCTGAAGTCCACGGACACTCAAAACCCAGTGGACAGACCTCCCAGCGAGAGGAGACTTCTGCACATCACCATCCAAGTAAGCACACCCCACCACTGCCACCAGTTACAGTCATTTTTAAGTCATTTTTAATAGTCATTTTATAGTCATTTTAATGATATGACTAAGTGAAGTTATAGCAAATACATTTATGTCTTGTAGGTAGCAGCTAGAATGTATTTAAAGAAAGTGTTTGCCTGTGTTGTAAGTTTTAGAATATATACCTTCCCCTTTTTTTTCCCCATTCAGTCTGAAAAATGTTGACTTGTGCTTAAAATGTTTTTCCACAGACTTCTGCCTTTGTGTTAATGTTTTTTTCTTTTTATGTGGTGCTCTGTAGTTTTAAACTCTGACCACTTAATGTATTTCAGTCTGTAACGGCAGTGTGGATGGCAGATGCTCTCCGGTCCGGTTTGTTTGGACTAAACATCTCTACTTTGTGTTGTATCTAAATTACAGCAACTTAAAGCTGTTCTTTTAACAGGACCACACTGAAATCCTGGGTTACATACTTGGCCTGCTGTCCTTCGTCATCGCCTGTACCTCCAGGTTTCCTGCTCTCCGTAGAGTAGTGAGTGACAAACAGTACACGAGTGTTTTGTTGGCAGAACTGCATTTTTTGCTTCAAACGGATGTGAAATTAAGGGAATGATGTTTACTTTCTGTCTTTAGTGCAGAGGACAGATGTTGACCCGGGCCTTCATGTGGTCAGGGCTGCTCTGCTCACTGGCTGGTGCCCTCTATGCTGCTGCTATACTCCTCTATGACACTCACTTCGGGTTTCTTTTAAGAGTCATGCCATGGCTGCTGTCAGCAGTTTGCTGTATCGTCCTGGACCTTCTTGTATCCTTTTATAGGAATCTCACGTACTCTGTGCGGCTAAGAGCTTCAACTCCATAACAACATGATAGCAGTCCTACCAGAGCCCTTCAACACATATCTGGCCACAGAGCTGGAGATTGCCACTGGTTGCATTTACAGAAGCAACCAGATGCTTATACAGATTTTAAGCCAGGTTTGATATTTTGACCTTTAATCCAACATTGTCAGATTCTCGTCATCCATTGGTGCAAGAGCATAACCAGACAGCAGCTTACCAGTTTTTCACCAGATGCACAGAGCCTTTTAGATGGCTCACACATCCCCAGTGAGGAGCCAGCTGTCATGAAGGGCCAGAGGAAACAGCAAGCTTACTCATCAGCTCAAGCAAAAGTAAGTTTTCATGCACACAAACATTGGTAATAGTCTTAGGCAGTGACTTAATTTTGGGCTGAAGCTCTTCCTGTGCTTTTCAGTGCTGGCCTGGTGTATCTGGTATCTTTTTCCTGACTGCAACAGAAAGAAAAGGGTCTCCTCTGGCATAATTGGATCCTTGATAATTCATCTAGCCTTATTCTTGCAGCGCCTGTTGTACTTTTTGTTTAGAGGAAGGTATAGCACTCACTGTTGTATGTTCAATCCAATAGGCCACTCTCTGCAGGGCTTTGTGGTCCTGTTCAGTACCTGAGAGTGATTTTCTGTCAGGATGCTCTTGATAAGGCAGAAGTAAAAATTCCTCAATACTTAAGAGAATTTTAAGAATTTCCTCAGGTTTCTGAGATGAAGCTGTCCTTACATTTCAGCTTAAATTTTCATAAAGGACAAAAAGGACAGTGTTCAGGTGTTTTTTTAATATAATTTTTATAGAATTTATGCTACCAAACGCTTTTTCTCTAACATCTTGCTTATAATTGTGCCATTCAATCATGTCTCTGAAGATAAAAAGTGCCCAAAAGATGACAGAGATGGGCCATTACATGGATGTCAGTGTTCAACCATCAAGAAAAGTAGGTGAACAGTCTCTTTAACAGAACAACAGCATTGCACTAATGATAAGAAATCTTTATCTTAATCAGCCCTCAATCTCTTAGAGGAATGTGTCTTTTTTTTTTATTAACTGAAGTATTATTTTTTTAACTCAGTCCTGCTTTGAGATGACACCCAAGGATCAGGCAAAGGACCAGCTTCTTAACGGGAAGGTGCAAGTGAATGGAGTTGACAGTTTTTGCTCCTCTGATACATCTTATGACTCTTCATTGGAGAGTTCTGATCTGGAGGTGGGTTGAACACTCATCTAAAATGTTAAGGGAAAATTATTTCATTGTCCTATTAAAGAAGAGTAGGCTAACTAACCAGATTTTACCCCAATACACTGATATTTTTTTATGAACTGCACAAGAAATTGATGCTATCATTTCTTTCAATCAATAATCATATTTACCCTTTTATTTAATGTTAGGAGAGTAATAACATTTAAATAATGTCTCATCTTTTAATCAGCAGTGAAGCAACATTAATTCATCTAATTATATAAAAATCTACTTTAGTCCTGTGGGCTTGGCATTTTCTTGAATTTTCATAAAGATGCATCATATTTGTGCTGTTGCAAAGACGTTTATTTTGCAGTGATGATTCTATAGGCAGTTATAGCCTTCCCTTTTGCAACTGTGGTACTAAACAGTGTTGTCAGATGCAGTCTGACAGTAATCGAAGCTATTGGGTGTGTTTCTCAAAGTTTGCCACTAGGTGGTGACAGCATACTTTTATGATGGGTGGTAAATGGCCATCTGTGAATTAATATAACCCTGGTTAAACTCTGTGTGAACTGCTGTGATTTTGTTTAAGTTAAAGCTGTTTAAGTTCTTGCCTTTCTATAAGGGCCTGTGTAACTGCTTTACCTTTTGCATTAAACAGCACTGGAGTTTATGTAAAAGTCAAAGTTGAGACTGATGCTGTCAGATAAATGTTTGACTAACTGATGGGATTCGTAGCTTGAACTCTGTGACTCTGTTTCCCTGACTGCAGGGAGCCCTGAGGTACACTGCATTCTCACAGAGCTAAATGTGATTCTATGCCTTAATGTTAAAAATACACATGTGGAGAGTGTTCAGTTGCAAACGTCACTCTGTATATATATCCACTGAATTAAGTTTCAGTTACATTGAAAATTCTTGAATGAATCACCAGCCCTACTCACAGGGTCGTAACAGGATTAAGTGCCTACAAAGGAACTCACAAGAAGAAGGAACACTTGGGACAGTGTCTGAGCTGCTGCAAACCCAGTCTTGTGCTGTTAACATGTCACTCTTAAGGAAGTAAGTCAGACAGCTGTCAGTGGCTCTTCCAAGAAGAGAACAGTCAGCATATTGCATTGATGAGTCAAACCCTGCGGCAAACCCCTGTGTGTTCATGCAGGGTTGTGGGTAAAGTGTGAGTGGCAGGGTTTGGAATGTGGCTTCATTGTGCCTAGAAATAAATACTGGCAACAAAGCAAAATACAAGTCCTTTTTCAGATGGTAGTTCACATCTAAAATAGCATAGTTTGAGTTTGCAGGGAGAATAAAATTACAAGCTTTTTACTTCTCAGGCCCTGACGCTCACAGCCATAAGAGAAACTCCCTTACTGTGCTGCTGCAGAAAGCCAAGCTGTGGAGGATGTCATTTATTGGAGACAAAGGCAAATGGTGTGCGTACAAACAATTGCAGCTTGAAAATGTTCACCAAACAGGAAAAAGCAAATGATGTGAACGCCTTGTGCAGAGTTAGTATGTTAGAGAGGTAGAGAATTCAGACAATAAATTCAAATATTGTAATGAGTGTTTGTTGTATGCAATAAAGCATGCAACTTTATTAGGCTGTGTGAAAAATTCTCCTCTTCAACTTAATCCAGTCTCTACTCTCATTGGTTAGTGAAGCACTGAACCTCACAGAGGCTTCCAAATATTCAGTGTTTTGAGGGCAGCTCAGATTAGTCTGCAATTTGTAAGACCAAATCTGCAAACTCCTGATAATAACAGCTAATCCTGTCTGCTTACTTGCCAACAAATCTCTAGTCTGTAGTCTTTGTAAACAAAGACAGCAGCAGGTAAATAAATTCCTCTATCTCTGGCACTTTTTTCCATTTGCTTGTCAGAATTAATAGAGGCTGTTTACTTGGTGATTTAATGGAAAGATGGTTTCCATATGATATCGCACGGTGTCTTATGTTTAAGCTTTAGTACACAGAACTCCAGATAAGTTTAAGGCTACTCATTTCAAACTGTTACTTTGTTTGTGGTCGCAAAACTTTTCCACTATATGGAACACAACTGTAGGTATTACTACAGGACCTCTAGCTGAGAACCCGAGGGGTCAGATTGGCAGTTTTCAAGGATACTGTTAGGTATAATAAAATCATTTATCTGATTAAAAGCAAGTTTCTCTAAAATTTTATTGAAAAATTTGAAAAACTGTTTCTCTTTAGAAGGGGCTCAACCAAGGCAGTCTTACAAGCACTTGGAAAGACACTCATTTGATGAGAATAATTTATAATGTTTAACAAATCTTCAACTAAAAAGCCATGAACTGTTTTAAAATGGTGTGTAGGAATGGGCTCTAAAAGACAGGTTGATGGTTTTAGTTGTAAAATCACTCTCCTAAGTGTTTCTGTATCAACCAGGACAAACTGTCCGGCGTTTCCCCACAGGATCCTAAAAAAAAAGGGTCATAGTGCCTCTGAAAAATTTGAGACATATTTAAAATATGAATTATGCCTGCATGACATGACATGCCCACAATCCCTATCATAAATAAGCTGCCTGGATAAACTGAGCAGTGAGAGTTCAGTGAAGCCGGCAGCTTGAATTGTCTATTGTGCTGTGTGTTTCTTACACATTTCTGCTGAGTGCCGGTGCTTTGCAGGGGTGAGACTGGGGTGGGGGGAGTGAGGGGTACAGTGAGGGGTGGAATTGTTGAGATTTGCCTTGTGGCCCAATTGTTCTGCTGTAAAGGATCTTTGATTAAAGACCAGCACTGGGTTGGGCCTGTCTGCCTAGGAAGTAGTGCGAAACGGTTGCCTTGTCTATAGGGGGCCGGTGTTACCCTCTGCTATTTTGGGAGATGTTTATGGTCTCTTGTGTGATGCCTGCCAAGACTTAACTCTATGTATGAACAAGTTTAATCCCTTTGCCTCGTTGGCATTTGGCTGATTCTCTGTAATGATTTACCTATCGTAGTTCTATCTCTATTTGTCTAAGTTCACAACATGGGTCATAAAAAAGACTTAGTTTCATTTTAGGACATCTAATGTTACAAAGCCTCAAAATTCCTGTGCTTCAGAAATAATGAGGCATTAAGACAGTAAAAGTATTTTAGACAAACTGCAACCACAATGAGACATTTAATCACATGAATATAAACACCCCAAATCTGCACCCCCAAAGTCTTGATTTCTTCATTATAGAGCAAATATTTTAAGAAATGTAGAATATGAGATGTTACAGTCCTTCAGCTGTGATTCACCATTATAATACTTTGACCTGTCCAATTTTTTCCAGTGGGATTTTGAAGAGGCAAATGCACGGTGGAGTGAACCCACAGCAAAGCAACAATTTCGACCACAAGGGTGGCTAACAAACCCCAAACCCATTAACATCTGCACTTGTGCCATTTCTGGGCTCTCAAAGAAAACTCTGACTGGCTCAGAATTGAGTGAGAGTGTATCTTCTGCAAGCTTCTCAAAATGACAAAGAAATGTTGTTTTCAGTTAGTAATGTGGTGTACATCTGATACATTTTTTGAGGATAATAAAAATTGTGATGGCACTGGCCTGATATCTGTGCTATTTTACTGCACTAGCTCATTGTTCACCTGGTGTGTATATTATACTGCATCTCTCTCATCCCTCCAGCTGACCAGTCGAGGTAAACTGATGGAGAGAATTGCAGGTCCCATGGTTTACAACATTGAATGTTACATTTAAGTTGCATGGATTTTTAAATGAAAAGGATGTGGTTTATGAATCCAGACACACAGATTTCTTGACTCTGTGTTTACAAATCTGTGTCACCCGATTGCAAAACCTTGGTCCTGACAGTGTTCATCATGCTAAGGTTTACAAAAAAGACCTCCCCTAATAAAACAATATTGTGCCCCTGGTGCATTGCAAGGTTATTGGGTCATATCCTCTATTTTGCGAGTCAACCGGGGTTATCAGGGCTGGACTGGGAAAAGGCCCCATGGAGCAGATAAACACCAGACTAGACGACCAGGGCTCCTCCGTCCCCTCCATCATCTCTCTGGCCTCTGTCCATCTGCCTGCTCCACGGCTAAGACGACAATGCTGGAGCAACACACCAAGGCATTTTTAACTGGAGAGACTTCCTAGAACTCGATAACGGAACAATACACAGATTAGAGCAAAGTTAGGGAACACATTGCACTCCTCCCAGTTACATTTCCTCAAGTGACATGTCTGTGTGAGAGTAATGACTGGGAAACCACTAATAAAGGGAACAAAGCAATTGCTTGTATCAGCAATAGAAATAAATGTAAATTAACACCTTGTCTGGCGTATAAACAAGACACAGCAGGTCAGGTTGGAGAATAGTTCAATAGTATTTACTTTGGATATCACTGACATTCAGGGGCATAAATATAGACAGTGCAGGCAGTTTGGTTGCACTGAGGCCCATGTGGTAGGGGGCCCATTAGATAGATCAGGCCTTTAAAATGTTTTGAGCTGAGAATCGAACCCTGAGAGTGAATCAGGCTTCCACTTTAGAAACACTTTTGTTCAAAGAACACACATTAAATTAAATACATTTTTTTTTTTTTTGTGAAATTGTCAATGGTAATTTTTAACAAAATATACACTTATTCTACATAACTACAACAACTAATTAATTAATTAGGTCTCATATATTGTGTAAGACTTGAAAATAAATTGCCCTCAACCTGTTTTATTATTGTTTGTGAAATTGTGTAAATTTTGCATACATCAGTCATGTCATGAAATCATTACTGTATATAAATAGTATTTTTTTCAGACCGCTCATTGCCTGGAAATACTTACAGCATCTCTAATTAGGTCAGTGTTTCACATACATATTTTTAAAACAGATATGTCATTAATAAATTTGGGGTGACTGACAAATCCACCGTGAGAAGCAACTGAGTGCTTCCTGCTGCCTGAGCTAATCTAATTTTGCAGATAAAGGAATGCATCCCATGTGTATAACTTGTTAAAGAGGCCTGAAATCTAAGATGAGATGCCTAATAAGGTCAGCCATTGCAACACACAGTGGCAGTATCACTGGAGCTCACACTTCAAAATATGCGTCTTTAACTTAACAGGCAGCATTGTTTTTGTAATAGGTTATTCTGTTACGTTGTTGTAAACCTGCTGAGAACTTCAACCATCTTGCAAGCACACGAAACCACAATTTGGTGTTTTTCAGCTGTGTTTCCAAAGAGATCCCATAAACAAAAGGAAAAATGAAGTGTTTGTACTCCATTAATGCCCTCTGATGTCATGATGAATGCTGAGCTAGCATTGCTCTGTCCCTGGGCCTCATCTCTGTCCCTTCTGAGACTGGGCCAAAGGAAAACAAACTGTGTATCCCATATAAAAAGGTGGAATTCTGTTTGCAAAAGTGATGAAGAGCACGGATTAACACATCTGAAGCAGCATTGGGGATTGGCCCTTTCTGTTTTTCTTGGCCTGTACGTCAGTGATCGCTCCACTGCAGAGGACATGAAGACGTTGGATGATTTGAGCCTGTAGGACATTTTGTTCACTACACATGTTAGCCAGAACGGGAGGAGGGATAGGGATAAAATGTTCAGGAGAAGCACAAAATCCTGGAT
>JAPZDY010000021.1:13535381-13578820 GCA_029783645.1 Ctenochaetus hawaiiensis | reverse complement strand
CACCTCTAGTAAGTGGCCCAGCCCCTCCTATATTTTTCTGTATGTGGCCCTCAGTGAAAAAAGTTTGGACACCCCTGGGATAGGGAAAATGCTAACACAAATATTGCACAAACACAGAACGCACAAGAAACAGCAGTCAATGACAGGCTTGCACAATTAGACACACAGGCAGGCATACAGTCATACACATCAAAAAAGACCAATTCCAGCATGTGTAGAACAAAACGATAGTCCTTTATTCATGCGGGCATGAGAACTTTCTCTGAAGCCAAAAAAGTGATTTTGAATAAGTTTTGTTCTGTCAGCTGGCTAGTCTTAATGGCAAGGTAGCAGACACCAGCTGTTTAGTGGGAGAGAACACTATTTCTCATCACTTTATCTCATTGAGCATCAGTGGTGAGGGACTTATATTTTACTACTGAGATTGAGTACACAAATAATGTAAACAGGTAGATGAGAGAAAAACAAATTGGGAAATCTGTTTTTAAACTGCTGAGATCAAGAATACTTTAGCGGCTTCCACAAATCAGATCTTGAAGAAAATTGGCACAGTTGCATTCTCAAATCAAATGTGTTGTTTGATGTATACAAAAGAGAAAAGTTTACATAATGCAGTCCAATACAATAATGAAATAGGCCTTTGCACAATATGAAGTTCCTTGCTATTTTTTTCATTTAGACCAAGAAGACGGTACAACTATATAGTAATTATAGTGCTCTATGTTTTGGCTCTGATCCACTAAAATTACTTTAACAGGAGGTGAACATCAGTCTGGAGGATGTGTGTCACATAGATGATGACAAAACTCAAGAGCTGTACCACTTTGCAATGAATGGAAAATCATTTGCCGTCATTGAGGAGCATTTCCCTGACATGCTTCAGAAGGTAAGAGGCCTCTCAATGTTCCCTTGCTACAGTTATCCCCTTGATACCTAATATTTCTGTTCTTATGATTGTATGTTCTGCCTCTTAGCTGGTGCTGCACGGGACGGTGTTCGCTAGAATGGCTCCAGACCAAAAAACCCAACTCATTGAGGCACTTCAGGGTGTGGAGTAAGTATTAAGTTAAATACACTCAGAAGCTTTTAATGAATTACTTAATCAAACTGTGCAAAGTTACTAAGTGTACCATGTACATTATATTGTATACATACACTGATTATTTTACAATGTTTATTGTCAGTATATATAAAAATCTATATATACATATTTTTTAATGGAATCTGTCAAGATAAATGTGGTGATATTGAGCATGAAACCAATACTTTTTATCATTCATTTATAGCTACTTTGTGGGGATGTGCGGAGATGGAGCAAATGACTGTGGGGTATGTACAGCAACTTCAAAAAGATTTCAATATACAATAATTAATTGCATTCAGGACTTTATCTTGTATTTCTCAATTTCATCATTCAGGCTCTCAAGAGGGCTCATGGTGGCATCTCTCTGTCAGAGCTGGAGGCCTCAGTGGCCTCTCCCTTCACCTCCAGGACTCCTAACATCTCTTGTGTTCCCAGCCTCATCAGGTTTGTCTTTCCATCAACACAATAAACAAATAAAAAAATATTGCAAATTATAAAACTTAACAGAGTACTCACCTCAACACCAGGATAGACTGTGTTGTTGTCATTAAATACTGTTTTGCAGTTGTGGCAATAAAGGATAGACTGCTGATGTAATAATTCAGTTGGTTCAGTTTTTGTAAATATTAGGCTTTTATATCAAGTTCTTACACTTTTAACGCAACCAAGGCACCCCATTCTTTTTCATTCGTGATTCCTAAAACATTATTTCATATCATGCTGTGTTTTTACAATTATGTGACATAATGTTACTTGATCATATGTTGTAAAAGACAAATAACACAATGTTTGCTTACTTTTACAGAGAGGGACGTGCTGCTCTCATCACCTCCTTTTGTGTGTTCAAGTTCATGGCCCTCTACAGCATCATCCAGTACATCAGTGTCACTCTCCTCTACTCTGTGAGCAATGCAGTGCCTGCAGTCACTAGTAGCTGTGGAGTTAATGAGCCATCTGGTCTCTGATCTGTGCAAACTTGCTTTTTTGTTTCTTAGATCCTCAGTAACCTTGGAGACTTCCAGTTCCTCTTCATTGATATTGCCATCATCCTCCTTATTGTCTTTACCAGTAAGTATATTACTGCCAAAAATAGGGTGGTAAGTTTTTCTTTTTATTGCTGTGTGTCTTTCTTTTATTTTCTTTTTATTTTCTTTTTATTTCCTGCCTTTTGTTCTCATGTCTATTTTTTGGCCATCTTCATTATTTCCTCCTGTCCCTGCTCCTCCTCAGTGAGTCTGAATCCAGCATGGAAGGAACTGGTCTCACGTCGTCCCCCATCAGGTCTGATCTCAGGGCCTCTGCTGTTCTCTGTGCTGACCCAAATCCTCATCTGCTTGGGCTTCCAAACCATAACATTCCTTTGGGTCCGACAGCAGCCCTGGTACACAGTCTGGACACCCCACACTGAGTGAGTACCTGCGATTATTGCCAATGTGCTTATACAAGCAAAAATAACTTTGCAACATAATTGTTAACTAGATATGATATGAAAATAGTTCCTTCATTTGTTTTTAAATATCTGTCATGCATACAGTTACATTTTTCAAACTCTTCTCCCCCAGTGTATGCAACCGATCAATACATTTCAATGAGTCTGACCTGAACGACACAGAGTTGGACGACCACAACATCCAAAATTTCGAAAACACCAGCCTCTTCTATGTCTCCTGCTTCCAGTATCTCATTGTTGCCATCGTTTTCTCAAAGGGCAAACCTTTCAGACAGCCTAGCTACAAGAACTGTGAGAAACTTGCTTCTTTTTTCTAATAAATTTGTTGTAAAATGGTACAAAGTAATTTTTTTATGTAAAAAATTTGTTTTTGTGTGTCTCCCCAGGGCCATTCGTGCTCTCTGCTTTGAGTTTGTATGTTTTCCTGCTGTTCATCATGTTTCACCCTGTCGAAGGCATTGATGAGTTTCTAGAGGTAAGAAAACGTTATTCAGCTCTACTCATTTCCTAGGTTAAAATGGCACAGCATGCCTTCTATTGTCTGATATCAACCTGAACCTTGTAAGGCCAGTGCTGACATAAAATCAGTTGTCTAGGTTTTATTCATGTCATTAAATTTATGTAAAAAAAAAAAAAAAAAAAGAAGTAATATCCTCTAATTAAAGGCAAGCAACCCACCTTCCCCACCTCCTGTAGCACACACTATGTAGCAACAAGGTTATGCCCTCAACAGTGCATGTCTTGTACAGTCTTGTGCTGCTTTTTTACATATGCTGGCAGGGAGGGATCTAGCTGAATATGAATGTGAATTGCAAATTAATTATGCTACTACATGAAGTGTTGAAGATATGTGCATAAAGCTTTTAAATGAGAATGTCTTGCTGATAATAACACGTTCTCTCTACAGATTGTTTGTGTTCCATTTGAGTGGAGACTTAAACTTTTCCTTATCATCATAATCAATGCTGCTGTGTCTGTTTTGGTGGAGGTAAGACACACACTTAAAAATCTGGTAGCACTAGATGTTTTTCCATGGTCAGTTTTTGTTTTTTCATGCAGTGTGCTCATCTTTGTCTTGTTAAGCAGGAAAAGTCTTGTGTGTGAAAAGAAATTATGTTGTAAAGTAAAAATGTTTTTGTGAAACTACATTATCTTTAATAGTCAACACTTTACTAATTAGATCATTTTTGGTGAAATGTGTGCATTTTTGGGCTTTTGACAGATGCTCTCTAAGAAAATAATGTGTAAAGTGTAACTGCTGACAGTGTATAGTTTATGCTGGCCTGCCACATGCTTGGTAGAGCAGTATCACAATGCCTCTGCCTTCCTTTTCAGATAACTGCCCTTGCATACATGCACTGCTTAGCAGAGACCCTAGATGATGCTATTTCCTCAACTTCTGGTCCAAAACCCCTTCAACCTCTTAAGTGAATAAAAAATCAACCAAGATGATTTTGCACATACTTTCACCAGAGTTTTCAGTATTTTGAGACAATAGTATTCACACACTCTCTTCCTACTAATGTGTTCAGTTTACTTTTAACCTCACATGTATTAACACGCAGCTTAATGAAAGAAAACTTAAAGCTTTGATGCATTGTGGCTCTGTAAGAACAATTACAGACCTATGTGCGTAAAAAAAAAAAAAATAGCAGACGCTATGTGAAATCAAATTAGCCTCTCTGTAATTCTTTCCCCTGCCCACTGCGCTATTCCATAGACCTTCATCCTTGACATCGTCTTATGGAAGCTTGTGTTCAGCCGAGACAAACAGGGCAGCTTTGGCGTCACTCCTGCTGCCCCGACACCACAGGTTGGGAATATCTGACACCTTTTCTTAAGCCCTTTCACTTTCCTCTTGTGTGGTGTTTCCTCCTCTCTCTGTTGCCACTTCTGCCTCTAAAGTTACAGACCGCACTTTTCTTATTCTAACCTCTAACCAAGACCTGCATGTGCCTCACTCTGATCTGTCCTCTTGTTCTTGTGTCCCTACGATGGGGCTTTTGACTTTACCTAATAACATTATTGCTCAAGCTTAAAGCTATTTCCAAATTAAGAATTACTGTTAAACACAGTTACATTTAGATAAATGAGTTTATGACTTGGAAGTAATATTTTTTCATTTGAAGCTTGATGATCGAGGAAATGAGTAATGCTCTCACCACCTTCAGAAACCATCATATAACCATGCTTAGCTGTCAAGTAAATTTGTGAAACAACCTGCTATCCATGAAATAAGTTATTAAGTTGAACAAACAACATGCATTACAATGCATCTGATAAATTGATTTATTTGTTATGCACTGTGATTGCTGCCTTCCCTTTCCTCATTTATGGCGCCCCCAGCTCCAGCCAATAGGCCTGACTAAGCCTACTTGCTGCATTTACCTCTTAGACTCCCTTCTATGTACTAGACAACTGTCAGTCAGTGCTTTCTATCATGTACAGTTTATGTCAAAAAGAAGCAGGCAAGCCTTAATGTTTTTTTCTTCACATTTTATTCAAATTTTTCCAATCCTTGTGACAATTTTTGTCCTAATTTGTGCAGCTCTGCTGTGAAATCCTTTTGTTTGTTTGATCTTTGACTCCATGAGCTTGTTTTTAAGGAGTGGCTCACTTTTTAAGCTTACAATTGCCAACTCCTTCAACTATTATCATGCTGAATTTTGTTTTGAATGACTCGCATGCATAAATATTTGTTGCATTTTTTCCACTGTAAAGAGTGGTGCCTAGCTGTCACACAATAGGCTCCTCAACAGTTTTATATTTTGCATGCAAAACTTATATAAGCATGCCACTGTGCATTTTTATAGCAAAATATGACATAAAATATCACAAAAGTTCATGGCACCATTTACCCCCTACTTTCCTCTTTTCTCTATTATTTTCATTTTATTTATTTGTTCGTATTTGGGGGCTGGGGTATCTTTAGGGAGGCATTGACCTGCAGGCTTTCAAGTGTCTGTCCCGGCTGTGCTGCCCACGCAAGATGGCACCCAAGGCTCGCTACATGCATCTGGCCCAGGAGCTCAGTGTGGACCCGGACTGGCCTCCAAAGCCAGCCACAACCACCGAAGCCAAGCCCCGCCCAGAAAATGGCTCCACCTATCAATTTATGATCAACTCCTAGCATTGCCCCATCACCTAAGTCTCATACAGGAGAATTGTATGACACATGGTCAGTGGACCTATACAAACAGAATTATCACAGGATAATTGCTTGCCACTGCTGTTCAGCGACTTGCGTCTAATACTGTAGTTGCAGAGGGGATATTGCAAAAGCATTTTACAAAACCACCAAATAAAATTTTGGTTCTCTCAGTACTCCTGCTCTCTCTGGCTTGCCCACTCGCACGCTCTCAGGTATCTCTTGCTTATCTTTTAAAGGTTAATCAGACATCAGTAACGTTTAGTGAAATTCTCATTCCCCATAGCACTGTAAGCAAGATCAAATGTGCGTGTTCACCTCAGATTTACTGGTTATTGTCCACTTAATTGGTGTGGATATAAAAAAATATCCCCCGCTCCTCTCTAATTCAGATCTAGTTTTTTAACAAACGTGCTGTCAGATGTGTCATGGAAGGTGTTAAGTGCAATCACAGTACTGGTTGACATTTAAGATGCAGAGTAAAATAGCCTAATTTCATGTCTTTGTTCTTTAGAATGATTACTGGTAGAGTACAAGCATAGAAAAGCAGATGCTAGCCTCGAGGAGGGGTTGCACTTAAGTCCTAGAAATCTTAACCCCTCCCTGACTGGAACAGCTAATGAGAGAATTGCTCAATAAAGATGAGAGAGAGGAAGATGAACAGAGCAGATAAAAAATATTTCTCTTTAGATGGAGATTCTCTGTAATTACAAGTGAAAGAAATGTAAGTGTGAAGGCACAGGCACTAACGGATATCAGTAGGTGGCTGTACTGACCAACTCTGTATGATCTGATCATGCGGTTTTTAAAATAAGCAACAAGTCCATCCTATGTTCATGTTTCTGAGCAGCCGCTGCCCCACTTTCAGGAAATTCACACAGTGAGTGACTTGTGAGTGACAACATGGCATGCCCTCATTAAAGAACATAGAATCATAACCAAAAAAAGCTGTAAAGCTAACCATGGACCCCATGGGCTGAGTGAAATTTTATTTGAGTTTGCTTTTTACATGTTCTTTCAAGCACACTGAGCTGTAATGGATTGGAAAATCTTAGAACAGCTGCAGTCAGCTGGTTCATTTGCAAACCTCCGGCAAGAAGAATAATACATTTGCATAACAGATTGGTTACTGAAACAAAACTAATCTATGTTTTCATTTTCTTAATAATTTGGCCAGAATTTTCATGAGAATCTTCAATACTATGGCTTGTGAAAAGCAAAGGACTAAGAGAAAACAGTAAGGGAGACAGATGTACTCTTCCTCTCTCAACCAAAGGCTAAGACCTGTGGCAAGATCTTTGATGTGCTTGTCAGAGTTTAACTTTAGCTGTTTTTTTGTTTTGTTTTTTTTGTTTTGTTTTTTTAAAAATGGCAAAAATTTAAAAAAGACTAACAAAAACAGAACAGCTTGACACCAACCAGTCATAAACGCTTGAGTTTATGACAGGATGCCTCGAAAACAAATGGCTGAATTCTCATCAGCTTCAGCTGTACTTTCATTTTTACAAACTAAAATGTTAGCATGTTACCCTCACTTAAGTGTGAGAATACCTTGCCATCGGGTCTTATAGGGAACAAGGCCTTTCCTCTGGCGCTCCCCTCAGGCCAAACTTTATGCCCAACTAGTAATTTGATCAATCAAAATATGTTGTTCATTAGTAGGCCATATGTTATGATCTGTACTCTCTCATCAGCTCCTAGAGTGGCTCTAAATCTTTAGTCACATGTTTGTTTGCATCTATGAGCCGTGTCCTGTTAGCATTTATTGACATCAGACTGACACTGAAAGCATACAAGACTTGCATGAAGCCAGCTCTCCATCATCATGTTCTGAAGACGTGATGGTTGCAATACTAGAAATATTACCACAAATACAATCATTACTATCAAACATTTACATTAACATTTCTGTATTTTGAAAAAATCTGCACAAAGCACAGCATATATCTGGCTGGTTATTGTGCACAGTCAATCACATGCATGACACCATATAAGTCAAAGTATCTTAAATTCACAAACTAATGTCAGATTGGCCACTGAAAGCCAATATAATAACTTATTTTTTTTAAATCAAAATTTCTTCCTATGGAAGACTGATTTAAAGTGTAATCGTTAATCAAGGCAAGGCATTTTGCATCACATCAGCTCACTGTTCTTTGCACATTCAAAACATCCATACGACAGCACACATTGCATAAGATGGATGCTGGTTACCCTATACACCTGTATCCATGTATTACACATAGACTACATGCATAGAGAGTTAAGGGCTATAT
Source organism: Ctenochaetus hawaiiensis (assembly GCA_029783645.1). Taxonomy (NCBI): domain Eukaryota; kingdom Metazoa; phylum Chordata; class Actinopteri; order Acanthuriformes; family Acanthuridae; genus Ctenochaetus; species Ctenochaetus hawaiiensis. The sequence continues at coordinate 13,570,862 of JAPZDY010000021.1, read as the reverse complement.
TTATGTTCATGGCTCTAACTTTGACATTTTAAGTGATGCTCCCCAAAATCTGTTTTTTGTGTAACACTTGTAACACTTAATTCTCTCTATGTAAACTTTAAAGTGGCTGTAAACATTTGAAGCCCAGCTTTTACATAAAACCTGACTGAAAAAACAGCCAATTTTAATAGTGGCACACTGAGCCAACAGCATTTTGCACTGCTGTAGTGTTAACTGCTATTAAAATGTAGAACTGGTTGAATTCAAGCTGACCACAGCAACTTAAGTGAAAAATTCTAACGTTTTACAGCTACCTATAAAACAGCTATAGTGTTTGATACTTAAAACAGGTTTAGGGTAAATCACCTATACAGAATGTCAGTACAACTCTATGCTCTGCAGAGCAGCCTGCCTTTCATAAATTGTATGCTTTAATATTAATGATTTCAATTAGTTTGTGTTTCAAAGTATTTTTTGCGTGCTAATCTGTGGTTTTAAGACACTGTGCTAAAAGAATGTCAAACTATATAAAATGTATTCTGTCTCAATGACTACAAGAAGCAAATTATATCTCAAACATCTGGCAACAGCACAGTTTTATTTGACACTTAGTCATGTATGACACATGATATGGCATTTAGCTTGTCCATTGATTATTTATTACTGTAATTACATAGTAACAAAATCACATCAGATTTCCATATAATCTGTAATAAGAGTCAGAGGTTGCTCAGTTCCTAAATGTCATTATTACTACTAGAAATAGTATTACAAATGCGGTTATAAAATTTAAGATCAATACTGTGTTGACAAGCTCAAAAGTGACGTGATCATAATTTTAATGGAAGCATTGTTTTTTTTTTTAAGTAGAAAAGATTAAGTATTTTGTTATAGAGTTTTGTGGATTACTTTTCAGTGTGATAAGAATACACAGTATATAGCAGATGAAACTGGTGGAAATATATTTATGGATAAAACTGACATTCTTGTGCCAATTTTCAGAAAGAGCGATCTGTCATTGAAAATGTCTGAATTACTTATTTCTGTTGGATTTCAACAATGGTGCTAATGTAACCAACACGGGCTACATTAGTTTCCTTTGAATATTCAGTGTTTTTATTTTAAAGATTATTTTATCAGGGTTTAATTTCTTTCTCTAGATACCTACTGAGGCTTAAATTGAATGTTGTGTAAAGAACAAAATATAATGTAAGGCAATACAATGGTTATTGATTCTATTTCCAAAGACTTTTCTTCGCATATGTATTGGTTAGTTGAAAAAAAAAAAATCAGAGGGTTTTTATTTTAACCTGTGTCAAGTTTTGTCAAAATTGATTTGACTCAACAGGAGTGAATGAGAATATTAGAGGCTGGATTCTGTCTGTATATAGGAGATGTACATTTTTAGTGTTTGCATAAAAGTCAGAAGACTTAGTTATAAAAATGTATGGTTTTTGGATCATCAAAGGGCTGGTGTGTTTTTTTCTACCATTTTGGTACTGTGTTACAATCAGTTGTCTGTCTACTTTTGATTTGTACTATCTGTTGGATTTATTTGTACTGTCACTTTTGTTATGGGGTTGCATTAGCTTGGATCTTCCTTACTAGGGCATGAATTGTGGGCATTTATTTCACAATATGAATCAAGTTATTGTGAAGTATGATTGGGGCACTTGGATCAATATTTGTCCTGTCTGGGGTAGACACAATGCAGCACGTCTACTGTAGAGTTTAAGGAGGTTTAACCATTTGGAGTGGAAAGATTTGTCCCCTGCAGGTTCCACCTCTCAGCTTTTGTTTTGTGTCTGTTTTTCTCAATGCTTTTTATGTAACCAAGGATCTGACATAAGAAGGGAATTTGATTGACATAGTATGTTGGGCACCTCCTCCTAGCAAATTCAGAATTTGAGCAACATCTGACTGTCTTACTTTTGTATTCGATTAATACATGTACATTTTTTTGTTCCTTGTCCAACACATTTTAAAAATATTTTACATCAATGTAAAATTTAAATGTAATTGGCAAAAAAGAATGTGCATTGCTGCTTGATATAGCAGTGTATTGTAGAAGCAATTATATGGCTGCTAGGGGCAAAATGATCCAGTCTCAGCTGTGTCATAAATGTGCACCTTTATCCAGAAAATTATCAATTTTATGATGTGCAAAGTGTAAATATTACAACTGATTTTGTTTAAAGCTACTGGTTTGCCTTTTTTATTCTGACACACCTGTGTCAAAACAATGGATATTATGCTGAAACCTCTATGCTCTTATACAGGTACAATATATACTGACTGATGACAGTTAGCATTGGCCGCTTATTCACGTCATATATTTTAAACAAACCATCGAATGGCATTTAGATTGAATCAGCCACTGAGTATATGAGGCCTCATGTGGATGTTGTTTCCTCAGGGCAATGTGTCTATTTGTAATGAATAGAGAAAATAATAAAAGTTGATACCCAAACTGAATGAAAATATACTGTTGTAAAGCTTTTTATCACAGACCATCTATATGTTAGCTCTTTCAGGTGTGCTTTTTTTTGCAGCTTCCACGCCTTAGCAAGAGGCTCATCTGGAGTACTAGCTTATATGTATTGTTTTTATTGGCAGAGATGTACATTTTTTTGAAAATTTTTGTACTTTATAATTTATTTTTTATTTATTTTCATTTCTTTTTCCCTTGGGATTGACTTTCAGATTTATCTTGATTTCTTCCTTTTCAATAAATGTCCTCAAAACAGTCTCCTGCATGTCTATGAATGATTTGTAACCACTAAGTATTTTATTACCATAATGCTGCAAGAAATTATGCAATTGTGTTTGGAGTGATAAAACAGAACTCAAATATCCATGTGTTACAGAAATGATTTATTTTAAGTATGAAGAGTTAACATGTTTACAGAAAAGTTTACATCAATCACCCAAATGTAATCCATTAAGCAGCACAAAAAGAAATGCTGCGCTGTGAGGGCTGCACAGGCTGTATATTCAGGCAATAGATTTCTTCTAATAAAATGCGACTGACCTACGCGGCTTAGTGTAATGCATCATAGACGTAATGACAAATAAAGTGTTGAATGTCCAGTCCTGTAAACAAATTCCTCATGTCACCCCAATTAACAGATGAGGGGCAAGGACAAAAATGCATGATTGTTTTTTGACTGTTATCTCGAACACTCTCTGCCCTCATGCAAGTGTGCCTCTGAAGTAAGATCCTGTGCATTTCAGCAGGCAGGTGACCAACTGTTAAAATTGGATCCCCTGTATTTCATTTGAAAATTGAACACAAGAAAAAAGGTTTGGCACCCACAAACTCAAAGTGCTGATTTCTGCATCCTCCGATGTGTCATGGAAAATGTTTGTTAAAGCTCTCCATAGAGACAGAGCATAAAAATGGTGATTATTGTTGTAGTAGTTGTATTCACCCTTTCTCAATCAACAACAATGGCAACAACTCCTGAATATGCCTCAATTTAGTTTTATTATCACTTTCTGAGCAGAACTCGAATTTTAAAACTGTCCCAACCCTTAGACAGTAGAATGTTATATGTTAAGCAATCAAATATTTAATATCTGAGGTCTTAAAAAAGTCAAATTTCACTATAAATGGCAAAAAAAATTCTGAGGGAGTTATGATTCTGAGTTTTTTTAATTAAAAATATTTTTTTTTTAAATTCAAGTCAACTTAGCAAGTTTGTAAGTGGACATAAGAGAAGAACCGAGTGTGAGAGATTGTCATTGCACAGCTATATTGATGATAGCAAGCATGCAAATAGGGTATATTTATTGCTCACATTTTATTTTGTATGCTAAACAAAATACATTTTTGCTTGCATTTAATTTCACTTCAAAGCACAATCTTTAAACAATCTCTTCTCTTGTAATGTGGGGTTTTTTTGGCGCTTCGCATCTTCCTTCCGTAGGAAGAAATTCATTGTTGCATTTTCTGTCAGTGCCGATTTGAGGGCAGTACCATTTACCGGAAGTGGACTGTCAATCTGACTGTGCCCTTGTTAGCTAATGAGCTAGTTAGCTGTAGTAAAAGGCAAGCAAATGTGAACTATTGGAAAGATGAATTAAACCGTGTCTAAAGAGTGAATTTGAAAAAGATTTGCGTTTACCCGTGGTTGATGACAGCATCATGTTGCGTGTCGGGAGTAAAATTCAAGCGTCCTGGTAGGTTCCCATTTACTAAAGATAACGACAACAGAAGCTAGCTGTGCTTGCTGTAGTGTAAGGAGAGCGTTTGACAGCTGAGGACAGTAAAGCTAGCTCCTTGCTACAAGTAAATACTGCCATCATATTGAAAAAAATGTTTTTTAAAAAGTTATTTCTGATAATATGCATAACCTTTTTCTAGACACTGTCACTGGCATTTATAATAAGTTCCATAGAGGCTTGTGCCAAATAGAGGCTTGTGCATTTGGACGCTAACATTAGTATGACCAGCTAAGTTAGCTAACGTATGCCGGCAATTATTTAGCGTAGGTAAATGATATAAAGATCGAAACAGTAAAGATTAAGTCCGGAATCCTTTGTCAAATGTTACTTCGGAACAAATCTAAAGCATTACAGGCTACTGTTAGCTACATGGCTTTTATTCTCCAACACTGTTTACTATGCTAAGTACCGTTACATGATAGACAATAAACTTGGTAGAAAACTTGAAAACTTACATTTTAGCATGTCTTTTCTTGGCGTGTTTATTTGTGTTTCTGTGCTCTACTTATAGGAACACAAAACAATATCGAAATCGTTATATATTAAGGCGTATTTGTACAGTAATTTAGTCATGAACTCTCGTATTCGTACTCTTTATTTTTTGTATTGCAAAGGCTGGATCATACTACTACTCAAAGTCCTCTTGCTGGTGATGGAGTTACAGTCTGGAAATGACGAAATTTTAATTTTATTTTATATGAATTTTGATTAAAAAACAACACCCATACAAATGCAAGATTCAAATATTCTATTCTTGTCCATCTTTATCTGCTATTCAAGGATTATGGTGTTTATAAGAATGTGAGAAGGTGAGCTTTTGTAACTCATTGTCCAATTTTCTTGTCATCCCAGCATGGCCTGCAGGAACCTAGTTTCCACCAACATGGGGGTGAGATTTCGGATACCACTGCAAAAGCTGCACCCTCTGTCCCGTGCCATCCATCACCGCTACTCTGGAAATACTAACCCTCAGAGAGTCCCTCATCGTACAGCAGCCCGCTACTTTACCTCCATGTCACGGTTGCCCATGCGGCCTCCTAAGCCTCCCCGAGCGTCAGGGGGTGGTAGCTACCAGCAGCAGCGCAACTTCTGGGTTGCCCGCCTTGCTGCCCGGCTGCTTAAGCTCCGATACATTCTGCTAGGCTCTGCAGTGGGAGGAGGATACACAGCTAAAAAGGTTAGAGGCGACTGCATGCACCTCAGAATTTTAATTTTTTTCTATCTTCTCAGGCCCAATGATTGATTTTTCGGTGCTCAGCTGTGTCATCATTGCAGAGTTAGATGGTTGTAAACTAAAACTGGCTAATGAAACCTAAAGTTTACACAGAGCAACATAAGTGGTTACCAAATATCCTGTGTTGTTATGTACTTAAAATCTTTCCCTGGACTCTTTAAAGAGCTGCCCCCTGCCTTTTTTAGCTGTGATGGCATATTACTAAAAACAGTAAGGATAAAACTTTCATTTCTTGTAAAAATAATATGAACTTGTCATTTTATCTTCAGACTTATGATGAATGGAAGGACATGCTACCTGATTTTAGTGAATACAACTGGGTCATTCCTGATTTTGTCTGGGAATTGAGTGAACAAATAGATTTTGGTAAGTGTTGTAATTTTAATACTATTCAAGTTATGTCACAATTCAAGCTTCAATACTTGAGGTGTTGCTGCACAATAATGCATCATGAGTTAAGAATCCTGACTTTTCCACCTCTTCACTGACATTTAATCTCTTGAATCCATAGATAAACTGGCCAAAGCTCTACCAGAGATGGAAGAAATAGCCAAACTACTACCTGACATAGACAAGATAGGCGAGAACTTTACTTTCCTCAAAAACTTCCTGTCCTCTGGTGAGTAAACAAAAGAGTAACTATAAATACAAAGAATTACTGCATGATCACTAAAATAAAATCATCATTGTTATCACCATCATCATTGCTATCATTATCAGAATATACTTAGACACCAGAGGGTCTAGTCCTGTGTTTGGGGATCAAATAAAGATAACAGTTCTTGTTCCAAAGCAAACTTTTTTTTCACGTCTAACTTCCAGTTGAGTGCCCTATAGCTTGCTTAAAGTTTGTGGTCTCTAATCTTAAAGTGACCTGAACAGACTGAGATAACATAGACTTGGAGTAATGAGGAAATAGCCTCTAAATTTCTTGTTTTCCTGCAACACTCCCCCTCTTTAAGGTTATGGTTGCCAAAGGAGCTATTGTTTACACCAAAAACAATATCAGTGTGTTTTGGATCAGTATGTATGCGCAATTAAACTACATTTCTTGGATCATGGTGTTGCAAACTGCCATTTATTCAGATGAGACGAGTTGAACATTGCTGACTTTATACTGACTTTACCACTATATTATTTGATAACTTCACATGGGGACACACAAAAACTTCTCTGTATTGTTTGTAATACATATTTTTGCCAGAGTATGTCTGTTCACTGATAACAGAAAAGCTCCCATTACTTGAAATCTACCTACACACCATCTTTGAAAAAAAATCACTTGTTCATTTTGCAGATGTATGACATAGTAGGCTAAATCTCTGATTGTAGAGTATAATAAGTTAATAAAATTTAGAATTATCTTAAACCTTATCGAGGAAAGCAGTAGAGTTAAACATGCCATGCCTGTCAGTCATGTCTGTTCACTATTCACATCATTTTGGCATCAGACATGTTGATTTCATTTGCTCATGACACACCATGGCACATTAACCATATCACAAGTGTGTGAACAAATGTTAGAAAAAAGAGACAGCATATCTAATTGCATCCTCTTACAACTGAGTCATTTGAAACTTTCTGTTTTTTCAGAATTTTTCAACTGGATATTCTTATTGGTGTTAAGCTGAACAGTCTGCTTGTTAAGATTTCTAAAAAAAAAAAAGAACAACATGAAAATCCTCTAATGACCAGTTTTAATCATGGAAGGTGTTTTAAATCAAGCACTTTAATCCAAAGAAAAAAAACTCATTCCATCAAATCTAAAGGTAAATGACCTGATAATATTGTATGTCATGATAAAGCATAAACAAAGAAATCCTATTCCAACAACAAATTTATAGCCAGTAAAAGAAACACTTTTTAAATAGAGCAACCTCTCAATGGTTAATGCTACAGTACAACATTTTAGGCAGTCCTTGAGGTTATGGCTCAGTTTGGATTGTGCTTTTCTTTTTTAACAGTCTCAATAAGTGGCTACTTCACTCAACGCTCTGCCGCAGCAACAGCTTTGTTTTAATACACATCACTTAGTTTTATCCCTGCTTTGACCATCATCCCTCTGCTTCTTGTCTTTTATGATTTTTATCTTGTGTTGTTCTTCCTGTCTCCTCCTCCCCTACCCTCCTATTCTCCTCAACATTCTTCACAGGTGTGAGTTTGGGTAGTGAAGTCAAAGGAGCTTCTGGTCTGCATCTGTTGTTAGGTGTGTAAACCCTGCTCTCAGTAGCGCCACCCACTCCCCTCTTTTCTCTCTGCTGCTGTTTGACCACCATCTTGCCAGGAACTTGGTATGGTTGTGGTTTCCTGCTTGCCACAGTTTGGCTCTAACGACCGTAGCAGAGCATATTTTCAGGACATTGTTTCCAGGTTGCAGACCGGTGTTGCCGTCAGCAGTGGCACTGTCCATGGTTAATGCAGGTTCTGTATTCAGTTAATTGTATGATAGATCTTGGAGAACTTAAAATTTCTCGGGTTCATACCAAAGCACAAGATCAGTAAAATAAAAATTTTAAATCAAGGCAATAATCCGCCATGGTTTAAAATATTAACCTCCTGATCTGAATAGCTTTAAATGCAGATCCAGCGTTTTTACCCTTTATATGTCCCCTCTTTCGACTTTCTTTAATCTGACTATCCTTGGTTGTACCTTGTCTTACCTGTGTGGTTTTTGCCTCCTTTGACTTCCACCCTCTCTCTCCCCTGGACTGTATGGGCTGCTTTCTTTAATAAAACTAACATCCACTAATCTTTCGGGGTGATCTCCTTTCGCTTTTAGTTTTTTCTTTTTAAATGTTTGGAAAATCATTGCTCTTACAAAATCTTGAAAATTTCTTGAATGACGCCACATAAGTTTAAAAAAGTTTGATAATAATAAAAAATAAAATTTATTAAGTTCATGTACAATTGTATTTGGAAAGTCTTAATCACCAAAATTTTTTTGTTTGGGCAGACAGCACCACACCTCTGCTGTGAGTCATGGAATAATTAAAGAAGTATTTGTGGCTCCTCTCTGTTTAACTTCACACCCTTCTTTGGCTTAAGAGAAATACTTAGGCCAATACTTTTCCTTGACAGATTCAATTTTATCTATTTGTATACAGTTTAAAGGATACTTAAATTTGTGATGTTTGATCGTGGAGGTGACTTTGTAAACATCTGCTTGATTGTGCAGCTAAGCAGATTTGGCTTTGCAAAAATTTCGCTTTGCTATAACAGCATGTTAATTGACATCATAAAACATAAAAGAGTCACTTTGTATCATTGATCACGGGTAGATACGTTTGTGTTGTTGACATAAATCTGTAAGGCAGCCTTGGGCTTGCAAGGTGCTATATAAGTTAAAGTAATAATTATTATTTTTATTGTTATTTCATATTTGGTAAAGTATGCTAAACTGTTTAAATGAGCTTGATTCTTTTGTCTTTTTTTACAGCATTTAGTGATAGTATTTATTTTGTTGTATAATGTCATTGTCAGGGTATTTTTTCATATTATAGTGATTAACTTTTGTGCCGCAGTGCCACCAATCATAATTTCAGCAAACAGTGTCCAACCTTAAACCAAAATACAACCACCTGTAGCCTTAAAATTGTTTTTTTTATGAATCTTCTCACCTTTATGAGAATATTAACGTAATAACTGGCTGTACTAAGGCTGCACACATACACACAATACACATTACTAAAGCATCACTGCAGTTCATAAAAAAGTCAGTGCAAAGTAAGTCAGTTAACTGGGTCAGTTCAGTTCTCAGATTTTGTCTGTGTTGTCAATTTGTTGTGAGTAATATCAGTGCAAGGTTTTCCAAACATTTGATGTTTATTATTTGGTCTTAAAGTTTACAGTCACAGTCCTAATCATGGATGCTTTAATTGTTGGCTCTGTAGCATCTTTTTGCTATGAGCTTTACTGTCTCCCTAATTTTTTTGATATTCAGCACTCACCATTTAAAGATGCATTGTCACATGTAACTTCATCCTGTGTTGTTGTGTCTTTGGTAGAAACCTCAGGCGATCCTCCTCTAAAAGCCACAGATTCTTCTGCCACAGCCTCACAAGATGGCAGCGACAAGCAGTACAAAAAGGTAATTTCAAAAGCCTGCTGACACTTCTCAGCCTTGTCCTCTAAGCTCTGCTACCACTTGATCTCCTTTAGATCCTGACTTCAGCTTGGCTAACTTTCAGTTCAGTGGCAAGAACTGCAGTGGACTGAATCAAAATCTACCCAAAGAGCTCATATATATATAAGTTTTAACTGTTCAAGGCATTAAAGCAGTGACACCTCAAAGAACTAGCTGTGATGGATATGTCACCTCTTGTCATCTCATATATGTTTTTAAAAGTTGCTTTTTAAAAAGGTCCTAAGTATGTAAAGATTTGCTCTCATAAAGCACTTTAAACCAAAATGACCCCTAGATAGCATGTATTACAAAATGCGAAAGGGAAATTTATATTGATGGGTGCGTGTCCAATCAGTCAGTTCAGTTAAATGTGAATTGCAGGCTGTTAGCCTACAGTATATTCAGAATACTAAGCCTATTAAGTCTAATATTGAGCCTTAACTAGCAGTGTTATGGTAAAAATTCTTATTTACACTAACAACTATTGTACTGAAAAAAAATGTTTGTTTTCCATACTTAAATGCTGGTCTCATTGCAGAGTATTTTGATGATTAGTGTGGTGTTACATGAACTATAAGGTTTTAGCATTAGCATGTACATACTGTGTGGCTCTCATTCTGAGCATAACTTGAGATTTTATGGACACAGATATTTGTCATTGTTTCAAAGAAGTCTTTACTTTTTCTCATGCTTCTTAACTTTATTTCCAGAAATCTAATTCATGAAGATCAGTCTTTTTTCTAGCTTTATCTTACACAGCAGTTTCTGGCGAGAACACTCTGAATGCACATGTGTTACATTTCTGTTGTCCTCTCTTTCCTTTATTTTGTGTTGTTTTTTTCCCACAAAGTGATCCGCTTTGATGTTCTTCTGTTCTATTTTCTGTGTTATTGTGTGTGGTTTTAACACCTGCAGAGTTTAAGTTTACACAATGAAAACATGATGTGAAAGTTTGACAATTAACATTAAGAAGAGCATTTAAAAAATAGATGGCAGCTTTCCTTTCCTCTGCCCTGCTTTTAGTCTGCATTTAGGATCTCCAACATGAGAACATAAAACACTTTTTAAAAGCTAATTTTATATTTCAGATTACATTAAACGGATATAGTGTGTGCCAAGTTAATTTATGATCACATGTTGGAGAACCATGAACTAAAGCAAATTTTGCCTCCCATGCAATATGCTTTGTGTTTCACTCCTGGTAGAAATTTATCCCAGGGCTTGCTTTGCTTACTTAATCATTATCATCATCATTTTTACCTCCATCAAACCAAACATGCTCTCTTGCTCTATTTTATTTTGCTAAGGTTAAGCCTGAAAATCAGTTGGTTTGTTGTGTGAATCATGTTGAAAGCACAGTTATTAATCGATAGCGATGCATGATGTTGAGGAAATAGAACAGAGTCATTGTTGTTGCCACTTGCTGAGAGGTGCTGGTTCTGGTATTAGTCACCTCCTCTGCATTCAGGCTGGCAAAGTTTGGAATCTCCCCTTTTTTTGTTTGAGAGAGACTGACTTTGTTGGTTAACACTGATGATCGTGGCAAGATTACCAAAGCCTATCGTTCAACTTGAGCTTTGACTGTATCATGACTCTCCACCCTGGACAGCACCAGTGCCGGTGACTCAGGCCAGGCCAGGTTTCCTCTGTTGTCGCCCTGTGTTTGACTGCAGCATTTGCCTGTATGGCTGACCAGCGCAGTGGCTGGTTGTTGTCTTTGTTGCTGCTCCTACCTGTCTCTCACTATGACGTACCCCAGCAGGGTCTGCTTGGCGAGCTCATTCTTATTCAGCAGCAGATCCAACGGCATGAGGAGGAGGTCCGGCGGGCCGCAGCAGCCAATAATGCGCGTCCCCCACCGCCAGAGCCTGCTCCCAGTCCGCCTACGAACCCCAGCCCCCCTCAACAGAAACGCAAGGTGAAGGTTCCAACCCACTTAGATCCGCCCTATCCCACCAATGCCTCCTAAAAGATCAAAGCTACAGAGAAGAAGCTGAACATAAGACAGTTTCATTTCTGCTATCCACCATAACAAAAAAATAGAGAATCTTAATATAATGCTAAAAAGTGTTGTTTCATTAGTCTCACAGCACCTTTGATGGGTGTGGTTGGATGTGTTTAAAAGCCTGCTGTGTCACACCTGTTCTCAAACCAAACAGCTCTGTTCCAGTGTACTAGTATACTTTTGTGACACTTAGACACTTCACCTGCTCTTAGTTAAGAAAATAAACTGTATTTTCCAGAATTTTTCGCAGTTGCTCCTTAACTTATTTAATTCGTTTTTAAAAAGAGCTGTCAATTTAATTACTTTAATAAAACACTTTTTATAAATTATTATAGTGTTCTATTTTAGTGATAGCTGATATCATCAGCTGCAAGATAATTAAGTAACTCAGCAATACTTTTCAGTGCTGTGGCTGTACAATGAAAGGAATGTTTATATGATGAACATTTCATTTCTCCAAAAGAGGGATATTTATTTTGTCCACCACACAGAGTGACAAGACAAATAAATTCTCTAGGACCCAGTAGCCTCCGTGTACCATCCCATAGTCTGTCAGGCGCTGCTAAGATTTCCTTCACCAGTCAGCGGAGAAGGCATACATGGACCTTCATAGCCTGTTTCAAGAAGCACACTGATGTAGCTTAGTCTCACTCTCTAATGCAAATGGACGGATAATCATCAGTATCTGCAGCTCTCCATTCATGTATGAAGACACTGCATGGAGTGGAGTGGCAACCGGCTGCATGGTGTGAGCTGCACTTTATGTAACCATCATAAATAGAACCAACTATGTAAAAAAAACTGAGAGGTGCCTGCGTTGTCAATAGTGAGGTAGAAGCCTTAAGCTTATAAGGAGTTTTGTAATGACATGTCTCTTAATTAAGGTTTTTCAAAACATTTTAATGCACTGTTGTGCCATATTGCTAAAAGATAATTTTCTTGTCCCTGTTGCGTAGTATTAGAATAGTTTTTGAGGAAGTTGGTTTGTGTGTTTGTTTGTTTGTTAAATTCCCTTTCCTCTGCTGCCAAATCCCATTTGTTCATGTATGCATATCCTCTTGCTCTCTGTCCTGTCTTTCTTCCTGACAAACATGTTGCAAATGTACAAGGGATATCAAATGACTATTGTCCAATTGTCAAAAAAAAAAATCAAGCTGTAATGACTACATGATTTTGTGATAATTTTAAGTTATATTTTCGGGTCTTACTCTGATTTGTGCCTGTTTGTGAATCAATAGCTTGTTGATTGAAGCTTAGTAATACCAGAATGAGGAGTGTCTGCCTGAAATCTGATTGATTTATTCTTTTTTCATGTCTTTATGAATGAACTTGTCTTTCAACACTGGTTCTTTCCATAGTACAGTGTGCACGTAATCAACTTTCGTGGTGCTGGTGGGATTTCATGCTTGTGAAGTTGCACAGTGAGAGTATCGGGAAGTCCTTATTTTCAAATAAGAAAGGAGGCATTAACTCAATTTGTTTTTTTGTTTTTTTTTGTCTCTTGTTGTTCTACATCTTGTTGCTCTACATGACTAGTCATCAGACAAAGAAAAGGTAGACCAGCTCCAAGAAGAACTGCTCCGTACGCAGGTACAGTGGCTTGTGTATTCCTTTAAAATAGATTTCATTAAACAAAGAAATGTTGTTGTATTACAACTTGTGTCAGTGTTGCATTGCTCTTATAGTGTTTAAATGTCAAATAAGTTGAGGTCTTTGCATGGACAGTTTGCTGTGCTATTCTGTACAGCTCAAAATGGCAGTAAAGCTTACATTTCCACCTCTAGCTCCTATATGACTGGCAGGTTTTGGCAAATACATTTTTTTTCAATCACAAAGTGTGGCTGAAGCTAGTTGTTGACTGTGTTTTTCTGTTTATCACACAGCTAAAATATCAACGAATGCTGGAGAGACTTGAAAAGGAGAATAAAGAGTTAAGGAAAGTGGTGCTGCAAAAAGATGATAAGGGGATTCACCAAAGGAAAGTGAAGGTGGGTTGCACACATACACACAATGCACATTAACTTGTAATTTCAAAGTTTTTCCCCAAAGGCTTGGATCTGACTATTGATGAAATCATCAAACATGAGTATTCTACAGAAAAAAAGGAATACACTCAAATTATTTGGGTCAAGTGTTTGTAAAGCTGTTACAAGTGTTTGTTTAGTGTTGATATATATGTTGTTACTAATCACTGCTCTCTGTGTCCCCTCATGCAGAAATCACTTATTGACTTGTATTCTGAAGTCCTTGACATCTTATCTGACTACGATGCAAACTACAACACTCAGGACCACTTACCCAGGGTAAGGAGCAGTCAGCAAAGAGGGCCTATATTTATCTATTGGTCTCTGTTCACAATATGTCAGAGACATTTAGTTTTTGATAAATTTTCTGTTTCTGACACAAAGTGGGGGAAGTTTATGCATCATATGATCAACTCCTCATTTATTTCCTGAACCTCTGTTTTTAGGTGGTGGTTGTTGGGGATCAGAGTGCTGGGAAGACCAGTGTCCTGGAGATGATAGCTCAGGCCAGGATCTTCCCCAGAGGCTCAGGAGAGATGATGACCCGTTCCCCTGTCAAGGTGTGTTGGACTAAACTTGCTGATGTTTGGGATGTTTCCTTTAAAAAGATTGCAAAACAGACTGCATTGCCAGCCGTTGCACACTAAAATCACTAAATTAACAAACAGGATATTTTTGGAGTTGAAAATGTGTGGGATGCCAGCTTTGATGGATTTTTGTGGAGTAACTGAGCTTTAAAAAATACCAATCTTTCTGCAGGTGACACTAAGTGAAGGCCCCCACCATGTGGCCTTGTTTAAGGACAGTGGCCGAGAGTTTGATCTTACCAAGGAGGAGGATGTAAGTCACAAAGTCTTAAACTCCATCGAAATAATAAAAAAAATTATCACTTTTTTTTTTTTTGTACCTGTATACACTGTTATATCCATTTAATCTGGCTTCCTCTGTTGTGCAGCTGGCTGCTCTGAGGCATGAGATTGAGCTGAGGATGAGGAAGAGTGTGAAGGAGGGACAGACAGTCAGCTCTGAGGTTGGACATGGTGCCTAAAGTCAGATTTCTGATTTACTTCTGTCGTGTTATTTTTGAATAATGATTTTTTTTTTCATGTATGTTAGACAATATCCTTGAGTGTCAAGGGCCCTGGCATCCAGAGGATGGTGCTTGTTGACTTACCAGGTGTCATCAGTGTGAGTATTCTAAAATTGATAAGCTGTATATGTTTGCAAATGTCTTTGATTGTTTACTGGATACTTTATACAGTGAATAAGCATATATATTTTCAAATTTTTCTGCTTTAACCTCTTATGTTATTGTTTATAGAATTAATATTTCATCCTCTACTGTAAGAGCTAATAGCATTTTTTGTAGATTTATTGAACTTACAACGTATATGTTCATATGATTTATTATCCTGATTTTATTTTGAATTTACTGTCATGCTAAATCAAAGCTAAAAAACTTGTCTTTTCAAAAAGCATAATACATATACAATTTTCCAAATCTTTTTTTTTCTCTCTCTCTCTTCAAGACGGTGACAACAGGCATGGCAACAGATACTAAGGAAACCATTTTCAGCATCAGCAAGGCCTACATGCAGAACCCCAACGCGATCATCCTCTGCATTCAGGGTGAGTCATGAGTAAATTATTCACAGCTGCAACAATCATATACAAAAGCAGCATTTGTCAAGAGTGAGCAGGGAGATGGTTCATTGATTTTATTCATATAACCACACTCATGCCTATAACATGTACACCATTATCATATCTGCTGTGGCCTCCCTTGTCTCTCTCTAGATGGCAGTGTGGATGCAGAGCGAAGCATTGTAACAGACTTAGTTAGCCAGATGGACCCCCAGGGGAAGAGGACCATCTTTGTCTTGACCAAGGTGGACTTGGCTGAAAAGAACCTGGCCAGCCCGAGCAGAGTAAGAATAGAGCAGAGCAGAGCATTAAGAAAGGATTAACCTGATGCTGGATTTGATTGACAGCTGCATTTACAGATTTCTTTAACCCAGTGGAAAGACTGTGCATATATGACAATGTATGTGCTATTGCATGCAGTATACAAACAATTCGGACATAATAATTTTTCCTGATATGGCACGTTCTACTTTGACCCTTCTTATTCTATGTGAAATTCTATGTAGAGTCACCTAAAAATATGTAGTATATACTCTTGATTGTGCTGATATCCATCAGTGAGCTGTCATGTGTCTGTGTTCTCTCTTTGGCTCAGCTGATGTGACAAATCTTCATCTACAGAGTAGATTGTGAGTCAGAGGAATGCATTCAAAAAGTCAGCCTGTTAGCAAAGTTATATCTATTTGCTCCACAAGAGGGAGCTCAGCACTCTGATTTTAACCTGGTGGTCTCTCAGTGAACCAGCGATGGGGTATTCTTGTATTACAAAGTGAATCAGTGTGATAATGTAAGACCTTTTGTTTTACATTTTCTCCTCCAGATCCAACAAATAGTGGAGGGCAAGCTGTTTCCCATGAAGGCTCTGGGTTACTTTGCTGTTGTCACAGGAAAAGGTAACGTGATTATGCTGATGATACTGCTGAGTAGTCACTCAGGTTGCATTTAATTTCACATTATTTAATCAGGATACTCATGTCCTTTTTCACTAACTTGATTTCATGACACCTCTTATGGTAACAGGGAAGTTAGCTGGAGATTCTTCTTGGGTTTTTTCAACTTATTAATTGAATTGTAATTTACTTACACCTTATGCTGCTGTTTTCTTGTTGGCAGGAAGCAGTGGTGAAAGCATAGACTCCATTAAAGACTATGAGGAAGACTTTTTCCAGAACTCGAGATTACTGAGGCAAGTTACACCTGATCTGCCAAACTTTTAATGGTTCATCATTTGAATTAATTTATAGCTGACAATGAATCTTTGTACACAAAAAGGGATGGCATGCTGAAGGCCCACCAGGTGACTACAAAGAACCTGAGTCTGGCTGTCTCTGACTGCTTCTGGAAGATGGTGAGAGAGTCTGTTGAGCAGCAGGCTGATGTCTTCAAAGGTATGACTCAATAAAGTAAATATCCAACACCTTCTACAGTCAAAGGCATGTTTTCAATCGTGTGAATTGATATAGTAGGATTTTATACATTATCTGTACAGAGAACAGGTGCTACTCTTCTTCCTCTGTTCATCCCACCTTCTGGTATTCACTTCACTCAGCACGCCCTACAATACCTTTTCATGGTCTTGCCTTCCAACCACAATTAGTCTGGACAATCACAAGCCCCTTGCTAACAGCACAGTAGATTTATGGCTGTGAGACTGCAGTTCCCACAGGCCTATTGTGTGGCGCATCGATCCATATCCCATCAAATCACACACAGCCGGTCTCCATCCTCCGTGCTTGGCGCCACTGTGGCACCTCAAACCAGCAATTAGCCTAATCTGTACTGTGGATAGGGAGCCATGGAAAGGGACAGTGGCCTTGGGTGTGTGTGTGAGTGTGTGTGCGTGTGTGTGTCTGTTTGTCATTGTATATGTGTGTGTACATATGTGAGAACTAAACTCTGACTTTTGATAAAGAGTGTGTGATAGTCTACATGCCCTGTCCTCCTTAGGGACCAGTTAAGACAGTGAGTGTGTCCTCACCAACTTTATTAAAGGATAGGCACCATTAACAGTCTGAAAGCTGCCTATATATCACATGAGGTTAAAACAAAGTGGGCCCCCTTCCCCGTATGGTTCGTGCCTGTTGATTACAAAGAATTACTGTGTCTTTGTACTTGGTGTTTAATGGAGTGTAACATTAAAGGAACAAGAGTATAAACACACAGGTGAGGAGTTTTTCAGTCATGAAATGAGTCAGAAATGACACATTTTAATTTACATTTATTTAGAAGTTTAAAAGGTACAGGTTGAGCTCCTAATGAGCGTATATGATTTTACTTATTTTGACTTTGTAAAATGTAAAGGCAAAGATTGTTTGAAATGATGTTACAAAACTTGAAATAAAATATTCATTTTCACTGTTCTTCCACAACTTAGCATCTCGCTTCAACCTGGAGACAGAGTGGAAGAACAACTATCCTCGTCTGAGAGAGCTTGACAGGGTGAGTAACACAAACTTTTACATCACTCTTTAATAGAAGGCTCTGTTGTCGGAAATGTTGGTTAAAATATATTCTCCAAAGGCATATAATAATGACAAATTGATGTTGTTGTTGTTGTTGTGTTTAACTTTATACAGAATGAACTATTTGAAAAGGCCAAAAATGAAATCTTGGATGAAGTCATTAGTTTAAGTCAAGTTACCCCACAACACTGGTAAGTTAATGTTGAGTTAATATTTGGTTGTTGTCTAACATAAATAAAGCTGTCATCAGTGTTTTTGAATATATGAAATACACGTAACCATTTTTTTTAATCTATAATTATCGTAACCAGTACAGGTGCAATATTTTTTATAATTACTGTAAACAGATTTTTCAATTGCACATTCATTCTTCCTGCAGTTCTAGCAATCTAAATGTAGATCATAGCACAAATAACCATTTTTACTGTTACTGTTTCAACCCCTTTACATAGAAAATAGGTCTTAATAAGGTATCACCATATGAGGATTGAAATGTGTACTAAAAAAGTCTATCTTGACTTTAGCTAAAGCCAATTAGATCATGTGTTTGCACTGCTCCAGCCATCCAACAAACATGAGTGGATAAATCTCTTTAGAGCGAACTTCATGCCAATCTCTGTTCATTTGTGTCTATACATGTGTGTTTAGTTATATCTCAACTCCAGTGAAGAAAATCTTGCTAAATGAGATGTATGCATGCTGTTAAGGCAATCCCAAGTGTGTGTGCCTTCAGTTCTCACAGATCAATACTCTGATGAATGGCCCGTGGACTGGAACAGGGGTGGCCCTGTTAGCCAGGCAGCAGCCAGCCAGCACTATTGAAGATAGCACTTATTGACAGTGAGGGGTGCTAGCCTGAACAAAAGAGAAGCCTAATGAAATATGGGTGTGCATTTATGATAAATGAGGGAGGCACGACACTGGTCTGGTCTGATGGGACCTTGGGAGGGTTTTGTTCCATTGCCACAAAGTTGTGGAGAGATGGACTGAGAATGTGGAGAGGCTGGTAGCTGCTAACAGGATCACACTGGGGCTGTATTGGAATCTGAAGTCAAGTGCATTTACAGCAGCACCGACAACAAAACTGAAAGCAGCTAATTCAAAATGGATCCCTCTTTACTTAACGTCTTCTCCAGATCACATTACAAAGGTTGAGACCGTGTTAGGAGAAAGTTTGTACTATACTATGGCCAGAGCATCTCAGCATATTTTTAGAATTCTTAAGACAAAGAAGACAAAGTCACAACTGCAAGAGGTTCCAGTTAAAAGATATCTTCTTCTTTCCAGTTATTGAAAGTATTAGACTTTCCTTTTACTTTCCCAGGGAGTCCATTTTGCAGAAGAAGCTGTGGGAACGTGTTTCCACCCATGTGATAGAGAACATCTACCTGCCTGCTGCACAAACAATGGACTCCGGTACTTTTAACACCACTGTAGACATCAAGCTCAAGCAGTGGACTGACAAGCAGCTTCCACATAAAGCACTGGAGGTAACGCAGATGTTCTTCACCCAAGTGGTCATTATGTAACTCAGCTTGTTTAAATGGAGAAGTCCACTGTAACATGAAACGGAAACAAACTTTGATTGAATCAGATTGGCCGAATTGACCTTTGCTAATATAAAGAAATTTCAAGGTGTAAATCTGTTAATAGGATTATTATTCCTGCTGTTTTATTTCTCTCAGAATAAATCATATCATAAAACTAAATGATTGGCATTTTACTGAGAGTCCCTGAGAGTCCCTGAGAGTCCCTGACTTAGCAATCAGGCCTTGACATTAGCACCTGGCTGTCTGTCAAACACAGGCAGAATTTGGCAATGATGTGTAACACAGTGATAGCAGTGTCTCTCCCTCGGTCAGAAAAATTTAAGTCACTGTGGCTGGTGAACAAAAAAGGTTAATGTAAAGCCCTGACTAGATGCACTTATTTTTCTTTTCTTTTCACTAATTCTATTTTCTTTTTACTAATTATATTTTATTCAAATACTGTGACTGCTGACTGCAGAAATGGAAGAAATATCCAATCAGGCAAGAGCTCAGTTGTAATATGAGCCTTCTCTTTCTCCACTATACTTTGCCTCCCTTTAGGTTGCCTGGGAGACACTGCAGGAAGAGTTTGCCCGCTTCATGGCTGAATACAAAGGCAAAGACCAGGACGACATTTTTGACAAGTTGAAGGAGGCCGTAAAGGATGAGAGCATCAAGAGGCACAAGTGGAATGAGAGGGCCATGGACAGCCTGGTAAACACACAGTAAATCCACCCATCCTTGAGGGGCAGAGAGAGCATACACACCAGTTAATTTAACACCCTCTGAAGCAGACACAATTTCCTGATAATGTGTGAACATATAAAATGAAATTGGTCTTTGTTGCAAGTACCCTTGGATGCTACAGTGGTAGTGGGAATATCTGGTACAGAACTTACAATGCATTATAATAACAATAATGTGATTTTTTTCTTGCCCTGTGTGTGTGTGTGTGTGTGTGTGTGTGTCTGTGTCTGTGTCTGTGTCTGTGTCTGTCTGTCAGAGAGTGATCCAGCACAATGCCCTGGAAGACCGTTCCATCACAGACAAGCCCCAGTGGGATGCAGCCATCCAGTTCATGGAGGAAACCCTGCAGTCTCGCCTCAAAGACAGTATGTTCGCCGTCATGGCCTCATGCAACATTACTTAGCCAGTGCTCGACTCCCTTCCTACACCTTATCATGTTTTTTTGTTTTCGTGTCTCTCTCTTTTGCTCTTCTTGTAGCTGAGTCAGTAATCAGAGATATGGTGGGTCCTGACTGGAAGCAGAGGTGGATAAACTGGAAGAATCGCACACCAGATCAGGTCAGAGTTCGAAGGGTTTCCCTAACTCCCTGACTAGAACTGTGCTTTTTTTAGGTACCAGAGAGATTTACAACTCAAAGTAGTGTGAGTCACTTGTGAGATTGGTATAATACCAACTGTGTCACCTTAGTGTGGATCTTATGTACATTTATTCAAGCCTAAGATCTTGCAAAGCTTACAATACACTGAATAATCATCTTTATGTAAACAATCATATGTATCCTTGAATGATAATTATCACTTTTTTGTCATTGACCTTTTAGCATATTCGTAATGAAACAAAAAATGAGCTTGAACGCTTGCTGAAGCTCCATGATGACCACACAGCCTACTTGGCCAATGACGAGGTCACTACAGTGAGGAAGAATCTGGAGGGACGAGGGGTTGAAGTTGACCCTGTGCTGGTAAGATCAAAACACCTGTTGTGTCTCTGAGCTTCGAAACAAGAGGACAAAGATATTAATGTTATGCAAACAAAGTGAAATCCAATGATCTTTATATTTATTTAATTTGAATCAGCTTGTTTTTAATCTACTGAATTATGGACTTCTTTACCTGGTCAGATCAAGGACACGTGGCATCAGCTGTATCGTCGACACTTCTTGCAGAATGCACTGTCTCACTGTAACCTTTGCAAGAGAGGTTTCTACTACTACCAGAGACACTTTGTTGACTCTGAGGTAGGGAAAGAGGATTAGTAAGCCAGCATTGTCTTTCTTTTCCACCTTACTCTCAGCTATACTTAAGATCAGTGTGTGGTAAGCTAAGTTGTGTGTCTACCTTTTTTCTTCCAGTTGGAGTGTAATGATGTGGTGTTGTTTTGGAGGATCCAGAGGATGCTGGTTATCACAGCCAACACTCTCCGACAGCAACTCACCAATACAGAGGGTAAGAAATGAGGACTTAGTCATAAATTATTACTGAATTTCAAAATAAGATGTCCTCAATTTGAAGAAAAACGGTCATTACAGATGCTTTTGAAAATTGCATTTTGATTATATGCCGTTTTACACCATGACAATGATTTAATTGTATGTCTACATCGGTACATTGTTGCAAAAGTAGTATTTTTAGGACGAATATTCGACAGTAAGTTCAGTTGACACAACATTTTTTGTTTTCATCACCATGAGCAATCACAATGTTGAAAGTGGTCCAGATATAGTTCACTTGGGCAGCCCAGCCACTATCACTGCTGGCCTGAGCTTTGTCATGTAATCTTCCCAACATGCATAACCAGATATGCAGGTCATCAATAACCATTCAACAATAAAATGACTCTGAATATCAGTATACTCACAAACTTCTATTGTGAGAACAAGAGATTCCTCTCCCAACCATTTTAAAGAAGGTTAAAAAATATGCTGATCGTTATCATTCAGTGGGAATATCAAGGGACGCATTGTTGTTGGATTGAACATTGATGTTATCCGTGTGTGTTTGTGTGTGCTCATGTGCGTGTTTATTCCTCTTTTTGTCTTTTCAGTGCGCCGTTTGGAGAAAAATGTAAAAGAGGTGCTGGATGACTTTGGGGAAGACATGGAGAAGAAGACACAGCTCATCACTGGCCGCAGAGTCCAGCTGGCTGAAGATCTCAGTAAGACACACAGACTTATAGCAGAAAAATATGACTTTTAATAGGATAATGATAAAAACACAAGCATGCACTTGAAACTCACACTGAAAATGTAAAAAAAAGGCAGTTTGTCCCATTGGTGACTTTTAGCTCTTGGCTTTAATATCTCAGCTTATGGTACATTGCATTTAGTAAATTGGTTCTTTTATAAGAAGTCTTGGGAATTGTCAGTAGGTGGCAGTAGTGCTAAAGAAAATGGTATCAACTAGTCTGATATAGCAGTATAGATTCAGTTCAACAATCAAATTGATAAAATAACTTGTGTGACCTGGCTTTTTGCTTTTCAAGGCAGATTTTTCAGTCTCACTCTTCTCTCAGACACTTAGTAGCAAGTCTTAATGAAATAAGCAGTAATACTTCATCATTATCAAAGGATGTTACTGCAGACTTGTGAAATTCAAGGTCCTATAAACAGCTACGTAGCACTTAAAATGATGGACACTTACTTTAAAAAAAAAGTGCTGGACACCCTTATTTGTTGCATCTAAAGTTTTGTTAAATTTCCTGTACTTAAGTATTAAAGTTAAGAGACTCAATAGAGGAATTGAATAATTTCTTACTTTTTCTGATTTTTTCGGGAAAAGTTGTTGCGCAGTTGTTGAATTTAATGAATCATTATTTGGAAAATCCTTGTGTTTTAAATAGATCCAGGCATATCATATCACAAACGCCTGCTTTCACATTTGTTGTGTGTTTGGGTGGATGAGGCTTCTATGAGTCAGACAACCAGCATGGCTCTGGTCTGGTCTGAATTTTGGTCTGGCGTAAATATTAGCCAGAGATGGATGGAGGAGATTTCTTTGTATAATTTACAGTAATATATTGAAATCATATTTGCCTCTCCCATCTTTCTAAGTGCCTGCCAGTCAACGTATCATTTATCAATTCTCACCTGTTATGGTCTGCGCCTGCCAAAAATTGCTCTTCTCCTGAAATTTAGCTAGCTAGTGCTTAATCACAAAAATGGACACATTTTTGAAAAGATTCGACAAGCATACCAACAAGCATAGCTGATAAAAGCTGAGCTGCAAAATATTTAGAGAGGCCAAGTTAAACTCACAAGTATGAGGCAGCATACATACAATATAAATCTACTGCAGCACCCTGTTATTTAAACACTGGCCATAATATTGTCAATAGGTTTTTCAAGAAATTTTGCAAAAAGGGGCTTCAGGGGGCCTTGGCCTGGAAAATTTGGGAACTCCTGGATTGAGACACATTGGCTGCTGGTTAGCACCCCATGACAGCAGTGTTTTTGAGAGTTACAGGAGAGATTTTCTTGGCTAATCTTTCCATGCTGGCACAGGATTTAAGCCAGAAACACTCTGTGGAGAGGCTTTTACAGCAAGTTGTTGTCTCTGTATAAATTTGTATAAATAATAGATTCAGAGATTCACAATTAGTATATGCACAGTAAGTTTTTTTGATTGACATTTTTAGATTTAAGTTTTGCCACTTGTTCAGTGAGACTGCTCACATGCACTATATCTACACTGTTGGCTATTTTGACTTTTAGACTTTTTTCGGGGGTGGGACAAATGTATATGCAAATTTTCACCTGCTTGCCAACTAAAGGCTCCTATTAACAGCAAGTGCAATGAGGGATGAGTCTCTCCAGCTTTAGTCTTATTTAGCAAAAGTGTGTTTGTTAAGCAAAGTCTGTTTTTATAGAACTGTCATTTCAGAACTGTCTGTACGCACAGAGAATGTGCACACTTAATCATAGTTCCTGTCACCACAAAGGCACACAAACAACAGACAACAGTATTTATCACACAAGTACCTCAATATTCTCAAATTTATTCTCAATATTCTCTCAAACAATATTCTCTCATTTACAACAAATCAAATCAAGCACCTGAAAATGCTGATCAACATGTTTGTGATTAAATAGCCTGTTTTGAATAGACTAGAGGTAATTTAAAATATTGTGCATAATGTGTCATTTTCTTAAATATCCTCAGTAAAAAAGGGAAACATGTACTTCAACTAGTCAGTCCATCTTAAATACATTAACAACTTCAATCATGACTGAAAGTTTTCTCAAATTTAATTAGTTTTGATTTTTAAATGTATCTCAAATCCAGCTCCACATGATATTTAAATAGTCAGAAATGTTCTTGTAACTTCTGACCTTATGATGAGTACACTTGCCACATTTGTGACTTAGGCTATGTTGTGAGAGGATTCGATTTGTGGGGCTTTTCCCTCTGGCCCTGAGAAGTTTCATCCGGCTGTCTACTTCCTCCTGCCAGATATTCTTGGCATAGATATACAGAATCAAAATGATAGGTGTTGCTGGGGCCTCAGACATTGAAACGTTAACCCTTTGAGAGGGTTCTATATTTATTTAAACCCTTAAAGTGCACAAAATCCCCTTTGCTTTTCTTCTTCATATGGGCCTCATGACTATTAATAGGGAACTTGGAGAAAGTTGTAAACTCTGACTGATAAATAACACAAGACATCGAGTGGCTGGTCTACGAGTTGGTATGTTTGTTTGGTTTGATTTATCAAGATCAAGTTATCTCACTGAGAAAACAAAGACTGTAATGTGGATTTTAGCTGACAAACCTTCAGAGTAACAAAGTATTTTCAGGCCCAGTCAACCTCCATTAAGAGACACACAAACAGATAAAAATGCACTCGCTGTATTTTAATTTTTTACTTACTCTGCAGTAAGGATGTTTGATATGGCAAAAATACTTTATCATGATTATTTCAAGCAGGATCAGAGTCTTATAAAATTAAACTTAAAAAATATGTAACCCTAAAAGGCAACGAAAGTCATGTAATGTCATAATTACATAATGTCACTGCATCAGCTATCTCCTTCCAGTGTTACTTGTCCTGTCATATGGAGTGCCTTTCTCACTTGCCTTTGTTTGAGTCGTTTGTTTTGGCTTTGTTGCCTCTGGCCACCTGGTTGTAGCTTCTCTGTTTGACTGTCTACATACTGTTTCAGTTGCTTTCTTTTGAAGTTGTTAAAAAGGTTTGATGTGTTTCCACCTTTTATTTGTTTATTGGTGTGTTTCTAGGTAAGGCGCAATACAGACTACCAAATAGCATGATTTAAGATTTGACTGAGAGAGTTGAAAATTCTTTGGATGCATGTACGAGCCACAAACCTGCAAACTCACAATGTGCACTGAAGCACAATACTGAAAGTTTCTCTGTAAAGGCCAATCATAGAGACATTTTAGCCATTCACAGTCCAGTATCGTCATGTTGCATGCATCTCCTCCACAATGGAGTTAGGTTTTCTGTAACCCCAGCTCAGGGGACAGGGGAGAACACACCCACTCTCACACACACAGAGTCATTTCTCCATTCCACACACTTTCAGGAATGCCCAGACCTGCCTGGCCTTGCAAATCCTTTAAGGCAAGGCGATCCCAAACTTTCCCAGACAAGCATGACATTCCCACTTCCCACCACTAAAGACCCTGCTCACGGATAGATGTGGGAATGTTGTTAGAATCTGTCAAGGGATCTACAGGTTAGAAACATACCTGTGCATGCAAACCATACTCTCTCACGCTCATGGGGGCCACCATGAGAACTGTGGTCTCTAGTGAATCTCAGTTTTTCAGGCATTTTCGCTTAAATAGCTACTTAGAATTTTCTTTTAGGATAGAACGACTAAAAAAAAGCTGTTCACTTCCATAGCATCTTGTAAGATGGGCTCTGAATCTCAAATGTTTGGGCTCATTATTACTTTTTTTTATTTATGTATTTTGATTGATTTTTAAACAATATTGCTGCTGTTGTGTTATGTTAAAGTATTATTAAAAGTATAAAGAAAACAAGACTCAAGTTCAAATTTAGATTAATTAAGCAATTATTAACCTTAAACACCACTCTTGCCATTAGCATTTGATGTGCTGGTCATGGGACCTTAGTTGCTTGTTACATATTCCCCCTGCTTCTCTCCTCAATTTGCTGTCTGTTTCTACTGTCTGCTCTTCAAAAGATGCCTTGAAATGCTCCGAACAGTAATTCCAAAACGTGACCAAGTGATATAGACAAAAAACTAGTGTCTAGTTAGATAGCAAAGTGTTTTTATTTTTATTTTGAAAATATACAGGTGTAAAACATGTAAATGAAAAGTTATGTCAAGTACCATAAATAGTTGGGCTGCACGCTCATTTGATTTGACTCATAACTGCAATATTCTTCTGCATATCTATACCACTTAGCCCTAATTTTATGGTGATGTCAAAATGTTCTTTTCCTCCTGCCCAGGAAATGTATGTTTCAGAGTTTAGCTTTGTCAGTCTGTCAGGTTGAGTTAGTGGGTGAGTGGAGGATCTGGGTTATTAGCTTTCTGACACATTGCACAGGCCTTTCTGTGTAATGCAGCCTAGACCCCATGTGTGTGGGCGTGGGTATGCGGGTCCATCAGTCTAGACTGAACTACATGGCTGATGGGCTGACTTTGTGACACGGCTCAAAGCACAAAGTGAGCAGGCTTCTGAGGTTTCAAAGTCTTTTGAACCACAAAATTAATACCAGAAAGTTGTGTCTACAGAAACTTTGGATTGGTCAAAGTGCCCAATAGCAGGCTACACCATACTCTATACTCCATATTCTTGTTGAAAACCCTGGTTCTACAGAATTAGGAATTTTGATTAGTTTGTCTATGAAGTAACATTACTCCATGCATCATGAAATCATCATTTCTTAGAGCTGCTGCTCCTTCTGCTGCTTCTTCAGCCCTTTAAAAGACAGCAGCTCAGATTGCCTCAGGCCAAAACTATGTCCTGACCCTGCAGGTCAGCCAGCTAATACCGCAGGCTACTTGATCCAGCCAGCTTTCTTCTCCACATCTCTCTCTTTCTCTCTCTCTGGATCTCTCTGTCACTATTTCACTATCTCTCACAACTTCTGTCCAAATGACCCTGTCCCTTGCCCGCTTTACTTTCCCTTGACAGATGAGAAGAGAAAAAAATTAACAAGAGAGTGGAAAGTGAAACCCCACCTTCACCTAACAGCCTTTACTATAAGAAAAGGAGGGAAGAGAGAAAGGAAAGGAGGGATAGATACAAGGCGGGAGAAAGGATAAACACACTTAACAAAGGCAGAAATGTGCTCCCAGAGGCGGGCCTTTTATTCCAGCTCTATTTGCCTCTGCTCGCAGGCAGGCTCTGAGTCGCTCAGGTTACAAATACAGATCAGGTGTGTGCCTCAGAGAGTGAGAGTGTGAAAGCACTGTTAATGAGGAGTACAATGTAAGTTGCAAAGAGGTGTGTGTGTGTGTGTTCGTCAGCGTGTGCCAGACCAGCTGTATGGCACAGTGCCGTCTCTGGAGCAAAGCCCAGGCCTAATGTTTAAGCTCAGGCCTCTTAGGAGACCACTGGGATGTCGCATGGATGGTTGATTGCGCCCCATAGAAATTGTGTGTACATTTGTGTGTGTGTGTTTTACCACAAAGGTAGTGTTTCCTATTTTGAGAAAGTCAGCTTCACCAGAGTGTTTCCAGAATTGCTGCTCTATTTTGAAATGTTGGATGTCATACTTTATATTGCTAGTTTCAAGACACCTTACATTAATCATGATCGCACCATTTTGCTAAAAGCTTTGTGTTAGCAAACTATGTCAAATGGGACATTTGTCATTTTTAGCATATGGTCCCCCTCTTTAAGGAAGCTGCTGGTGGGATTAAAAGACGATATCAGCTTAGAGGCTTCTAATATTTCAAAATTTTCTCTGTATTTTCATTGTATTGATTTAGAGTTAAGCGCTTAGTACCTTTACTGTGTGTGCATGCTCTTTATTTCTTTGTTTTCCAAGTGACCCTTTCACTTTGCTTACAGTGTTGACAAATTGCTGTTAAACTGCAGTGGTAGCTCTTTCCTGTTAGTCTGCTCCACCGCTTCCTCTGTCACATGTGAACTGACCGTCCATGAAGGGGAAGAAGCGGTTCCCTGCTGTCATTCCCGTCTTGGTGGCTTTTTATCTGCCTTGTCAGACTGATGAAGAGCTTGTGTACGAAGCACTGGCATGAGCCCTCGCATGCATGCATGCACACATGCAAACGCACACACACACTTACACTATGGCTCTTATTGACAATTTATTGCATCAGCTCTATTCTTCAGTGTGAGTTTGAGGTCAGTTGTAAGGGGAAAGAGGTTAGCAAGAGACCATAGTGAAGCACATACTGCATAAATGGTTAGATTTTCACTCCCTGCAGGTGAGGCCTGTTATTGCCATCAGATAAGCTGATGCTAAGATGATGGTAATAAAATACTCCAACAGAGTCTCTAGTTTGTAAAGATTCTCGTTATATGTGTATGAAACAGACTAACAAAACAGGCAGTTTAAATTACTTGTAAGCTGGGACACAAACAAGTCATAAGCAAATCACAAGTCTGACCTTCTTTTTATTGTTGTGCCAACTGTTCCACTTATCTAATGTACTAACAAGCTTTGCTTTGTATGTACTATACCTTATGATGACACAGTTGTTGTCTTTGTCTAAAACATATTCCACATGGCTAATATTTCTGCTCACACTCCTCCTACAGCCGTTTTATTCTGGTGACCGTAGTTGTGTATTCTGCTACACAGGCATAGAAGAAACATAGTTTTTCTCAAGACTTACATGCCATAAACATTTTAATACAATAATAGTCATAACAATGAGTGTTGCCAGTGTGGCAGTTCCTCTTTTCTTCAAAGTCAACTTTAGGGTTTGGGATTAAACAAGCCTTGGCACGTGGTTGCAGAGTTCTCAGATTGTTTCGTTATCTTTTGCACTAGTACCAAAAACAAGCGGTAAAAGCCACATGCCAAAGTATTTATAATCAGCAATATTCTTGTAATAATAAATCAGCTGTGTTATTGTCATCCATATTTTTAAGCTAAGATACCAAATTATTTCTGTGTGTATCTTAAAGCGCATCACTTGTATTGTTTTTTTGTGGTCAAATGGAAACATTTGGAGTTAACATTACCTCCATTATACTTGAATTATTTTACATTGTTTGCATTTTTAGACACCAAAATTAAGTCCATTAGTATCAAACTATCACGAAGGGGCAGATTCAAATACCCACCTGGCCAATAGACCTTTAGAATAAGTTCGCCACCTTCATTGTAGGCTTGTAGCCGCAGATGAATTCAACAATGAGCGGAAAATTATAGATTTCGGCTTCTGTGCTTAGGCTGTTTGAGGGTTAAGGAATTAAAGGTGTCAACTGAAAACGCTCTCGAGAACAGTAATAATGTGTGAAGTGTTTGCATGTTTGCGCATGCAGTCACTTTCTCCTTTTCCTTTCTCTCGTGTGGAAGCAGAATACAATAAAGCTGTGGTTGTCTGGGCTTGCTCACCGGAATGCCCTTTCAGCCTCACGCTCACTTTGTTTCCTTTCATCTCCTCCCCCTCCTCCTCCTTTGAGAAGCTTCCTTCAGAGTGATTAGTGAGGGCTCAACGAGAAGTGCTCCTCTGTAGGGGATGACGTACCTTCCCAAGGTGTTGTAAGCACATGTGCCTGCTTTCAGGGAGGAGAGAAGTATAGGCTGTCAGCACTATGTTATTGCTCTTACAGCTGGTTCCATCTCATGTCTTCTCTTTCAAAAAAAAGGTGGTATTATTAGTGCACGTTCCATTTCTAGGTATTAATGCTTCTGTTGCTGTACTGGCTGTACTTTGTAAAACTAAATCATTTTGATATTAATGTCAGTTTCTTGGATGCAACATATCTAAACATCTCAAGCAAGGCATAAAACGAGTGTACCCATGAGTTCTGAATCCAGGTGTTCAAAATGTGTTCCCCTGCATTCATGTATACATGAAGCAGGGAATGGGAGTGAGCATTTGAACAGTTTTTCATGCCTTCCCACCTGCAACAAACCATAGCTGAAGGCATTATATTTGTCCAGTTGTCCATTGTCCATTCAGTTTTCTTGAATACAGGTGATTGTTGCTGCTCAATGTGATAAGGGTCACTCTGTAAAAACAGTAATAGTAGTAAGTGAAGACAGCATGTTTCTCACAAGGAATAATTTACCAGAATTAGAACAGTTTTAACCCAGCTTTTACCAAAAATTAAACACAATACTTTAATTAAGTTTCTTCAAAGTCTCCAAAACATGCAAATAACTGAACAGATGTGGATGTAAACTTGACTGTTTTGCTAAAGGCATACAGATTTCTTGTAAGAGTGGAGAGAGAAAGTTGGGATGTGATCACAGGCTAGGAACTCTAACTTCTGTCCTGCTGCATTGAGATCAGAGATCAAATCATTGTTTCGTGGCCAGCGTACTTGTCAAACAGTTGCACAGCTGGATTGACTCACTGATTGGTAACATAAAGTTGACTTCTGTACTTTCCTACTGCAGGTTTTAGTACCCGATCCTGTTTTTTTGTCTCATAGTTGATACAATTTTCAATCAACACCACAACACAATCCACTGTCCTCATTATCATTGTTCACTGTGGACAATGTTTTTTAAATGTCTCATTTTTGAGGGTTAAACATGTCATGTTGTTATTGATGTAAAGCCAAAACAGAGAAAAACAAATTAAAATTCATCCACATCCTTGTCGAGTCGGCCTGAGTCAACCGGACTGCGTTTTAAAACGTGGGGGTGGTTTTATGCATTGAGTTAGTGGGCAGACTGTCTGCTCTTTGGCTATTGCCCTTACACGCTCTCTTTACTTTACATGTACTTTTACTTCAATATGACCTTTATGAATTTGGATTACTTCCTCTGTTGTTTTGTTTCTCCATCTATTCTTCTTTCTGTTGTTTTGTTTCTCTGCATCACTCTCTCGAGCTCATTGCCTTGCATCTTTATCTCTCCTTCATTTCGCTCCCTCTGTTTTATCCGCCTTTCTCTCTCTTAATCTAACACTCATTCCCGTTTTTCTTGCCACAGTTCTCTCTGTCTCTGAATTAAATAGACACTAGTTAGTCAGCAGTATTGCTCTGTAAACTAAGGAGGCTTAGTGGTGATGAGCTTGTTTTTTCCCACGGTGAAGGAAACCTCAGGCTGCATAGTCGCTGCCAACTGATCCATTTTCTCCCCCGGGAGTATCAAGTACACAAACAGTAGATCCACAGTTGTCATAACACGCGCACAGATGAAGCTTCTTCTTCAGCATTTTATCTTATCCCGTCCTGATAATGTTGTGTGAAAGCAACTTCCGTAGTGAACAGACTTGCTACTATACCGCTGTGAGGCACCGTGAAACATTTGAAAATGTTATTTTCCACATCTTATGACTACTTTCTTTGCACTGTGTCCACTACTTGTTTTGTGAAGATTAACAATAGTAGGTTCCTTTTCCATTTTTTTGTGTTGATCCTTCCCCTACATACAATAAGAAATTTAATGCAGTTTTTGGAATAGTCCTGCATTGAATCTCTACCAATTAACCAGCCTTCATAATTGCAACTCGCTCCACTCCTACTTTGCCCTCTGCTTTGTCCCTCTCAAAAAACTATGACATCTGTCTCTCTTCTCATGGTTGGAGTCTTTTGCATTCACTTTCTTTTTTATATTAGTCTGTTTGTTATTCTCTGCTATACAGTAGTGGTGTTTCCATTAAGGTGTTTTCAATACACATTTTTTAGTATCACATTAAAAAAGATGTGTGGAAATTGAAAAAAAAAAAACCCATACATCTCAGTAGAGCAAAAAAGGATTAAACACTTACTTTGAGGAATCTTTTGAAGAAGAATCAGTGTCTTTCTAGGAGATGGAAATACCTTTTAAAATTATATTTCACACAGTGTATGTTTAACTCATATGATGGCGAGCTGCTTTTGAAGAAGTAAAAGAAAAAGATTACACTCTGTCATTAAGAACTTGACACCCATCTGTTTCAGGTCCGTGACCTTTGCTGCCCTGTCTGCCCTGTTTATTACAGCTGAGTTTCATGTTGCCTTTACTGCCAACCACTGCTGCAGCTACGCTGTGCTTATACCAGTTTATTTACTTCAAACCAGTTATGGGAAAAACACATTCACATTTTCTATTTCTTTTCTTATTTTATTCATAAAGTTTGCTTCAAATGTACTTGGCAGTTAAATGGAAACATGACAATTGTGAATGTTTTTTATCAACAGCTGTTAAACGCAGGAGTCTCTTTCATCTCTGCTTGTCTCTCTCCATCCCCTCACTCCATCAAGGCTTACACCGGCCACCTGTCCTCATTTACCAAAGTAATGTCAGGCATTTTTCTATCCCACTATCCATCTCTTCCCCCCCTTATTCCCTCCTGGTCTCTTTTTCTCGCCTCTTCCCTTCAGTCCGGTTCATCCATCCTTCATGTCATCCCCATAACCAGGAATGTCTTTTCAATGCATTTGACAGGGAGAAATCATACACAACTATGCAGCATGTGATTGACAAGCTCTTTATATTAAAGCTGCTGATCACTGGCCAGAGTGATCAGCTTTTGAAACAGGTTTTGAAGGAGCACCGATGTATTTTGTTCACTACCAATGTAGCCTTAATACCATTTACATACAGGCTTCGCTAGCTGATAAACCATCTGTCCTCAGTGGGTACATTCTCAGGAAGTAAAACCAATAAACTAAGGAAACAAGGAGCAGTGCTGTGTGTTTTTGATGAAGCAGCGATAATGGAAGCAGTGATAAAGAAATGAAACTATGAAGCAAAATGACGCCATCTCTTCCTGTCCTCAGGGAGAGACAGACAGACAGCAAGTGTGGGAAAGTAGGAAAGAGAAGGAGGTGTGTAATGGGAAGGGAACTTCAGCGAGGCTTCTGTTCACATGTTTTCATCGCAGTGTGGCCACTAGAGAACCATTCCCACTAATCCTCCTTTCACTCACATGCACACACAGACCTGACATCAGGTGCTGCTTAGGATGAGGTAATAGAAAAACCATATACTCCCTCTCTGTTTAAGGTAAAATAAAAACTTTGGGTTAAAATTGTCTCAGGTCATGTCCATACAGCGCTAAGAGGTTAGTCTAAACCTCATTTGATTTATTGTCGTCAGGTTAAGAGACAGAGATTTTGGTTCTGGTCATTGTGCATTTCTCTAGCTAATAATGTGATGTTTAGATAAGACAGACTTTCAGCAATTATTTATTTTAAGAGAGGGAAATAACTAAGTTTTTTTCTGTATGCTATTACAAAGTTAATTAATAATTGTGTGCGTCAAAGTTGTCTGACATGTCATATCAAGTGTCGTCTCTATGAAAACATAATGCCTGTTCATTAAGTGTAGGAGTGGATAGGCTTATTTTTAATGTAGACTGTGTTTATACTGACATGTTTGAGTGTTGAGGAAAAAAAATTAACTGGATATTTGAATTATCTTCAGTAGTTATGTCACTTTTATCATGTACTTTGGCTCTCGTCGAGCCACTAGTACTACTATGTCTGCTCTTGAAAGTAAAACAGGCTGTCCAGTAACTTTAGTCTGTGGGTCCAAACAGGCCTTTGGTAAAGGAATTCAAAGAAATTCCAGGTGTGTTTGCCGCCTCTTCAGTGTTATACGGATGTGATTGTGTGTGGGGTCCAGAGCAGCTGGAGACGTGTTTACCTGAGGGCAGCAGAGGGAAGAGGAGAGCTGGCCTTTCTTATCTCTTTCTGTGGTCTTGTTTGATCGGCCGGTTCGGGGTCAGCACCGTGTCAAGAAGGGACTGAGAGATGGTGATTAAAAACCGATCCTTTCCGTTTAGAACCAGTTATGAAAAGGGCTGAATTTATGCATGCAGTTTGAAACTCAAGTGTGCATGTTTTTTTTTGTGCTCACTGCAGAGTTCAGCTTTAGTCAACTCGGTCCACACACCTGTGGCTGATAATGCAGAGGGGAGTTTCTCTGAGTGATTACGACAGGATCTCAGTTTAAACCAGGCTCGTCAGCCTCACATCCCCAGGCCCATATGGCTACTCAAGATGGATTGCCACTTATCCTCAGTGCAGGGCTCCATTTGACTGCTAAAGGTGAATCTTGGATAACTTAAGACCCCTGACTTTCTTTGATTTACAGCATGTCATAAGCAGAGCCTATCCGGTACTGCCGATGCAGATTATTGGGGAGTGAACAATAGGATGTGACGGTGACTGTTTACTGCTAGTCTGTGTTCTCCACTTTTACATCAGCATCATTTACAATTACGGTTGTAGCTCTTCCCTCTGTTTAACCCATTAGGCCTTAAGCTAAATCCACATCCAGTCTTCATCTTTATTACCCTCTGCACTAAAATCTTCTAAAATGTCTGGCCCTTCAAAGGCGTAAGCAGTGCTTGTCAATAAAACCTGCGCCACTCAGCCCAACAGGAATCATCACCTGGCTCTTTCAAAGGATTTTTCCCCCTGCATTTTTCAGTTTTTGTTTAGTCTGCCCTCTGGCTGACCCCAAGCTTTGACCTGTTCAGACCTACGTATGTTTTCCCCCAAGTTGGGCTGCTCTCTCCCAGGCATCTGTTTTTTAGATAAGAGTCGTAAGTGCGAGGGGCTGATTCATTGCTCTGTCACTGACATGGTGTTTGGGCCGTCGACATCCCTGCTCTCTCTCAGTCCATGTCTCCCATGGCCTGGTTTTTATGGCGTAACAATCCAGATTTAGTGACAAATCAAGCAGCATGCTCAGGAAAAGGTCTTTTCTGTTTGTTACATTAAGAGATCTGCTTTCAGAGAAGGAAACAGCAGATTGTTTATATGTTCAGTGTCCCAACCTACACTGTGACCCTGGCAGTTATGAGATATGAAAAGTTTTCCTCCTGAATGATGACAGGTTGTGACAGGAACCAAATCCTCCATCCCAGTCCCTCTAGTGACCATGCTGTGAGCTGCTGCTCAGTTGTCAGTGGAACATTTTAAGAGCAGCATGCTAAAGTAACCTCAACCTTGGCACCAAACATCATCTAATGAAATCTTTCTTTTGCCACTTTTTCATAACAGCCACCCTTTCTTTACAGAGGAGTGGCCATCTCCCATAGTAAGAGGATTAAGTTTTTTTTTTCTATCTCACGGTAAGTTACAGGCCTCCCTGTCCTCTCTGTCCTCTCCCTCTCATCTTTTCCTCCCTTCTGTTCTCCTTCTTCTCTGTGTTGGCTACTTGTCCAGCAGAGCCACACAGTTTCACAGTCTAATTACAGGTCAATTAAAGGCTTTGTGGCTCAGGCCTCCTTCTGCCAGTGCTTCGGCCATAGCAGGCTTAGGGGACTCAGTGAGAGTGAATGAGATATCATTTCATGTGGAGATCAGCCGAGAGAAAGCCTTGAAAGACGGGATTGGGGTAAAAGGCTCCCCTCTCTCACTCTCTCTCTCTCTCTCTCTCTCTCTCTCTCTCTCTCTCTCTCACTCACTCTCTCTCTCTCA
>JAPZDY010000021.1:13519546-13535281 GCA_029783645.1 Ctenochaetus hawaiiensis | reverse complement strand
CTCACTCTCTCTCTCTCAATGGGCGAGAGTCCCTCCATCCTTGCCGCCCTACACAACACACAGCATCTTAAAGCAGGGGCCTCCAGGATAGAGGCCAGAGGATTATGGGAATATTCATGACCAGATAAAGGGGTGAGCGGTTGAATGCCTGTGTTTTGGGGCTCATCTCTTAGGTAAACAGGAGCCTAAATGGAGTTTTAGATCACTACTCCCACTGCTGCTCAGTGCAGAAAAGGCAATGGTGACTCTGTCCACTGTTTTTTTGTTGTTGTTGCATTTCCATGGGACAGTGAAAAGACAGGCTTGTTGTGGCCTTTTTCTTCTCTTACTGCTGTCTTTTGGTGGCAAACAGATGGTGCTGAGGGAAATGTCTCTTTCTCACAGTTTTTATCCACAGAATATTGGCTTTTGTGAAAGACACCATTCACATTCACCAGTGGCCTCCTGGGCTCCTAAAAGCTGCTGAGGGCTCATTTTAAAGTGATTAAGCATCTTGCTGTTAAGGAATGGATGATGGCTTTGCCATCTCTCTTTCATAGTATCATGCTTGAACTGTAATTGTGCAGGTTGGGAAGCACAGATAAACCCAAATGGGTATTAAAATAGGTGGCCGGTCACATTGGCAGTGTTGTGACACACACAGAGGACACAGGAGGTTTGAAGTTACTGGACATTCTCTTAAACTATGTTATAAATTAATAGTTATTGTATAATACAAGTTATATAATATAAGTTATTAGTTATTAAATGTAATTTTTTCCTCACACTTAACTGACATTTTGTTTTATTTTGCAATTATACTTCTCTTACCCTTTTGAGGGTTTGAGGTTGTCTTCGCATTTAAATTGAAGTGAAAAAAATGTATTGGAAAAAATGCATGGGTTCAAATTGTTGCTGGCATGCTGTTTCAGGTAGTGTTTACAAATTAATCAAGAAAGTGTTAGCAACAGATATGTAAGGCTTATCAGATGCCAAAACTGTTTTTAGTTGGTTATAGGGTTGCAAAAAAAAATAATTTTCAACTCTGAGAAGTCATCACAGCAGCAAAGACTGTATATTATTTTTTGTCAGGACAGTTGCCAGGCAAACAGTGAAAAAGCAGCATCCAAGCTTCTGAGTCATTTACCAGGATGAATGAGTGATTGCTCATCTTTGATTTGATTGTGCAGCACTTGTTAGATGACTGTGCATTGCATTGCCCTCAGATTTGACCTTTTCATTGACAGCACTGTGTTTTAGCAGTATTTTCATCACATTTTGCCCGATACTAAAGTCAGCCCAAGCTAAAAAGGTCTCATATGTAGTGCAGAGCGTCTGAGGCTTCTAAGGCAAATGTGACTTCACATTTGATTTTGAAAGAGCTGCAAAATACCACCACAGGTTTTTGATCAGTGGTTGTCTACTGTTTCTCAGGATCAATGATGGGTTTCAGTTGACTCAGCAGCAGGTGTTAGAGAAAAGTGATTACCAGCCTCCCACCATAAGCTTTCCCAGTCAATCTTGGGAATCGAACCTGTGTCGGTCCTAATCACAACCCCTGTAATCTAATCGCTAGACCATTGCAGCCCCCGGTGATTTGGCTGAGCCTGTTGTCTCTGTGGGTAGGATCCTTAATGTCTGACCCGTGTTAAGAAGTCTGCATCTGACACACCAAAACTCCACAGAGCACCTTATCATCAGCCACATCTAAACCCATTTAGGAGCTTTGAAGCTTGAGCCAGGGGATTTCCCATGTTTTGATGATCTGACAAACAGCACCCTCCTTCTCTCACACCAATCGAAACTCCGCCCCCTTGGACCTCACATGTCATTTAGTCTTCAGGTCGGACAGATGTTGGTAATCCTGCTCTGATTGGCTCAGATTGAATTATTTCCCCGTGCTTGTCCTGTGACCGGGGGGAGCAGCCCACGCAGCTCAATCCTGTCAGTCGCCTTTGAGGCGTGCCCTGCGGTGGGCTGTGTGTTGGAATAGCATACTGCAGGGTTATGTTTCATTCAACCCCACACCTGCTGCAGCGACTTGTCAGCATGCCCCTCGACAGACCCCCTTAATGCCTCCATTAGGTGTTGTAATCTCCACCTAACGCCCTGCCGTTATGCCTGAGTGTGTTAACAGAGTATCAAAGGCCAGGGATTTTTTTTTCCTCTTGCCACCTGTCAGCGGTGAGTGTGTGGGAAGGTGAAAAGAGGTGGAGGTGGCATGACTGCACAGCTCTTGCTGTTTATCAAGACGTTAGGGTGGTTGGGTCTGTGTGTGTCTTTCAAGGCAAATCTTTTGTAGCTGTCAGTTAATATTTCTGATCAGTCTGCCTGTGTGGGGATGTGTGTGTGTGTGTGTGTGTGCTAGTGTTTCAGGCCATGTGCTTTTCATCCATCAGGAAAAGGATACCTCAGCAGCCGTGCTCCCATCAAAAGGGGACTGTACACAAGCCCCAGAGTATGATATTTAGTTTCACTCCGAAGCACGCACACAGTTATCACCTTTGTACTGACCTGAAATGGACCCTTAGGCTGCTCTAAGGTTCAAAACAGTGATTTATCTCTCTGGAAATGAAAAAGTCTTTTTAAAATTGTTTTTATTGGGTCTCCTTGTAAAAAAACAAAACAAAAACAAACAATTGACAATAGGTTGTCAATGGATCTCGTGTGGCTGATTGATCAAGATGGAGCAGTTCTAGTTTGTTCTTCAGGACCAGTGTTTGAGTTTGTGCTTGGGGGAGATCCAGACAGATTAGTGAGGGTGACAGGAAGGCTGGAGAGCCAGCCAGGCCTGGAGGTGCAGCTGGCAGTGGGAGCCACAGCTTCCTTTCCTCTGTGTTGGCCCACAGACTTCCTTCAGCCTCTGTTTAATCAGCGATTAAGACAGCTTTAGATGGCTCGCTCATCTCGTGTGACAGTACATGTCGGGTGGAAGGATTGCTCGCCTTATGCAGTCCCTGGACAATAGCAGTGTACTCATAAAAGAGGTGACTGACTGTTTTTTCCAGTAGATCTCCTCCTTTATGGGAAATGTTGTTGTTATGGTATCTCCTTCTGTCCATTAGTAACGTGCCCGTGAGGTACACACTGTGAAAAAGGGGGGGTTGAGAGCTTTGATGTGGTCTGTGCTAACTGGAAAAGGGTCCACAAGCCTTCACCATCAGATGTGTGATGGAGGTCGGCCTTGAGGTTTGGCTGTCACTGTCAGAGAAGGCCATCTGGTGTTTTGGTAAAAGAAAAGTATGGGAATTTCCACCTGAACAAGTGTATGACTGGGATGAGACTATCGTTCAGTGTTTCTCTGTTCAAGTAATAAATTTATAATTTACATCCTAACTGGTTATAACATTATTTTTTGGGACTTGCTTTTCCAGAAAAGCTTAAAAAAAACACACACACAAGTGAACTTTCAGGATTCAGACTTGTGCTTAAGACACAGTAGAAATGTTAAGAGCTGCATTTAACACATTTGTATGAACCTGAAATTTTTTTTCTTGATGTTCAGTTGATCATTTGATCTTTTTAAAAAAAACTGTGTCCATGAGCCCAGTTTGTTCTCATAAAATGTCTTGCATAATTGTTAAAGATTAGAAAGAGAAATGAGACAGATTAAAAAAATAATATTATGGCTGCAATCAACAACTATTTTTACTGTTGACATATCCATCAAATATTTTTTCACTGGACAGAACAGCAGTCACTTAATAAGTAAGTCATCTAACCTCTGAAACAAGATAAAACTGATAAAAACAAAAACACCCACACCTGTTAGTCCCCAAATCCATTGAAATTAAGTGGTTTTATATTGTTTTTTGTATCGGTCAAGGATTTGACTAACCACCCGACTTTGTGTGGTTTTTTTGCAGAGAAAGTTCGTGAGATCCAAGAGAAACTTGAGGCCTTCATCGAAGCTCTTCACAAGGAAAAATAAGAACCAGGTATTTGTTTTACCAATTACCTAAACCACATGATCATCAATATTAAAGCAAAATAGAAGCACTTCAATAGAATTATCATTAAATTATGAATAGATCAGATGTTAAATGGTAATAAATGTATAAAATGGCTTTGTAATAGGTCTTCTCCCTGCACATGTGCTCAGCTTGTCAGCACACCACATCAGCGATTTGCATTTCCATTTAAACTGTGGCTACACACATGAAGGTGTGTCAGTTGTGTTTTTCTGGAGAGGGTTCATATATGGCACAACTTAGCATATTTAAACTGCTAATAGAAATGCAGCTCAGCATTGTTACATGTTTTGACTCAGTGTTGCCAAAAGTGCCAATAAAAAACCCTCAGAGGATCGTAAATCAGCACAGGCAGTAGGAAGGTGGTGACTGTGTGCGTCTGTATGTCTCACGTGTGTCTTCTCACCTTTTCTTTACAGAACTAATGGAAGTAAACTGATAGATCACAGCAGAGAAATGCACTGAACAAAAGACAACTACATCTGTATATGATGATGATCATCCTTGGCCACCTACCTGATTTTAATAAGCACCGCTTGGCTTTCTGCCCCCCCCCCCCCCTTTGATGCTGAAGGAAAGATGGACCTGAACAGGAGGATAAGTTGGAGGAACAGTTTTCAAGCTTCTCTTTGTTTTTCCTTTTTATTTCCCTTTTGTCTTGTGAGTTATCCTGGTGAACAGAGGGACTTCTGCACGGGAGCCCAAACACCGTCACAACAGAAGGAAAATGAGAAGCTCGCCCAGTGTTGTCAGATATCTGAACACTCATTTTCAATAAATGAGGATTGTGTACATGCTTATCTCCTCAGTTTTTCTTTTTTTCTTTTTTTTGTAGCTCATGGTATCTGTGTGTATGTCATTATAGGAGTATGTCTTCACCAAACACCTCACTGGCACTGTTTCTAATGGGTGACTTAGCCTAGAATTTCATACCTTTATCTCGCCTGGTGCTCCTAGAATACACCATGATACCTACCTGGTACAGAAGAATTTGCTACATTTACAAGTTCCTTGGTGTTGCACTTATGTCTAGAGCACTTGTTAAATGTCCAAGCTGCAGCTGTGCACATTTACTCTTTACTTTACATGTTACCCAAAAAAGGTCTGTTCTCACCTTAAATCGGTAAAAAATAGAAAGTGATTTAATTGATTCATAATGCAGTTTTTTCTCCCATTGATGCTTTTCATTGTAACACAACAAAAAACTCATAAAAAGCAAACAGTCAGTTGGAAACAGTGTTATATATAGATTTATTTTTGATTATTTTGATCTATTGGGGCTCTTTGACAAGAAAATTCTATGTTCATTCATTTGCCAAATGCACATATCTAACCC
Organism: Ctenochaetus hawaiiensis; assembly: GCA_029783645.1. Classification (NCBI taxonomy): domain Eukaryota; kingdom Metazoa; phylum Chordata; class Actinopteri; order Acanthuriformes; family Acanthuridae; genus Ctenochaetus; species Ctenochaetus hawaiiensis. The sequence goes on along the minus strand of JAPZDY010000021.1, from coordinate 13,529,995 downwards.
TTTGTTTTTTTTGTTTTGTCTGTGTGTATGATGACTGCTCTTCTATAATTATATGTTGACATTTCAAATTACTCTCCCCATGATGCCACTGAGAAATATTACAAGCCTGAAAAACAGATTTATTGAAAATGTTCTTTAACATAAATTTAGGGTGTCTCGACACATAATTAAACAAAGTGCTGCTTTTTTTAACTGATAATGTGATATTGTTTAATTCAGCATCATTCAGTAGTCATATTACAAAGTCAAATATTTGTCATAACATTTTAAAATTACTTTATCAAACAGTTAAGAGGTATATGTCATTTTATTTAGTAATTTCTCTATTATGGACCTGCAATTTAAGTCTTCCCCAGCCTAGTATCCATACCATTTTAACCAGTTGCTCCAGTTACACATGGGTTGGTGGTTTTTTTTGATGCATTTCAAATCTGCACTGGGTTTAATGTCTTGGCAGGTCGGTTATGTATCTGTCTACAGCACAGGTGCACTTGTACTTATTCACTTTCCCTCTTCTGTCTGGGACTGAATGATCATTGAGATCATCTGCCTCTTGCTGCTTTAGGGAGGAGATCCAACACCCAAAAAACAATAAAAAAAAGTGTCTCCCTTTGAAAAGAGTCAGGAATTGTCCCCAAAGATTAAAGAACAGGTAAATATCACACATGCTGGCTGATCATTTTAAACTGAAAATTTGTACTTTTTCAGCTCACTGTCTCTTCTCCAAGTCAGGGCCAGATGTTTCCACGCTGCTTGCAGTCTCGTGCTTTTGCCTCACTCTCATCTTCAGTCACTTATCTCATATCCGCTCTGTTGGTATCTCCATTGTTTAAAGTCTCTCTGTCATCCATGTACACATCTACTCACCCCTCGTAGCTTGAAAAACAGTCCGATGTGTAACTGAGAGAACAATGAGGGACCGTTTAAACCGTTTCCATTCATGTTTGTGCATATAGGTATAAATATCTCATAGCCGTGCATTTTGTACAGGTAAAGTTAATAGGAAGTCATGGACAAACTATCATGTACAGCACGTGTATGCAAAGTGAGCCACTTGTGTAACAGAAAAATCAGTGAGTTGGTTCAAAAAACAAAATGTTTTATGTTGTAGAAAATAATGTTTGCATGGTGTACCCATCAGATGTGCTTTATTTATTTAATTTGTGTTTAAAACAAAAAAGTGAAAATAAAATTGACATTAAAAAATGATCTAGTTCAAAGTGTGTGTTGAAAATCTGTAAGCACTGGTGAGCATCATCCAACTCAAAGGCTGCTGTTTCTTTTTTTTTAAATATTGTATCAAATCATGTCCATTTACCAGCACCATTAGCCAGTGAGAAGCTAAAAAAAATGAGTTAAATTGGCCAAACAGTCCCTCCTCAAGGTCCATTTGGTAGCTCTTGTGGGGCTTCTGACCATATGTTCTTAAAATGTTGATAAAGTTTGCCCAGGTAACCTGGAGATGTTTCAAGTTTCCAGTTTTTCTGAGCACATTAAGGATTTCCTGGCCATGTCAGGTTAAAACTTGGCATTTAAAGTTCACTCTTCACCTCGAAAACAATTGACAAAGTTATCACTGTTTTTAACTTATGAGCCAACATGCACATTTAGTCCTTCAAGTTCTCATAAATGTAAAAAACAACACATTTCCCTGATAACTGCATAGATCTCCATCTACTGATGAAGATCATGTGATATGAATTAAATGATGGAAATACGAAATGGATGTGTTACAATTGTTTACTAACTAGTGTCTCAAAGGTCAAAGATGACCACTGAAAGTCATATAAAACAAGACAAAGACTCCTCAGCCATGCTAGCTGCTCTTTAAAGCTGTACTTGTCTCTGCTTTAAGCTTAATGCAAATAATAATAGTTCTTACAACTATTTAAAAAAATATTTTCCATACACCATCCTGTGTTAGAATGTTAGCATTTGCTCATTATTACTGAACAAGCACAACTGAAGCTGATGAATGTGATATGTCTTCATTTTCATGTCAATCTGCCCGGAAGTTGCTGAAATGTTTTATTCAGAAAGTTAAAGGTAAAGAGCTATGATGCATTCGCTCTCATCCTTGAAGAGTTGTGTTGCGCGTACGTGTTTTTCCATCACATGGTCTGCTGTTATCCCACAGCTGGTTGCTTCTGGATGCAGTGACCTGTGTGCTGATGTGATGAGGCCTCTGCCCCAGGTCTGGGCAAACCCTTAGAGTATTTACCTCTGCAGGCTGTTGTCTCGACCCCGAGCAGGCTGAAGACATGTTGCAGCCTGAGGCAGCAGTTAGGGAGAGGCAGGCAGGCAGCTGAGGGCCTGACTGATTAATAAGTCGGAGTCCAGAGGTCCTCCACTCCTGGGCATCCTCTCTTCTTTCACAAGAGCCTGGTTGTTACTTCATCTACACATCGCTCAGAGGGGAGCATGGCAGGGAGGGATGCATGTGAGTGGAAGGGGCGGGGGGCTCATCCTCACCACCATCACCTGAGGCTTTACACATGGAGATAACTGCCTCATGTCAACTTTCTGTTTTCTGTGTGCCTATTATATTCTCCCTGTTTCCTTAAAAACAAGGGGAAAAGGAGTGAAGAAAAAGTCTAATGACTTTGTAGCAGCCGTGAAAAGAAAGGGGGAAAAGTCAACTTCTAGCTGAAGGCCTTTGTGCAATCAGATAGCCACGTTCTGGGAGGAGGGAGGCCGACAGGGACACACTATACACCATTAGCATCTGCAAAGGCCGTCACGTTGACTAATAGCCAGAGCCACAACGGCACAGTGGCTCAGTTTGTGTTTTCCCTCAATCCCCTTTATGCTGGTGACACAAAAGCAGCCGGGCCAGACCTTTCAAATATGCCACAGCAGCAGACGTGCACAAAGCTTCATTTCTAGTCTTTCTTAAGAAAAAGAAAGGGCCGATCTTGTTGCTTCGTTTTTTTTTTAATCCCCCACCTCATCACACAGATTCATTCTTGGTCCTTTGGCAGGGGGTGTGGCTGGTCGGTATATGATGAAAACCACTGAATAAGTCTAAGAAAAGGGCAATAAATTGTGGGGATGGGCGGTTTTTGGCAGTGGCAGCGGTGTTAGCATTTGTTTGCCTTCTTGTTGGCGATGCAGGCTTTGTTCTCATCTTTCTGTTCCCTCTGTTGTCGAGCTGTCGGCTCAGGTTGTGGGAGAGGCAGTGATTCTGGCAACCAGATTAACGTATGTGGCTGTCAACTGATGGGATCCTGGGTCAAATTGGCTATTTGGCAACACACAGCTACAATAAAGCATTCTCAGGCAGACATTTACTAAAACTCCAGTGGTTTGTGAAGTCCACTTTAGGGATTGTTAAGGAAATGGTCTCTTGTTGGTCTCTTGTCATAAAGTTAACAAAGTCATAAACAAGCTCTCAAAGGGTAAAGATTTATTCATTTATATAAGGAAAGCGGAGTGACATGCCACCTTTCAGAAAATCTGAATCTATTCAGCTCTAAAAGCAGATTATCTAATGTAACCTTTGCTTTATGTCCTCAGGACTTTTCTAAAAATTTTGATTTTGGTATTGAATGACAGTTAAAGGCCTAAATCAGCTTCTTAATGTGGGCGACAGGGTCTTACATGAACAGAATGAGCTCCTCTCTAAGACTCAAAATGTGATTGATTTAAATTTTATCAATCCATTTCTGTGCGTTAACAAGTTTTGCACTTCTTTAAATCGAAATGTTATTTGTCAATCTTGCTGAAGCAGAGGAGCATCATTTTTGAGTGTTTGTGTAAGTAGCAACATTTTTAGCCATTTAGTTTTTCCCAAATTAAATTCTAATGGTTGCGAATGTTATAATGAGTGTTTGAGGTTATAACCAAATGCTTAAGAGGCCATAGAGATAAACATTTTGGAAGCTTTATTAACAAAAAAGGTTTCTTTATTTCTAAATTACTGGGTTTTCATCATGGCTTTGAAGTTGCTTGTTCACCCGATTTAAACAGTTCTTTTCTCTGCTCTCCTTTCTAATTATTATTTTGCTTACATACACAGTAAATTTATCACTTGCATCTGTTATTTTCTTCTTTTTGATCTGTAACGACCACTGAAGTGCCACTGAGCATCAGCTTATTTTTTATTTTTGAATGAATGAACACTTAATCCCTTAATTGCTCAGTTTAGTAAACTTTATAGCCACTGTATAACATTACACACTATAACACATAAAAGGCACTGATTTGGCCTCTGAGAGTCACTTCTCAGCACTTCAGTCAACAAGTGCAGATAAATACAGTGGATGTAAATCTAACACTTTGCGCCCTGGGAGACAAACTGCCACTGTTGAGTCACCGCTGATGAATCTTATCAGAGGCTTGTTGAAGCAACAGGCTTCCTTCTCCATTTCAGCCAACAAAACCTTCTACTGTCCCCGGGGCCCGCTGCTTTCTGCCCTGCAGAGAATAGCGTCACAATTGGCCTTTGTGTTCATTATGTTGGCGGCATCTTCCCATTGCACTGTGGGGTCCATTCCAATGCTGAATTAGGCCCATGGGGATTTTAGCCAAGTCACAAGGGTCGGTGACCCTTCTTGTCCCAAACCCAACACACACTCACACACACACATACAGGGAGCCCTGTCCTTATTCTGTGTGCGCTATAAATAATGGCAGCACTCAGTGCCTTAATGTTAGGAACTCTAGGAGGCTCCACCGTGTGAATCCTGTGGTGGTCCTGTATCTATATATATGTGTGTGTGTGTGCGTGTGGGTGTGTGTGTGTGATTCCTCAGGGGTGGCCAGGCAGAGGACCACTGCATGTTCTCACCATTCAAGTCTGACATCCACCCTGAAAGAATCCTTAAAATGACCTCATCGTCTCACAGCACAGGACGTCATAAATGAATCAGCCCATTGTGGAAGGAAACAGCCTCCATTAATAACTCCCTGACGGTGGATCCATATTTTTTCACGCTAATCCCTCAAGATTCAGGGTGTCCACTCGCACACGAGATCACTTCCCACACAGCAGATAAACACAAACACAAAAACCTGAACTGTCACCACAGCACCGCCTCACATTTACCCCCCTAATCTGAACCATTGTTTGGCAATTAGTGTGAACAGCTAAAACCTGCACAAAGGAGCTATTTTGCCCTTAATTTCTACCTGGATACTCACTGTGATGCTGTAATAAAATATGTATCCTGGGGAATTTGATTTATTTGTTGTAAATATGTTGTTATATGTTGTAGCAAAAGATAACGAAACTGTCTGGAGAAAACATTTCATTTTATTGACAAAACAGATCAGATTCAATCTGATGACGACATTCCTCAAAATGTGATCAAGTGTGATCAAAGTATTGTCCACTTGTCTTTAAAATCTCTCTCCGAGCTGTTAGTGTGCATGATTACTTCTATATCCCTCAAGACTTCTGTACCAACAATAAGGAAATCAGAATTTATCATTTTCACCATAAACAATTTCATTGCTGATGCTAAGCCAATGTTAGTAGGGCCAATTTGCTGTTTTTCATTATAATTTGGTTTAATATTTCAATGTTGTCACGAATACTGCCATTGGAACGTGTTCAAAACTAGAAAGAAAAGTGCAAGTACTAAAAAAATACAGTTATTTGTGCATATTTCAACTGAAAATCAGTTTATATTGATATTAGATTTTAGTTACATCAAAGAACTTAGTGTGCTGTGTGAACACAGTCATAAAGACTGTTCAGTTTACAGCCTCCCCAAGAAGTCGGGTGAAGTGTGACTGAAACAGTGGGCGAAGAAATGAAACGGTTGTGTATTTGTGTGTGTACCTAACAAGAGAGGGGTGGGAACTTGCCTTTGCAGAATGGAGTTATGCAAAGTTGCCATGGAAAAAGTGATCGTCGCACAAACTGTTTCTTAATCGAGTGGAGGTCTTAGTGAGAGGGCGGGACTCGGAGCTTTTAGCACAAGAAGCGGCTCTGGGTTTGCATGGACTTAGTGGGATTATGTGAGCATTCATGGCAACCAGTGAGGCCAGCAGGTGAGGTCTGGGCTCAGCTGCCTTAGCCTTTAGGTAAACACAGAGAAGGGTTGCCAGATCCTGGCTGTGTTGCCAGGCTGAAATTGTATCTGTCCACAGTACTTACGTCAGTCAGGCTGATCTGCCTCCTCCTGCAGGGTGGCGCTGACGGGGGGCTGCACTTGTTGCCGGATGGGGGACGCTGAGGACTGGCTTTCATCATCTAAGTGCCACAGTGAGGCCAGACCAAAAACGGTCTGGTGACATTACTTGACTGGCCATCAATAGTATCTTAGCAGGCACTAAAACCAAAAGCAAACACGGAGCGAGTCTGAGTGTGAATGTGAGGCGATGCTCTGTAGCAGCATCGCATGTTGAAGCAGGGCAGAAATGACAACAGGCCTGGTAAAGTGATCAAGTTCCTGAGCTTTTGTCTCTTTTCAGGAAATCCTGATCTTATTTTCACTGAGCTTATACTTTTAATTAGATTTGCATTTTCTAATAAGCCTGTTTTACATGTGTTCTTGGACTTAAACAGTAAAACAGGCTTATCGACATGAATAGTTCAGTGTTTTCCTCAGAATTCTTTGATAACAACCTGACTGACATCACATCAGATTAAGACAAGAGAATTGCTACGTTACATATTCAGTGTCGTCAGGAATTCTACATTTGCACAATTTTTTTTTTTTTTTCTCAGGACCTCTGCACAAAAAGGTTCAATATAAGATGAGAGAGGACTTAATAAGATGTTGGTCTGAATGAAGAGCAGCTCTGAAAGGTTGAAGTTTGGGAAGATAAAGACAAAACATGTTTTCCAGAGGACATCTTGTCCTGATTTATTGACATACATATGTAACACACATTGGGGAGTGAAAGTGAATGAATAGTGCAATAAATAATGAAACAAAATCACTGTAGTCTTCAGTGTGTGTAACTTTTTTTTTTGTCAATTGCGTTGTCTCTCAATATTGTCATTTCTGGCGCTGTTTTACTAACACGGGTCACACAGCTGTGTTTAAGAAAGAAAAGTGAGCTTGTGGATTGATTGTTCGCTCGTACATATTGTAAAACTAAGCTAAAGTCTTAAAGTGAAATCCATCTCCTGTGGTGTCATCGTTGAGCTCCTCCTCCGCTGCAGCCTCTCTGTTTGTTCACCTGCAGGTCAGTCGTGTCCGGCCTGAAAGGCCACCGCTTCGCCCCGCTGACCTGCTGACCTCCTGCAGCCTCCACACGCCTCCTCTCTGGACCAGCAAATATTGAACCAGTCAGTCAGTCAAGGTTTCTCTGCTGCCCACTGAGTGTTTGACTGTTGCTAGAGAACAGCTTAACACCACTGGACAACAGCAACAGCAGGCCAGGGCATGCCCGTGTGTGTGTGTGTGTTTGTGTGTTTGCATGTGTTTCTGGGACTCTAAGTGTGAGCTGCAAAAATTAAAATTAACCATAAATCGGGATTAAATTGTAGTTCATCAATTACATCATAGCTCTGAGGAAATACTGGATCATCTTAAACCTATCCCAGTGCAAAAGATGCAAATTTCGATAACAAGTTTGTAATTTTTGAAATTTAAATTCAGTTTGGAAGTTTAAACTGAGTTAAAATTTAGACCTGAATTTATTGGTTCTAATGTAAGTTCAGCCAAAACCTAAAGGTGTATCCCCTTACAGAGCAGCATGCTTTGTACACCCACAGCTGCAATAAATGAATAGCTGTCCTGAACCCATACTATAGTATTTACTCATTCAAGCTGGATTTCAGTATGTAATATTTTCAGTATGTATCTATGTATCTCTTCAGTAGTATCTATCTATCTATCTATGCAAGATTTTCACCAAAACAAAACAAAACAAAATAAATATACATTTAAAAAAAGGCAATATGAATATTAAAGCCATGCATTTTTTTTCTCTGTGTTGATGTCCTGATGCTGTTACTGGAATTGTTCCGCAGTGCAATACACAAAGGCAACAGAGGAGTCACTTAAAGCTGCAAGCACCTGAAATAAATCATGAATAGTTGTGAGAATGGTGACATCTATGGAATAATATTAAATTTTTTGTTGACTTAATATTGAGGCTGGTTTTTAAAAATGAAGTCTTAATTGTTGTTTGTCAGGGCCCATATCACATAGTCTCCTTTCAGAATAAAACAACTGAATATATTAATTTCTCTTTTACTGTTTAACATATGCTTTCTGTGAAAATTAGACTAAATAATTATCTATTTCCTACCAGTATATAGTAGCCCATTGGGACACATTTATTGTCTTTATAGTGAGTTAATATCTTTACTATCAAATGCATCAAGGCTGTGCATGTGTGTATGTTTGTGTGTTTAGGTGTTAAGGAGATTATTTCCTTTAGATTGTTTCCTGCCTGGCTGTATGTGTTTGTCCTTCCTCTGCTTTATGAGTCTGTGTGTGCGTACGTGTGTGTGTGTGTGTGTTTGTGTGTGATCCTGGGTACTCAGGAATGTTTGCTCTGCCAACACTCAGTGACTGTAGTTGTCTTCGTCGTCGTCTCTCCAGCCTCGAGTGAAACAGACACTGAGGCCTTTTATCAGCCGGACGCGGCCCGTCCCTTTAAGAGGAGGAAGGTAAATAATGGCAGGACTTTAATAGGTGGATAATGTTGTTGCAGGGCCAAGACCGACTGTCTCTGAGCAAACAGGACCATAGCAGCCAGCCACCCCCACCCTCTCACCAACACACACACACACACACACACACACACACACACACACACACACAAACATACACACACAGGCAAATAGCTGCCCTTAAGAGAAGATATAAAGAATGTAAAGAAGAAATGTATACATTAGTCTTTTGTGTCTTACACACACAAGATGGGTCCAGCAGCTGCCAGTGCTCTCTAAGGCTTTAGGATCTCAAATATTCGTTCAGCATCAGCAAAAACACTCAGGACATTTATTTTTCTGATTCATAGTTTAAATTACCCTGTTACATTATTTTTCTTCTATTTTTTTTATCCCCAAATCAGTTAATATAACTGGAAAAATTTGTTCTTTAAAGTTGTTTTTACAGACCAAATACAGCTAACAATTAAAAATTGAATTCTCTGTGAAAAAGCATAGACAATGTATTTCAAAGTGCTTTATATACAGTACATATACCTTTTAACTACATCTTATTCATTTTTGTTTAATATTTTCTCTGTATGTTCTCCTAATTTGTTTGGTTCTTAATTTTCAGTTCCTTCTTGTTTGTTTGACCATCAGGATTTTTCTTGTTAAATATACAAAAAAAAAATTGTTTTCATAATTTGAGCAAAAATCAAGATGAAAACTATTTCAGTCACAAGTTTACAGTGACAAATACTAGAGATTTACAAGTCAGACACATCACAGCACAAAACATGAAAGACGCAACAGTTGTCACAAGAAATTACAAGTGGTCATAACGCACAGCTCAGAAGCCTCTACAGCCGCTAAAATCATAATGTATGTAATAAGTTTGCTCAGTCCAAAAAGTAAATCCTAAAATGCAAATGTAAATAAAAAGAAACCTTAAACATGAACAATTCTGAAAACAATTACACTTAAAATAGAACTTAAATATTATTAACACATACAAGTCATATTCAGAAAGCAAAAAATCATCATATCTAAAATATATTTGTGGTATTGTAATTTTTTGGGTTTATCCTCCTTTCTCCCCTCTTTGTAGTACGATATATAAATCTGTAGGCTGTCTGCCAAGATGCTCTACACAGTCCTACTCACACACATGCGCACACACACACGCACACACACACACACATTATCATCATCATCATCATGCTCTCCAGCCACATTAAAAAAGATACAGTGAGTTTATCTTCACACACAGACACACATAAAAACTCATACATACACACACATACATTTAAACCTTCACAGCACGCCACATAGTCTCCAGAGGCCAATTAAGATAGTCTACCTACCTTGGGGCATGTGCACCACCCCACCTCCACCCCCTTTATCCCCCCTAGAGTCACCACCAAACACCTCCTCCTCCCCCACAGACCCTCTGACCCCTGACACACGACCTCTGTGCTGAATGAGTACACACAGGGGCGTCAGAGCGAGACCCCCAGCCATTCCTGCTTCACCGTGACACACTCACACACACATTTTTAGTAAAAATACGCAGCCACGAGCCCTCTGGCTGTGAACAGTAAAAAAAAAGGTATGGACCGCTGGTCACACACAAGGCGCCTCACTACACACACACAAACACACACACACATCCACATGGCTGTGAGGTGAGGGGTTAGTTGTGGGTCGCAGGTTAATACAGTCCAAATGGACCAGACAGCTGTTGGATGTAGGGGGCGCTATAGAGACAGGGAGCAGTTGTAAAGTGTCAGAGTTTTAAAGTAAAACAAAAAAGTTACAAAAAAATGATTTATTTTACAAAGAATAAAAGTTTTGAACCACAGCATATCATTAACACACCTAAATAATTG
>JAPZDY010000021.1:13505386-13518831 GCA_029783645.1 Ctenochaetus hawaiiensis | reverse complement strand
TCTATATGTCACAATTTTGATAAATGTGACCTTTCTAGTAAATGAATAACTTATTCTTGTCACAAAACAATATTTCCGTCACAATAGATACATTTTCCCCCTTTAAATTAAAACTGAACTCCTCATCTAGTAGCTGTAGTGGTTTAATTCTCTGTTGCAGACTACATTTACACCAAATCAATCATGGTGACTCAAAATTTTCGGAGGGGCAGAATGTGAATTGTTGCGATGTGGTGGTCAGTGTATGAGGACATCAAAGGGCTCAGCTCAGTGGAGGCAACACAGGGAGGAGGATAAGACCAGGCCGAGGCAACAAAAGTAAGCCCAACCTGAAAGGCAGGCAGCCCCAGTAATACGGGATCATCCCTGGTGTAATTCCTCCCTCCTGGCCCCCAACAAAGAGACCTGGGACAAGGGCTGCACATCTGGGAGAGGGGAGGGGGTTTCAAGAGAGGTCTGGTGGTCCGACAGTCACTGACCAGGTCGCCATGCCAACATGATACATACAAACACACGCACAGAATCAACTGCCTGCAACAGTCCGGAGCCCTCTTGCCCTCTTTCATTCCCCCCATATTTTAATCAGATGCCTCGGGCCTCACATTGTGTGTCGACGTGTCCAAACATGGCAGGAGATCAGAGGTCATCCTGGCCGCTGACCTTGGCCCCTAGCAGTCCCTTCAGAGGCCCAGGAAGGGGGTGGTCGGTAGTGTATGTGGGTGGTGTCAGGCCATGGCTCTGTCCCTCTGTGGCAGGTCCGGTTCTTAATCGGCTCAGAGGCCAGTTGGAGGCCGGAGAGCAGCCTGTATTGTCCAGTTGTGTCTGAAAGGCCCGGCGCTGAAAGGCCAGGGCAGGACAGGGTCAGACTGGCCGCAGCGCTCTGTTGCCTTTCAAATGCCATCGATACCCTCCTTCATCTGTGGCCAGGTCCGCATGGCGAGCACCCAGCCACGGACGACTTCTGTGACAGCCACCAGAGGATGACGTGGCTGTGGATGAGAACATCAGCTGATCATTAAGAGCAAAAAATGTCCACTTATGTAAGACCAATTTGATTTTGAAAATTGGCCTGCCCGGCACCAGCCAAAGTGGACAAGCATCTTTAAAAACTTTGAGTAACAGGGTATGTCAATAATCTCATGGCTGTGATTTAAGAAAATTTCTATGACAATTTAAGTAAAGGTCTTGCCTTCTCTCATTAATTTTTCTTACTTCCTTTATTTGTGTCCTCTGAGTTTCTTTATTTCCTTGGAAAAGACAAATGATCAACCAGACAAGACAAGCAGCATGTGGGACAAATGTGTCACAGAGAGAAATTTGGCATTGTGTTCTGGTTTGAAATCAGTGGTGATTTTTTGACCAGAGGACAGCAGCCAAAAGCAGGAGACACTTTTGGTGCAGCAACAAAGGAAAATACATCACACATCTGCCTTTAAAAGGCTTCATGTTCATCTGTGAAGAGTTAAAAACTACACTCACTGTGCATTTAATAAGCCTTTCATAGATTAAAAGAACAAAAATTGCCCTTAAAATCAGATCGAGTGGAGCAAAAATATCCTCTGAGAAACAAGCTGATTTCTACCATTAAGGAGACAGAACTACAAATCCCCAAAATCTGTGATTGGAGATAAAAAGGATTTCAAGTGTATTGCAAGAACTCAACACGCTCTCCAGGTCAGAAACTGCTCATCTGACACACACACACACACACACACACACACACACACACACTCCATGCAGCCTCCACTTGTTGACTCAGGGCTCAATTAGCGGCTGATAAAAAAGATGTTGCCAGACTGCTGATTCACTTGGACTTTCACAGCTGCTGATGTCTCCAGGCCGCCGGCAGAGATTGACCTATACACATTAATTGTATTACAACCGCCTGCCAGACTAATTTCATCAAGCACCTCTCGCTAACTTACACGCACTAATCACATTTAATAATGATCAATGAGGTGAGGCAGGGAGATGAAGTGTGGGAGCACACAGGGAAGCAACACAAGCCCCTCCTGAAGAGGGAATCAGGATCATCGTTTCACTGGAGAGTGCTTAAATCTCTGTTGATGTGCTCAGAGTACTGATATTTTGTAATGAATGTTTTGCACTCCATTTGGACGTACAGACAGGTTTAATTGTCACCGGTGTGCTTAATGGATGTTGTGTTATAAGCTAAAACAGAAATACAATAAATTATTGGGTCATAAAAACTTAAAAACACTAGTCTGACAAAATTATCTTAACTCGAGGTCTTAATTCATCAGCTTTTTCCAAAGTGCAGTTTAACATGTCCCTGAAAGCCTTTGTCCCATACAAAACTACCTGTTATCATGTGAATGAAGTACTATACTTAGTCAAGTAATGACAACTTAGCAAGCTCCATCAGCTGGTGAAGACTGTGAAATGAAAGCTCTGCGAAAGCTAGTAAATGATAACTTTTACTCAAAGTGAGTACTGACATCTGGAAAAACATCATGACACTACTGCAAAGATACCTGACAAAAATCTTGGGCAATCAGATGATCAGACAGGATGTAAACCAGGCAACAGTAAAGCAAGACTTTTTTTTTCAAAGCTTTAAAAATGAATGCTTTTAAAAAGAGGTGTCGCATTGCACAGCAACAGAAAATTTGTCTTTAAACTCTGCTTGATTTTTATAGGCCGTCTGAGTGATAATTTTCCTTTTCTCCAGTGTTTTCTCCTGTAAGTCAGTGTGGCTAAGCTGGGGGTTTGTTCGAAACTTGTTTTTCATCAGATTGCTTGCACTTTTGCCCTGTTTTTTAAGCAATGTTGACATAACTAATATGCAGACCACAGGGTAATTATGAGGAATAGAAAAGATGGCCAAAACTACAAAACAAATAAATTAGACCAAAGTTGCATGAACTAGAATTCTCTTAATATGTACTCCTCTTGTCAGCCTCGTTCACCCCAGCTGCAGCAGTTCATCTCAGGTTGTCCGGTCCTTGATACCAGATGGATGACACTGCAGTGAGTCTGAGGAAGATCCTTCTGCAGCTAAGTGGGTATGTTTTAATGAAGTGGACTACAAGTCCTCTTCAAACATACGCTCACAGGACATGTGACGTCCCAGACTCCTCAGCTCTTGTCGCCTCACAGGCTAATAGGACCTGCCAGCGGTGTCGTCTCTCTCCTCTCACAGCCAAGAGAAAGGCGAGCAATTAAATCCAATTGGAGTCTACAGCAATGCTGGGACTGGGGCCCCAGGAGGCCACAGCGGTCCGGATGTTTAATCATCATGTGACCTAGTTGCTGGTTCTGATAAATGGGCCTGGGGAGGGAAAGTGTTGGCCGGTCATTAATCTACAGGCAGATGGGGACAAGCACACACGGTCGCTGCCAAGTTAATTGGCCACTTATTTTAGCACGAGCGGGAGGCTAAGGCAAGATGGAGATGGATGTTCCTCCGCTGATCCATAATTCTAATTCGGCCCTCCGGGGTACTAATACAGGCAAAACAAACAGAATAGGAGGATGAGATGAAGAAGATGAGAGAGGTAGAATGAGAGAGTGCTGGGGGTGGGGGTCTCTGAGGAGCTTGTAGGGCTTTCTGCACTTCCATGGGTCAAGAAAATACAGTCCAGGGCATCTTAAAAGGGGCCAGTTTGACTTGAACTCCAGAGGAAAATTGACTTCCTGGTTAATGTCGATTGTCTTGACCTCTCTCTAGCTTTTTTTAACATACATTCTCTAAAAGCCTTTCAGTAAGCCATGTGAAAAAGTCTTATATAACTTAAAAAAAGCATGATAGACGTCCTAACTCGGCTATGTCAGGAAGAGAAAATGCTGAATTACAAGAATGTGCTTGTGCTTATTATCTTCCTTATCTCTTTCATTCCTGTGTGTCCTCTCTGCCTGGCTGCCCAATCAGGTTGTAGCGAGGGTCATCAGTCGTCCAGGTGGCTGCCCTCCTGATGGATGATGGGAACAGGAGGGGCTGACCTGGTTGTGATAAGGACCCTATCTTGACAGGGGCTTCCTCTCCAAGCATGAGCTCCGTCACACAGTGTCGACAGAGAGAGATGGATGTGTGGTTCGCTGGACAGATGGATGGATGAGGGGAAGACAGACAAGGGAGAGTCTTATGGAACAAGGCGCAACCTGTCCTTGTGTGTTATCAGTTCACCTTTCACCTCTGTGCTTTTCTCTCTCTATGCAGCCTAAAAACCAGAGGTGCATGAGGAGGGCACGGTTTTTGTTGTTGTGCGCTCATGGGGATGGTTATAGGTGTGTCAGTAGGTCAGTCCACCACTTTGGTCCAGATTTAAAATATCTCACCAATTGTAGGATGGACTGCCATGAAATTTTGTGCAAACATTCTGATGTTCAGTGCTAACGACACTGGGAAATTTATCCAGATACAGATCCCATTTTTTAATGCAAAATAAAATACCCACAACATGCAATATTGTCCTCAGAAGAACTCTGTGCACACTGTCACGCAAACAAAGTGAACTGAGAGCGTGGGTGTGTGTGCTGTGATCTGAGATAATAAACAAGTAGAGGAGCCAACTAGTCTCATTCATCACTCTGGGAGATCACATCACGTAAGTGTGTCAGTGTGGATCTGTTTTTTTCTTCACTTAAATGTTTGCACCACCCAGGTCCTACATTTGGGTGTGTGTCTGAGTATATATGTGATCTTATGTGTTTATGCTATTAGCAATCAACATCTGGATTTTCTTAGTTTCAGTTCTGCATGGGTTGTGCTGCTCCTCACTATCATCACGCCTTTGTGGATATGAGGTAAAGGACTGAACGCCAGGAATCTGATCAATATGATAAATTGGGGCGTCACTGCACCGTGCAACCTAATTCCAGCTAATTGGGACTTTTCACACATAACTCCGAAGCAGAATGCCTTCCCTAATGAGCGCGGCTGCTTTCACTCTCTGATCTCTGGCCAGCAGCAGGAGCCTGGCCCGGCTGACCTGCTCGGTCCCTGGTGGTCAGCGCTGAGCCGGACACAGCTCCTGGTTCAGCTCCACTGAATAGCTGCTCATCCGCCGTTCTCTGCGGGAGACCTCAGTCTTCTGAGCTCTAGGTCTGACCCCCACGGGGGGAGAGCAGGCCAGGGTCAGGTCTCAGTGTCAGCAGCCCCGGACTGGCCTCCACACCAGCACAGTGCCCTCCAACCGCCAAGCCTGTACTGCCCTGACCCGGCTCAGGCATGGCTGGGCCCCCTGTGGTGAGTCAGGGGGTCAGTCTCCTGGAGGGTCATTGTAGAAGGCGCTGACCGATGATAAAAGGGGCTTGTGGTCAGGCCAAGGGGACCACAGGAACTGTGAAAGTGAGGGGATGGCGGCACCCCTGGAGCTGCAGTCTAATTTGGCAGGATGCTGGTGCGTCAGCGACAGACGCTGCACCAACAATGGCTCTGCACTGGTAAACAATAATGTTTGTGCAAGGTCTCTTTCTTGGGGCCAATCTAATACTCACAAAGCCCATCTGGCATCAATAAGATGTCCCGAGATGCTATTCAGCACATCAGTCTTCATTTTGCTTAGCTTTGCAGCAAAAAGGTCCCCTTTGGATGCTCAAAACCCTGTGTTGGCCAACACTTGTAGTGACAGATGCTATGGATCTAAAGTTTTGGAGATGAAGTGAACATGTGTGAAAATGATCTGATTCATGATTTCATGCCGTCCTGCAAGTGTGAAAAGACTTAAAATGGTAATGAGACCTCATTAATAGCCTTTTGAATCCAGCCAGAGTTTTAGTGATTTTACTGGCTTTGAAGTAAAAAAGCAAAGAGTAAAATGTAAGAAATATATTGCACAATATTTACAGAAATTAAGACTTAAAAAGCTTAACATCTGTGTTTTGCTCTTATGCAGTACTTTTCCTTCCAAACTTCATGTAAGAATGACGTGGAGCATCTGATGATTTGACTTCTCAAATATAGCTATCAATCAATCAATACTGACAAGTAAATAATAAGTTTTCTTCTGCAGTCCACTTGGTTAATAAGGGGTATTTAATAACTTTGTGGTAGGCGGAGATTAGCCATACAGTTTTCTTTCAATGCACTTGCAGTAAAACTCTTTGAGTGTTTATGCAAAAACCTCTAAGTTGATTACTTTTGTGGTATTTTTCCTTTCAGGTATTGAAAATTGCAAATCAGCTCTGTCTTAGAAAATGAAAAACATCAGCCTTCATGCAGTCATCCATCTGTCTGCCGCCTTTGAATTCAACATCCCACTTCCTCACTGTGCTTAAAGAAGTGGCACCCTCCGTCAGTGTTGCCTACATGTCTTCATGGACATCCTTGGGTGAGCTCTTGAGACGGAGACAGCAATATAATCCATTTTCTCAGAGAGTGCTGACTCTTTCCTTTAGCCAAAAACTTATCAATAACTCCTATAAACTACCTGTATGTTTGGAGATGATCACAAAAAACAGTTGATGGAAAATGTTACTACTTTGGCCCAACAATGTTAAACAGTACAATGACTTTATTTCAGTCCTCGTTTCACGAATTTTCCCCAATATGCCGAGAAAGTCCCTCATGTAAAAGCCTCCTCATTCAAACTTGATTCAGGCCATATGACTCATGTCTTTATACGGAGGAGTGTGGGAGGAAGTTTGGAACAAGATGGCCAGTGAGTATTTTGTTCCCAGTGCTGAAGCTGGGCCGGCTGGGCTGGGGTGAATAGTCAGGAGGCTAATGAATAAGAGCGAGAGACAGAGAGAGAGCGTGAGAGTGAAGGAAGTGAGCACAGCAAGTGGCAGATAGAAGCCAGGACTCTCTCTCTCTCTCTCTCTCTCTCTCTCTCTCTCTCTCTCCCTCCCTCCTTATGTCTCTCTCTCTGTCTCTCTCTTTCTGTGTTTCTAACCCAAACTGTGACAGGAAGTAGGATTGTTTGTGACCAGCACGTGTGATCTACAGCCCAGCATGCTCCGCTCTCCTGAGGGAGGTCAGGCAGGAAGTGGCCAGGCGTGGGCTGTGACCTCTGGGTAATGAGCGAGGATCCTCAGGGGGAATTGCTGCCTGCCGCCACGTTCCCTGCATGCACACACACACACACACACACACACACACAAACTGGAATACACACACACTCCTGGTGCACAGTGAGGAAAAAGTCGACTCACAGCAGAAACTTTGAACTGCAGTATCACATTTTAACTTGAATCACCAGTTCAAACTACACAGGATGATGTTGCACAGACTGAATAAAAGGAATATTAAGCCACATTGTAGGAAAAACAGCAGGCTGCACTTGTGTTGCATTTACAGAGCTGTGACGCAGAACCATTTTAAACATAATTTAGTAACTATGATGGTTTCACAATCTCTTTCTTTATTCCTTTATTTAACTAACAGCCTTACAAATGAATATGGCTGGACCGATTCATTACACAATCTCTTTTGGTCTTGTATTTACAGTACATAGATTTTTAAGTGTCAGTGCAGGCCATCACATCTTTTCTTGGATAATATAAACAGTAACACAAATGTTACAAACACTGTGGATACCAACAACAGTGATGATCCTGCAGCTTTCTTTCTACTTTAAGCAAATTTGTCATTGATGTCAACAGTCAAAGGATATGAGATGCAGAGCTGCAAACTGAAAGACAACCCAAGGAGTGTGAGTGTGTGCGTGTGTGTGTGGGTGTGTGTGTGTGCGCGCGCGCGTGTGTTCTTCTCTGTTTGTGCAGTCGAAAATTGCTCTCCTCACATGCCTCTTGCTCTTTCTCTTGCGTTGTGCTTGTTAGGCTCTGCCATTGTCCACACTGTGTGTTTGTCTGCACGTCTGCATTTCAGTGTGTATTTGCATGTCTCTGTGCCTGCCTGTTAACATTTGTGTCACCACGCATGTGTGAGGCGTGTGCATGCCAGTGAGTGTCCAGCCTGGGTGTCAGACAGCGGGCTAATAAGGACTAACTCTAGGGGTCTGTCCTAAAGGGATGGAGGGGTGGGTGTGTGGTGAGGGAGCTGTCAGCAGGGCAGCCAGCCAGGTTCCCAGGACACCCTCTGCAGACCACTTGAGATGAAGAAAGAGGAAAAAAAGAGGGGAGGGAAAAGGAGAGAGGGAAGAAGAGAGAGACATTCCCAAAGCAAAACACAAAAACCTAAGGCCACAAGTCAGTCAGGGAGGCATTCAGATCCCACGCAGGTAGCTGGGCCAGAGAGAAGCCAAATTGTCCTTTGTGACACAAGAGCCATTCAGTGGGAACAGGATGCTGTCTGCAGGATGTCCCAGACCCCTCGGCGCTGCATTGTAGCGTGTGTGTTTCTGTGCGTGTGCGTGCATGTCTGGCCCAGTGTTGACTTTCGGAAAAGATTGACGAGGGAGGACTTGGCTCTCTTCTCTGTCAAAAGTCTGACAGTGAATGAACGCCTCATAGACAAACTCAATTAGCCAGCATGGAGATTTGAAGGAGGTGTCTCGTGCAACAATAGGACCCCTATTTTCACATATGGCCGTGGTGAATGTATGGCAAACATGTCCCTTTGTTGGTTTTGAGACAGTGGCAGACAGGTTAGAGGCAGTCTGAGACTGAGAGACGGACAGAGTGATGGAGAGAAAACCTTGAGGAGGCAGAGTGGGAAAGGGAGAAACAGTAACAGAGACAGTTAAAGAGACAGATGGATAATGAATACAACAGGTCCAACTTAGAGTCTTGAACTGGGACAAGGCTTTCTGTATATGATGTCAGCGAACATTAAAGGGTCTGTTCACCCAGAATGCAGTATAACATTTTCCCACTTACTCCAAGGAGTACCGACGTATGACAAGGCTTTGAGATTTCTGCCACTGGGACCTTTAAAATCCATCCAGGCCAAAGGAGGTGAATATAATTTAATAACTGGTACTAAAATCGAGGAAAAAAATGAAAAAATGAGTACTCTTTCCTGAAACAATGTTGTTGCTCTTTGGGCTAACCCACAAACCAGATGTCAAATGGTGCCTTTAAAAATGCCAGCAGGCTTGATTAAGCATTTAAATTTGAAAACCTGGAAATGAGAACAGGATGCACTATGAGAAGTTTTTACTCTTTTTCACTTTTTAAAGAGAAAACACCATATTATGTATCAAATTTAGAAAAGCATTCCCAAGAACTAAGTATGGAAAGAGTTAGATCATCATTAGTGGAAAGTTGCCAGCACAGTTTCTAAGTTACTTGTACTTTACTCAAGTATTTTTGCTAATTTAAAATATTTTTACAAAGCTGTTGACTGGCATATAAACATTTTTTGGAAGCGAAAACTGCATGATTCTATTTTATTTCCAAGAAGTATAACAGCTGTAGTCACTGGTAACTTTGCATGTAAAGAGAGGGAGCGTTCACTATAATGAGCACCTTCTTACTGACAAGGTTATTGCTTTTACTTAAACACACAATATGTCAATTCTTTCACTAGAGATCTCTCCATCTAAACAATTAAAACAAAACATATAGTTTGATGAAGCAGTAAAGTAGCATGGGATCATGGGATTTGTTTATTTCATTGTCAAACAGCTTCCGTTGTAGAAGGAAATCTCAGACAGGAAACTTCACAGACAAGTTAATGTATTAAAGTTTTATTCATGTTACATTTAGTCACGTTGCCAACTTCCTTCCTCCCTCTCTGTCTGGTTTTACTTTCGAAGTTAGCAACAGGTTACAAAATGAAACGCATCATTACCTTACATAAAATAAAAGATTTCTCTGTGTTTGAACATCGTCAGAAACATTTGGGATAATCCAAGTACACTCGGCAAGATCATTAACACTTATAACTTGTTTTCTCACATTTTAATTTTCATATTGTAAGTCTAATTTCAAATGCAGGAATTTTACTGGGTTATTTCAAAGATGTACATGTATATTTACCCTCCAGAAAATGGTACTACTTCCTTCCTCACTGTCTGACACTACAAACTCTCACTGAAAGAAATTTAAAGGCAGATTCATCACGTTTTCTCAGACTGAGAGCCCTGCTGTTGAAAGATATTATCCTTACTTTCAACACTTCAGTTTTTGATCGACACCGACTTTCAGTGTATTAAAACTCTGTGTTAAAAAAGAGGGTTTTGATTTACTGTAAATACAGAGTACATTTTTAATCCTAAAAATATATAACTATATACGCACAAATAGCACATGTAGTATTGAATGTGTATCTCTCTATCTTTCATATGCACATATGCATGTGTGGGTGTTTCTGAAAGCATGAGCATGTTGCACCATGTACACATGTTCCCATGTACAGCTCACAGATGATATACAGTATGTGTGTGTGTGGTTACAGGCGGTGATTTCCCGAGGTCGTGTTTAACCCTCCACTGGAGTCAGCTCTGTTTCTCATCTGTTCCCTGCGACTCCCTTGAAAGCCCTGATGAATAGTGCTGGCAGTTTGCGGTGGCACAACCTGAGTTATACATAAGACCTTCCTCTCATCCCCAGGCCGTACCTTCATAAAGCATATTTCACCGTGCACCACCCTTACATTAGAGAAACGCAGAGTTTCCTGATGCATATTTTAAAGTTCAGGTGCTGAAAGCGGCGACATGGTGGGAGACGAGCCAGCATGTCCCACACAAAAGAATGAATTTATGTCAGCTAAATTCAGTACAAGGGGAGGCTGATGAAGGGGGAGGCGGTTGTGTGCTTGTGCGTGCGTGTGTGTTCATCCCCATGACAACAAGGATGAAAACACGCGCTTCCTTGCACTGTGAGCCCATATAAGGGGGCCGCTGGGCCGAGGCCTGCTTAACAATACCTTTAATGTCATAGCTCAGTAACTGCTCTTTGTGAGCGGGGCGGCGCGCTGCGACCCACACAAAAACTCAAAGGCAAAATGGATTAGAATATGAGAGAAAAGATGACTGAATCAAACCCAGTGGATTGGAGGAGATTAGCTGAAGGGATTATGGGAGAAATGACAGACTAATTACTTTCTGTTAGGGAGGGGGATGAGTTGGAGTTTTTGGGGGGTTTTTTTAAGGGAGGTGTGCAGTTAGTAGACTTTTTGTGTAACTTCTGATAAAATTTCTTCTCTTTATTTGAATTTTTATGTACTATGTTACAGACTACAGACATGCGCGTGGAGTTAAAGTTCATCACTGACTTTTAGAGCAAAACCTGCCAAACTGTAAAAACAAACTGCTACAGAATGAGAGGGATATGTGAAAAGCTTTTACCTAAAATTTTTAACGTAAATGTTTAATTGTTTGACAGTAAATTAAGTGACAAAAGTTGATTTAGATTACTTTTAAAGCAAACATGTAAAACATCCTCTGGATCCAGTTATGATTTCAGATTCAGTTATTTGTGAGGATTTGTTACTTTTCTTAGTTTTATATGATTGTAAAATAATATTTTGGATCTTAGAAGGTTTTGATAAAAACATGATCATGAGGATGTGACTTTAAGATGTGATAACTAACAGGCATATTGTTTCTACACTCTCTGACATTTAAAGACCAAAGAATTGATTGTTTATTTTGGAAACAAATCAGACTATTATTGCAGTTATAAAAAAATAAATAAATTTGCTCCTTGAAATATTAAAACACATTTAGAATTATCAGTTTCATTTTCATTGAGAATAAATGCTTTTAAATAGTATCTTTTGCTTGAGATGTAGCTCTGACTCCTGCTAAATAATATTTTGCAGAAAAGCAAAACTCAAGCAGAAAACTGTATTTGAAGACACTTGCTTAAAAATAAAAAAATATTTTATACAAAGCACATATTTGTGCATTCTGAACCACTGAATGATCCTTTTTCAGAGTGTTTTGAAATAGAAACTATGCATCTTTGTTTAACCATTTAAAAACCAGAAGCCTCTTTAACCAAGTCAAACATGGCAAAGCTTTGAATGCACTAATTCTTGATCTGTATCTTCTGCAGCACTTCAGTCCTTCCTCTTGTATTTGTAAAAGAATCTGAACACTTTAAGAGAAACAACAGAAAGCCACTCAGGACAGCATTCTGACTTTGTGACTTCCACTCCTGTTGACCGAATGCGTCTCTCTTGCTGTTAATTATTTGACCAAACGGGAGTCGAGGAGCTTAGAGAATGTCTTGTCTGGAGTTTGCTCTGCTCTCCAGGTCTCCAATTAGCCTAAAAAGACCCCAGGAAGAGTAGCAGAGACAAAGGGGGAGAAAGGAGGAGCGGGAGGCCAAAAGAAAAACAAAACACAACAATCAACAAGACCTCCTGGCGTCCTTGTCGGGGGAGGACACACACATGCACACACACACACACACACACACACAAACACACACACACACCTCCTCCCATCCCCTTACAAACAGTGTGGTGTTTTCGGAGCTCAGGCGGTCACTGTGGAAACCTGGAGCTTCTTTCGTTCGTTTCACTCGTTCAATCCCCTTCCTCCCTCTTTGCGTTTTTCCTCTCATTGCACATGCACACTCACTCTTACTCACACACACACACACACACTGGCACCCCCCCCCCAGACCAGTCCCCACCTCCTCTTGCCCCTCCATTCACGCCCTCCCTTCTTCCTGGGCTAAAACAAAGCCCAGGGCTGAAAAGGCTCTGAGGTAGGTAAATGTATTCAGTGACATCGGCCGGATGATTCCCTTCTGCGCCAGCCCTGTAACATTTGTTTCAGGCCTTGTCTGAGGGCAGGGACAGCGTGTTGGGCCTTTTGTCCCACGTGCCCTCTGCACAGCCCCGCAGTTAATGGTGGTCTTGTCCCAGGCTGCTGAACCAGAAACCTGCGGGACGGGCAGACATGGTGACACGGGAAGTGGGAGAAACATGGGAAGCCGAGGAGGGTGAGGGTGTCTTTGGGGTGCAGGAGCCGCCCAGCTGGTAAGCCCACCTCAGAGGTTTCCATGAATCCAGCTCCGGTCTCTGAAATGCTCTAAAAAGCAAGAGAGGAAGGCTTTGCTGGAGGATAAAACACTCCTGCACGTGAATGTTACTTTTACAAATGCACACAATCCGTTTATCCAGCATCCACCTCATCTACATAAATACTGACAGTGTCTCATCCTCTCTTTTCATTCCCTCTCCACCCCTTTGCTTTCCTCTCTTTATCTCTTCTCTTCTCTTGATTTTCCCTTTCCTTTCCATTCTTCCTCTTTCCTTTCCTTCCCTTTCTTTTCCTCTATCCTTCACTGCTTTCCTCTTTTTTCTTTTCTTTTATTTTGTCCCAAGCCACTTATTTCCTTTCCTCTTATCATTTTCTCTCTTCTTTACTTTTTTCTATTCCTCTTTCCTATCCTTTCCTTACCTCTCTTTGCTCACACTTATACTTTTCTTTCTTTCCTTTTCTTTCCTATACTTTTCTTTGCTGCAATCTCTCCTCCTTTCTTTTTTATCTACTCTACTCTCCTCTTCTCTCCTTTCTTTTCCTTTTTTCATTTTCTCACTCATTCCTTTCCTTTCCTTTCCTTTCCTTTCCTTTCCTTTCCTTTCCTTTCCTTTCCTTTCCTTTCCTTTCCTTTCCTTT
>JAPZDY010000021.1:13495179-13505286 GCA_029783645.1 Ctenochaetus hawaiiensis | reverse complement strand
TCCTCTCCTCTCCTCTCCTCTCCTCTCCTCTCCTCTCCTCTCCTCTCCTCTCCTCTCCTCTCCTCTCCTCTCCTCTTGTCTGACACAATACTCCCCAGTCTTCCCTCTCCTTTCTCTCACTGTGAGTGACAGGCGGTCCAGCTAAGGGGCCAGGTGCTCTTGTAGAGGGTGAACTTGATCACTGGGGGGTCGGAGGCGAACGTCCTGCTGCTATCTGTCTGGAGAGGGCCCCCCAGCATTTAGCAGTGAGGGTCCCCACTCTTTCAGCACCGGCTGCTTGAGAGAGCTTCTTCACTCCTGCTTTTAGCATCTCTCTTGCTGGGAGAGGAGTGGGCATTGGGGCTGAGAACTTCACCACACTTGACTCTGGTAATCTGCTGAACAGCAGAAGAGCCAGAGCCTCTGCTGACCTAAGAGGAGAGAATAACTGTGGTGCTTTTCAGCTGTTGCTGCTTTTAATGCAGCATCATTGGCCTGAAACACTTCATCACTGTCACGGAAGAGTGAAGGTAGTCAGTGTCTAATTTGATGCATAAAAACAGGTTGACAAAGCTCTCCTGATGCAGTTGTTTAATGGTGGCCCTCCAAAAAATCTTCCATAATACCTTTTCAAATCAAAATTTCACTGTCTATATGGTTGGTTTTCTCATACACAGTTGAAGACATAAACATGTTTTTTCTTTTTCTGCAATACACAGAAAAGTAAATGTGCATTCATCGAACATCAAAAAGTGTAACTATACACATGTTGAGTATGTTGTGTATATATATATTTTTTTTTAGAATTTATGTTTTACATTTACAATCTTAATTATCAAAGTGAGTCATGAGTGAAATGATTCCCAGTGAAATGTTGCACCATGGCAGTCTAATGTAGCATTGAAAAAATACTTAGAAAACCTGGAGAACCAAATTGTAAGTACCACATTTAAGTAAATGTACACAGTTATATTCCACCACTGCTCAAAGAAGAAGCTGTGATGAAAAGTTCTGTAAATTGAAGTAAGAAGTTGGAGTTGCAGGATATTATCAACTGGCATGTTGAGCGTCTCACATGAAGCAAACATGCTGATAAACATTAAGGTGACAGTTAGTTTCTTTATCATCTTGTCTTTAATAACCTTGGTCATTCATTTTTCCACTGAATTAATTCATACCAATCTATATCCATTACACCATCTATGATTTTGTACTTTAATTAGGTGTCAAATTCTTTGACTACTGACCTCTTATCACCTTTCTGTATTGGAAAACACTGAGGATGAATATATGAATTGCACAATCTACATGCTACAATCATAGTTGACTGAACTGATGATGTGTATGAAACATATTTAAAATGTTCACATCATTCTTGCTCGGTTTTTGTTTGAATTTACTGTTGAATTTACTCTTTCACTAAAATATCAATCTGCTTTTACGCCAAGAATCCCAGGTTTCCCACCAGAGTATTTGTGTCTTTGGAAGTGTGTGTGTATGTGTGTGTGTTTTTAGTGTATTGTGTGTTTAGTGTGTATGTGTGCATGTCTGCAAGTGGCTGTGTTTGTGTGTATTCTCATAAGACCCAAAAAGTGAAACCCGCCGCGCTCTCCCTCAGTGTTCGGCAACAAAATCAGCTCTTGTATTGGGGGCCACCACTACAAACTGTGTGTGAGGGGATTAGGGGCTCCTTAACCGCTCCTTCAAACACACACCCAGCATGGCCGCCTCGATTATGACGTTTAGATACCCTGAAAATGAGCCTGAGATGAAAGGAGGGAATACTGCGGGGTTTTCCCAGGGATGAAATCGACCACACGTCCAGCAAAAATGAATCTATAATCCAAAACCCCACAAAGGCCAGAGTGGAAGCTGTCCTAGAGTGTTGTGCTAGCTTGCTGAGAGAGGCTTTGTGTTTCTATTGCCTTCATTGAGCCTGGGAGTACCATAATAATGATTAGAGACTTTAAAGGCTAGATTAAAGTGAGGACAAGGGCAGCTTTAGTCTGTGAAGTAATTTTAGGGCAGTTGAGCAGGTTTCTTAATGGGAAAATTCCTCCGAACAACAGTGAAAAGGACACAAGGCTCCATCCAACTTAGGACAGGGTTGTCCTCAGATTAAGCTAGCACCTTGAGAGAGAAAACGATATAACCATGAAATTTACTCACACATCCACACACTCTCTATTGTCAGGGAGCAGCTCATCTGTGGGCTGTGTGCTCAGTGTAGCTGCAGGCGGTGCAAGGTGATCCCGTATTATCCGGGCTGCATTTACTCGGCAGGTGAAAGTGCTGTGGGGCAGAGGGGGCTTAATGTAACTGCTCTCTATTCACTGGAGGTGCAGGGAGCAGCTGAGAGGCTGAGAGGTCCGCTGCATCACGGATGACCGATGCTACAGAGGAAGCATTCGCAGGCCAAGGTGTGTCAGCACTGCAGGCCTACAGCTCCTTGAAGGGTATGGTGACTGGTTACAAGGGCTTCAGAGAAGAATGTTGTTATCGAAAGTGTTGCTACACATTATTTTTTCTGTCTTGGTATTGTATGCCAAGTTTAAATTTATCCCAATTATTTTACTTTGCAATATGACTGGAGATTTTGTAGCCTTCTTAACATCTTTGTCCTTTTTTCAATAGTCAGCTCAGTGTCAGCTGACTAATCTGCTTTGCTTGAGCCAACATTAACACTGACTTCATACAGCATGGTGCCAGGCTAATGACATCAACTTCACTTGTTAATGATTGAATCCTTAATATTAATGAAATTTAAGTCTTGGGAACTACGTGGTTATGGCACATGTTGCAATGCCACATGACCTCTGCATCAACACTGGTTTGATTTATGTAACCTTTGTTGTCCTCTTTCAACCCTGTTTCCTTTCTGCCTTTGTTTCTGCTGTCTAATAACAGCAAAAATGTAGCTCTACAATTCAAACAGGCCCGACAGTGCATTGATTAATCAATCTGAAAATGGGGCTTCTTGTTTTGCTGAAGGACATTTACTCTTGTGAAGCCCCAGACTGAACCACCAACCCTGTGAATAGTGGATGACCCACTCTACCAGCCTCAGCCACAGAAGGAGCTCAGCCAGAAAGCAAAACTCTCAACGTTTCCTTTAGTCCTTGTTTCAGACCCTGTTGTATGATCACAAGCTTCGAGGAGTGACTGAGCAGAATGAGAGTGTGGTAAAAACGAGGTTTCTCTTAATCACATCATTAATCTGCTGCTCTTTGACACTAAAAGGAGCCAGTTGCCTTCTTTTCTTCACCTGATAGTTACATCAGTATCTGAACAATAAAAAACGTTAACTCAAACTGACATTCTACTGGAATGAAACGCATATTTCACAATGAAATGAAACAAATCCTGATGTAAGCCATCAAACTATAACAACCCCGTCTATTCAACACAAATCAAATGCACATTTTACCATATTTGACTGCCAAGTCTATCCCACCCCACCCGCAGCCCAGGATTCCCCTTGAATATCCCCTAATTCCCAACTGGAGCTGATAACAAAGCCATACGGGATGCCAACAAAGCCCCAAGAGATCCTGAAATATCCCACCACCACTCCCCCTCTCCCCTTCAGGCAGAATAACTCCTTTTCCTGCCAGAATTCCTTGTCTGCTCATCTCAGGCCAGACAATATGTGTTGCAGAGAATGTGAAACTCTGTGCTGATGGGCCCTCAGGGACATGTGATCATTACTTAGGTTTGGGATAAAGGCAATCCTGCTGGGAGAAGGGAAGGTAAATCAAGCGTGGAAAGGAGAGAAGGGACAAGCCATCCAGGGAGTCAGTGTTAGGGAGAAAAAAACAGACCTGGGTTCAGTTCCCTCTGCACGTGGCTTCCACACCTCCAGGCTCAGGTGTGTTTTTCTCCCTGTTTGCTAAGTGTGTCAATGCTGCTTTCACCAGGATCTAGGGTCAATTTTCTGAAAATTCAGTCAGTTCTAGAGGAAAAAATTGGGAAAATAAAACCAACAAACATACAAAAAAGCAATTACTCAGAAAAACTTTTTTATAATAAAATATGTGAATGTTTTACATCCTTCCATATTTTATTTATTATTGTTATCTAACAAACCACTTATCCTCAAATAATCACCAATGAAGCTGTAGCATCTGGGGTTTTCTCATAACTCAAATCATAATTCTATTGAAAAAAAAACAAATTAAAAAACATGACTGAATAAGTTTTTTTCTACAGCATGTCTCCTTTAAGCGACCATTTAGAGATTTTAAAGTCTTGACTACAATTTTTTAAAAACTGTAGTTAAAATTATCATTTTTGACATGGTTTAAATTTATGTTTAACTAAGCAGGCCTTTCTTGATATGAGCAATATTCATTTAAACTGAAACAAACACTAATTTTGTGGTTTCTGTTTTTAGCATCATAAATTATAAAAATGAATTAATATGTGTGTATTAGTGTAAAAGCCCTTCAGACATGATGAAAATTTCCTGATTGACTAGAAGGTGATAAATGTATTACAGTAGCATATTTTCATCCAGCTGATATTTGCAGTGAATTTTGAAATGTTAAAAGGTTCGATTAAAGTTGTCTTTGAGCTTGAGTTTAAGATATGGAGAGAGAGTTTCTGTCCATTAATTACTTTGAACAAACAAACAATATTATTTCTTATTTATTAGTTAAAGTCGTAATTTTATCATAGAAGTCTGTGAAAACGTAATAAACTGTGGTATAAAAGAGACCCCTCCTCGAGATTGATCGAACCAGTAAATGCTGTTCGTATCTCCACCACTAGAGGGAAGTGTTGGCTCTGAATGGTCACTGTAACAGCATGATGAGAGGCAGGAGAGTGCGGATCAAAGAGAGTTTCCTTCCGAGCAGAGCGGAGTGAAGCCGGTGACAGGTAACAGTTAGATATGTGTGAATTTAAGGGAAGAAAAACACTTAGGCTAAATAAACATTCACAAAAACTGTTGAAACAAACATTAAATCGTCCCGTCTGATGTAGCAGCATTTAAATACCCTTGTTAACGTTTCTGCTTAATGAAAATCATTTTGTACGCTTGAAAGTTGCTCTCATGTGCACTCATATTAGGTTTTAAAAAGTCATGTATGCGAATTTGTTGTTTTTCTTGTTGTGTGAGACTAAACTGATAAAGCTCAATTATCAAACTTAACTTTCATGGTTCGTTTTTCTGGCAAACACTAGTCAAACTCTGCTTGCCTTCTTTATTTGCAAAAGCCTGTTTGAATCCCTTTCAGCTATTTGCTGATATTGCTGTTCACTCACCACTTTGACAGTCAAAATGAACTGTAAAAATACATTTCCCTTTCATATATATTGAATATTTTTACATTTACCCACTTATTTCTATCCTACAACCATCATGAGCCACGTTTGACTTTAAAATGTGAGTGTATCATGACGCGTGTGCACCTTTTGCTGTCAGTTCACAGATGTTTGCCATCATCAAAGTGTGCCTCTCTCTTTGAGGGAGCCATCCACAGTAGGCTACACCCTTCAGAAGTCAGGGGGCCTGTGTTTGCTCCAGGGATTACATTACCACGCCAGAGGCCTGCCAGACAGACACACAGCATCACCACCTAAGGTAAAGCCTCCTCTGCTGATAGGTGCTGTGGTCGATTCAGGAGAGGTCCAGGGACTTCATGGTGTGCATCTCTTTTCTGTGGCATCCGTCCTTCTGGGGAGTATGTTGACTCAGATGGGACGAGTAAACAGAACCGAGGTGAAGCCATGTGGACGCTCCATTCTCATGGAGCCCCGGCCCAGTGGATTAGGCTAATGCTGGCACATGAGGGGGGTATTGCGGTGTGGCCTTCCCTGACAGGAGGTGATGGATTAGGGCTTTGTCAGGGCCCATGTCTGCCTGAGGGACCCAGTAATGAAGGAAGGAGGGAGGCAGAGGGGAGATCAGGGCCGGGGGGGGCAGCCCAATCCCAGGATCAGCAACATGTTGACAAGGGATTATCCCGTTTGGTGTGTTGCTTCAGGAGTTGAGGTCTCATAGACAACCAGAGAGATAGATGGCAAGTGTGCAAGCTCTGGATAACGTGAGACATGTAGAGACTGTAAACTGATGGCATGTGAGGGGAAGTGACTGATTATCTTTTGGCACAGATGGTTGTTTGACAGGTGAAATAATACTTGGACATGATAGTGTTGCCCTGGCCTGCAAACTGTGTTTTCCAGAGGTTAAAAAACATGTTTGTTGGCACAGAATACGAACAAAATCCACATCATTATTATTTTAAAATTTGCAGTAATGCTAAAGTTATCATTCCAACTAGTCATGACCCTTATTGCAATTCAAAATAATCACAACATGATTTTTTTTACCATATTGTGCAGCCCATTTACTATTTCAGCTGGTGATTGCTCTTTTTTCCCTCCTTTTAAGCTATCAAAATCAGTAAAATCAGCTTCCACAGTGACAACCTTCATCGTTTTCATTTTTCGGTTTCATTGGCACAGAACTGCTGATTTAACAACAGCAATAAATCCCCACACGTGAACATAGATTGAGTTACAGTGAGTGCTGGCGATCGCACCCCTCCCTGGAAACGGCAATGGCATGATATCTCCGTCACATTAGCCTCCGTCGTTGAAATGTGAAAACCAGATTGTGTCTTTTTATGGGTTCCCTTTGAAATCCGGCACACTTGACCCTCCCTCGTCTGTGATTTCACTGCATGCTCTGCTTTATTTCTGGAAACCTCCTACACTCTTCGGCTTTTTTAAGACGCCTGCCTGAGTGTGCCTTTTGTTTACTTTGCCAGTTGGGACAAACAGTAAAGTTAGGTGATTAAGCATTTGCACAAGGTCTTGTACAACCCAAGAGAAACCACAAGCAAAGTTTGGAGGGAGGCTTGTTACACACAGTTACTGTTGCTCATGTGCGGAGGGGTCTTGAGCTTGATAAATCGCCAACCCTCTGCAATATCAACCGCTGGCATTGTCTCCACATCTGGGCTTTGTCTGAAGTCATTAAATGTGAAGATTGAGTTTTTCTCTGTGATGTCACAGTAAACGATATGGAGGGAAGATTTTTGCCATAAGAGCTTTCAGTCATCTAGATTAGAAACATGAAACGATACTCCGAGGTGGTCGAATATTTGCCGTTTAACTCCGCATTCACTGCCACCATTACATTCCTGTAGAAGATGGATTTATATTGAGGTTAAACTGTGTTCATCTGAAACAAATGATTTCATTTTACATATTCAAATGAGAAAAGGAGGGAGGTGGGAGGGAGGGAAAAAGGGAAGAGTGAGACATGATTGTGAGAGATAGTGACTGACATGTGGCAAGAAGGCACTGATCTGTCTCTTGACGAACTTGTCGCCTCACCACGCTCCGTGTGTCAGGACCTGGCACTCTCCTGGTGTCAAGCGTGGGTGGCCTCCTGACAAGCGTTTGAATGTGTGTGTCACGTCCGTCTGGGCTGAAACCGCTCCTGAACACACACCCACGTAATGACACTGACACAGTGCCATCAGGCCCGCCATCAAGCCCAGACAGAGTCTTGTTGCTTCCTCTCTCTCTGAGCCTGTCACTTGTTGGTCAAGTACAACCACAGCCATTAACCAGCAATTTGGGCTTGAATGATTATATTGAATGTAATTATGACCAAGAAAAACAAAAAGACGGCCCTGGGAGTGGGAACAGCCCTTGGAGTTGGTTCATCTGAAAATGAACCCTGTGCTGTAAATTGTAAGTACCTATGTGAATTTCGGTCAGGAGAGTGCCAGCCTACACAGGCAACATTCATAGACCCCACTCTGTAATTGCCCGCTAGCTGGGGCTGCTGTGTAATTTTTGACGTGGCTCTGTGGCAATGGCGGTGCAGGCAGAATAAAGGATTGGAGGTTTAATGCCCAGTCTCAACTTTCACCAAAGGTTCTGACTTTCTCTTCCTACTGCAATGGTAAACTTTATTTATTCCTGGTTTCAGTTGTTTTCTTGGAGCCCGTGGGACTAAACTCAGGCTGCCTCGGTCATTGGAAGAAAGGCACAGTCTGACATGAATCAAACCTTGGTCTAGTGTCAGTTGTAGAGCTGGATGTGGGCCTGGCAGGTACTCGGCACACAAGCCGGTGTTTCTACTGCGAAATGCTCTACTGAGATCCTATTTATTCAGTGGGAAATATAGAGCGATGTCATTTATATTCAGTGAGGAAGGCCGTGTGTCTCCACATAACAGATGTCGGTCCATTTGCTGACACACTACATATTCATTCCTGTGCATTCCTGCAGGTGTGTTTGTGGGCGTTGATCTCCCTGTGATGCTCCCACTCAGCTTAAAGAGCGGGAGGAGGTGGGGGAGGAGGAAGAGGGAGGCTGAGTCTTTAGTGACAATAGCCTCCCTCTTTATGCTCTCTGTTGGTGTGGGCGGGGGGACATTTAAAGGCCATTCAGCTCCTGGCGGGACCCCTGAAGACGCCCCCACATTCTGGGGATGACTACCTGCCCAGGAGTTCTGTGTCTCTGCCCATCTGTCCCTTCCAGAGGCCACAGAGCTCCTGGAGAGGCTGCCGGCTCCCAGAAACACACCAATGGGTAATTGCTGACTCTGCAACTTTGCATCAGGCTGACAGTGCAAACAGAGCGAGGCAGGGGGTAAAGAGTGTGTGAGCGCATGGCTCGGTGTGTAGGAGGGTATAAGCGGCTGTTGTATTTGTCGGAGAATGAGTCGGTGTGTGTGTGTTTGTGTGTGTGTGTGGGAGTTAGTGGGTGGGTGATTGAGCATTCATTACTGTTGATGGATGTGTATGTGTGCGTGGGTGTTTGTGTGAGTGGATGGATGCATATGTAGGAGGTGGTGTGTGTGGGTTTGTATGTAGGAGGAATTCATTAGGAGACTGTGGGCGTATTGTTGTGTGGGTGTTGGTGGTATAATAATAATATATATATATATATATATATTCCTGATATACTGATTTTAAATATATGTCTTTAAGTAAATTTAAAAAAATGTTATAAAAGTGAAACAAAAACTGATCTGTATTAGTAAAAGACAATATGGTCACAATTCAAGGTCTACTTGCCCTGTCTTTTTTCAACTTTTCTTTTAATATAATACAATACAGTATAATAAAACACAATATACTACTGTTGCTATGCAAAACTTGACAATGTCATCTTAAAGCCTGATAGCTACATTTATATATTTATTTGTATTAATGTCAACTTTTAATCTACTTAGAATAAATATTTAGCTCAAAGATATGATTTAAAATTTAATACCAGTGTGTTTGTATATAACCTTAACAATGCTCCTCCGTTTCTTGAAGCGAGGCAACAGTTTGCAGCCTTATTCCCACAAGCTGGACCTTAGGAACAGGCACAATGTGACCCTCATCCCAGCATGCTCAGCCCATTAGTCCAATTTACTCAGCTGTCAAACTTCAAATTCACACTCTCATCCATTCTGAGCACAGGAGGTTAAAAGAAGAAAGGCGCTCTGCATTCCATTCGCCCTCTTGGTTTTAAACCTCACAGTCTTTGCACAGAAACTTGCTGAATAAACCTTCCTCTCTTGTCCAACAGTGAGAAACCAGACCTCAGCCCCCCTCCCAAAGAGGGAGGATGACTATAGATGAGTTAGCTGAACGCTTCCTGGCAAGCAGGCACGCCGCCGACTGCACACACGAGGCCTGCAGGCGTGGGAAAGACCTGACTCTGATAATAAGCAGTATTTGGCCCTTCTAACCTCTGCAGGCCTTGGCTCGGGCTAGCTGTCTCTTTCTCCCTCACTTGTTTTCTCTCTTTTTCTCTGTGTGAGTGGAGGAGTCACAGGAGAGGAGGTCAGCCAGGGAGAGGCCCACAGCTGCGGCTGCGAGGTCTTGGTGTGTTTATTTGGGCAAGCCCAACCAAAATAAGCTCCAGCCAGGCATATGCTCCTGAGGACTGGGGCCACCACCGCTGCGGCGCTTTTCATCCTAACAATGGGGAAAGTGCTCTGACCGAGGAGGGAGCTGCACGGCACGGTTTACCGTACAACAGCTGCCTCATCTGTGTGGGAGGAAGTGCACTGCAGATGTAGACAGGATAGATGGTTCATGTTCCCACACCTACTCCTGTTGTACAGTTGTTCACCCGTGCTCGGCGGTCAGTGAATGAGTTCCTTTGTTA
>JAPZDY010000021.1:13456925-13495079 GCA_029783645.1 Ctenochaetus hawaiiensis | reverse complement strand
ACATGAGAAAGTCTGCCTGCTGAGTGGAAACACCACAGGGAGAGATCCAAAAGGAGTTCAATACTGAATGATATTTATATGAAATATATTGCCCAGGATGTATGTGAGTATATAAAGCTTGCTAGAGTGTTAAAATGATTAAAAAGAGCCTATCATCTTATTAATTATGATGGCAGCCACATGTGTTGCTGTGGCCCTCTCACACATGAACCGCTACCCTTAAAATCAGATTACCTCACTAGGGCAAGCTCTATGTGTGAACACAAAAGTCCAAATAAATTGAGACAAACTTCAACCTGCCATAATTAACAGGGGGTTAACCTAGGCTGTTGAGCACATGTGAACAGAGGAAGTCATTGTCTGGGAGAGTCGCTGCTGCTAGACACAAACCAAAAATGTGAAAATGCTGTAGATTATTTTACCAGTGAGATCTTAGTGCACAGAGGGCAGCTGCTTTGCATTCTTTTTTCCTTGCCTTTCCACTCTTTTATTGAAACAGCCGATTTTTCCGGGTACATTTAGTAGGTGATGCAGAGGCAGTCATCTTCATGGATATGTCATTAGCCTAACCCTCCTTCATAGATGTGCTATGAATGAATGCAGGCGTCACTTCTCACCTAAACCCAGCTGAATATTTCCAGTATATAAGAACATATGATCCCCATTTGTGTGTTACTCATAATGTCTGAACCTGATTCTGCAGAGTTTATTGGTGGTAAATGCTTTGGTGTATTGTCAATCTTTAGGATGGGATATTCACTCCAATAGGAAAGACTGATTCATTGATTAAGAACAATGTAAAAAAAATAACAAACAAACAAACACAGTGTCTTGGTTTTCTGGGAATCACAGACCTTTGTCTGTGATCAGAGAATAAAGGGCTTCAAACAGTTTGTTTGTGCTGGGTCTAATTACAGGTGTGTTAATAGCTGGTAATATTATGAGCTGTATTTGAAATGGCCATAAAATGCATGAGGTCACAACAATGTCTTTGATTGGCTGACCTGCTCTGCTATCACTCAGGTGATCTATACTGGGGGGGTCAACGGTCCTTTTGTATGCAGAATAACAACATCCCCATCCTGCTTTACTTATCAAACTGTCCTGCACTGACCCCCACCCCCATTAAAGGGGTCAGTTAGCCCTAATGCAAAGGTGCACAGGTGTGCCTCAGGCCTTGCTGGGCTTGATGACTGACAGTTGCCCGCCCATTGCCCCCACAGCCGCCAATCAATCTTTCCTGCCCTGACTACCTCCTCTCCAGTACAGCTCAGCTCAGCTGTTAAAGGCTGTAAAGTTGACAGATGATTAGCTGCTCTGCTTATCTTGTTTGCCCCACCCATCCCACCCACTCTGTCCATCCTGTGGAAGTTATCATCTAGCCGTTTACTTGTGATTTGCCTTGTGTTCTACCTGGCCCATGCCCAAGGCCTTACCATAACATATCTTGTCCCTTTGACCTCCCCACAACCTCTGCAGGACTCAACTTTTCAAAATCCATCCTTCCTTTATACACACCCGCCCTTGCATTGGCCCTGTCAGTCAGTCAGTGCCCTTGGTGAAAGCCCTGCATGTGTTTGCCTGGGGAGGCCCCCACTCGGCTCTGACGGTGGGGGAACTGCGTGGTGCCACAAAGAGGGACACGTGTCAGCACAGTCGACAGACAAAGCAGGTGCTGTAGCTGAGGCTCGAGGAGGGGCAGCTGTCCATCAGAACTGCTGCACCCAAACACCGACTAAACATCACATATGGCCACTAGATCAGGGCCTGACTGATTGACAACCAGGCTGCTGGTTGATTCAGTCAACACTACTGACCTTAAACTGACCATAACTTCACTGACAGGACTGCAGAATTGTCATTTTAGTGCTTTTTTTTCCAAATGCTATTAGTGTAGGGGCAATGCTAACTAAAGGAACCAATAGGTATAACTTTTTTAACTGTTATGTAGCACAAAATGACCTTACTTTCTGTTTGAGGTTGATTATTGTTTAGTACGAGTCACTTGAGGACTGCTGTTGTCAAACTTGTTGTAAGTTTGTTTTCTCTCATATAAATAGCCTAAAGTCTCATTTTATCTAAATTCCTTTGTTTACCAGGTGCCATTTGTTACTGTAACAAGCAACAGATGCCAACATACAGTATCTAATGGCACATCTGTCAGCTCTTATCTGCCCCCAGCTTGTGCTACCTGTAGGATGCTCTCGGCCACCTCCAGAGGGCCCTGATTCTTAACAATAAGCCCCCCACCTCCTCTGAAATTAAAATGCAAAAATGCAGACAGCCCTATGAGATTCCTCAACATAATTTGCTGTCCTCCCCCTCCCCTAACCCCAGCTCCCCTAAAGCATCACTCTGAGGTCTGACAGCAAGTGGGTGACTTCTGACAGGTCGCATTGATCTCCTGGCTGGGAAAGAAGTCGGCTTGACAATAGAGAACATGTGTCCGTTTTAGGACAAGCCTTAACTTGTCTGACCTCCTCATTTGGGATGCGCCCACAGAAAAGTCATCCTTTGGTTTAAGAGAACAATTTCTTCTACTCAGACGGGAATTTGGTCTCATGAATTTTCTTGGTCTGACTCGTTTGAAGTCAAGGAGACATGATTATATTTTGTTTTTCTTCTTAGTAATGAATAGAAACATTTGTGTTTGATTTAGCAATCTGCAGTGTTGCTTGGCAGTTTGCGTCTGTAGGTTAGATTCAGGGCTTTTTGGGGTTTCCTTTTAAGCAGCAGCAGGGAGAAATGTGTTATTGTCTGTGTGTGATTTAGTAGTTCATGCTCCATGTTAACATCAAATAAGAGCCAGCCCACTTCTGAAAAGCCTTTGATAGATGATATTAATGGCTAAATTCCGTCATACAATTTCGAAATGGTACATTCAGGTGGCATTAATAACATGGATCACAATGGCTGTGCAGAAGGATGGTTTAGTTTGCTTGTCTATGGCCTCAATTGTTTACAAGGATCCTTGTTGCATTGCTGATAACATAGATTTTTGGACTATACAGTTTTACACTGTGATCTGAGTTGGCCCTGTCTGTCCAAGGCCTGGTTTGCACAGGTGTTGATGTTTTCCTGAACCAAACTTTGTAGTTTTGGAGCCTAAACCTAACCAAACTACAGCCATTTCAAAACTGCAACTGTTTTGCGGCATTAACACTGTGTTTTGAAAGACATTCTGTCAGGAGGGCTTTTGTGCATTGCACACAGACACTAATGGATACCTTGACTGTCTGGATTGGGAACAAAAGGGCATGACAGAAACATCAGCAATCAAAAATCTAGGATTGAAATGAAATAATGCCTTTATAGTTTTTATTAAGTAAACCCTAACACATGAAAATTCATCCTTCATGTCCATCCTGAACCACTTATCTGGATGCTGGTGGCAGCAGGATAAGCAAGAGTTGGTGTTCAGTTGCGGTGAGTTTTTGTACGCTGACACTCTTAAGCTTTCTGTGGTGTAAGCATCGTTGCTCTGAAGCCATTTAAATATTTTGTGGAGGAATTTTCTTTTGCATGTGGACTTTCAGCAGTCAAGAGTGTCTACAATCAGATGCCTGTATCGCCTGAACTTATATACTTATATATAAACTTATATATAAACCTCTTGCAGTCTTTAAGGGAGGGGGTCTCAGCTGCCCTGGAAAAAAACAATCTTATTGTTTCAGCTACTGTATTCAGCTCACAAAATTCATACAGAATCCATATCAGCGCATTAATTTAGATGCCTATGATAAGAATACATGTCACACCTTTGGATATTCAGATTGAACAGCTGGCTGAAAGTGCTGTGCTGTCTCAGCCTCTGAGCGTAGGACTTTGACATTGGTTGCTTCCCAGTTTTGACGTGAAGCAAGCATGTGCTCATGACTGCAGGGTTAAATGGGTCAGATCTACTCATCAGCGTTGACGTCTGTGAAGTACTTGCTAGAATAGTCACTCATTGCTGCAAGATAAAGGGTGATGAAGTCACCGGCGGTATTCACTGCCAGACTGTTTATGTCCAGACACTCAGTTAATAGTACAAATTTGTCACCTATTCAGGACAACAGTCTTATGTTCCAAATTATTTTTTTTTCAGATCCAGCATTTAAAGCAGTTGTGTGCTTATATGTTGTATCTTATGATTGGCACGAGGCTATTAAGAAATATGGGATAATCTTGCAAGCACAGGTAATTTTAGAGACAAGTGTTTCAAAGTCAACAGTTTGAGTCATGAAAGCTTTTAATAAAGTGACCATTAAATAGAAGCAACTGATGATATCTAAGAATAAAAAGTGCCTTATAAGATAAAAATTGGACAGTGTAGCGTATTCTTTTTCCCACTTTATCTCCTCTGCTTTTCTATCTGGGTTAAGGTTAAAATATGTATCTATGTGTATTTGAGTTAAGTGTGAGTGGATTGGTGTTGCAATCATAGACTCTACAGATGTCACTTGACCAAAGTCTGGAGACATAAAGCTGATTTCAAGGGGATTTAAAGGTCCTTTACTGAATCTAATAGGATCTATTAGTGGAAATATTCCCATCAGCCAGCCTTCTCAGTGATTTAATGCTGGTAGAGTTAGGCGAGGACAGACACAGCCAGAGTAAGGAGTATAGTCAGTAATCTGCTAGAACTTTACATGAAGGTAATAATGAAGGCAAGAGGTAAAAAACAATGGAATAGAAAATGTTCTCCTGACCCTTTGGACATTAAATCTTTCCTGTCAATATAATAAACATAGCATACAGTGATTGTGGTGT
Source organism: Ctenochaetus hawaiiensis (assembly GCA_029783645.1). NCBI lineage: Eukaryota > Metazoa > Chordata > Actinopteri > Acanthuriformes > Acanthuridae > Ctenochaetus > Ctenochaetus hawaiiensis. Next base: position 13,490,327 of record JAPZDY010000021.1, on the reverse strand, counting down.
AACTTTTCCAGAATATGGTTTCATTTAGTTTCTTTCTTTTTTGGATGTGACACTGCTCTTTTGTGGAAATATGCAAGAAAAAAACATTTTGAGTCATCTCATCATTTAAGAGACCGCAGTGAATTGACGACATCCCTCCTTGCGTCACTCACGACACCACAAGCTGAAGTGTGGTGAGTGTGAGTGTGTGTGAAAATGACAGCAAGTGTTCTAGTGAGGAGTAGGACGGTAGCGGGAGTGCCTTTCATACTTCTGGGAAATGAACTTGTTTTCTGATTAATACATCACAGCTCAGCTGATATGCCAAGAAACGTGAGTTAAGGACTTAAATCTGTATATCAAGCTTAAAGACGTCCTGCACTCAAAAATGTTTTTTTTTATGTTTATGTCCTCAAAAATGTCAGACCTTGACCGTGCAGGCTTGTATCCATGCAAATTTCTCACTCAAGCGGTGTTTACACATTCCTTCACTGGAGGGAGTGATGTCTGTGCAGTTCCTTAGAAGCTGAGATTCACACTACATGTGATACGTCAAAAACTTTAAATCTAATTGCAGTGGTAGATGGAGCATGAGGCCTGTGATTGGTCCAAAATTTCTTGATAAGGTACAAAGAGTAGATGTGTTTCCAGCCCTTTTTGATTTTTTAAAAAACATTTTATGTTTGTTAATGATAATGATGAAACATATTAATCATATCCAAACATTTCTAAAAAACTTATATACATTTCAGTTGTTGGCCATATCAATAGATATTGTCAAATAAAATGCCTTTTTTAGTTCTGAACTGCAATTCTTTCTTTTTTCTAGTTATTATTTTGATCATGTTAGTTTAGGCTTAGTTAAAGTATTAAAATAGGTTTCTTTTAGAGTACTAGCAAAACGAATTCATCTTTATTTTCAAGTGAATCCTGAATCCTCTCTGCTGACCTCATCAGGGACCCTCACTTACCCCACTGCTGTTTTTCCCTCTTGTTACACCTGTGACCTCTGATAACAAGAACACATTAACCAGTCATTGTCTGATGTTCAGCTCCGTTCAGAGCCTGGGGTCGTAATAAAGAAATCAATACCTTGTTTTTTGTCTCAATGAGCCTGCCACTATCTCCACAAGCAGAAGCTTCTAATTAGTTGAGGACAGAGTGGATCATCTATTGCTGTTGTTGTCCAGACTCTTCTTCGTGAAAAGGAGGAGGAGTGAGAAACATGTTTATAGATGTTTTATGGCCCACATGAGAGTAAATGTATCCATATGTTCTGGGTATTAATGAAATACTTGTTTGTTCTCTTTGTCTGTCCTTATTTTGTTGGATAATCGTACATCCTGTCGGTTATTTCACAAATGTCCGACACACACGTCTAGTATTTCAAGCTCACCTGTGAGATGTCACTTTGGCATTTGAGGCACTCATGTTTGCAAGACCTTTCTCATGAAAAAATTATCTTGGTTTACAAGGATATTATCCTTCAGTGCTTCTTCCCATGATCCCCCAAGATTTGGACAGATGGCAAGCATCATGCTGCTACTTCCTGCAGTTGCTCAGGGGTGACGAGCTGGTACTCAGCGACATTCTCCAGCTCCTCTCTACCATGCATTAACACGGACCTACTTGCTTTCCCTACATAGTAACGTTCACCTGAACTCTCCCGCTCCTGTGTGTGTCTATCGGGGCTTTGATGTAGGCCATGTAGGGTCAGCCTTTCCACATCTCAGCCGTGACCTGGAGGGGCCCACTGAATGGCTTCCCCTGTCTGCCGTTCCTCAATGTGGAAAAAAACACACATACTCATTACAACAGACTCTCTTGTTGTTGCTCTGTGTGAAGGCATTCCCACCTGTGACTGGGGCTGTGAGACGGGCGGAGAGATGTGTGAAATATCTGCCTGAGAGGACTGCAGGCTGGGCAGCAGCTCAGAAAGACAGAGGGAGTAGGCCAGCTGTAGATCTAATATCACCTATGGGCCTGCTGGCTGGAAAGAGCTGCCTAATATGATACACATGTGCTACATCCTGTCTGAGCCGGTGCCTGGCTTTGTGGCTCTGAGCAGAGGCATGGAGAGAGGGAGGAGCGTGTGTGTGTGTTTGTGTGTGTGTGTCCATTATGTACATGTGTGAGGACAGCTGGGGAGTGCTCTTGCCATATAATGATCCTCCATACCTGAGTGTTTACGGTGTGAGCTGCAAGCAGCAGCGAGTAGTAAAACAATACAAGTAATGCACTGGTAAAAGGCCGTTTTTTTAATGGAACTTTCTCGCTCCTTTTTTTTTTAAAAACTGCATTACTAGTCTTAACTGGAGTATAAATTTGAACCAGAAATCTACTTTTTATTTCTCTACATTTGCTATTTTTAACCATTGTTACAATTAGTCTGCTCAAGATAAAGAGACTGGGTGAAGGACAGAAAGCACAAAGGTCACCTTGACTTTCGATGCCCAGTTGCCAGCTGCCCTAAAAGAAATCAGCACCACCTATCTGTGTGTGACCACAACTGGATATTGACAGAACAAAACTCAGAACATGAGGCGGCTTCCGAATAACAATTCTTGTCCACATCTGGCTACACTTTTTAAACCAGAATCTAAAAACGATGTCATTTCCATGATGAAGTACTTGCTGAGCATGTTCAAAATCACTGAGACCTCTGCTTTTAAAAACTCATCTTCTAACCTCCACCAGCTGATTGAAGTAGGTTGCACTTACTTACTATAGTTGAAATTGTATTTAGGTATGGTTAGCTATGTTAATTCTTCATGTGTAGCATTAATCTAGGATGTTATGATAATCACATTGATGTATAGTGTAGCTAGTGTTCTGTAAGGCTTTTAAATAAAAAAAATTAATTAACAGTTAATTATAAATGAATATAAAAAAGTGAAGTCATTTGTACTTTGAGTAATTTATAACAAGATCTTTTATTGCTTTTACTTGAGTAAGTTTTTCGAAAGGAAATCTTAGATTTTCATTACTTTCCCAGCACAGTCTTGAACTTCCGCTAATTACTATGACATTTATGAGAAAAGCTTAGTTACTGTTGTATGAAAACAACATTGTCACTTTGTGTAGCTTTCTCCTGTAATTTTGGGATATTTGGAAACAAAGAATAAGTAGGAATATATTCTATAACAACTGTTTTAGCTCTGAGGCAAGGGGTTTTTGTGGGGTTGAATGCAAGAAGTTGGCTATTTTGCAAGTGGCAACCGACCCGTCAGCAAACAGACTTTGTGTACATGTCGGGTGTGTTGGAATGTGTGAGTGTAGCTAGGTCTTGCCATTAACATACACTTTATCTCTAATTAACTCTCCAGTGGTTACTGATTGACCCTGATACACCTGCATGGATATGCCAGAGCTTTTAGCAGCCTTGTCCAGGGAGAACAGCTCTTTTGATTTAAATCCACCGTGAGTCTCAAACTTAACCACCGGGTAAAAAGAGTTTATAATGCAACCCTGCCTGACACCAGTGAGCTGAGATTATTTCGGAAGTGGAGCAGTGTTGAGAGCATATTAGTGTACCTTAGAGTCTTACTTGATAATACCAGTCTGATTACCTGGGATTCAATCCATATCCTTCCCCCAGTGACCAAAATAGCCATGCTTTGATGGCTTAAAATTAATTACCAATTTACAGAGTCCATAACTTTATCCCTAATTCAGCTTAAGCTGTGTACTGATTTCTTGCGTCAATTCAGGGCAATCGTCATCCAATTTTGGAGTTAACTGGGAAATGATATTAGGCCAATTAAGAAAATTAGGTGCCTGAGAGCGAGGACAGCTCTGATGATAAATCCTGAAATAAAATCCACATAATAAGGATCTTTCACACTCAGCACTCTTAATTAGTGAGTTCTCTTATGTATGAAGTCCTCTAGCCTTATACTGTCTATACTTAAATTATTTAAAGGTTCGTGTTTCTTTGCTTGGTTAGTGAAATGCACCATTGTGCCTGGGAGACTGATTACTGGAGGCTCAGCAAGGGCTTTGGGAGCCACATGCCTGGCTTGTGCAGAATGCTGGTCTCCTAAGGAGAGGTTAAGGAGAAGAGTCAGCACCTCCCTGGGAGATTCACACTTGCTCTCTGCCACCATGTCATCCATCCCAGAGCCTAATCGAGTTATCGTATCAACAAATCTCCCATCAGGGGTCTCACAGCTGACACTCTCAGAAAGACACCCACAGGGAGACAACAAATTTTAAGCAGCAGGGCGTTGCTAAGGGAAGGGCTGCGGCACCTGTAAAGGTCTCCTCTCCTGCCCACGGAGAGGGCACTCCCGCTGGGCATCACACTGCTCTCTGGCCCCTGGTCAGCCACGGTGCACAAGGAGCAGAGAAGCGGGAGCCATAGTTAATGCTGTTCACAATAGGCTGAGAACACAATAGGAGCACTATATCACCAAGACTGTCAATAAATTTAAAAGCAACCCACAAACAATTAGCTGAAAGGGCAGCAAGGTTTCAGGCCATGGGCCTCGGCTCTGCAGGCCAGTGGAGACAAACTGTCCACCCACGTGCAAATGGCAGCTGGTGATTTTGTCCAAAGAATACATTCACAGACTTCTGTGGATTTGCGCATGACCCCTAAGTGTGTCCCCTAAAAATAAACCACATGCTGGGCCATTCCTGAAGTCACTGGATGGTTTATGACTCTCTGAATGTGGGAAATGTCGCCCAATAGTTTGTCTTTGTGGCCATATAGAATTACGTAGTTTGTACGCTCCATGGTTTACATTGTTTGCAATATGAACCAGCCAGCTGTTTCCCTTGATGTTTTGTGATGTTAATGCTAAATGTTTACTTTGTGTGATTGTACAAAGCAAGTCTATCTCTTCATGCTGATAATTTGTAACCTTAAAATATTGTTTTTCTTAACAAATTTCCTCCGTTATGGGCTATGGTCTAGCTTGATGAGGATAACGTGAGTCACCAGAAAATCCTGGATAGCATGATGTCTCTCTTGATTTAATTTTTGTGAGATCATTTAAAAAAGGCTTTGTTTGCTTCATCTCCGTACCCCTTAAAATCATCCAATATGAAAAACAAAATGCCATCTTTGATTTGGGCAAAGGGGTATGAAGTCCATCTGTTCACAATACCCAAACAAGAACAAAAAGACCTCCAGGGCAATCAGAGCTCGCCTGCCTTCCATGACCAGAAAACTTGTGAGGCTCTAAACTTACTTCTGAAGACTCCCAGTTTGATGGAATCACTTAGACACTTTGGCAAGCGATAAACAGTTCATAACAGGATGACAGATCAAGCTCGTCTTTTAGTTTTGGCAACAGATTGGAGATTTGAGATTGAGTATGATTTGAGTTTGAAACCACATTTCTAAGGATGTGAACTAGCCCAGGTTTTATTCATTAGCAGAAGGTTTCAGGGGAAACATATGCAAGGGAAACATAATAGACGATCCAATGGCATCTGATTTGTGAAATATAAAAAGCCTTAAGAAACCTAGCAACACAAGTCTAATAGTTCAAGTCAAGTGCTTATGGTGGGGGATAAGCAAAGCGCGAACATATTGTGCCTTTAGAAAGACTTTAAAAAAAACCCTGGCCAGATTAAAGTGCAGCCTCTTAACATTCTCTCCATCAAGCACACCTATAAATCATTCATCTGACCACCACCGCTCCCCACCGCTGACCAGCTCGACCCATTGGCTGGGAGCCAAACCTGTGTCCGGACAAGGCCCTGACCCGTTAACCTTGGCCAGAGCCCCAGGGCCAATGGGGTGAGGCTCTCGGAGCTGCGACCCCAGCAGCCAGGGCTACCTGCTGCTCTGGCATTGTGCAATTGGACACAGCCATCAGAATGATGGAGCACAGGGAATTCTCCACGCTGACCACTCCAATGGCTGCTGACCACTGCAGCCAACACTGGCTTCAACCGCTCCAGAAAATGGCCCTTTTGATATTATGTCACAGATGCCTTTTTTGTGTTTTTTACTTTACATCCATATTGTGTTTTTGATGCTGCAGTTTAAGCCCTTTTTCAAGTTAGTAGGGTGATGAAGGATTTTTTTTATGGAGTTATTTTTTGAGCCTGCTTTGTGTTTGTCTGAGTAGTGAGAATAGTCTTAATTGGAAAGCCAATCTTTGAGGTTTTTTGTGAAGTTCAAGTATTATCCAAACAAGTTATAGTTTAAGAGTATGAGCTTTTGTTTAATTCATGCGTTGAAGTGCTGTTTAAATATGTGAGCCATTTATTACTTCATTTACATAAAATGTAAAGTTTTTGTGTTTGCCTCAGGTCTTACCAATTCATTCACATTGTCATGTCATCCACTAGGTAGGCTCAAACTCAGGCTCCTGCCGACATTTCCTCTCTTTGTCTCCACCTCTGTTTTGTTAATGGAATGGGGTTCACACTGGTGGTATAATTACTAACATTAGACCAAACTAAGAAAGACTCTGCAGGATGCTAACCCCATGAAGCCAGAACCACTGTTTGCCTATCAAGAGAAAAGGTTTGCCAGCGATTCCCTGCCTGGCTCTGTGTAAACTAAAGGCATGCCAGTGTATTCACACAGGTGAGCTACCCCCCATCACCACCACCACTCCGTAAACACACACCTGAGGGACCCCCCTCAAATCAACACAGTAAGCATCCTTCATACCCCGCAGAGTTAAACTCTCAGTGCAAACAAATGCACCTGACTGACAGGCAGCTTAGGCAAATGACTTGTTTGGGGAGCAGGCTGAGTCTCTTTGGGCTTACAGAAGGGCTGAGTGAATTCCAGCTGGGAGCGTTTGCATTATGGAACAGCGTGAGAAAGAGAAGCACCTGAATACAACTCACCTGAATTGACAGAGGATATCTTATTGAGAGTGGGATTTAGAATTTCCTACATCACAGGTTTATGCACCCAGTTGGGATGTTGGAAGATGTATGAAGAGAAGGTGATGAAAATTAAATACAACAGGATGAAAACATCACAGATTTCAGTGTACTGAAAGCAGCTGCAATAAAATCATGTGTGTTTTGTGATGTAATACGGTTGTCCTCCAGTAGAATATATCAGTAATAGTTGCTGCAAATATCATTCTAAGTTGCCATCATCTATTACATATAACAAGTGTTAACATTTGTCACAACTGGCAAGCATTTTTTGCATTCTTGCATATTTAAATTTCTGTCCAATTTATGTATCTTTCATTATCTATTTAAAGAATTGAAAAATAGCTCCAAATCATCAAGTGAGCTTGGAGAGAAAGAGTGAAAGAGTGAGAACCAAGCATAACAACAATTATCCAAAAGCGCTGGAAGTTTTTTGTCTTATTATTTAAAGTTTTTCAGAGTAGTTATCCTCTGCTGCTGGGTATGTAACCAGGTGAGAACACAGTTTTGAAAATACTTCCCAAAGGAGAAGGAAATCATCCAGAAGATATTTTTTGGGAGTATGACCTTTGACTTTAAAAATACAAACTATTTTTCAGTGAGACATTGATGTTTTTTCGACTTTTAAATGTTTTCCAACAGCCATCAACTTTAAGATACAAAAAGTAAAGAGAGAAAAAAGATTTCACCTGCTGAGTTATGTAACAGAAAAGTTATGTAATTGCATTTGACTCATAATTGCAATTGCAACTTCTCAATTTCTAGCAAATTTTGTTTAGTGAGTTAACCTAGGTTCACATAGGCCATTTTTAGCTTGTTTTGCTTTTTATTAGACCTTTAATGTAGAAATCTCGCTGCTCACACAGATGCACAACACATCTCTCAGCTCAAACTAGGGGCAGCATAGTGGATTTAATGTCAAGCAAAAGAGATTAGTAGCTAAACAAGCAAACCCTTACAAGTATTTTCCAAAACCAAGCCATTCTAATCAAAATGTTTAAAAGCTCTTTAAACACAGGTCATATTTGACCAGAGTTTCTCTCACTTTTTCATAATAGTGAGACCTTCGATGGGTGACACCTGTTTTTTCAAACTCTCTGGTCCCTGGCATGAAATTTTATTGAAACAATGCTTTTCTGTCATTTTAAAAGTTCTGTCAGTGTGTTTATGGTATGGATTTATGTTTCATTTTTGCTACTTTGTAAATAAATTAATTAGGATTAATAGATGAGTGAGATTCCCTCAGCAGAAAAAAATGTGAAATCCAATGAAGTCCAAAGTTTGACCTCACTATGAAATTAGCCATTGTGTTATCTTTGAAAACCCCAGGGTTGTCTTCAAAGCATGTTCAATATGGGCCAGTAGATCTCATTACTCATCTCTGGAGAAGTTTAGTTTGGGGTCCTGACACTTTGAAAGGAGCTGTAGGCTTGGTACAATGTGCTCTATGTCTTTTGCATTAGGCCACAATCTCCAAGCTGCACAGAGCGAGGAAGAGAGCGGGAGGTGGGCGTGGTATTATGTCCTAATAGGCCAAGCTGGACTGACAAACTGATAGCATCTGCCTGCTTTGTCAACGGAGGAGAATTTAATGGAAGAACTGAGCGCCAAACATTCAGCAGGACCAGATGAGGACAGAGATGAATGGTTGAGAGGTCACAGGCTTCTTCTGGCCAACGGGTCTAGCTTCTTATCTCTAACACTCACTGGCCAATCGATTGGTTGTGGAGCATTAGTCATCCACTAAACCCAGGTCACAGCTTTCTTCTCCAGCCCTGGCCCACGGGCAAAGCATTGTCAGCCTTCATGCATGTGCCACTGTATGGAGATGGATGAATGTTGGAGCAAACATGTTGCCAGTGGCAGAGCAACATCAGGATGAGATAAGATAAAGAGCTCATTATGTTCAAAACAGATTTGTTGTTTATATATTAAGGGACATTTAGGCCATGACTCCAATTAATTGTTGTTGTTTCTTTAATGTTTGTTTAATGTGAGATTTATTGTGAGATGTACAGCAGATTTTATGACTTAGTATTAAAAAAATTTTGACAAACCAACTGCTAAATTTAGAATTTTTAGGGATTTTCAAGTGACAAGGACCTCTCCTACTCGAATATTAAAGCTTTCATAAGCTGAACTGGTAAAATCACACTTATTTTGTTCATCACAAGTAATTTTCAAGTTCAAAACAGGACAAGAAAGGTTTATTGATTAGGTCATAAGCACTTTCCAAATTAGCATTTGGTCTGCCAATTTTGCATTTTGGTGTGTTTGAAAAAAAAGGTATTTTTTCTGTAAAAGCCGTTCTGGTTTTAGGACCAACCAACATTTATACACTCTAAGAGTGATCAAAGAGGTTACCTTTTTTTTTTTAATTAATAGATTCCCTGACAATAAGGGGCTGTAGCGTGTAAGACGTCTGACTGGGAGTATGGGGAGTAACCTGGCTTTACATGGCTTGAGGGGCTGCAGACAGAAATCATGGTGCCCTGCGGGGTAGCCATTAGGGCAAGACAAGGGGAGCCAAGAGGATGTCTGCACACCAGGGATCTAATCCAGTACCATGGGCTCTGCTTTGGGAAAAGATCAGTTTGCAGTTCCTGAGCTCCTTTGGGTTCTGGCAGGTGCTTTAGTCCACTAACAATTAGCCATTCCCTTGGTTTGGCTACTTTTGTGGCTGAATTAAGCCCATAGAAGCATTAACTTTGGTCACATTAGCTCAAATGGAAAAGTCAGCAGGGGCACCTTTTTCAGCTTGGTTAACTTTATTGTTTAATTTTTTTGCCAGGATGTTAATAACAGCCAAATCCTGACTTAGTCCTAAGGATCTTTTCATACAATGTCAACAAGAAAAAGGAGATTGTTAAACTCTGCATGTGCTACAAATTGCTTAACTTGCATAGTAAGTCAGTCCTTTGTGAATCAGTAGCCAATGCTTGCCCCAGTTGATACAATACTGATGCGAAAGGCCTCTATGTTCGACTCCATCCTTCCACACAGTTTACTTTTTCTCATCATTGGCCTCTTCTGTTCTCACTTCTTTGGTCTATGAGCATCTGTTCAGAGCTCTTCTTAGTGAAGTCTTTACCACCTCACCTTTTAATCTTGGTTTTGGAATCAGCCTTCTTCTTATCGTGAAGCTTTGAGCTACTGCATGAGAGTGAAATTAATTGTGTGCTAAGCAGAGTGGAATTAATGGCTTGCACTGAAACCTGTGGCCAAGGCTGGCTTAGCCCTTTGCCGATCCCCCTGATCCTGCTTGTTACAGGAGCTTGGCCATTGTAGATGGTGAGATGATTGTGTGGTTTCGGCCTCTTGTCTCTGTCTCTTTTGTCTTTCGGGGGAGCACAGGGATCTCTCCTTTTGTCTGCCTCCATGTTCCTTTCAGCCGGTATCACAGCTGGCCCCTTTAATTCACTCAGGACATCAGTTGACCCTACCCCCCAAGAGGCTACTGTAAACACACACTTCCACCCACACATGCACACAGAGTTGCTTTCTAATTTTAAACTGTACGTTTTTGGAGGAAAAAAAGATCCACAGCTTCTTGAATATTGACAGGATACTTTATAAAGCCTGTGTCATGATCAAATACAAGGCTTATCTTTTAAAAGCTGAGCATTTTCCTAATAACTGCTGTGAATTGAGCAAAACTGTTGTTATCCCCCTTTATTCTATTTTCCTTGCACAACCATTATCCAGATGGCAACCAGAGTTTCATCAAAAATGTGTGAGTCAGGTTTACAAATGCTTCAGGTTGTCCCTGGGAATCCCCAGCATGTGTTGTCTAGCCATCTGCCCACTCTAAAGATGCCGACTCACTGAGCTCCGCAAATAGAACTACTATACGGTCTAACAATTACCCTAAACAGCTTGGTAATGGGTTTATGGTGTCTAGAGTGATTGCCTGCAAAATAAAACTACAGGATCCCCACAAAAACCTTACATGGCTGTAAATATGTATTAACCAGAAAATGGGCCTTGTGTGGGATCATTTAGAAGAGACAAAGACTGGCCCTTGGACAAAGAAGCAAGATGCAGTAAGAAAGAGGGAATTCTACATAGCTAATGAGTTGTTCCATAGAAATGTAAAGAGGTGGGTCTTTAGGAATAGTGGTTGCCCCGCTGGTCGGGTCTGATAGACTGTAAAGTGTGGAGGTCCGGTCACTGTGCCCACTGTCCATTGAAGCCATGCTAATTCACCCAGGTCCCCTGTTATGTCATAGAGGGCCTTTATTGTGGCGTGAGGTGGAGTGGGCCCAAGTCATTATTGGAGGGAAGCTCCCAGATAAACTATTGAGGAGAAAGAGGCTTTGTTAAGTGTTCGTTCTTAGCAATCTCCAAGAGAAGCACCCTCCTCCAGCCACAAATAAAAATAAAACTTCTAACATGAGCAATGGAGCACCAGCCAATTTACCTCAAGGTCCTTCAGCGTCAAGGGCCATGTCAGACAGTGCCTACTCTACCTCATGATAAGTGGTCAGCCTTTAAGAGGAACTGACAGAGAAACCCTTGTGTCAAATGAACATCATATAATGAGTCTGACATGAAAACTCAGAGACAAGCCTTGTTCTTTTTTTACGTTGCACTAGGTGTTTGAGTGTAGTCAAAGGACTTCTTAGAAATAATGAACAAAAAAAATTATTCCCAGTGATGCAATTTCTTTTGTAGGTAATGCAATGAAAATGCAAGACTAGAGCAACAACTAAAAGCACAAGTATATCCTTCAACCACCAGTATCTGAAGATGTACATTTGTATCTAAAAAAACATGTAAAGCAGAGTTGAAAAGAGTGGAACTGCCTGTGCTATAGACAACTTTAGGTTGATCCCTTCATTATCACATCTAAATGACTGAATTAGGGGGATATCAGTGCGTTTTTTTGGTGTGTTTTTTTGTGTTGGGAAAGATGGGGACTAGGAGATTATACCTCCGATTGAAATGTAAAACAGCTATTGCAATTACCCATAACCTCAGCGCGAACCTTGCCTGAAACAATGCAACTAGTTTCAAAGACTGAGGCAGGCGCATCCCTGAGAGGCACGAGTAGATAACAAGAAGGCATCATTAAAGGTAAAGTAAGGGAAAAGGAGATTTTTTATTTTTCCTTACTGTAATATGGTCAACAGAGGAGCCCCCTCAGCCAAACACCTTTTTGAATTTTCTTTGAGTGGGTGGGGAAATCATTTAAGATGAAGTGTGAGCTCTGGCCAGTTTCTTTTCTGTTGTGATTCATTAATTTCAACATGAAAGTGCAGAAAAGACTTGTTTTGTAAATAGACTACTGTGATTCCACACACCGAGTCTACAAAGAGTTTAATTCAAATTGAAAGAAATATCTAGCAAATAAAAAGTGAGAAACATAATTCCAAGTTACAACTGTTGTCAGTGCAGAGCTGCCCAACTGGTAGTGGTGTCTGGTTTTGGTTTTGTGCTATTTAAAACCCTTTGTCTCTGGATTGGTGGTATCAGTTGTATTTGGATTACTCCACCCTGACCTGCCATGTTCTTCTGTTTCAAAGAGCTGTGAATGGTCTGTTCAGCCTCGGACAGAGCTGGATTTAGCAGATATTAGCATGTTAATGTAGCCAGTACAATCCAGTACAGAGAACAGATATGGGATCAGAGCAACTGCTACCTTTTAAAAGGGTCCTTTTTTTCACGGGAGGTCTTTTGACTGTTGGAATTAGCAAAGTGCACTGTTGCAGCTTGTGTGTTGGGGGGCTGAAACACACACTACCCCACACACACACACACACACACACACACACACACACACTTGTATGCACGCATACATGCACTTAATCTCACCCTCCTTGATTGCCCCAGATGGATAGGTTTCTCCCTCTGTTTAGATGTTTGCAGCAGTCCCCCTAATTCCAATATTTAATCACTCTGTGTGTCAGCACAGAGACCTCAGCTTGCCCTCAACCCACTTGAGAACGACCTCGATCCCCTTTCAGATCTGTTATGCCGCTAGCCCCAGAACAAGGGCAGATGTGTGCCATGAGCCAATCTGCTCCCTGAGGTGTTTGCAATCTCTGTCCTCTCTGTCAACACTCCTCTTTCTCTGCCATTCACAATAAGAGGCAGAGTTTTTTGGTCTAAGAAGAGCTTAGATGAAGATGGCAGTATGAGTCTGATGTGCACTGAGGTGGTGGATGTCAAAGGCTATTTGTTTGATCTTCGATCCACTGTTGCCGTTTGTGCTTTGAGGGCCTGACTGTTTGAGCCTTAAGCCGATGTGTGCTCTCAGGTATTCTTTAGATTGGTGTTTGTGTGGATTTGCATACTGGCCCGGGGATGAGCTTTAATGAAGAAGTGGGTTATTTACATTTTGGAGTGAATTGTCCGACCTGTTGATCAATAGATGACAAATGTTGAGCAGCTTGTTGAGAGGAGAAGTTGTATCTTTTTGTCACAATATAAAGTCTTATTGTGAAATGCAGATGGCGTGCTTGGAAGAGGAATCAGCTCAGGGCCAAATCAGGGCCAGTGAATATTGTATGTAAGTTTAGTCTGCCCATGTCGGACATTAAAACCACCTAAAGTTGTTCTGAACAGCCACTTGAAGGCAGAGTGAAAGGCCGGCCACCACAGAGCAGGAGGTCGATGAGACATTGCTTAAATATGGGGATAACAGCACACATTTTCTGACAGTCTGTCCTATGAGTCAGTCAACTGTTGCATTTGACTGCTCAAATGCAAAAAAGCAAAACTAGACTAAAAAGCAAAAAGAGAATCATTTATTTTCAATACAATGTCATCCCTAAGTTACACAATAACAGAGTGTGTGACCTCATTGGTGATGGGTTTTCTACATTTACTGTAATAAACACCAAAAAGCAAAATTTGTCCGATTTGTTTCAGTTAAGGGGTTCATGATGTGAAAAAGTTTGAGAAACCACTGATGTAACGCCCCTGGTATCCCTGAGCTTGTGCTAGCATTAAACAGCTTTTTTTATGCTGTGCATGCCTACCTGTTTATAATGCTAGTGGGGCATAATGACTCTGTCCATACACTAAATGTTAAAAAAAAAAAATCAGTTATGTTGTGAACTTGTTTGAGTCTCAACAGACCAAATGAGTGAATTTTGACATAAGAAAATGGGGCACTAATTTTTCTTTTTACTGCTAAGTATCAGATACATGTCATGAGGGGAAAGGTACAACACTTGCCTCTGAACTGTACTTGAGTAAAAGTTTATAGAAGCATTTGTGGAAATACTCAAAAAACACACAAGTTTGTCAAATCTCTAGTGTTAAACTGCAGCACTACAGTGAATGTACTGTAACATCTGCCTCTGTCTAATGGATTATTTATTTGTCAGCTATGACTTTCAACAGTAAAACATTCACACTCTGTACAGCTGGTATTTTGACATAGTGCTCTCTAAAAGTGGTCCAGGTCATTGTGCACCTTCTCCCCTGGCAAAGTTAGAATTAGTGGATTGTCCCAATTATGATACTCAACTTGTTCTTCTCAGTACTCTTTCAATAAGACTGAGAAGGGATCCTGAAACAAATGGAGCAAAAACAGCAAATGTTAAATGCAAAGATATTACATTCATTGTTCTTTGTTCTTTGAATCCAAAACACATCTAGTTTTAACTGCCCTGGGTGATCCAATCAAAACAGGACAGCTTTAAGTGGCATAGCAATACATCTCTTTCTGCGTCTTAACAAGACCAAATTATTAATAGAGGCAATAATTTACAATGATTAAATAATTTACAGTAAGTTAGTCAAATTTTTGATGACTTCGGGTCATTTTGACATCATCCCTCTTACAAATTTATTTTCAGCATAAAATGATGACTGTAAATTTCATTGAGGACAAAAGTACAAGCACTCTGTCCTCACTTGCTGGCAACACAAGTAGCCTTGTTACTGAGTTTAACAATACCCCGACAGAGAAAATGCATGCTGCCCGTTGGATAAGGAAGCTGTGACTCATTCCACTGCCTTTAGCCCAAAGGTGTAAAACACATTAACAGCTCGCAAGCCCAGTGACAGGCCAGCTTGTGTGTATGGAAACGACACAATGCAGCAGCGGGAGCATTCATCCGAGCCTTTCTCCATCCAGCCACCTCACACGGTGCATCAGCTGACCTGCATTTCATGGTAACATGACAGTCAGGTTTGTGTGTGATAACATCTCTGATGATGAGCACATGGTTACTTTATGGTCGTCCCCTGGCTACGCTCCAGGTTGAGGTTTAGTTCAACGGTGGCCGAAGGCAATCGGTTCTGGTCATGTGGCTTGATGCTGAGTGGCAAGCAGGCGGGTGGGAGACTGTAAATTGCTATGCGGTATTTTTACACAAGTAATCTTGCAACTGAAAGTGTAAGAAATAGGCATTAAGTAATGAATGCATGGTCATGCAAGTATGTGAGTCCACATATGGAGGTCATGACGGGTATGATTTCATGCAAAACTGTCTGTTCTGTCTCATTTTTTACACTTTCTAAACAGCAGTGACAACAGAAAAAGTCATGATGAAACAGCAATAGAGAGCGTCTGGCTTTCATCATTTGATTTTGTGGGTGAAAGTAGAAAGATCATTTAAATGTTTGAAGTAATAAGATGTTTTTTTTCTGCCTTGATTTTAAGGCAGTAGCAATGTGTTTTAAATAGATCTCATATCATTGCAACATGCAGTATTTTAAGTTTATAATCTCCAGTTAAAACAGAGGTGGTAAAACAGGTGGAGTGACAGCTGTATTGTGCCATGAAAGCATTTGATGAAGCAACGAAAAGTACAGGCTGAAATATGGCTGAATGTGATATGAATGAATGTTTACCCAGTGAGAAAACCCATTTTTCTTTCTAGTTCACTGTCTTGCCAAATGCCTGATGAGGACGTTGTGGTGCCACTTTGCTGCTTTGCCATTTCCTCATTTTAAATTAGATTGTTCAGCTTGTGTGACAGGCACAGGCCTGCTGCATGTCAGTGAGGTAGCTGGAAAGAGTTGTGGGTCCGTCAGGCAATTTAGAGCACCTGCACCAATTAAACTCACCTAAATACAGCTCTACCCCCACCCATTGGGGCGGTAGTGGTCTAGGTAGAGTGATTCATCCATTAATCGCAGAGTTGGCTTAGATCCTCTTCTCGGGCATGTGCTGAACTAAGTGTCATGAAGACCCCTGATGGGTACCAGTGCCTTGCATGCAGCTGGTGTTTGAATGGCTGAAAAAGGGCAAAATTGTGAAATGCTTTGTCTGCCAAAGTGGAAAAGTGCTATTTAAACATTGTGCATTTACCTTCCGTTTTCTCACAATAGCATATACTGCATTTAATGTTGCTTGTTGGAATAAAAGGAATTTCTTTTCGAGATCTCATTGCATTTTTGAGGCTAAGATGCAAGCTACTTACATTGTAACACTTACATACATATTTAAAATAAAGTGGACATTTTAGCATTGCATGGAAGTGTTGTAGTTTGCTTATGTTTGATAGGTAGATGGAATACAATGCCAAAGGTCATTGACACAAAACTTGTATTGAAAGTTTAAGTTCATATGAAACCAGAAATTGGAGACATTTAAAGTAGGTATTCTTGTCTTGACTGAAATGTGAACCAAACACTGAAAGGTGTAAGGCTCTTGATTATTACCTACAACTATAAAGAGTATAAGAAATTGGTCAAAGGCTTTTTCCTTACCATACAGAAGAGGCTTATTCTGTTGTGGGTAACCTCTAACAAATATTGCCATAACTAATGCCGGGGAGGCTTAATTTAAAAACCTGTAAAAATGGAGCAGCATGCTGCCTGTCAGCTCAGAAATGCAAGTCAAGCCATTCCTATCTGTTTGGCCCAGAATCACAGATCACAATTCACCCCAAAAGGTGTTAAAATCTGTAAAGCATATGGCACTCTCTGTCCTCAGACCCTTTATTTGGGACAACAAAAAAACCAAAAACAAAGAAAAGCATTTCAGTGTAAAAAAAATTGATTAAACTTCACATGCAGCATTGATCCTGTCCCAGGACAGACAGAAACGACAAGTTATCTTATTATCTTTTTATGCTAAAACAACATGCAGAACATTTACTTCTAGCTTTATGTATCATCTGTAAGGATTTCTGTGAAATTAAAATTCCCACAGATAAAACTGATAACCCTTGTGCAATCATGCCTCTTTTACCAGCAGCTGGAAAATCAAAATTTACTAGAGCTGCTATTCATTGTGGTTACGGTTGGTCATAAAGCAGATGATAAGTACACCTTGAAAGTATGGCCCATCCATGCTGTTGATGTAATGGCTGTTTAATGTCTGTTTCCACTCCTAGTTTAGTGTGTAAGTGGCTGCTGATTGCTGAATGCAGCCCAGGTCTCCTCCCCATGGACGTGTCGAGAGGCTGGTGTAACACAAGGCCACGACCTGACTGCTTATACACCATCCATACCTTCCTCTTCTCCCCTGCTCCTCCCTCCCCAACTCCCATCATCCATTTCTTTGTTCTGTCGTTATTTTATGAAGTAGTGGGATGATGGTCATTTTGGGTGAAAGGTGGCTGGATCATAAGGGGAGCGGAGTGTGCCGTCCATCAGACGGCTCGGCCCTGGCTGTCTCCTGATGATGATATCACTGGAGCCAGACAGGCAGCACACACACATTCACAGACACACACACACATACACACATCTCGTGTCGCCTCGCCTCAGGCTGCTTGTCTACCAGGCTGCCCAGGTGACTCACAGTGGCCCTGATGGAGTGTGTCACCGTGGAGTCTGGTGTCTACATGAGTCTGGGTGTGTGTGGCGTCAGCGTGTGTGTTTGTGTGCAGTAGTACAGCCGAATGCGTTGGTGAAATGGAGCGTGATTTACCCAGTGACCCCCTGGAGTGCGCCTCTCTTATGAACTCATCTGTGACTCAACTAAGAGCTAAACCTGCCACCGATTTAGCTGTGGCCTCATAACCCCGTGACCCCGGTGCAGGTTTATTGAAGCACGACAGTGTCTGCTGCTCTCAGCTGGCATCTAGAGAGGAGCGGGTACTGGGTTGGTGGGTGTGTGCGCGTACTCATGAACTCATTGTCTTTGTTGCATTTGGGAGGCCTCACTCAGTGAAATCATGCAGTGTGATCCTTTGATGGCAGCTAAAGCCAGTAGCCATGAAGGATCGCTAATAGTCTGGAGCCCTGAGCACAGGACATTACTAATGAGTGATCAGTCTGTTTTACAGCCATCTGGTGACAAGGCATTCAGATGACTCGAGCTCCCCATGAGTGATATGTTTAAGTGTTTTAAGCGAAGGAATGGCACTGACGTTAGATTTAATTGCAAAACGCGGAAGCATATTTTACTTTATGGCCTGATATTAATGCGGTGTGTGTGTCTGTGTGTGTGAATTAAATGGTCGGTTAGACTTGTGAGGGGTCAAAGTTCCGTCTTATCATCAAGTGTGGTTGAACCTGCCCGCCTGCTGTCGGATTATGTTTATAGTCCTTATCAGACTCTACAGCAGCCAAGCGCATACACACACACACACACACACACACACACACACACACACACACACACACACACACACACACGCACTCTAAACATACAAGCCACTGCCCTCTTGATTGCTTTAGTGGCAGAAACTAACTACACACCCACATACACACTTCACATTCCTGCACACAAGCCTCTGCCCCTCTTGATTGCTTTAGTGGCAGAAACTGCACGCAAACCAAACATGTGTGCAGACACACACTCAAACACACACACATAGACATGAGCACAGTTCCTCTGGCCTCCCAGTCTTTTCCCACACTGATAGAGATCAGGAGCATGCCATAAAGCACAGTCTTGGATCACAGGGCACAACAGAGGCCCTCCTCTTCTCTCTCAGCCCACTTAGATCACTCACAGCTCGCAGGCCTGATAAGATGACTGCGGTGCCTCCCTTACCGCTCTCCAGCACTTCCTCCCCTCTCTGCCTCTCCTCATCTACTCCCCCTTCCCCTCTCAGTGCCACCTTGTCTTCACCTTTCTGCCTCGCCTCCACTCTTAAATTATTAGATATTTTAACTCGCAAAGTCTATCATAGATGTCAGTCCAACTTTAACTGCACAATAACTATACCAGTAAATACACAGGTAAATCAGTTTGCTAGCCTGACATTATAACAGCAGCTTCAAACCATATAAAACAGTGCATCACCAGCTATAACTCTCCTGCTTCCTTGACCTCATCATCACATGACTAACATGACCCTAGCTCAAAGAAAAAAAACTTTGTGCCCACACAGACCTCACCTGCCTCCCACAGGAAGATTTTTAAGTAGAAATATCTAAGTTATTTCTATGATGTCATGATTTAATGTCCAATTAAAGGATGGCAGTGGAAACTGAGATTGTTTAAACTCTGTTCTGCAGATTATTTACTGGTGTTTGAGCATGTCTGGCCTTTTGCCGGTTGTAAATCATCTGCCCTCTCTTGACCCTCACAGTGCTTTAAAGCCGCACTTCCTCTGGCAGGACGTCTAAGTGGACTTTAATGGTGTTTGCAGTGTAAGTTTTACCCTCTAAAGATGATTACATTTTTAACCATTATTTAGTAGGCAGGAGTTTTTATCTAAACAGGGTTATATAAATACAGGTATTTGATGTAATTAACACTTGCACACACTTTTGCTTAAGTCACTGGCTCATTGCTATGAAAGCACGTGGACAGTAAGAGTGGAAAAGCTGGATTGAAGAAAAACTGCAAGTGGTTTCTGGTTTTTTTTTTTGATAATGATTGATCCTCCCGTTTGCCCAGCAAAGTTCTGAGAAATGCCGTGTATGTAGTACTTCTTCAGATGTAGTTGCAGACATGTTGAAATATTTCTATTGTTTTTAGCAACAATAATAAAATCAGATTCCATTAGCCTTCTGTAGATGTGTAACCATGCCAGCTGTTCTGAGTTTGGATCTTGGGAGAAAACATGAGCAAGTAAACCCCCACATGTAATCTCCGTTTCCTGAACATTCTCAAAACCACAAACAGTCCCTCACAGAGATTGACTAACAGGCGTTTAGCTTCATTGCCAGTAAGACCAACAGTGGTTGTTATGAGTGGAAGCGGTCATTCAGGGGTGTGTTGAGTGTGTAGCTTCTTATCACTTACTGCATACAGTCAGTGCATACAGTGCAGGAGTTAGAGGAAAAGACTCATGCAGCAATTAGCAACAGCCATTAACCCTCTAGCCAGACAACTCTTTCTTAACAAACAAAGAACACTGATATATGAAAGATGCCATTCAAAGAACAAGTCAAAGTGATCAAATTTCACCGAAATTCACTCGGCAATTATATGATTTTTTTCTCAGGGTTTAGACCAGCTGATCATGCAGTGCAACATAAAAAACAAAAGAAAACGCAATGCCACTGCTTTTTGAATTTTTCCGTGTGAGTTGATGCTTTGACCTGCGGTTTGCAGTGCGAGTGACTCAGCCTGTCTTGCACTCAAGAAAGCTTTAACATCTGTCGCTCTGAACACCTGGTGAAACTCTTTCTCTCGGTAACATATCCTGAATAGGATGTGTTTTACCTTATTTCAGCAGCATCGCTTGTTTTTTCGCTTAGGGTTCATAGAAAAAATGGCAAGTTTATCCACACAACTATTAATAGTCAAATGAAAGAACTACAGTTTTATCAAAAGAAAATCCAAGTGGAGAGCACCGCCCACATTGTTGGTTGACAGGTGATCTCTGAGAAAGGCAGTACAAATAAAATCTTGTATTTCATGGTTGGCATTTAAAATGTCCCTAATAATTAAACAGGTAGATATTTGTATGAGACAACAAAACATAAAAAAAACGATATGATAAAATCTTCATATTGCAGATTTCTGGAATTAACAACGCAAGTGACTTGCAACATGCAACTTTACTAAGAATTTCAGTTCATCTCTAAAGACGGAGCACATGAAGATCAAAGAATCACAAAGAAAACCCATAAATCTGCATTTCTACATAACCTTGTCTAATGGACTACAAACTTGTAACTCAAACAAAGAGAGTAATGGGATGAGACAGCGCATGTAGGAAAAGATTGGAGAGACGGGTGGTCACACTCAGGAATGGGTAGGTAACGAAAAGGGTCAAATAAAAACTGAATGACCACCCTGAGTTGATTTTGATGGAAGGGTGTGTATGTGAATGTGTGTTTTGTGTGTGTGTGTGTGTGTGTATGATGAGGGGGAATCCCAGCGCCAGCCACAGAGCCAGATATGGGAGTGTGGGAATGAGAAAGAGGGCTGGCAGGCTAACAAGGTCTAACACAGGAGGGGGAGGCCCAAACCAATATGGCACAGAGACTGCTTGTTCAAACAGCAGAGAGAGCCAGATCTGTGTGTGTGTGTGTGTGTGTGTGTGTGTGTGTGTGTGTGTGTGTGTGTGTACATTTCTGTGTGTAAAACCCTTGGCCACTTATCTTCCCCACTGGTTCAGTTAAATTGCACCCATCCTTGGACTTACGGTGGTATAATGTACACAGAAGTGTGCACTCACACACTCACACAAACATACATATTACTCTTCCTCCTGCCTCTCTCTCTCTCTCTCCTTCTCTCCTCTCCCAGGGATATTTGTATTTTATTTCTGTGGGGGTATTTGGCGCAGTCTGCACGTTGATGTGGAGAAGGGAGATTTGGACGAATTGTAGATCAGCTCTTGGCGCCTGGCTTGCACTCAGGATAGCTCTGTATGTGTGTGTGTGATCATGAGTGAGTGAGTGGGTGAGTGCTTAGAGATGGTATTGTGTAGACATCACGAGGAAACGGCCTCTTTTTACAAGCCTGAATACATTTACCAATATTTCATCCACTTGATGTTGTGTTTGATTTATTGTGTTTAGGAAATCAGACATTAGAAAGTGGGCACATCCTTCACAGCTTAACAGAAATACAGTTGTCTTTTTCTTCCAAAATAGTTGTGGTATATTAATGGAATGAGCTAAAACTAAAAAGGAACTATGAGCAAAAAAACACATAAATAATATCTACTATAAAAGAGAACATTACGGATTAAATACTTAATGCAGTGTGTATTATTATTATTGTCACTGGCTTTTTAATTGCTAAAAAAAGGTGTAGAGACTGGAGAGCACTGGGGTCACCTCAGGCAAGTGAGGACATGTAGATCTGTGGGAGCTATTTTTTTTGCGACACTCTGACAGGAAGCAGCAGATCTGCTTGTCTTCTTCCAGCTGGAAGACGGATCAAGAGGACTGTTCGTGTCATCAGCGCAGTATGTCTGAGAAAGAGCAAGGAGTGTGTCTCTGCAGACATGTTTAATGACATGTGGGCAGGCCGGCTGAAGCATGGCAGGTGTGAGGAGTGTATTTTTAGGCCCTGTTACGAAGGAGCACTAAGTGATTGACAGACGCATCACTCTGTAGAAAACCTGCTGACCAAAGCAAGAAACATAAACACAAACAAGCACAGATAAGTCTGGTTTTGCAGTGCAGGCAGGAGTTGTTCACACTGCACGGAGGCTAAAGCAGAATTTCACTTTCTCACTTCATGCACCAAAAAAAGAATAACTGAGAGAGATTATTCAAAAAGATTCAAAAACCAAAACTTTTGCGTGTAAATTACCAAACTAGTGAAAGAAAATAATCAGGCTGGAATGTACTGTCTTTTGTGTTTGCAAAGACCAAATGTTGCTGCATTTAGCGAGTGCTAAATCTTGGCAGTAAAGATGTACTTTTAGACACTGAGTGGTCTCACATAACTGGACATCTCTCTCCACAGTGCTGTGTAACATAGCCATCAGACTGTTCTATTAATTTTAAAGGTAATAAACAACTTTATGTATTGCATTTAATGCCGTGGATGAATAAGGATTTTGATATTTCCAATTAAGTTTAAGTCACACTTTCTCTTCTCTAGACAACTTTCAAAATTGTGTGATTTTCGAAGTAGCCTGCGCATGCTAGCGACGTCAGTTGAAACACACAGTGTGCTCATGAACATCAGTGTGTCGTATGTACTTACAGAAGACATCAGTTGATTATGTGATCCTTAATGTGGCCCGTTTGACTACACACAGTTAAAAGAATGTGGCCATATGTGTCCCAGACCGCGACCAAATGTGGTCTCAGATCCCAAGATGCTTTTAAGGTGCATCGGGTGCTTTCTGACCTCACTTCAGAGCTGTCCACTTTTAATAGAAACACCCAGGATACATTTTGACACCATGTATTGTAGCTGCTTTGAGACAGAAGAAAATTATTAAGTCAAGTCATCAAAGAAGAGTGACCAGACTGATTGTGCACAGACACAACAAGGACGTTCTTTTGGCTCTTCTCTGAAAATTTTATGTTTTTGAACTTTCTGCTAAGAGGAGACCGGCGCATGTGTGTTTTTGATGCTGGAGAGATTTATAGTTTTATGCTGAACAATTTATTATTTGAAGTAACTATCTGGCTTGTTGGCAAGCAAAACGGACTGAAGCTGCAGCTCCAGATCCTCAAAGCGATGAAAGCATTATACACAGACAGAGAAGATGTAAGTGTTTGTGTTTAAGAGGAAGAGGCAGAGAGAGGGAGATGGGATACAGAGATAAACATAGAGGGAAAGAGAGGGAAAGAGCAGCCTGCCTCCTTCTCGGGTGTCTTGGCTGTTCCTGACTGGGAGTTGAGGACGTGAGTGTCAGTGTACGTGTTTGTGTGTGTGTGTGTGCGTGTGTGTGTGTGTGTGTTGTAGAGGGCTTGGTGTTGGCATAGAAACTGTCTGCAGGAAGCGGCAGTTCCAGGCGGAGCTCAGCTGGCAAACGCTCTCTGCTCACTTCCTGTGTGCTGTGAGGCAGGCAGGCACGCGCACACACACTTGCATACACACACACTCGCACAGGGTTGAAGCGGGGCAGGGCGCTCGCCTGGAGAGCGGTCCAACGAAATGAGAGAGTGAGGGAGGGAAGCATGGAGGGAGGGAGGAGGGAGTTCAACAGAGAGCAGCACTTTCCCACAGTCTGGGGATTTGACACATGGCTCTCACACATTCCTCAGCCCTGCGGCCGACCGAGCATCGACACTCAGGGAAAAGAGGGAGAGAGAGAGAAAGAGAGAGAGAGAGAGGGAGGAAGGTTCCACCCTTGGCGCTTACAAACAATATGTTATGGAGTTATGGAGGACAGGGAGTGTGTGTCTATGTTTGCATGTGCCCTGTGTGTGTGTGTCATGACATATGTTTGCCTCATGCCTCAATATTTAATCCTGTCTTTGCCACATTTTGCTTGTCAGACAGGAATCAGTCACTGACGGCCAAAAGGTGGCAGGTGAAGAGATGAGCCACCAGGCTGAGGAGAGGCTGCGTTCAAGACTTTTAAGATGCTTGAAGCCTTTTACTGGCCAGTCTGTCTCATTGCTGCACAGAGTAGCAGGTTATGTTGTTTGACTGCTTGATCTTTCTTAGTTTATTCCCTGTAGTTTCTGAGCACATGTTGACACGTGGACTGACATTGTCTTCATTAAATACGCTCTATGTTACATTTTAGATGTACCAAACCATATATCAAACTAATTTTGTGGTCATTGTAAATAAATGAGAAATCAGCAGTTGATAACTATCTTAAAGAAGGGATGTTGTTAATGCTAGTTGTAGTAATGCTGGCAAGGTGGCAAAATAAAGAAGCAAATTGAGTTTTTAAGGGTAATAGGCTGGTGTAGCTGGTATCTTTTCCTCAGAGTAAACGGATAAATAGAGATGCAATGGTGAACTGTCAAAATCTCACAAACCTGTTCGCCCCCTCAGCTTTTTAAGAGACTAATTGAATGGGCGTCCCCTGTGTTCTGTCCTCTTAAACAGCAGTCATGTGACTGGGCAGTGACACCATCTCATCCCTTCGTTCTTCTCTGTGATAATCCATTTTGTTCAGTTGATTACGAGCAAGACAGAGCATAATATTAATATTGGAAAAGCAAGACAGGCCGTGCTAATCTCCGTGAAATGCATAACAATCCAGAACGGAAAAAAATTAGGAATGTGGTCTTGTGGTTCACCATCTCTCATTTCCTCATGTCACTTTCTCTCTCCCTGCTGTCCTACCTCGTGTAGTTTGATCTTTGATGTTGAGGCCGTGGGTCCGTCCTGCCCCCCCTCTCTTAACCCTGCGTCCTCTCTTGCGTTCTAGCCCTCAGTGCTTCCTTAAATAAATGTTCTGCTCGGCGGGATTTTAAAAGGAAGCCAAGGTCGCCCTCCTTGACAATTACAACGCAAGCCTGGGAAGAGTTTCTCCGCGAAAGCTCACTAGCCCCCGCTAACAGACACAAGGACCACCCGTACACACTCTTGATTGTATGTGTGTGTGTGTGTGTGTGTGTGTGTGTGTGAGTGCATGCATGCGTGTGCAGGCACTGGAGTTAAAGACCTGACAAGCAAGAATATAAATGTTTGCAAGGGAAACCTGTGGTGGAGGGAGGTGGCATGAGAATAAGGTGGCAAGATAAAAGTTGGCAGGCTGAATCATTTCTAACTGAGTGCTCATCAGCTATGGAGGATCCCAAATTGCCAATTAGGGTGTGCCTATGCCCCCCCCCCCCCCTTCCAGCTTTTTAAGCTTGGGGTCAAAATTGGAACATCTGATTCTCCAAATGGCTGTGTTTCTCATTTGTGAGAGAATCCAAACACAGCGGGAAGGAAAACGGCTGCAGTCCAGGCGGTGAAAGACAGGCAGGCGTTTGATGCTGAGAGAGCGACAACAAAGCATTCCCGGTGGGAATCAATAGGGGGACGGACCAGCCCTGCTATTCTGCACTACACGCCTGTGACACCTTGACACCACAACTTCCTGCTAATTAAGAGCCGGTAGTCTCTTCCCTGTCAGCACATCCTCAACATGTCTGTGTGTGCTATGTGTGTGTGTGTCTGAGGCTGGAGAGGTCAGCTGGA
The DNA here is from genome assembly GCA_029783645.1 of Ctenochaetus hawaiiensis. Lineage (NCBI taxonomy): Eukaryota > Metazoa > Chordata > Actinopteri > Acanthuriformes > Acanthuridae > Ctenochaetus > Ctenochaetus hawaiiensis. The sequence goes on along the minus strand of JAPZDY010000021.1, from coordinate 13,464,619 downwards.
CTGATGAGCCAGGTCAGTTTAGATAGGAAGGGATGGGTGGGAAGAACATTTGAGTTTAGGTGTGTGTGTGTGTGTGTTCGAGAAATGCTTGAGTGTGACACACGTTTTTATGTAATGCTGTGGTACAGGCTGATCTAGGTGTGGTTTGGTAGTTGCGTGCCTCTCATCTTTTGCCAGTTTTGTGTGTGTCTTTGTCAATGGAGGCATCAGAGGCACAGCTGCCAAACAGCTTAGCGTGCTAACAAAAGCATATGAATGATAAGATGGAAGCGGTGTCAGTTCCATCTTTCTTCAGAGGAGCTCCAGGCTGGTTTCAGGAATCACCTGCATGTTTGCATGTCAGGAATCAAGCCAGGGTCTCTCTTTTTTTTTTTTTTTTTTTAAGAGGGCATCAATTTTCAAACCTTAGAACTTCAAAAAGAAAAAGAACTGTGCTTGATGCCCCTGTATATTATAATATGTTATTCCTATATATTTAATTATACATTTTAAGTTTCAGTGCATTTCTATAAACAATACCTGCACCAAATATGTAAAACTATTTTTAATTCCCCCTCTACTCAAAGTATGATTCTCTTCTTGTCCTTACAGTTGAATGATGCAGCAGATATTTTAATTTGCAAACAACAGAAGGATGTTTTAACCTTTGTTTGCTGAAAGTGGAAAGCTTCTCTGTGCTCACTGAAAATCAGATTTTAAGACACAAGTCTACAAGCATTTACATCACAAATAGTTTGGAAGTCAAGCCTGGTCCAGTTTGCAGTTTTTACAAGTGTGATGTGAAAACTGAAGCCCAGTGCTACAGAAGAAAGGAAGACATCATGTGTACAGGGAAGAAACTTTGAAATGAAATTCCCAAAGGTACGGAAGGCAAATGCTCTTTTCAGGATTTTAAAAAGGATTTTTGTTGTTTTTTTATTTAAAAAAACATATCAGACTCATATTATTGTTTCAAGCAAACCGTTTATACATAAGTCTTAATACATGTCTGGAAGGGGTTTTGAATCTTCGGTTTGATAGTCAAAAAGCTTACATGACATGACGTGTGAGTGTGTGCGTGTTTGTCAGTTGATTTCAGTGTTATTAGCTTAAAAATGCTACAGGGCAATTTCCATGGCAGATATTAAAGATGAAAAAGTAACCTCAACAGAAATGTTAATCTTATCCTCAGCTTGTCACGAAAGTCTTTTCTATAAGTCGTGCCTGTGTGTGTAAGTGAAACTGCACACAGAAGAGTGTTTTGATGAGTAAAAAGTAAGAGTTCATATTTGTATGATGGGGCCCTGCCCAAACAGCTGGTTGAGCATCAGCGGGGCCCCTTTGCACCCGAGTGGCAACTGTTTCCCTCTGATGTCCAATGTTTTTAGAGACAGCTGAAGTGCTCTTTTGTTTCCGGATGACTTGTCAGTAAAAAAATATCCCATTCAGTCATCAGTATGGGCAGATAGCAGTTGTACAGTGAAGGCAAATGCATAAGACTCACACAGGCGCACACATTCACACAGGTTTTTGTTTTGGAGGACGGGGATGAGGAGGGCTTTGATGTTTCCTCAAGATGTTTTGTTTGGCGTGGCGGACGCCATACACCACAAAACTGTTCTCCCCCCTGTGTGTGAAGGCAGGGGATTAGCAGCTCCTAGAGTCCTTCTAATGAAGCCTGTTTGATGTGAGGGCCCAATTACCGTATGGGGGGCCCAAAAAAAGGGCTGGTTGTGTTTGTGTGGGAGAGTTGAGGGTCTATCCACTGCAACAGCTTCAATGATCCCGCTATCCTGCCCTCTGACGCTTCATTACCCCATTTCCCAGTTTAGCCTCCCTGTCCCACTAGCCCATATACTTTTATTATGCAGAATGGAGTTTTCATGTTTACTGTCATAACTAAATGTCCATGATCTCATTCAAAGTACGATTTGTATCATTTTTCTCAACTATTGTGCACTGTACAGATTGGATCACAACAAATGTGGAGTGTTTCTTTACACAGCCGGTGAGGCACATCATAAATCTTTTGTACATTGGTGATTTTGTTTTGTGATAATACAGCTAAGTTTTGCCTAGATCTTTGGGGGTTTTTTTGCCCAACAATAATTACCAACCATATGCATGATGCCTTATCTCATAAAAAGCATTCAAAGCAAATTACTTAAAACTCTTAAAATGCAAAAGATGGTCTGAACAGAGTAGCAAGTCATTTGCCATAAGCAAGAATGGGAGAGTAAGTGAATGTAAGTGAAGCAGCAGTAAAAAAACATAATGGCGTCCTGTCATTCAGGTCCATATCTGTACAAAAGCAAATATTTAGCTTGTGGGAAGGGAAGAGATTGGATGTGTGAGCACAGGAAGTCTGGCGGATGTGCTGCGTGTGTGTGCTGATTACATGGAGTGAACATGTAAAGCATCTGACGTCTGACTGAGTTTACAGTGTATGAGCAGTGTATGAATGTGAGCTTGCATCTATAAATATGCACTTGTTTATGTAAGGTTATGTGTGTGAGGATGTGTTGTTTTCTTCACATAAAGAGTTAATTCCTTGCATGTGAGGATACCATTTTGACAGCATTTTTAGAATAGCCCTACTCCACTTTCATAAGCCTTGAAAAGCTGTTGTTAACACAAGGACCTCTCCACTACAAATTAACCACCAAAACAACCACATCCTCCTGGCTATGTAGTTTATTACCCAGCATGTGTACTTTGATAGACAAACAAGACATTACTGCATGTTGAATTAAAGGGATAGTTCAGTTTTTTTGAAGTGGGTTTAAATGAGGTACTTATCCATAGTAGCCATAGCGATGAACTGCTGTGGATGGAGACATCAGCAAAACACATTTTAGCCATCTAAACAAAAGGTCCTTGTAAAAAAGGCAATATCACTTTAAATGTTCACTATGTTTTCAGTACTTTCAGCACTTAACCATGCCATTAGACAGCCTCAATAGGAAACTGAAGCAGTAAAATCCATTTATACTCAGTAGTTTTAAAGCTACCAGAGTTGTGCCAGAGTTAGCGTTATTTTTTGCCTCTAGGACACTGGAGTTGTTGGTTTTCCACTGCCTTGATTGGTAAGTTCACTTATATTATTGTGTGATTTTGGTGATTGAAAGGGTTATTTTGGATTAACCAAAGTCTCACAATAACAAAGAAAAACAAATTAATTGACTTAGTAGATGACCAGCAATTCCAGTGTTAAGCGAGGTAAAGTGACAACTTTCGTCAAAGGAATCTGGTGGATTTGAAGAGAAGAATATCCCAGCTCTAGATTATCGGACATAGCTGTCTAACAGCATGTAAAGCTTTGTAAATACTCTAAATACAACAAAAATTAAACTAGTACTACTCCTAGTACTTTAGGTTAGCATTATAAATTAACTAAAATGTATTTTAACTGCTGTTCACACTTGACATTTAACTTGCCTCATTTTAGGGTCATTACAGTTCCTTAAAGCTGAGCTTATGATCAACATTGTACTGCCCCGATATCGTGTCACCAAACCCTATGCTGTTATGCACCTAATCGGTCTCAGATGCAGTAAAATCTGACATGAAATGCACACACATTTTCTTAATTTAGAGAGATCACAACAGACGCTATGGTAAACAAGGGACTATCCTGCTAGTCAGAGCTTACTCATCGTCTGCTGGGATGAAGTCTAGGATCTAGATTCACTCACTCACCACCAGTCTGTCCTCTTTTCACCTCTGTGATCAAACCAGCGATGACTGACCTCATCAGCTCTCTATGAATGTTGGATGAGCTGACATCATGAAACCAAGCCACAGTCTACACCTTCAAGGTTACATCTGAGGATCATTTTGTGTGAATAAGTGCCTGAAACAGAGGAAAGCAGAGCAGAACATGTAATCACTATCACTACAAAGTGGTAAGAAGCCAACAAATTTAATTTTTCCTCCGTTTACATTTTAATTTTAAAATTTTAATGATTTTAGGATTTTACATTCACAAAGTTTACAAGCTTATGAAATAAAATGCAATATTTATTGTTATACATTAAGCAAGAGTTTTGGTTTGTGATTCTTTCCAAATCACATTTGCATCCCTGTAAACTGTGGGCAGTTTTATCAGAGTCTAGTTATGTATAGTTATCATATAGTTTTTAAATAACTGCTCAAGGTTCAAATACATAAAACTGTCAGATATTTTACATAGAAAAAAGACTGGATTTTTATTTTTATTAGCATGTTTTTTCCTCTTTTGTGCCTCATTTATCCATTTACAGCATCCCAAATTTATTCTGTGACCCCTCAGTGGAGGCCCATACCCTAAGTTAAGGACGGACTTAACTTAACTATCTACTTGTACATTAAATGTTGAAACTTACTCCACCTTAAAAGCTGCAACAATAAAATGCTTTTACTCACTGATTCATCAATGTGAACAATATAAGTGGAAGAGCAGTAGTTAATGAGTGAGGGAGGTATTCTGTATCCTGAAAAGCAACCAAAATATTGAAGATTTATCACTGACATTTTATGCGAATCATGTATAACTACCATTAGTTCATTCTAAGCGTAGTTACAGAGAGGAAATATGGCTGAAAGAAGCACACTGTTGGGTGAGTGATTTCATAAACAAAGACAAGAGAGGAAGTAGATGACAAGCATTTGCGCCATGGCTGCATTGGGTCAGTGGGGGTTAGTGCAGTTGAAGAGGATGCGTGTATATGTGTGTGTGTGGTAGTTGGGGGTGGGAAGGGGGGTGCTGCTGCATGCCAACAGGGTCCTGTTTGCATCTCCAGAGAGGCCAAGAAAGGCAAGATCTTATCTGGCGCGTGCCTCGACCGCCGTTTCCCACAATCTGAATCTATCTCTGTTGCCAGGAGGGGGGTGAGAGGGGAGACTGTATGTATGTGTGTGTGTGTGTGTGTGTGTGTGTGTGTCAGCGGGGGTCCCCTCCTGTCAACTTTACGCTGTTTTGACTGCCATGACATAATGTGCCTCAATACAGTGACCCCCCTCCACACTCACACACACACATACACACACACATATACACACAGCACCCTTCCGCTCTTTTTCTTCTTCAAAGGTTCCGCACATCAACAAGGGCCTCCTTTTTTGTGAATGTCGCATATTTGGCTTTTCATCGGTGCCCCCATTCCTCTTTTTCTTCTAAAGACCCCCACCCCTCCCTGTCTTTTCCCTAGCCTATGTTTTTCACTTTGATTGAGGCTTTGCTAGGGATTAACACCCCCCTCAGTCCCCCACCAATACCACCCTTGCATGCTTTTCTTACGCTGTTTGCTATGAATGAGAAGTGGGGAACAATTACAGGACATATTGCAAAGATTAAATGATGACCTTGGCAGCCTTATTGAACGGAGCATCTTCTCTGACGACACACACATACATGCACATACGCTCACCTTAATGTCTTTTATACCAGTGCCTTTCACAGCACACATTTTGAAGTATCATAATTTTCATTTCTATCCTTTTGTTCACGTATGAATTAAGATTCTCATCCATTTTATTTCACTTGTCCATTTACATGCAAATTGCTAAAGGGGACAGCATCACGTCCCACAAATCATTGTCATTATCAGACAGTAGATAAATTTGTGATTCCTGCAGGGTTCTCACACAAGAGTGCATGCAAGCCAGATTTCTTGGGAGGGACACAAGCAGGAACCATGGGGGTCCTTCTACAGAAAAAAATGTAAAAGATGATGCACTTTTATGCAATTTAACTCAGTCAAAGACATTGGGAGGGTTATTTTAGAACTTAACTTAATCAGTTTATCTAGCTTAGTGATCTACCACTTTATGATGGGGTAAATACTGTGTATTTATTTAGAGATTTTCACATCAATTATTTATGTTGTGACAACCATTTATCCAGTCATTTCTATGCTTCTTTTCTTAAAAAAACTAAATCCTATCTGCTCCACCCAAAAAAAATTAAAGGGCACGAACTCATTTAAAGACATTAACCACAGTGCAAATTAATTTAGAGAACAAAGAAAATAAATCCACGTATGGAGGAACCCCCTAGTATGGTAATAGCTATATTTTCAAACACAATGCATTGGAAGCAGCATGAGCCTGGATGAGACTGTGCTGACATCACATGGCACTGTCTGCTCCATTTCCAAGAAAAGCTCAGTCTGAGCAGAAGTAACTCACAGTTTTTTTTCCCCAAACTGCTCAGCCTCCCTGAGAGATTCATCATCAACACCATTACCATAACCACACCTACACACACTGATATAACAAGAGGGGGGCTAGGGAGAATGGTCAGGGGGGTGGATAGCAATAATAGCCATTTGTAGGATTTTAATGCCTGCCTTAATGACTGTCTACAAGACTCTAAAATGAATCCCTAAATCTCTCCAAGTTCACTTCCTGGGTCCTTTCTGTCTCGACTGCAATAACCATCCATCACAAGTCACGATTACCTAGGGAGCCAAGGGGATGAGCAGCCAGATAGCTACTATGTGTAGCTGGTACTAGCCATCCATCTTACAAAGCACACTATTTCTCAAAAGAAATTGAGTTTGTTTAAACAAATCACATTTCGTTTTCAAACATTTGAAAGGGGATTAATGCCTTACTTACCATTTCAACAACACACTTGTTGGGCCTCATTTCGACTAAATCATACGTTGCAGTAGTATGATTAGACTTCTGCAGCACAGACCACAGGTGCTTACAAAATACTGCCAAAACAAAAAGCAGCAGCTCTGCACCAATAAGCTGAAGCAGATTTTTGGGAGAACGTAACCTGACATCACAGCACGATGGCCAATCAGCTGATCAGACAGAGCAGAGCTGAAAAAACACCGCCAAGAGGAAGTACAAACATGTTCATTTGCATTTGCAAGTGGGCCCACCCTCCCACACTACCGCACAAATCTGCAGTAATGGCCACAACATCTGATTTGGCACGTGCCACCACCAGCTTGACTGGGTGTGACGTGTCTACTCTTACATTCTCACACATCGTAAGCTAGAAGGCTGTTTGTGCCAATTAAAGAAACTTGTAAAATTAGTGCAAGGATATTACTTCATGTGGTAAATCACAGCTTACATCCTGCTTATTTACTTCTTAAATTCTTTTGTTTCATGGAACAAGAGGCACTCAAAGGGTTATGTTCAACAGTCTTGCCACAGTGATGGTTTGTATCATGGAACACAAATGGGAAAGGACATGCTGAAACACTAGTAAATTCATTTTCTGTGGTCAACGTACACATCTTTACAGGCTGAAAAGACAAGGTTGAAATATGCTTTCTGCATTTTCAAGTTTTTGGAATTATTATACAACATGTGAATCAGCAGCTATGTCTTCCGATGTTTGTCCGTGTTTTCCTGGCGTTGCATGAGTGAGATTAAGTGTTTGTGTGGGTGCACACGTGGGTTTTGGACAAGCTTCCAGAGGTTGGCTGAAGAAAGCCTAGCAGATTTCAGGGAGTCACACCAGGTCGAACCCCGAGCCCCCTTACATCCACCGCCACCCCTTCAAGGTTAGGAATCTGAGTGAGTGTGTGTGTTTGCAGCCGCCCCCACAGCTGGGAAAAGATCGATGCAGCCTCCACCAGCAGGCTCCTGGCCCCCGGCTGCTACTGTCTGAGAATGAGAGGCGGAGGGGTGTGTGTGTGTGTGTGTGTGTGTGTGTGTGTGTGTGTGTGTGTGTGTGTGTGTGTGTGAGGGAAGGAGGTCAGAGAGAGAGA
>JAPZDY010000021.1:13429928-13454887 GCA_029783645.1 Ctenochaetus hawaiiensis | reverse complement strand
GCCTCTCATCAAGCGTACTTTTCCGGCCCAGGAGTGTCCTCTGTGACCTGCCGTTACATCTTTAGCTACAACAACAAAATCACTGCACAGTACAGCAATGTCCCTGAGGGCTTGCAATAATTGCCTGAATATCTGTCCCACTGGTCACTGACCTTTAACAGGCCAACGAATCACTAAATCCTGTTTGACTGGCTTTAAACTTTCTGCCTCGCTCTGTGGAGGGCACCTGTGCTGTGCTGGTTTTACAAAAAAATTTTTTTTTTTTAACAAAAAAAAAGCAGAAATCATAGTATCCTCTCAATTGGAGTGAGGATTTCTTTTTGTAATGTGGCTGACCCAACAGTGTCCCTGCCCTGCCCTTTGCCTTCTGCATAGTCCTGCGATGACTTCCATTCTGCAGCCCACTGTGCCAAAGGCAAACCCTTTCAAGTTGCTCCTGATCTGTTTGCAACAAGAGGGTTGATTTCTAGATAAGAGAAGGCAGGACAGTTATCAGGCCAGCCAGTGAAGTGGTTCATTTGACAGATGTTGTTATCCCAAATGGATCTGATAGGCTGCTGTTTAATCTTGTTAAGGCACCTTGCTTCAGGACATGAGCCCAGCTTCCTCAGTGACGCCCTTTCTCTGAACCCTTGACCCCTCGGTGTGGCCAGCGAGTTGAACTATCCCGAGCCATTAAGGTGTATATACTTGTTGCATCTGTATCCCACATGATCCATCCACACGTGTTAGCTGGTCTGCATTTCTAATTCTAATTAAATGGCAGCAATCTATACTCAATGAAAAAAAACAACTAGTCTGAGTAACTGAAAGAGTTTTTGTAATTTAACAACACAGTTTGATGTGGAATATTCGTCATTGTGTTTTACTTGGAACTGTTGCTCTCCCTTTTTTTTCAGTACCAATGGAGAATACACTGACACTCATACACAGGGAGACATCAGCATATAAATCATTTTCTTTTGACACCAGCAGCCTGTGTTTGCATTGTGTCTCAAACTTGCAGTTATGGTTGACATTTTTATAATTTCACCATAATCACAATCTTTTTTTAACTTAAAGTGTTTGGTTGCCTGACCTCACTTCCACCATACTGTTGCTGCTATGAAATTGTGGTGCCATAAACTACCACGAGCACTGAAATTACAAAGACTTGCCTCAGAACAGAAAGGTTACAGGCTTCAGCCCAGCAGCTAAGATGTTTTGTCTCTTCTTTTGAAAAGTCAGTAAGCAGGACATTTAACTAATCTCATCACTTGCTGAATCCCTGTGTGAAAAAAGAAAATTATGAAGTGGAAAAGTAAAAATATGAAGTCAAAGGACAAAGCAGCAGGTTGAAGAAAGACAAGCAGCACACACACCTCCTGCAATTGTAGCTTAGTTTGCCACTGGCATAATATCTGCATAACAACAGATGAAAATATCTTCTTACTTGGCTAAAGAGAGCAAGGACAGGTAGTGCCTCTCTCCACGGAAATATTTTAGAATTGTAAACAAGACCTTGGCATAATATTACTGCTTTCGTTGTTGCTTTTGTGTACATACCCTAGATACTTTGCAAGAAGGAGACTGCGGTGTTTTTGTGTTTTTCTTCCTTACACCCAGAGAAAAGGCTTGTGGTCATTGTTGTTCTTGAATAGTTGTTTTTCTTTGTCTTTTGCATCTCTTCACTGACAACTGAGTGTTTATGTCTGCCTCAAAGGATTCTGTGGTGTTCTACATTAGAAAATATAGGAACCATTGAACCCGAAATGAAAACGCAGTCACCTTCTCCTCCACGTCACCTGAAATGCCATTGAAACTGGGAGGGCCACTAAACCCACAGAGAGTTAAGGCAGGTGATACTGCAGTCTGTGTCCTGTAAAGTTTAATTCTGTCTCCGTGGAGTTTCAACACAGAATACAATGACAGGATTTCATTTCATCCAAACTATGCTTTTAAGATGATCTCCTACATAATGCTATCAGCCTCTCAAAAAGTTAGACCTGTTGACATAGTTAGTTTACTTTAGCCCAGTAGGTGGTGCATTTAGGTGGTTTAAAAAGATTTTGTTATCCAGTATGGATTAAGTTGAGTGCAAAAGTGTATTGGGTGAATAGAAGTAGTCAGCACAGTGCAGTCCTGCTGAATGAACAAAGACTATGTACATTAGATATCATTCTCTTCGTTGTTAGGGCATGCTGTGAAGAAAGTAACACCTTTAATGGCCCTTGAGGAGATGCAGTGAGCAAACTAGTTCTTTTAAATATCTGAAATTAACACCCCAGCAGCTAACACTTGACTCCAGTTAAGCCACTTACATGCCAATGGCCTCTCCCATAATGCTTTGCCCAATAGTGACTATGTACAAACCGGAGTGGGTGGAGAAGGGAAACTGATTGTTGAAACCAGTGTGAGACTGAGAGTTGTAGCCAGCAGGCCTGCAGTCTTAAGGCAGCAGTAGTTAGCTCTCTCATGGCAAACAATGAAGCCTGAGATGGGTGTGGCAGGAGGGGAGATGAGGGGGCAGATAGAGTGTTAAAATGACCGAGAAGGAGACACTTTGGCAGGGATGGGGGCAGCTAGGTGAAACCTGGAATGTGTTGGGGATGAGGTCATACCTGTGTGTGTGTGTGTGTGTGTCTGAAGTCTCAGGGAGGATTTGTTTCACAGCCCCTTGAGGCCCCATCAATAGTGATGTCATGGGAAACCATTACAAAGTTCATCTCCACTGTTTGTAAACTCTCTCCATTTCCTTGTTGAAATCTGAGGGTCACATGAAAGACTCCATTTTGAACTCCTGAATTAAAAATGCACCCAGTCTGAGGGCAATCCAATGCAACTTTACCTGAATTGAGTAAAGAGGAGTGAGTGAGAAAGCACTCCAACTTGGAAAACATGTAAATAATTACTTTTCCTTTGATGCTCTTCCCCATCTCTTCCTCTCAGTCTCTGTCTCCCTTTCGTCTTCATTACTTATCATTTCTCTTGACTGTAAATATGGTGAACTGATCCCGGCTGCTGTCCTGCAGGAGCACGGGGCCCCTTTCTGTGTGGCGCGTTGAAAACAGATCAACTTGGAGGAGCTGGGAACTTGAAAGGAGGGAGCTGACTACAGGGGATAAACACATTCCTGTGCAACCCGGCCTGCTACCGTTGCTGCCGCCGCTGGCCGGTGGCAGTGCAGGGGAGCTCGCAGCGAGAAGCATTGTTGCCACAAAGCAAGGTAAAGGGGGGCAGCTGAATATCCCTGAGTTCCCTCAGATCTTGCAGGCAGCAAGCAGCACTTGACCTTTCCAGCACTAAAGGAATATGACAGCCGTGAAGCCGACAGAGAGAATAGGGAGAGAGGCAAAGAGGGGGAGCGAGAGGAAAGAGACAAAAGCCACACAAAGTGCAGGCTGCCACCAAAACAGTTAGTTTGCAATCAACGTCAGTCATCCCTCTTGTCGGGACAGTTTGATTTCCACCTTTCAAATGAGGCATTTATTTTTGGCCTGATAACAGCGCTGACTAAATTGAAATTGGCAGCTAGACAATCTAAAGATAATAGTCAACTACGCAGGAGATTATGTGAACAGCCCTTTCTTTCACTTGACTTGAGCCCTCACCCTCCCTCTCCTGTCGAAGACGAGAAAGGAGGAAATGAAGGAGGGTGAGAGAGAGAGAGAGAAAGGGCTAATCTTAGCCACAATCAGAGGAGGCTGAGAAGGCAAAAAAAGGCCTAAAAATGAAGGGGAGGAGAGAGAAAAGGGGGCGCGAGGAGGAAAAAAAATAGAGTAATGTCCCGGTGATCAGGAGGAGGGCTGGAGGGGTGGTGAGGTGGTGGTAGTGGAGGGGGTTGTACAGGAGAGGTGAGGATGGAGAGAGAAAAGGAGGGAAGCAGGGAATTTCTTTAATGTTTCTGGCAGCGTACCAGCTGAGGTCTCAAGGTTATCCTGGCTTTGCAAACTCCCACGGGAAAGGTGGAGTGCTGAGGGCCGAGGGGGGGGGGGGGGGGGTGGTGAGGGCTTGAGGTGGAAGAGAGGAGGGAGAGATGGCTGCCCTTTTTTCTCCAGGAGGGAGGCCAATGCTCTGGGGGAGAGTAATCCTCGGGGCCCTCTTGTCTGATGCAGTTGGCCTTGGCCCAGGTAGGAGGAGAAAAGGGCTCTGGGGCCTCCCAGGGCATCCTCACAGACATCTGCCCTCTGCCAGGTTAGCACAGGAGCAAAACTTGATGAATTATTACTCAGGCCATTTGTTATAATCACATTTGGGTGATAACAATGTAATACCCTATTGATCTCCACAGTGAAACTCTTTCTTAGCATTCTTTCCTCTGAGGAGGTCAGAGGTCAGGGCCGGCTATTGTACAGAACAGTTGGATCCAGTGGGAGTTCAGCGCCTTGCTGGAGAACATTTTAGTCGTGCAGGGCTCTGCTGACACCAGGAATTAACCTGACAAACAGCTGCTTGAGCCAAAGCCCTGAATGTTGAGTGTGGATTTATTCATTTGTGAGTATGTATGTGTAGCAACATCAGACTTTCATTCTTTCTCTGTATTCCATTTTAGTCCGCGTACACGTACATCTTGCCAATGTATGTTTAACTCTTGCTTCAGCTGATAGCCATCTTCAGTGAGATTATTGTCCAGATTTAAGATGAAATACTGTTGATGCAGCAGCCATCGTGACAGGAACATGCAGTCTAATTTCTCCAAACACTGGCACTGGAATTGGAAGCAACTGCGAGGGTAGACAACACAGTTTCAGCAATCTCACTATAACCCTTCACCTCTCTATTTCCCGCCAATGTATTTAAACTCATCACCTTTATGCAAATATGAGTAAACCCTGAATGTGACACATTTCTATCTGGGTTTGATGATGAGGGTATCAGTGAGTGCATCATACTCTGTGTGTTTGTTTACACTAAACTAGGCCTATTAGAGATAATGATTCACAGCATCAAGCTGTCAGTTTAGGGAGCACTGTGTGTATGGGTGTGTGCGTGTGTATATGCCTCTTCAAAGGCTGGCCTCCTTATCTACAGTCAACAAACGGCCTCCTCAGGAGGAAATGGGGAGCTTTCATGCACCTGTAATTCAAATGTCCCAGTGACTGAGAGTAAACAAGCAACACTCAGAGATTGTCCCCCAATCAGTTTCATGTGAACCTGATGGTTATTAGATTAAAAAAAAGTGGCAAACTGTTCAGTGGCTTCAAGAGGAGCTTAATATTTTGACAATGTTTATCTAGAGGGGATTTTGAGAAAAATTAAAAATGTCTCAGGTATAGCCTGATAATTGTCTTATAATTCGTCTTATTTTGCAAATGATTATGCATGAAAACACTAATGGTCAGTTCATAATCCTTTCATATTTAACCATAGGACATGTACTGGTAGATAGCTTATTAAACTCAGGTGCAAAATGTCAATACATGAAAGGGCAAATCAGGATTATCTAACCTGAATCCGATGCCACATCATCTTTCATCTATCTAGTTGTTTAGCAGTTCTGTATACAGCTATGTCTGCAGTCAGAGCATCCAGTAAATGGTGGTTACACAGCATTTGCATGAGTGGCCCTCACCCCCACCCGCAACTACTACCAGCAGCAGAAGCAGCCGTATTCCCAGTTTGCTCCAGCCTCAGGCATGCTAACCAGAGACCCAGGCCAACTCGCTGGTCCTCTCCCCAACCGCTTCCTCTCCACCGCTGCTGGGTTTGACTCACCATGACCTCTGACCTTCGACGCTACACCGCCTCCCCCACACATGCAAATAGAGCTGGTCTGCTCCAGGAGGCATCAGAGAAAGGAGAGGGTCGGATGGAGGAAAGAAAGAGAGAAGAGGTGGAGGAGTGACGCGGATGATGGAAGCTAAGGGGCTGAGCGAGATGGAGACAGAGCAAAAGAGAGACCCCTAAAGGAAGTGCGAGCGTCTTGGTCTCTGATGCAGAGAGATGTGGAGGGAGGCAGTGGCAGCCGCCTGGGGAGGCTCCGGTCTACAGCCCCGCACTGAGGCCTTAAAACATTTCTCTCTCTGTTTAAGCCAGCCAAAACGGACCCCAGCGCCTGTGTCTGCGAGGCTTACAGTGACCCATGCTGATCTTTCTGTGTGTGTGTTTGTGTGAGAAAAAGAAAGCGTGAGTACAATCACTGTACTTATTGTTTTCCTTGCTCCCAGGCTGCTCCAGGCACCTCGGCTTATGTTTGTGTGTGTGAGTGTGTGTGTGTGTTAGGGGAGGTAAGCAATGTGTGCGGCGGTATCTGGAGAGCCTCCAAACCCCCTCATCTCCTCTCCTCTCTCCTCCCTCTGTTCTCTCTGCTTGGAGGATCTGTCAGTTCTCCTTCTCTCTCTTTGTCCCTGCTTTGATCCTGCTCTCCAAGCCTTGGCTGGCCTCGCTAACAGCAGCTGAGCACAGGTCCTACTCCACTCCCACTAATAACACACATTCATGCCACGCTGGGATGATGCGTGTGCGCAGACACACACACACACACACACTTGCACACACACATACATACACACAAACATACTCCTTTGCTGCTCAACACATTACTCCCCCTCTCCTCTCTCACACACTCCAAAATCGGTAACGGCTGGCTCTGCTATCATTCAGCGCTTTCTGTAAGTTGTCAGAGCTTATCGCTTTCACACAACCCTCTGTTTGCTGTAACCCTGCGCTCACACTGTGAGCAACTTGGGTGATGGGTCACTCAATTCTGACTGATTGTGGGTGGTGCTAGAGCCTCTAAACGCAGCCAAATAGTTGTTTATTGTAGATACAGTTTTTCCACAAGCAAATGTAGGCTGATGTATTTTGCTGATTGAATAATCTTTATGCAAATGTCACATTGTTTTGAAGATTTGAAGGAGAGAAGATTTCATGATTTTTTAGATGCGTGGTTGAAGTTCCCTGTGTAGTCTTCAATGCAAATTAACATATTTTGATAATGTTTCTCACCCAAAAGACATTTTGTGTACATTTAAGGCCCAACTTAAATGAATAATTTACAAACCCAGTAACTGAACTATTTGAAATCTGCAATGTTTACAGTGTGAGGTCATCTTTTTTTTTTTTTTACTCTTACTTGTACATTGCTATTTTGCTAAAGTATTGCCTCCACTAATACTGCCTTCTGCAGTAAGCAGAAATATATAATGTGTCACAGCTGCACAGGTTTTGTGCATCTGTATTCTGTATGCGTGTGTGTTTATGATGATAGGACCTACTGACCTACAGCTCAATACAGTATACTTGAGCAGCTTAAAACCTCGACACAAAAGAACTGAACACAAGGCCTGTATTTTTTTTTTCAAAGCTGTAAGTCACATTTCTGTCTTCCTCTGCTGATAATGCAGTCCCCCTATATTCCCACCTGTTATCATGCCACCAAAGTTCAGTATTTAGGTCATCTGATGGTAACTGAGCACACTCCTTCAGCTGTAGAATATGGTTAATAACTCTGAGAGAGTTGGGATGTAGTCCTTTAGGTATGATTTATGATGATTTTGCCAGACTACTGTTTACAAAGTCAAAAATAAACCTTCACACTGAACTCTAACTGGTACCTTCATGCTAGAGCAATTTACGTTGAAAATAGAACAACACATGCAACCACTCCCCAGCATCTTTCCTACTACAGTCTTTCAAGTAAAAGTTGTAGAAAACTGGGAGTCTTCGAATGTTTGTAATGAGCTTCTTACCGAGTTTGCAATTTCCAAGAAAGGCTGCAGAGTTCATTGGCTGTTGACAAGCAGTGACTGTGCACACACTGAACACTCAGCTGTGGAAATGAAAGATTTCTGGTGACTTGTTGACCATTGTAATCACAGTGTGAACTGTTGGATAAGTCAAGTCAACCACTATGTGGCAGCCTCATGGGAAGGCAGGCTGCGTCAACACAGTGCCACCCTCAGTTTGGCAGTGGTGGCCACATGACACCTCAAGGCTGGCCTTGATACAGCCTGTCTGACTGCCTGCTTACTTCACACTCCTCTCGCCAGTCTGTAATGAAGCTTAAATGCCAGCATAAGCATTTAAGCTTCAACCCCACCCCCCTGAACAGACACACACACATGCACACACCCTTGTCACCCTTGTGGCACCAGGAGCGCCTGTTAGCAACAGCACTGTTAACCAATAGCTTACACATTAGTGGATGACAGCGGGCCAGATTGTTTTGTGAGCGCAATATCTCACACTTTCACACACACTTTAGCCCCGCAATCTCCCTGTCTAATTGCATCATGCTGCATTATTACAATGTGTGGAGGTCCATGGTCAGAGGGTTCAATAAAGATATGAGTCCTGGGAAAGACTGGGAGTGGTGGAATGAAAAAAGAGGAAGAGGGAGATAAAAGAAGGATGGAGGGAAGGAGAGGTGATATAAAAAAGATAGATAAAATGGAGAGAGGATAATATCCAGATGGATGAGGGTAGATGCAGGGACCAGGAACAGACAAACACGGTTGAAAAAGAGTGTGAGAATTTTGGAAAGTGAGGGTGGGGTGTCCCGAATAAAACATGTAAAATAATCACACTTGTTTGTTTTCCTGTCTACTGACCGGACCATTGTCACTGCCTTTTCATCAGTAAGGTATCTCTAAACACTGAGTGATCAAAAGCTTTTTTACAACAGAGAGCTGTTAGTCAGCCTGTTTCCCACAGATTTCTTGTGATAGAGCAGTTGAGACATAGCAACAGGTAACACTCCGGGGACCGGCGGCCGCCAGGTGCGCCCAGTAAGACGCTCAACTCATAGGGAAAAGGGAGGGACCGAGCAAACCAAAGCTCCGTGACTCAGTTCACCGCCGGAGACCTCTTGCAACATGAGCGTGAGAAAGTCATTGAGGCGGAGAGCGTTTCAAAACCTACACTCTGTCTGCTTCACCTCAATACGTTTGTTTTGGAACTCTGTCAATGCCATTGTGCTGGAAAAAAAACGACTCAGGTGTGCGGTTCAAAACAATGAGACATGTTAGTGATGTGTTTGACAGAGGCAGCATTGTTGCGCGTGAAGGATATGATGATTATAGCTGGTTTAGGCGCATGTAGAGACCAGCCTTCCTCCTGCCAAAAGCAAAGTTTGCAATTACACACAAGACACGTGTGTGGTTTCACTGATGTCTCCACATGCCAGTTTCTGACATTACAGTTCAGTATGGATCTAATTTTAACCGACCATTTAACAAGATTTCATCTGTCTTGTTAGAGTGAAATCTGGGTGAAATGAGCAAATGTTTGAAGTGACATAAAAAGTATGGGTTAATATAACGTGTTTGCCTTTTGACAGCAGTTTGTCTGCTGGCGGTGATGTCATAGACTGTAGTTTTCAGGCACCTTAACCAGTTTTACTACTGCACGCTCAAGTGCGGGCTCGGAGAGAAACTAAAACCATCTCTGCTCCTCTCTCATGCTCAGCCGAGGACCCGGAGCCCTGTGTAGCTCCGTGTTGCCTATCAAATTCACGATCTGCGGCCAGCCGCTGGCGACGCCCCGCAGATCCAGGCGGCAAGCCGGCGAGAGGAGCGCCTTCCTCTGGTCGCCTGCGCGCCACGTGTCGCGGTCTCTGCAGCAGCTGGGGGTGTGTGAGCTCAGCAGAGAGACATGCCTTGGGGCTCCGTATAATCGAAATTAAATTAATGATCGTGTCGCTTAAAAAAGATGGCATATTTCAATTACCTTTTCAGTTTACAACTCATCTCATATTGTTATGTTTGTCAGTTAAAGTCTTTAGAAATGCGCATAATGTTAATCTTTCCTCATTTAAATCGGTAAAAAGGTTGTTTTTTTTTACAGAAGAGAGTACTTCTATGTTGTTTCTCGCAAATAAACAGTGGTGGGATTAAACTACATGTCCTTGGTAGTTATAGCGCTGAAACTTTGGTCTTATCTCTGAAGAGAAGTCACTGGTAGCGTTTCTGTTTGAGATTAGTATTGGTTGGGTAAGGTTACATTTTGGAGACACAAAGAGCCTAAATTGTGGAGGCAATGTGAAAGTCACCTCACAGACCCATAAGACTGCAAGGCTTGGGGAAATGCATCACACACGCAGATTCATATTAACTTCCCTGTTTGTGACCACAGTCGCAAAACCTGAAAACATGTCGAGCTGCTGTCCGTCAATAAACTTGTAAAACGCAATTATGGGCCGTATTTCTTTCTTCCTTTACTGCTCGTCTGCTTTTACGTCTCTCCAACTGCAATAAAGATAAGGAAATGAAATTATGACCTGAAATCTAAAGAAGCCTTGAACGCTATGGGGCGACCACGGGCGGGGAGGAGGAGGAGGAGAAGGAGGAGGAGGCATCGGTCTGATCGTGTGAGCTCTCCGGGCTCAGA
The DNA here is from genome assembly GCA_029783645.1 of Ctenochaetus hawaiiensis. Lineage (NCBI taxonomy): Eukaryota > Metazoa > Chordata > Actinopteri > Acanthuriformes > Acanthuridae > Ctenochaetus > Ctenochaetus hawaiiensis. Next base: position 13,444,579 of record JAPZDY010000021.1, on the reverse strand, counting down.
AATATCTCTGCTCTGGCTCACATTCCGATAAGGGAGCCCGATCCAGCTCTCTCTGTAGGCGTGGTTTTCCCAGGCTTTTAAAACAGCAGCTGCTATTTACCTTCCCCTCTAATGTAAACCACCGCCGCCACATACCCTCCCCTCACCCCTCCAGCCTCCTCCCTGGCCCGGCGGCCCCCCGGCAGCCCGGCGGCCAAACCTCCAACCACCGCGCTCATAAAACATCCTGGCACGTGCTCCACATTCACAACACCGGCGGATGATTAAATGCCAAAATTTGTACCACAGAGTTGGGAACTATAGTGAATAACATGGAAATGGAGTGTGCGCGTTTAATTTTATTTCCTCCTCTGAGAGTAGGCCAAATTAACGTTACTCAAGGTTGCGTTTAAGGCTGTGTGCATCTGATGATTTGAGTTCGTCTGCTCGTGTGGTTTTGAGTCAGCTAGACTTGTTTCTTTAACTAATGTCATTATAGCCTAAAAGCAACTAGGCTATCGACTGTGAAGTCTGGCGAAAAAGAAAACAAAAGTGCTGCCTTCTGTGCCTCCATGGCACATGACTGAAACTCCGATTGCCTGATTGCCTACCACTTCCCACTGGTGGTTTTTAACGGTTCAGAAATACTTTGCTTTGTATATCCCTTCACTGGGAAGTTCCAGTGAATTTGAGACACACACATTTTTGAAAACCTGTACCCTACAAAAGTTAAAAGATGAGCTAACTCTTTGCAGACAGACCTAATGCCTGCATAAAAATTGATTTGAATTGATTGATTGTGTCTAACTGGGTGATGATGATATGGTAATTCAGCGGGGAAAACATTATTATTATTATTATTATTATTATTATTATTATTATTATTATTATTATTATTATGGTTATATGTTAATAAATGTTTTGTATATATGTTATATTTTTAAAAAAAATCTGATGTTATCTCTTGTCTGGTGGGTAAAGAGTCCTCTGCCCGCTTCTGGTGGCGGTGCCCAGTCAGCGGCTCTACTGTTAATATGTAAACGGTACGATGATTGAAGACTGGAGGCAGTTTCCCCGGCTGTGCCCTGAACCCGGGCCTCGCGCCATTGGCCGCCAGCTCAAGCGGCCAAACAACCAATGGGAGGGCGCCGACCACGAGCCGTCCTCCCTCGGGCCGCGTGTCCCTCGCCCTGATTGGTGGAAAGTTACTGTGGGAAAGAAAGTTTGGGAAGTTTCACACGAGCCGTTCGCGTGCAGTGCGAGATATAAATACAAGCCACACGCGGAGAGTCCAACAGAGAGACTCTGCATCCGCTCCTGGTAGCCGCTGCCGCCGCTGCTGCACATCGCTGTAACGGATATTAACTTGATACATAACTCAGGATTTTTTTTTGAGAGAAAGCGAGAGAAGGGGGGATTTTTAAAATCACAAGCTGAAAATCTTCATCGCCCTTTATCCTACACCAGTGGATCGTAATTTACTGTGATTTTGTGGGATATTTCCGATAAAAAGATGCCTGCCGATATCATGGAAAAAACCTCATCCTCTCCGGTCGCTGCAACTCCGGCAAGCATGAACACAACTCCCGATAAACCTAAGACAGCCTCCGAGCACAGAAAGGTTGGTATTAAGCTTGTATTAAATAATATTTCTGTGTCTGTGTCAATTAAAAACTGTGAAAACTATTTTTCACAAGTTTTTCATCACTCAAACACACGGAATAAGAAAGAAATTTAAAATTAAATGTCTTTTTTTCTTGTTTTTATCTTCAGTCGTCCAAGCCAATCATGGAAAAGAGGAGAAGAGCCAGGATCAACGAGAGCTTGGGGCAGCTGAAAACTCTCATCCTGGATGCGCTCAAAAAAGATGTAAGTACTCACTTAGCGTCTGGGTTATTAATAGATTTCAAAACTGCCCCTGTCAAACAGTGAGAAAGTGAGCGCGTAATTCTAAACCATGTGTGTTTTCCGTCTCCTCAGAGCTCCAGACACTCTAAACTGGAGAAGGCGGACATCCTGGAGATGACGGTGAAACATCTCCGGAACCTCCAGAGGGCTCAGATGACCGGTAAGTCGCATTTCCCGTATAATCTGTCTCATGACTGCGCGTTTTAGAGCATGTCTGGGCTGATTTACAGCCCTGCTTTCTGAATCTTTGCTATATTTGACAGATTTCTGCGTAATGTACACATAAACAGGGTGTGCATGTAAATATCCTGACTTAAATATATCCGTCTGTTTTCTCTGCAGCTGCTCTGAACACCGACCCCACTGTCTTGGGTAAATATCGTGCCGGTTTCAGCGAGTGCATGAATGAAGTCACCCGGTTCCTGTCCACCTGCGAAGGTGTCAACACCGAAGTCAGGACGCGACTCCTCGGCCACTTGGCCAACTGCATGACCCAGATCAACGCTATGAACTATCCCAGCCAGCATCAGCACCAACACCAGCTCCCATCCACCGCTGGACCAACCCACCCTTCCTTCGGCCAGTCCATGGTGCAGATCCCCAGCTCATCCCCGCAGGTCCTGCCCATGAACGCAGTGTCCTGTAAAGGCGGCTCATCGCCGGCTAATTTAACTTCAGACGCCACTAAAGTGTACGGTGGTTTCCAAATCGTGCCTGCCACAGACGGACAGTTTGCATTCCTCATACCCAATGCGGCATTTGCGCCAAACGGCCCCGTTATCCCCGTGTACGCCAATAACGTCGGCACGCCGGTCCCTGTACCGGCTGCGGTTTCCCCCGGAGCCCCGTCAGGCAACACGGACTCGGTGTGGCGACCCTGGTGAAAAGTGGGAAAGGACCATAAAGACTTTAAAATGACACTTAATAGTTCTCTCTTTGTTTAATGTTAGAAAGTTGTTTTGAATCGTTTTTTTTCTTGTAAAATGGAAAGAGTATGCACTATATTTGTACAGCTAACAAGGGAGTAAAGTTCATATTGAAATGAGATCTGTATTGTGGAAGTCCGTTCACTGCATTTTTATATATATTTGAGTTGTCTTTTTTACTGTGTGATGCCAAAGATATGTTCAATGCTCTTATGGTGTTCTTCGTTTTGGAAGACAAATAAATTTGTAAAGATATTAAAAACATGCACTTGTTCTTGTGTTGTTTGTTGGAAAAAACTCAACTAATCTTCCTATTGATGCCTAAAACTGCTAATATTACGAATCCCCGCCTGTAGATAATGTGGTACTTTTTAATGCAGATTTGCCTGTGCGTATTCTATAAAGGCAAAGTGAGTTGTGGCACAGGCCTCTTTAATTCCGTTAAAATAGTTGAAATACATGGAAAAGTTACATTTTGTTGAGAGGGATTTATGTAATCAACAAGTATTTTCAAAACTCCGTTTCGACCGAGACAAGTGTTAGAAACTTTACAAGCTTCACTTTGGACCAACAGCATCACGCCACTTTGTACAACTATAGAAAAAAGAAGTATTGCTAGAAGTAGTGGTTCCTGTCCTCGAAACACTAACCTTTGGGGTTCAGTTTCGCAAAAAAGTGTGTTATTTATTGAAAACATGTATTCCGTGGACGTATCTTTGAGCTAAAACAGTGCATGTTCACTTACTGTGGGTCACACTGGGCCAGGCTGTCAGTGAATTGTTGTAATTGTATTTCCATTATCTAAATAAGTGAGTCAGACAGGAGACGGTGGCTCTGTAATTAATCAGACACACGCTAGACTATCTAGAGCTGTTTCTTGCGCTGATAGTGCAGCAGTCTCAGCTTTCCTGATGGAAACTTTGGAGTCTTATAGAGATCACTTACGCCATCTAGCAGCGCATAAGTGCATTGCAATCTGATTGGTGTTAATAGGATCAATGAGTGGAGCGTGAATGGCCGCTGTGGATGTGCATCCTAGATGAAAAAGAGCACAGCCTCTGTCTAATTTAAGAGATAGAAAATACTTTGTTTTTTATTTGATAAGTTAAGACACACCAGCATTTTGTAATAGAGGCTTGAGATTGTATCTATCTGTCTCGAATCCTCTTGTCAAACCAGCCATTGCGAGATTTGATCAAAACATGTCACTTGGATCTTTTGTATACCTGTTTTGCACCTATTTAACAATGACATGAAGCTAAATGGCCTCTGATCAGTGCAAATGCTGCAGTGGCATATTCCACTCACAAATTTGTGATTGAGAGACTACTTATTAAACTAACAAACCAACCAACAATTTGAGGTGATCAAGCTAGAAAAGCTAAGAAATCATTATTAAGAGGATTTTCTGCTGTTCAGTCAGCTTTATAACAGCAACAACATTAATCTCCTGACAGTAAAGAGTAGAAAGTAGCTGCGGGTTGTGTCTTCAATCAGTGCTGAGGGAGTTCCTTGATGCCATGGGGGGTTGACAGCAGAAGGACATGTTAAACACCTCACCATTGAGCCATGTGGTAGCGCTCTGCTTTGCCCAGGTGTTTGTGCCCCCTCCAGCTATCTGAGTGTGGCCGTTCTTTGAAGGGGGGTGTGTGGGGAGGGAGTGCAGGTGTTTGCAATTATCAGTGCGCTAAGAGGCACAAAGTGTGGATAAGTGCCATCATTTTGAATTTCCATCACACCTTTTTATGGGGGGCCATGCATCCCTGTTTGATTGAAGCCATGTGTGTGTTCGTGCCTGTGTGCACATACTTTTTGTGTGTGTTCTGTGGAGGATCCTGGGTGAGGACATGCCTGGCCAAAGGGCACAATGGGTGAGGTAGTTGGGAGTTAACTGAGGGGGGGAAATCAAGGAAAGGCCTACCACACGGGATAACAGTCGGCCTCTTGTGAGCCAGAGATTCTCCACACAAGCGAGCACAGTCACACACACATGCACAAAACATTCTCACAGCATTCCAGCTGTGCTCGGACCAGTGTCGAGCTTCCTGCCCTGAGCCCCGGGGCCACAGCTGGACGTGGGACGTCTGGGAGGCACGTGGTGTGACCCGGACAACACCCAGCTGCTGAGCCCTCCAACCCCGCTCTACCACCATTTCCCTTCTTTCCCCTTCCCCTCCACTAACCAACATCTTCAGTGGTTTTTTCCCCTCGAGAGAACAGCTTTACGAGTCTCTCCAATTACCCAGAGCAGTGGCCGAGCTGCCGGAGTGACCGCACACATGTCACAACACGACCGGGGGGTTAGCTGCCATGCGTGTCCATTAACTTTTCCCACACTCCGCGTGCATGCAGAGAGCGAAAGGAGGGGAAAAAAGCCCCTCTGCTTCCTCCTTGGCTCCCTAAGTGCTACCATATGTTCCACTCTCTCCCTCTCTCTCTCTCATGGTTCTTCTCTCTCCCTCTCCCTCTCTCTCCCGGCCTGTCACTGGGGCTGTCTTTGATTGCAGCCCAGACAAGCAAGAGCTTTATGATTTAAGCCCAGGGCTTGCTGTACCAAGCCCTGGACTTATTTTGAAGCCAAACTCCCCTCCCTCCCGTCCTCTCCACCCCATCCCCTTGCACCCCCCCTCACCCTCCACCCCCCTCCTGCAGTTGCAGGGGAAGGCTGTTTTCTGGCAGGAAATGAATAGCTCCCAGATGAGCGCAGGAACCTGAGAGGTCGTGAGAAAGAGGCGAACCCCCCTCCGCAGGCCCGGCCTGCTGCCAGCCGCCGGGGGAATGTGGGAGAGCGCCTCTCTGACACACGCATCAACCCCTCTGCCCTCCACCACACCGCCTGACTGACTGACTGACTGACTGCCTGCCTGGGCTCTGGGCCCTGAGCCTGGAAATAGACTGATAGACAGGGCAACCGCCACCGAGCCAGGCAGCACAGCTCGTCAGCCAGGCAGGGAAAGGGAAAGCTGTGGGAGGGGAGAGAGAAGTGTTGGATCTGTGTGGGCGGAAGTGGATCAGTGTGTGTATGCAGTCTGAATCCTGAGCCAAGCATACAATACAATGGAAAGTTATATCTGTAATTTAAGTTTACTTCAGACTCATGTATGACCTGGACTGACTGGATATTTGTGTAGATTCTGTACACAGACAGACACATGCACACACTCACTCACATGCCTCCCCCCCTCTGTTCCAGAGGCCTACACTCATTCCAGAGTATACACTCACTCAGACAGGTGTTCCTTGTCAGGAGCAAAGGGTTTTTCCCTTTGGTTCCCTGTGTGCTATAATAACATTTATTCCTTGTGAGGTTAACACTGTTATGGTTGGATGTGGTCAGAAGTTTAGCCACAGTTGTCCGGGCGTATTTTAAGATTTTTTTTAATCATTCCTCTACATCAGCCTGACATATTGAGATCAGCTAATTACAGTTAGCGGCCAAGTGCAACAAATGCACAGGATTTGGTCTGTTGGCTCAGGAACGTAACAGCTTGTGTAGAACAGTGGCTTGCGATCCCTTAAAGTAAAGCCATATCTTCTTATGACCCTCATCACTGGTTATGGCCATAGCCTGGAAATGAGTTTTAGCTGTTCAACCAACCAGTTTTTATTATTTGTCCAGCTGTCTTGTTAAAAGGAATTTCACAGACCTGAAAAGGAGAAAAATCCAGCATTTAAAATTAAAAAATTCAAGGATTATGAAATGTATTAAATATTAACTCTGTAGAAGTTAGAAAAAATAACTTGTAAGTAGAGGCCCATTGATATAGAGACTAGTTATTTTGTTTTATAATGTTGCATACTCATATAAAGGGTACAGTGGAACAAGACCTTAACTTCAGGTCACAGAAGTAGCGTCAAACACCACAAACTACGCATTTCATCCTATATTAAATACTGTGTTGTAACACCATGTGCATGTTTGAGGTTGCAGCTGTAGCATAGAGTCCAGCACTGGTGCGAGAAACTGCAGCATTAGGTAGACAAATTGAGTAAAGCAGAATTTTACAGCTCAATGCATCTTTCATACAAGGGATGAATGTGGTTTATGATGTAAAATACAGACTGGTTCTTTCACATGAAGCTAATAAACAGCAATTTGCAACTTGGCTCACATTTGTCACTTTTCCATAAAAGCTAGTGTAGTCATAAACAGAGTCAGGGAGCTTGAAACAAAGTGTACTTGCTCACAAAAGGGCATCCAGGTCCCATGGACCTGATCTCAACTCCCCTATTTTAGTGTATTACTCATCAGAGTTGTTTCGTTCTCTCTTAGCAGTGCACCCAGTGACTCAGTTCCCATCTAACTCTACATGGCATACCCTCCTTATACGTCCATCTCCTAGTCTCCCTATCTTTTTCTCTCACTCTTTCTTTGTCTCACACACACTCAGTTCATGCGGGGCTCCTATGGTAACCTGTGGGCCCAGTAAACAGGACAAGCTGTCGACACACAAATCCCAGCAGTGTGCGTGCCCACTTTCCTTGGCTCACCCTGCATGGCAACAAAAACCCCACCAGAGGCTCCCACCACCAGCCCATTCAAATGTCAGCCACCTCGTTTGAAGTCGCAGACTGCTATGTAAATCCACAGTGTTTCTCACCAGCCCAGCTTCTCACACACTCTCAAAAACAACTCTAGCAAAGGTGGTCCTGTGATGCTCAGTGATTGTTTCCTTTATAGTCTCCAGCCTTTAGAAGTATTCTTTCTCCTCCCTATAGCCTATCCTCCCAATTTTGGTCCGTAAACATGTTGTTAAGGGGTTTTGGTGGATGGTTTCAGGGCATGGCGACTTGAGGAGAGCAGAACATGGCAACCATACGAAGCCGTCAGTTACAAAGTTGGCACATTCCCCAACTCTGGGCGGTGACAGTGATGACCCCATCACACTGTGCCTTTGTATGACCTGTCCTCCAGCTACTCTGCATCCCAAGGCCAATTGAGTAGGAGGGTTTTCCCCCCTCGGAGACCATCACAACAAACAAATAGACCAGACAAACAAGTTCCCACCGCATCGGCATCCAAACTACTGCCAATGGTGACAGTTTGTTTGGTTTTGATATTGCACAAAGAAGTTCTTCATGAAGCACTTCTGAGCCTCTTGCTTTCATCTTTTACAGCCAAGTTTCCCAACCTCAGGGTCAAGGCCCACAGTATTTGTCCCAAAAAATTAGGAAGCTAAAAAAATTAGGAAGCTAATCAAAACAGAAAGACTATAAGAAAAACAACAATAATTTTAAATGCATAAAGCATAAGTACATATTCATATCTTACTACTGTGACATTATGATTTTCTTGGTAGTTATGTAGTGTTTGCTCAGAGGCTAACATAGGTGGGGGCAAGTAAGCTCAGATAATTCAGACAGGTTTGCTATGTTCTTTAACAATTTTCTAATATTGATTGGTCCTTAAATGTTCTGCCAATATACTTTTCATACTTCCTACTGTCTGAGTTTTAAACATGGAGTCTAAGGCTAAATTTCTCCAGTTGTTCTTCTGGCAAGCCATCTTGTCATGTACAGCTCTACCACCGGCCAACCTAGAGCAAGCAGTGATGGTGGGCAGAGCACGAGGACTGCAGTTCATAGATCCAGATTTTTTCGATGAGGTAGAAAGAGTAAATGTGGTTCCAGCCACTTTTTAGAGCTTTTCTTTACTTTTTGCGTAGAAAAACACTGTTTATGAAATATTCATCATATCAGAGTATGTTTACATACTTTCAACCGTGTCTGGAGAGAAACTCTGAATGAAATTACTCCCTTAATTCATGAAGGAATAGAAAATACCTCCTTTACTTTCGTTTGAAAAACATTAAGTCATCAAATTTAGTTTTTGTTTTTCACTGGACAGCAATGATAACTGATCCAGTGGTGCTGCTTGCCTTTTCTCTTGTGTATCTCCGCAAGAATGTCAGAGGTCAAGGTCTGCTGCAGTTTACAGTGTTGCCATGATAATCTCTCTTGTGCATACTATACAACACTATGCAGTATTTATACAACACTGTTCATGTGGAACACCATAGGAGTAGAGTCTGACTCCGGTTATGTTCCCATATGTGTGTTTTCCTATGGCAGGATGTTGAGATGATTTACTTTGGCTATATTTCCCACTGCTTACAGTAAGTACCTGCTCTGAGTTCATCTACAATATGTATGTCCTCAGGTATGTGTGAGCATGCTTCCAGCGTACCAGCTACCAATTTCACACTACATCATCATATTTGTGTGGGGTTTTGTGTCTCTTCGCACATGCAAGTGAGACTGAGATCAATTAACGTGGCCCGGGGAGACCTGTGAAGTGCAGCAGGAGAGCGATACACACCCCAAACACACTCAACTTACACGCTGTTTGGCTGGATGATCTACGAGCCCTGCCCTCGCGTGGCTGGTTTTATTTTCCTGCTTTTAACAGCCCCTACACTCCGGAGGCCTGGGCCCCTCTGAGATGAAGGGAAAGAGAAACCAGATTTTTTTGACCCTTGAATACATCAAACGGGTCCGGATGTCCAGCTCTTTTTTTCAGCCTGATGGAGCTCGGATGGAGTCAGCGAGTTTGATGTCAGTAAATCAACATACTGGCTGTTGTTGTTATAAAGTCTTGAAGATGGTGTTAATGATGTAATGTTAACTGCAAGGCCACACACACAGGAGCATGGGATCCAGAGGAGGGAGGTGTCTGCACAGAAACTGACGGATTAAGTCTTGACTGTGCAAACAGTTTTGTTTGTGTTCTTTGATTTAATGGCTCACACTTCAGCATGGGAAATGATGGTAATGTGCTCTGAAATAAGAAACCCCTCCACAAATGAGAAATCCTGCAAAGGAACTTGCTGTGATGTGTTTAATGTTGGGTGTGTGCAGCTTTTTAGACTGAACACAGTGCGGTCTACTGTTTTTCCATATTTTACAGTCATCATTTTTATGTAGTTTTGCTTTTTTTTGATGAACTTTTTTTCAAGTCAGTGTACAACCTCATGCTAAAATAAAAGTTTGGACACTGTGTAACTGTAAATAAAAACAGGATGCAATATTTTGCAAGTCAATAGCTTTAAAATGGTTTCACAACGTGTTTCTGAGCTCATGAAGTAATATCCTTTACACGATCATGTCTTTGACAAAGTGGGGATCCCACCCCATCCTTCCTTGTGAACGATTCAACCTTTTGAGGGGTTCCTCTTTCATTCCCAATCATAATACTCTCACCTGTTTCCCTGTGAAATGGTCCAAACAAATGTGTTTTGAGCTTTACACAACTTTCACAGTCTTTTGTTGCCCCATCCCAACTTGTTTTGAACTTTTTGTTAGCTTTGAACCTAAAATAAGCAATAAGCATATTTTTAAAGATCAATAAAGTTCTACACAGCATCCCAACTTGTTCAAGAATCAGGCTTGTTTTCAACCTTCACAACACGTCAAGGTGACATTTAAAGTTTTTATTTCAGATGTGGGGTTAATCAACAGGTTTGTGCTCATAAACCCGGGATTCTGGAAAAGCAAAGTCAAGTCCTGAAATATGGAAATAAGTATAATGGGGAAAAAAGTTAAAAGAGAAGTGAAAATTTTGGTCATATTCAACAAAAACTCCCTTCTTTAAAAGTTCATCTTTTTATTTAACAAGTTTACATTTTAGTCACTTTTCCCATGCCATGTGATTTAATTTTCTGTAAAAAAGACAGTACTTTAAGCACATAACCCCACTGATTTATTTTCTATGAAAGATTATTCCATATATTCCATACATTCAGTGTGTTGGCAGTTATTCAGAGCAGCTGTAGTGACTTCAAGATTCTCCACTCACTTTCACCCAAAGATCCTACTAGTCATGTTTTCCTCTTTGTTTCTCTCAGTTTTACTTGAGCTGTAGTTCTTTAGTTTGGTCGTTGTTTGTCCCCTCTGCACTTAAGTGTTTCACCACTGAGATACATTGCATCATGTCGGTGCTCAGAGACATGAAATGGCATTATCCCACCTCCCTCTGCTCCATCCACGCAAAAGCTGCCTAAACTGTGACGTGGACCAGCAGCTAATCCTCTTTCCCTTTCTGGAGCCAGTGGCGGGAGCCGCAGAGGAGCTGGCCGCAGAGATACGACCACGAGACGCGGTAGACACAAAGCAAGCCGTGTGTGTGTGCGAGTGTGTAATTGTTTGAGGGTGTGCACAATAAAGAGTTTGTCCATGTCACGTAGAGTGTTTGATGGTGAGTGTGTTTGTGTGTCTGTGCTCGTCTGTCTGTTGACAAAGCCCGAGTGTGGGTTTATACTGGGCTGAGTGTGTTTTTCTATGTGTGTGTGTGCGTGTGTGTGTGTTCCATTCCATGCCTCCCACCTCATCTGCCTGTGTAACTTCACCTTTGTGGTGTGTATTCTCAAACACTCCCACCAGACCCAGTTATCTCAGCTCCGCTTTGCATCATGAATGAGACAAATGCCTGTGTGTGTGTGTGTGTGTTTTTGTGTTTGTCGGGTTGGGGCACTGGCAAGCTTGTCATGGACATGTAAACCCCGGTTTCTCCGGGAAATGGGTCCAATATGATTATCCCAGAAGCTGAAAAGTAGCCACCTAAAGTGGGCAGAGGAACTGAGACGTCAGAAGAATAAGTGGCCTGTTTCTGATGGTATTGTGTTGTGTGGTCAAATACATAAAGCATTCAGTTCTCTTTGTTGTCCTCAGTTGCAGCAGCTGTGAGGGAAGCAGCAGTGTGTCATCCCTGAAAGCTGAGATAGGTCTTAGAATGAAAAAGATGACTGACAGAGTAAGACAACTATTCTTTATAACAGAGCTTGTCTTAAACTTGAGGTCGACTGCCAATACTCAGTGCCAGTGCAGGAAGTCACGTGCCCTTTAATTTAAGTGCCATCACAATCAAACAGTTAATGTTGAACTGTAAGCACAGCCTTACCCAAGTATTTCTTACCTTATTTGATTTGTCAAAGGTAAAGTATTTTATTTTTATATGACATAACCTCTGTCCTACACTAAGTTTAACTATTGGGAATGCATGATTTCAGCTAATACGACAACTCATTATTACCTGCATCAAATGACATATTCTGATAAGCTGATTATTTTAAATTTTTTTGTATTTTTTAAAAAAAAGTTCAAAACCTGGAGTTAATGTTAACTTGAGGGTAAAAAAGGCAACATGTTGCAAGGAGAGATGTAGAACTTTTCCAAAGCTCTGACCCTATCCAGTCCTGTTGTTTTTTTTCCTTTAAAGGTGTTAAAAACATCCGCACCAGCAACCACATGTCTGGTTTCTGAGTATACACTATGTGGATGTGCCAGGAGTGGATGTTATTAACCCGTTAACAGTTTTTTGCTCTTCTACGACTTCTTCTTCTTCTTCTTCTTCTGCTTCTTCTGCTTCTTCTGCCCCTTCTGCTTCTCCCTCTCCTCCTCCTCCTCCTCCTCCTCCTCCTCCTCCTTCTCTGTGTTTAATGATGAATCACAAACCATCTTTAAAGGTGGGTATCACTGTCTTCTGTGGAGGACTGTGTAGATGCCACACTAGTTGAGTCAATAAAAGCAGTTTAGCTTCTTATTAGTTGCTCTATTTATAACTGATATCAATTTAATGCCAATTAATTTTCGATTATCGGCCTATAATTTACCTGTACTGATTAATATTGTGAATCCTTATTAACCTTTTTAAAATGTAATTGTATTTATATTATGTAATTTTTTGCATTATACAACTGGTTTAATTAAACTTGGCAAATGTTTTTCTTAGTTCAGGTACATTTGTGCTATCAGAAAAGCAGACCAAATAGCTGTGTCTTAAATAAAGTTTCATCTTACTGAGATAAAGCTGGAATACATTGCAATTAATATGTGAATTCAAAATTTATTTATATCCATTAACCGGTGATCTTTTAAATCTTTTAGGCCTCCTCTGTAGCTATGCTGTGAGCTAAACCAGAAGTTCAAAGGTTAAAATGGTCATGATGCTTTTGACTTCGTGGTCGTTTGGTTTCTCATATTTACATGATGCAGCAGTAAAGATGTAAAATGTATTGGCAGATGTAAAGCCCTGCCCTTCATCTAAATAAACTGATATAAAGTCACTTCAATGTAAACCTGAAAGTAATAGAGACAGTGAGAAAGTTCAGAACTCTGTAACTCTGCAATTTACCATCTTTGTCCATTGAAGGAGGAAAAAAATGTCAAGCTGTATTTTCAGTCACAATAAACTTGTAGGTATAAATAGGCCATGTGCCTGTACAGATACACAAACACTTCCTACAGGACAATTACTCTTTTACTATTTTCTGCAGCGCTAAATTTAGGCTGTGTTGTCAGCTGATGGAGTTCTGCCTCTTTCAAGTCCCTGAGCTGCTGCATTTACTACCAGTAAGAGATGCTTAATTTCCTCTCGTTGTTTTTTTTAGCTTAATTTGTCCCATGCTTTATTGTTACCATGTGGTCTGCTGGTTCAATCAAGTTGAAACCTAAAAAGCTATCAGATTTTTCTGAGAACACAGAGTGCTAAACTTGTCTAAATTTGAGGAATCAAAAAATTTATATGATTCACTGAAGCTGAAGCTCACACACACACTTCCTCCTCATAACTCACCCTGTAGGCATTATTGTGATTAGCGTGTGGCATCCTGGGCTGACAGATTTGCTCCGAAGATCACATAATCACCCTTGCACACACACACACACCCATGCGCACACATGTGCGTACACCTACTCTAATTTTCCCATGTGCTCCACTGATGCAGCCACCAGTTGCTGAGTTGCTCTTTCCCCCCTGAAGCACTGGCTGCATGCGACCCTCCACAGACGATATCAGGGTAATTGACAGTGACTGGAAATATGCAGCATCATTGAGCCCCGACCCGTGTGACTAACAGGGTTAGGGCCTCCCCCCTTCGAGACCGACCCCTTCTGCAAAGCCATCAGTGATATTCAATTTGTGTTAAAGCTCCCTTTAAGGGGCCCCCAGGGGCCCGATTTAATTAACATATTTTATGGCGAGCCCTTGGATGTAGCCGGGACTGCTTCAGGCCTTGTGTTAATAATAGTCAGAGCCCATTATGGCGGACTATGTGAGGACGGTGACAGTGAGGCCTGACAGTGGTTTATGAACGCCTCTGTAGTGAGACAGAGAAGTGACTGGTCTTTAATGGGACAGAGATTCCTGATTTTTGCGAGGCCTCTGTGTGATTGTGCGGTTTCATTGACGGCTCGGCCATGCCAGCTTGAGGCTAATCAGAAGTGATTCATGTAAGCGAGTCACAATGCTGCATTGGATTGAATCTGTTTCATCTACGGTTCTCTCCATCACTTATCAGCGCAGTGAACCGCCATGAAATAAATGAAGGGGAGACAATAGACGCCGTTTGTAAGGGCACTTTTCCCACAGTCTTATCTGTCATGAAAATGGACACACACTGACACAAGGACAAAGCGACAGACAGGCGCACACTCGAACCCAACTTCCGAGAGTGTCTACAGTAAGGACATTCTTGCGCTCCACACGCCTCGATCATTGTCTGCCGCAGCCGTGCAGCAAACAAAAGAGGCGTCCTCTCTGCCTCCTCTGCCTCAATGCCACAGAGCAGTAAAATGTAACCATGTTACCCAATAAATGAGAATCCTCTCTCCTCAGTTTTTATAGCTGGTTGATGGAATCTGTATGTATGAGGAGCCCTTTTTACTGTCTCCTGTTAAAACCCCCAAAGTCCTTCAATAAATGCTTCCATGACACAGTTTATCTCAATGGGCTGGCACAAAGGAGAGTCCCCAGTAAATTGATGCTTTTGTTAAAAAAAAAAAAAAAAAAAAAAAAAAAAACCCCAATATAATTAAGCGAGTATTGTGATAATTGTGCTGAAA
>JAPZDY010000021.1:13403881-13418922 GCA_029783645.1 Ctenochaetus hawaiiensis | reverse complement strand
TCATGTTCAGACCACACAAAATAAATAGAGCTGCCAAATACATTTGCACTAAGGAAAAAGTCTTTAAGGAGCTTGAATTAAATTTTTACAAATTACTGGAAGTTTGATTTAACACATAAAAAGTTGGCGCTTTCAACTCATTCCCATGTGGAAGCTGTCCACATGTCTTCTGTTTTTAGTAACTCAGCAGCTAATAGCAGAAACCAGGGTTAAAGATCCGAAGGCACTCTGCTATGGACACCCCGGCGGTAATTAATGAGGAAGTGTAGAGTTTCCTTTAACCACTCATTTTTTTTGTAAACAGTCGAGCGATGCAAACTATGGATATTCCCGTTATACATCTTAAACAGCTGCCAAAGGCTACAGCCACCCAGTTTGTTTTGGAGATGTGAAATTTTTTTTAAAAATGACTGAAAACTGCTGATGTATTTAACTGACTAAATGACTACCTTTACATTTTCAGATCAAAGAAATGAAACAAATTCTCTTTTTATTCTCAGTTCAAAAGTTAGTTTAATAGAAATGTTTCAAAAATATAACTTATCATCGAACTAATGGATATTAAATGAAAATAATACAAAGGTATTTCTGTGTATGTATTAAAAGTCAAAGAAAAAGTTATATGTTTGTCTCCAGGAGGAATACAACTCTGTCTTATAGTTGCTGCTTATATGTACTCTTAAATTAAAAGTTTCCAAAACTTTACTTATCATTTTGTAACTAGCTGCCTTCAGTAATTGTTATAATCATAATATTGTTAGGGGCAAAAATGTTAAAAAAAAAAGATCATATGAGAAAGACCCTTGCTCCTGCTACTTTATTTATGTCTCTGTCATAAACTGAAACACATCAACTGAATTCCCATCAGAGGCGACACATCTGTCCAGCACTAAGAGATATATTTAATCTTTTTAGTAAAGTTTTTCATGGACTTTTAACGATGAAAACGATGATTAAGCGCTCTGAAATAATTTCTCAGGACCCTTTAGGTTAAGGCCATGGGAACAGCAATTGCAAAAGAAATGGACACAATCGTCCATGTCTAAGAGCATATGCCTGGGCCTGAGAAACGTTCTATCTTTGCGGCCTGTCTGAGGGACAAGGCCTCCATGGTCGCCACACCACTGCAAGCCTTATAGTCTCCAGTGCTGCATCTCCCAGACACCCCGCTGTGCTGTTAGCAGCTAGCGCTGGAGCTCCCACTGGGCAAACTCAGCAGGGGCTGTGGGCGGCGGGCAAGCTCCCTGGGGGTCAGATCGCACCCATTTTGCGCCAGGCTTTTGTGTGTGTGTCTACATATGTGTGTGTGTGTGCACTGCAATGATAGATTTCTGCACACATACCTAAGATCATGGGAGTGTGTTTGGGTATATGTTTGTTTTCCCTGGCCCTATGAATCTGAATGGGAGGAAGAAGTTTTCCACCAGATGCCTTTGCTCCCAGAAGTCTTAGCGGGGTGCCAGTGGGGTCCCGCTGGGTCGCCACAGTAGGAACAAACATCTCGCTGCAGGAGAAGGCCATCAGCACTAATGATGAGACGCATCAGTCTTCCTCTCTGCCTGGCCTGACATGCCCAAGTGTCTTGTTCATGGTGGCATATCCATAGTGAAAGAATGCATATGGTAGGGGTGCTTTGTGAAGCCCTGTGGGAACCTGTGTTCACTCTCAGCAGTGGAGAGCATTTGAGGACTGTTGAGCACTGTTGCCGCAGTTCACTCACTTAGTGGGAGATTGTGATCTTTTTTCCACGCACATGGCTTCCCTCCTGTGTGTACAATTGTATAATTATTTTTTTTTATTCACTTCTAGATCACTGTTCAGAATTACAGTGATTTTGAATGGTAATAATAGAATTTGTGGTTGCTTGCAAGTTATAAATCAGTTGTCAAACCTCTGGTGGTTCAAGCAAAACTGATTTTTTGGGGGGGTTTTGTAACTTGACCAAAAATACAGAAGTACTTAGGTAAGGAGAGATGAAACAGCCTGAAGTATCAGTGTTGAGTTTTGGTTTCAGAGAGCCTCATGAAGAAAACGGGCGAAACAGGGTAGCAGGTGTACTTTGAAATCGCCTACGAAGGCGACGCGGTCTTCAAGCCCAGAACACTGCTGTTTTTTTTGTTATTTCAGCGATGATACCAGCAAGATTCTGCTCCCTTCCAAAAAGGAGAGCAGGACATCAGAGGTCACTCTGTTCTGCCTCGCTAGCACACATCTCCCCCACTTTGCTTTTAACATCTCCATCACTGGGAGCTATCCGCTGCTGCAGATTATATAATGACAAGCATTTTACTTCTGGAGCTAAACCACATCAGAAAATGAAGCAAACAGAGGAGAAAGATGGAGGAGCAGAGGGAAGAACACAGAATAAAAAGACAGGGGCCCATGCGTGGCCATGAATGACTCCAGAGGTTGTTTTTGCATGAAAGACTGTGTTTTATTCCCTCTCTGTCTGTCTTTGTCTCCATCTCCCTTTCTCTTTCTCTCTTGCTTGCTGTGTGGAGAACGAGTGGTGCTTCACTTGCCTCCAGCCAGGAGGTACAACTGAACTGCAGAGCCAGGCTGCCAAATGATGAAAGACTCTGGCATCCAGGGATGCTCTGAGCCTGGACCAAGAGCTCAGAGCGAGTGAAAATGCTCGCTTTTCAACTTAACACTTTTTTCCTGCTACATTTCTTCTCTCTTGCTTTTTTTGGTGTCGGTTTTTCCATCATCAGGGCGAGCAATTTTTTTTTTCTTTTTTTATGAGCGCTTGCACCGCAGCCTTGAAGCAAGAGCTCCTCGTGGGAGACGGGTGGATGGATGGAAGTAGTGAGGAGGAGGAGGGCAAAAGGATGGGCAGAGAATTGAGTATTTATGTGGGTGTGTGTGTGTGTGTATGTGTGAATTGTTGGGATGCAGGATGGCACTCTGAATGTGGGTGTGCACTATTTCTTATCGCTGCTAGTGTGCCCCTCACTCCCAATCCCATACTTCAACACAGTGATTTAAATCTGTTTTAAGAGCTGAAATTAAAAAGTCCTCAGTTATCCCTCAAATTTTATACCCACATCATCCCATTCATAATGACAGCCCTTGAATATAATTTTCCATGAATACACAGGAGCTCCTGTGGCTAAATAACACCCCTTTCTTCTTTCTTCTTCCAAGACTTTCCAAAAGTGTGTTAACATGATTCTGGTGAAGTTGTGTTACTCAGAATTACAAAAAATGCTCCAAATATGTTTCATATTAATTCAAAAGCCAGTTAGCAATGTAGTCAGTCCCAACAAAGTCAATACATCTGTCAATACATATGCCTGTTGTAATTTCAACTTGTCTCATGTTTTTTAAAACTGCTAATTTTGGACCTATTGTTGTTTGAGAACAAATGATTTAACCTCCCAGATACATATTTGTTTTCTCTTGCTGCTTTTAATTATGCATATTAATCTTTAAGACAAATGCTGCTAGCTGGCATTTAACCGCATGTGACCAACATTTATAGCACAATTTGAATACTTAAGAATTTCAAGCTTATGAAATTTTCAGACAGATTTTAGTTCTGACTTGTAGTGGCATTTTAAAACAAGGTTTAACACTGTTTTTGTCTTCTCCTTGGCCTTCAACAGTGTTTTGATATTTAAATTTCAGCCGCCATGAAACACACCATGAAGTTAAATTACAGATTTCCCTGGATTAGAACCTTTTTGGAAACATTTGAGATAGTTTAAATACCCAAATTTGCAACGTATAACAAAGATAGGTCAATCAAGAAATTTTTGCATATTGTAAGTTTAAAGGCTTGTGCCCCAGCTGTCAGTTCTCTCATGAGACATTGACTTTAAGGAAACTTTGGCCCAACTAAAAACTGATAAATACAAAAAAGTAGACGCTTAAGTTGGAGTCTAAACTTCAGACTTCCTGAAGCATTCCTCTCCTCTCCTCCATTTGATATGAGACACTTAGTGTCCCGCAGATAGACTAGTGAGTATTTGTTTGAGATACTGTGTGTGTACACCAAGGCTGAATTCAACCACAAACACAGAGGAATCCTCTCAGTTTCAGGTCAGACTGCGAACACCCTGCCAAGTCTCTGGTTCCCTACCATAATCCTCTCTCAAACAGAGGGGAAATGTGATGCAAGGTGTCGGCAACACCATCAAGATTGTATTTTTCTGTCTTTACAGTAAAGCTACTCCCTTCAAAATTCCAGCCAGGGGTGTAATCCTCCATCTTACACCATTCCCTTCTATTCATCACACTTCATTTTTCATCCTTGTGCGAAGAAGGGAAGGTGAGGAAACTGGAGGAAAGACTTGAGTGTGTTTGTGTGTGCAACAAAGAGTATGTCGCCGGCAACACAATCCGAGAGGGAACCCAGAGAGGGAGTCAGAGTAGTTAACAGAGTGTGTGCGTGTATGTGTGTGTGTGTGTGTGTGTGCCTGTGTGTGTATGCATGTGTGTGCCTGTGTGTGTGTCTTTGTCGGTGTGTGTGGGTATAAATATACCAATGCAGATGTGGATGCACCCGGTCTGTACAGTCTGCAAGGAAGCCCATCTACAGCTCCATCACTGTACTGTTCTGTTCCACAATCTGATTTTGTCTGCCGCCCTCGTGCATGCATGTTTTTCAGTAAGCATAAGTGTGTGTATAACTCTGGTGCACACATAAAAAGGAAAAAAGCTCCAAGCAGTGGCCAGAGTCCAGATCCAAAACAAAATCAGTCTCGTATGTGGATGGAGTGTGCATGTGTGTGTGTGTAATAGAGGGGGAAGTGTAACCCAGGTCTGTTTATGTACCGCACTTTGTCGGTGGGGAGGCCTTAAATTGGAGCCATGCTGCAGGGGATTAGGCCTGCACTGCAAAAAATATCCACCTTAACAAGACTGTTAGTCCTGTAAGCAGTCTGGAGAACTAATTTTATTTTAAACAAGTCTATCAGTAGGAGGGACGGCAATGTAGCTTCCACTTTGGATAAAGAAGTTTTTAGCAGTGACTGTAAGAATACCCACATTTTAAGAAATTCAATATAATTTAAAAAATAAAAGAAAACTTAATCTTCTTCAAAACAACTCCAAGATAAAGTATGTTGCATTGGAAATAGGCTTGTCAAATCAGAAATTTTTTAAAGAGTTTCAGTGAGAATTCACCTGAAAAAAAGAATAAAGTTAAGGCGAGGCACCATGAATGCAAAGCTAATTATTTCTGGAAAAGAATGATTATCATCAGCTGCGTTTTACTGTATGAATAAAGGCTAATTCAAGGATATTTGGGCATGCTGGTGGTCTCAGTGGCGTGAGGTGAAACCCATGCAATGGCAACAACAAAGTGAGTTTATGTCACATGACGTCTTTCTCAGCTAACCTAAAAACATAAAAAATACCCCCAAAATGAATCATATTGTGGTGGGTGAGGTCTTTGGAGTTGGATGGGGCTTAGGGACATTAAGTAGTGGTGGGTCAAATAATGTGTCTTTGGGTTTGGGAAACAGACAAGCAGTCACCCAGCCAGTCAGTCACCCAGCCAGCCAGCGGAGGCCAAGAAGGATCAGTGCAGTCCTCCATGTGTGGCGGATGTTTTCCACAAGCCGAGCAGCCAGCTTGGCCGCAGCTGTCCAAACCGCAGGCCCTGGGAGAAGATGAGGAGGAGGAAGGAGGGCTGGGGAAGGAGGAAGGAGGCTCAGGGGGGCAGTGGGGAGGGTGGTGGGCTTGGCAAAGGTCAGACAGGCTGAGGCGGCCGGGAGTGTGGGAACTGTCCGGGAAGGCATGTGCGAAATGCTCAGAGACGTGGTATCATCTTACAGTCCGACCGCCTGAGGGAGGAAAGTGCTGTGTGCCTGCATGTGTGAGTGTGTGCGCATGTGTGTGTGTTTTAATGCCTTCTGCATGCCTCTGTTAATGTGAGTGTGTGTGTGTAAATTTGGGAGACTACCATGCCTCTTGGGAGAAGAGGATGAGGATTTTGATAGTGAGATAGGAAGTGAAGGAAGGAAAAATGGACTGAAACATGGAGAGAGGAGAAAATAACCCCCCTCCCTTCCCTCATCACACACACATACACACAGACACACACACAGCTGTGAACATTCATGCTGCTGAATAGGGTTATCTTTGAGTGCAAGTCAGCACTAAAGACTGTGTATGCAGAGGTATGTAGCGCATGTGTGTAGCATGATTTCATGTGTCTGGGAAACACTGACAGTCTTAAATGCCCCATCACTGAGAAATTAGCTTGCTGCTGCACTATTAATATTGTTGTGGTTAGGAGTAATGCTATGGCGTGTGCTGTTAAACTGTGTGTACATTATAAATTGCAGTGGAAGGTCTCAGAGAGCTCCTTGAAGCTGCAGCAGTCAGATTCCCTCACGTTTTTTGAGGTGGACTAGCTTCATCGCGGTCCATGTTTGTCTGCAGCTCAGACACACTGATGGTTTTAATGAAACACAGACATCCTCTGTTGAACTTTAGTTGCACTCAAAGATGGGATGAGAAGTTTCCACACACAAATGCACGTGTGCACACACCCTGGCAGCGGTAGCCTGGCAAGCCTGGCGTGGCTTGGCTGTGCATCAGACTCACACACCAAGCAGGTGAGGTGAAGTCTGATCCTGCTGTGTAGATGCCCCGACACGCAATCCTCACGCAACCCCCATCCCCCCACCCACACACACACACACACGCTCACCAAATCATCTTCTTCCTCATGTGGTTGATCCTCCATCTACAAAAATTCAAAAACAGCCAACAAACCCACATCTCAACTGGATAGGGTTTCATACAGAATCTCAACTTTCTGTGTGTGTGTGTGTGTGTGTATCTTACTGTCATAACAGTAAGTGTGTTTGTGTGTGGACTGCTAACTCCCACCTTTGTCTGCTCCTCCTGCTCCCATCTTTCACAGGGCCAGGCCTTTGAAGAAGCCTAATCCGGGTTATTTGCTTTCCCATGCTTGTGTCAGGTCCCGCTCTGAATTGACTGTGGAAAATACACTCTAGTCTGCCGACCGCTCCCTCTGTCCCTGATTTATCCGAATAGGATGTGGCTGATGGGCGTATATAAAGAAGGCTGAATGGTGGGTAAATATGATCTCACCGCCACTCTTTTTATCCACAAGGCAACACTCTCACTGTTGCTCAAAAACCTTTATGCAGGCTGACATCCATTCAGGGCTTGTTGCATTCAGCCCGGCTCAATGAGAGGTCCCCAAAGAGTGCCATGCTCACAATGGGGCTCAGTTCATTACAGTAAATAACAGTGGCAGCCGTCGCATTGTTTCGACAATGCAAGTTGATTTAGCACACTTAAATGGGTAATTGTTTTAGGCCAAGTGAGGCTTCCTCTTTGGGTAGGAAACCAAAAACGGACCCTGGTACGTGGTGAAACATTTCCACCCCACCTCACCCCACCCCCACCCCCACCCCCAAGCACACACACACACACACACACACACACACCAGGGGAGGAGGAGTGAAGGAGGGAGGGGACAAGCCTGGGGCTTGAGAGAGTCTGTTTTACAGGGAGAAAGGTGAGGCCTGATGTGGGCTGCTGGGAGAGAAAAACAGAAAGTTGCGTTAGTTAACAAGAGTGCATGTGGCCTGCTTGAGATGACAGAGAACGTATATGTGTGGGAGTTGTCTGCATGTACTATACTTATCCATTTATCCAGCATGCAGGTACAGTATGTGGCGCCTAGAATATTTATGTCTACATGTTTAAGTGACATACATGATCATTTATATGTACAGTACATCAGTCTCCTATATTACAGCACACGACATCCCTTTCATGTGTGTGTGTGTGTGTTTCTCTGGATGTTTCTCAGACAGCCAATCTCTCCCACTGTAGTTCCCCAGCGTTACGCAGTAGTCATCCCTCTCCCACAGTCACGCGATGGCCGTCTGTGGGTGCCTGCCAAGGCCTCTGCGGCCTCCACAAAGCTGTGCAGCGTTTTCCGTTCCCAGGGGCCCTCAGAGCTCCAGCCTGGCCTCAACACACCGTGTTTATGTCCTGTGTAATTGCAGACCTCAGTCTGAGCAGGAGGCCAGCGTCTGTCAAAATAGGCATGCGCTCCCTTCAAGCAAGGCCTAAATCACATCACTCCCGCAGTCAGACCGCGTTTCCCACAACCCCCTGCCTGACTAGACTGGAGGCCCCCAGGCCTGCTGATTGGATAAAGGGGGAAATTAAATGGAAATTCCACTATGAGCAGTACAACTAACTCTTGTGCACACCAAAACTACAGCTACAGCAGCCTAATAAGTCACAACACTTTTACACACATGCATGCACACATTACATGAACAAAAATCCAAACACATTTTTTTTTTCTCTTCCACAGCCCCCAACCAGCCATGGGGCCCTCACTTTGTCCCACACCTTGAGCAGGCAGCCGTGAAATGGGGCCCTGTCTGGGAACTGCTGGCAGGCCTGGTGGAAACAGCAAAAGCGTGGTCCTCGTTAGCTGTGATGACGCTAGCTAGCTCCTCGTCTCTGGGGTGTATGCTTGGCTGCTTCTGCTGCTACTGCCAGGAGGCTAAGGAAGGGAAGGTGAAACATAACCAGCTCTGGGGCCAAGTAGTAAAGCAGAGGCAACCTTCTTAGCCTGTTACGGCTGTAAGCCAATAACATCTTCATAAACTAATTATTTAATAGCTACTTAATAAGCTGATCTGACCCTAGACAACACCTCATTCCCTTGTTACAGTATCAGCAGCTATGACAACATTAACTGACCTTTAGGTCACCCAACCCACTGACCCACTCTGACCAAAGAGGCCTGACCACATACTTTTCTTGACCTCCAGCGCGTCTCTCCCCTCCCACCCTCTTTCTCTTCCCCTGTTGGGAACCAGAGGCAGATCAAGGGGTGGGAGGGGTGATGGGTGGGATGGTGATGGGAGAGAATAAGGAGAGGGGAAAAATTCCTGAGTGCTTAAATCCCTTTACATCCACCCTGGAATCGGAGAATCCAACTCACAGTCTGCCCACACAAACCCAGCCCCTGTGACACTCCAGGAATGCTGGAGCTTTTTTTTTTTTCTCCACCAATTTAGGTAATTACCACAGCGGTCACGGTGCTCAGAACAGAGACCGTGACCCTGGGCGCTGCACAGTGACAGCCCGTGTAGCTGAGGTGGCGCTCTGCTTTGTGATGCTGAAAAAAACTGCAGACAAATTCATCGCTGCTTTCTCTGCAACAACCCATATTTGATGACTATAATGCCTGCCAACTGGTTTATTGTGTCACACCAGGGATTCTCAACTTGTTTACAAATGATGCATCATTGATATTGAAGCTAGCCCTTCATTTGTAGATGCATTATCTTTGCTTTTGTCAAAGACAGGCTCATTTGCAGGACGTCTGAATCAACATATTACTGAATTGCCTTTTTGGATTTTTTCTTATTCCAGATGTTTGGCTGCTAATGTCCAATAATGTAAGAAGTTCAGAGAAAAAAATAGGGGGGATTTCAAGCTTATTGCAGACTCTATCAGGGCTGCTTTAGTCATTTTAAACTTGTTGGATATTTGCATGATTTTGGACAGTTAAGCAACCGTCAATAGCCAGTAAACAGTAAACATCAGTTGCAAACATTAGGAAAATTCACAACTCACTCTTAAATTATGACTGAAGAAACAATTATCCATGATATTTTTTTTAATGTTTGTGATGAAACTTCAAATGAAACTCTGTCAGGATTTAAATAATCTTATCATCTGAACTTGGCCTATAGCAAACACATGCCAATCAGTGTTTTTGGTTCTACTTTGTATGCAAAGTTAAACAAAGCGAAACAATTGAATAGGTGTTCGCAGACCTTGTATAATTCACATGTAGTGGTTAACTCTCTGCGGCTGGAAATCTTCTGTTTTCTGTTTTGGCCTCCAGGTGTGAACCGCCATAGCAGTTACAGCTATCTTTCCCATCTTTGCTGTGTCATCAAGTACTAAATAAGCAAGGCTGTTTTTTGTTTGTGTTTTTGCAGACAGCTGATGTCTTGTTTTTCTACCCAGTGAGACCAGTTCGTATTCGTGTCAATGAATCAGATTTAACCGTTTACAGCAGACAGTCAGTAAATTTAGTCTGAAATAGGAAAGAGCTGCAGTGGGTTATTACCATTCACAGAGAAGAAAGTGGATGAAAATAATGCACTCTCTGTGTGCATGTGCGGGTCACCACAACCATTTTGATCAGGTTCCTAGTCTGGTGTCTGTAGTCAGTCCAGACTGCTTTGCTCTGGCACTGCAGAGCCACAGAGAAAAGCAGATTAGTCATAAATCCAGATCGTCTATATTAGCTGGCCAGGGTGCATTGCAAGGTGTACGCTGTGTCAGAGGTTTCCATGCGCTCTGATATCACCCTTACACGCAGTGGCACTGACGTAAACCTCATATTAGCCTTGACAACAGCCACCTATAATAATCTTCAAAGGCAGCTGCGGTGGTATGTCTGGAGCCTAGCTCACGCTCATGCCCCCGACCCCGTGGCGGGTCCCACAACCCTCCATCTGTGTGGGGTTCAGGTTGCACCGTGTCCAGTAAAGATCTTGTTTCACTGCAGGTGTTCCATCAAAGTGCTTGCTGGTGCACTTCTGGACTCAGACCGAGGCTCCATGAAATGCCTGACTGGCTGCAAAGAGCCAGCCAGTGATTAGACTGCACGCGTGTGCCGGGGCACGATGATGGGGCCTCCGCTGTAAGCACATCTGAGCCTTGTGGCCAGAGGTGTCATTCAGGGGATTCACTCAGACTCCTTGAGGGTCCTCCTCCCTCCTCCTTACTCTCCTCCTCCTCCTCCTCTTCCTTTTTTGTTCCCCAGTGCTTTTAATTGAAAATGTATTTATTGCAGGGCCAGAGGCTGGACTGGGAAGAGGGAGGCGCTGCAGCTTATGAAGATGTGGCTGAGGTGAGGGCCGCAGGGTTTGGCTCTTCTTCAGCACCACCAACTCACCCACGCAGTCAATTTTTTTCTCTCTCTCTCTGTTTTTTGGCTGCTCTCTTTGTTTACTGCTCCCTCGCATACTTCTCCCTTCTTCTCTCTGTTTGCTCGTCTTTTCTTTCAGAGTCCTGCCTTTCATTTTTGCCCTCCTGTCTCTTTTATCCTTTGTCTGTCTTTATCGGTCTTGATTGGGCGTGTATAAGGTCCATTTCAAATGCAAATTGTGCCGCTTGGATTGATAGAAGTTATGTGCTGCCAATAGCAATTTGTTCAAAGGGGAGTTTGCTCGAGTTTTTCCTTAAAGCTAGACAGGAGCTCCACCAAAAAGCAGACAGATAATGAGAAAAAAGTCTGTTTTGTGTTTTGCAAGTAATTTAAAATTACATTTGTTTAATGTTTTGTTCTGTGCATGATGAACTGTGGAATCTGCTGTGAGGAAAATTTTGCTAAATTTCCTTGAAATACTTTGATTGGATTATTTTGAAGGACTTGAAATAATAATGCCCAATATTGAAGAATAGCTCTATTTTTAATGGGTTTACGTAAAACAGCCTTGAGAGTTGGAATAATATCGATTCTGCATTATTTACAAAAATGAGCAACAAACAGACTGTTTTTTAAATGCAATGGTCAGATAAATTTTATGAACATGTTTTTGTCATATTCCTGAACCCTCAATTACCCCCTAGGAATCTTTAAAAATCTCTTCTTAGAGCTTCAGAAAGGACTTTATATGAAAAGTGATTTTGGGTGCAGCAAGTTTATAAAATTATTGCAAAAAACTATTTTGGCAGACTGACAACATGACTGACAAAAATGGGAATATTTAGTTCATTTATGGGAAATAGCTTGTCCCCTCTGCAACTACAGTGTGATCTCTGATAGCATGAGCACTCTGCTCTTCTGCTCCCCATTAGACCGGAGCAAAACTGCAAGAAAAAAAAATGGCCTTTCCCTTGGCAGACCTCTTGAGGGGCCCTCATAAAGCGTGATTATCTTTTATGAGTTCCTCTCTCATTCCCAGGTCTGGCTCGTTGTGGGGAACAGTGCAGCCACTGGGCCTCCCTTGCTTTATCAGACCTGTGGACGGGGAGGAAGGAGGGGAGCGAGAGGTGAAGAGAGGTGAATGAGGTGCTGGGAACTTTCTCTCCAAATCCTTTTTGTGTTTGTACAGGCACAAGGTAGAAAGGCATAATCTAAACCATGTGTCAAATGGGTTTTAGTTCAGAATGCATCTTGTGGATTATGCCCACAGCTCTGTTTTCCTCCTTAATTTTACTTTTGGCATGATGGTGAAATCTCTCAAGCAGCACTTTGAAACTAGCAGTTCCAGCCTTAGCACTGGGAAAGTAAAGTTCACAGTTGCGCATGCTGAATTTTACCTGGGTCCTTTGAAATAAAGGAAGTGCAATCAAAAATATCCTCTAAACTCTCTAATGCCAATTTTCCTCTAGCTAATATTTGCTAAGTTACAAATATATTTAAAATTTTAAGAAGGTAAATTTATAAAGATATTCCTTACATTTGTACTCATGTGGTTGGCACCAGCAAAGAACAGAGGGCATCGTTAGTTTGCACTATTACCTCTCGTCCCCACATCTGTCTCCGCTTTGACCCAATCTGTCTCTAAAACAGCGAAAACCATCAGCAGGTGGCTTTAGGCAACATCTAAATGTGATTTTTTTCCCCTCTTTGCTTAAACAAAGGTGTTGAGGCATCTGAGGAGAAGGTTGCAAAATGTGTCTCTTTTGTAGAGAGGCTCTTGGAGGGTGGATGTGCGGGATGGTGTGAGCGTGCCTTGAAATCACCCACAAAGGGATTCAAGGCACAGCAGAGCCTTTGGCAGGGGATAGTTATCACCAGCATCCGCTGCCACTGCCTCCAAGACACGCTGGCTAAAACACCAGCACCCCTGGAATCTGTCAAACTGTCAGCTGCAACAGGAAAACAAATAGGAGGGAGAGATGAAGTAATAGTAAAGAGCCTTGAAAGCACAATGCCTAACTGAAAAAAATCACCCCTGCAAATGGCTGATTGGTAGCTGGCCTAGGGTGCGCTCTTTGGCAGGCTGCAGCATGACAATGATGTTTCTGAAATAAGATAGAGAGCCTGAGCTACGACGAAATGGTGGCTGCTAGCATTGTCTTCACTAGCAATTCTTTGACTTCCCTATGACAAATCCCAGCTACACAGACACTTGGCAGACCAAAGTGGGACGCTTTGCGCTATAGAGGGCCCCTGCACATGAGAAGCCAAAGAGAACCCTTAAAAAACGAAGCAAGATGTAATGCAGCTTTTTTATGCTCATTCTGGGCCTGTGATAGCTGCAGTGGCATGGATTTGTATCCCAGCTACACTGAAAGGGCTACTGAATTGGATGGAGCTTTAAAGTGAAGCAAGAAAGCTCTGGAAAATCGGCCCTCAAAGGCACATTTCAACTGGAAAGCATTTCTTTTAAGCTGTCACTCCTTGGTAGGTGACAATCCTATTATGGCACAAACTTATTGTAATTAAGAGGGAGAAGAGATATATGGGCAAAAACACATTCATCAGACCACCTAAGATACTAAGAACTTTGTTGTTTGTGTGTGTTTGGGGGCAAATGGTGTCCTGAGCAGCCAGATCACCTTATTTGCATTGACATGTGAGTGATGTAAACGGAATCTAGGAGCCAATTTTTCTTTCACTCTCTGTCCCTCCATCCCTTCACTTCAGGCACCACTTTAAAGAGACGTAATGGAAAATAGGTTTTATGGCTTTTCTTCTCTCCCATTTTGAGAGGTCAGAAAAGTGGAGCCTTCAAAAGAAAAATCTTGAGGAAGTAACGATCCCTCACCTCATCAACTCCTCTGCTAAAGCCTAAATACTTTTTTGCTCTGAAATTGTGCCCAAAGCTCAATATAAAGCAGCTAGGAAAGGATTGTGAGTGGCAAGTCCATATGCTGCTATTTATTTGCCTGATATCAAGAGGATTGCGTTTCTTTCTTCTTTAGTCTCTGCACAATGGGCTTTTGAAGCAAGAGCAGACGATAGAGTGGCATCAGTGACCATTGTAGTAACTTAGAGATGTCTTAAAGTTTTAGGCTGATGACAGTCGTACAAAGCCCCTTGTGCATTGTGGGTAGGACGTGTGCACATGTGGCTATTTGGCAGGTGGCTCCCATCCCTGGGGGCTCTGAAGCCTGACCTTTGAACTCTCTTTTCTTGACATCATGGCAGTGATTGCTACCACAAGATTATAAACCCAGATTTTATTAATCTAACCTTTAAACTGAAAAATTTTGCATTTCCTCCTGTGCCTTATTTAACACATACAATAAAGGGCTAGTAGGTTGGGGGGTCATGGTCATGAGGATTGTTCTGATTTATAGTTTATGTATCTTTGCATCTGATACTCCCCTATACTGCTTTGATCTCTACTCTCTGCTTCTTCTGTACGGACCTGTCTTTTGTTACAAATGAAGGTGCTGAGAGGGTCAAAATATCGAGGGCCAGACTGCTGACATACAAGCACACAGCGATACTCCTTCAGTGCTTCTCCACACCTTCCAGCAGCTGTGTTTTAGGACCGTCACTCATCCTCTGAGAGTTTGTCTACAGAGACTCTGCAGCTGTGTCACAAATCACCTCAACATCAAGATTGTTCAATGGAGAATTGACCATAATATCTTCATTTCAGGGCTTTCACATATATTCAGATCGCTTCATGTTTTGTTTCTTGGCAATGACAGACCTGTTTGATTAATTTGGTGATTATACTGCTGTTGAATGTATGAAATAGTATTAGTGGACAAAAACATGTCACAATGGCCATCTCAACATTTTTAGAAATTTCCTCTATGAGGCAGCTGTTGTCTCATAGAGGAACTCTCCCTCCTTAAAATTATAACTCTACCTATAACTCTGCCAAAGCAGTTATTATGGGGGACTTTGTATCACCAACAGTTACTGACTGAGACCAACCCTTGTCTAATTATGCAGTACCCACAGTGTAACTTATTAAGACAAAGATCAATTGGTAAGTTGAATATATTGGAGGAGAGATATCATGAAGGGGATTGGGAGCAACCAGATTAGCTTGTTGATGGGCTGGTTCAATTCAAATAGACAAGCTGACTGCATT
>JAPZDY010000021.1:13392774-13403781 GCA_029783645.1 Ctenochaetus hawaiiensis | reverse complement strand
TCATGAAGGGGATTGGGAGCAACCAGATTAGCTTGTTGATGGGCTGGTTCAATTCAAATAGACAAGCTGACTGCATTTGCTTAGAAATATCTCCTGTTTATTAGCCTGAGCACAGCCGAAGTCTAAGGGCTCATTCAGACCAAATTAGGCATTGTGGCAAAAACACAAGTTCTCCCATTCATTCTAATGTTGGTCTGATTAGGCTACAGCTGACTGTGGAGGGGTTACATTTGCACAAACCTGCGATGATCACTGCAGTGTCATATTTGGTCATAAACGGCCCACCCAGCTGTTTGGATCTTTTCATCCTCAAGAGCTGGTGACCTCCTGTGTTAGGCCGTTTGTACTATAAGTTAATTACACCATACTGTATTCTGTACAGCTCACACTCAAATGCACAAAACCCTTTCCAAACCCTAACCTGCACTAGTCTTACACCTACAAATGACCATTTTCAGTCTTGTACCTTCACCACAGCTGCTGTCCGGAGGCCCAGAATTTCTAGCAGCACCCCTGCACGTGAGCACACACCCGCACTTAAAAAACACAAACACACAGGTAGTGTTTCTCACCAGGAGGCTCACTGGCTGGGCTCCCCCTCTGTGCCTGTGAGTTTGGCCTGAGTGATTTACGTTGTGTGTGAAAGAGGGCAGCTGGCTGTGTCTTAATGCAGTGCACCATAAGGGAGGAAGAAGTGGCCTGTAATGAATTGGTGTTAATGAGCTGTTAACTCTGCTCTGGCCCAAAGCACCACAGAAACCCCTGCTGCTCGGCTTCCAAGTTAACACAAATATATATAATCTCACAGTCACACACACCTTTACACACAGTGGAATACATATGTTTGCTGAGAATGAAGTTTTATCTGCACAAACACCAGTCATCCATTCCCACATAAAGATTTCACGTCACCCACAGACACACCAGCTCTCCTGCTCACTCACACACATGCTCACTGTCACAGGCGTATGTGTACGTGCTCACGAACTTCCACACGCACCCACGCATACACGCACACACACTCCATCCCAACACGTACTCAGTCAATCAGCCTCTCACTCCCAGGCTAAACAGGCCCCTGGCTCAGAGGCAGTAAATCTTCCTCATGTTGACATGTACTTGTGGATGGCGTACACCCAGAAGAGCTGCTGAGCAGATCAGAG
Organism: Ctenochaetus hawaiiensis; assembly: GCA_029783645.1. Classification (NCBI taxonomy): domain Eukaryota; kingdom Metazoa; phylum Chordata; class Actinopteri; order Acanthuriformes; family Acanthuridae; genus Ctenochaetus; species Ctenochaetus hawaiiensis. The sequence goes on along the minus strand of JAPZDY010000021.1, from coordinate 13,402,618 downwards.
TCAAATAACATTTGCAAATAATTCCCAGTGTTTGTTTTTCCCTAATGGAGAGCCAGGTGGACGGGGTTTACCACATTTCACTTGAGGTCAACTGTCAGACACCAGGAAAGTATTTTGACTGTATTTGTAAGTCACTTCCTGTGTTCCCATAGATTTCTAACACTCATTTTGTCCCGTGATCTCAACTCATGTCCAAATATGCTAAACTAAATCATAGCCAGTATTTTCATGCTGCAGACAATGTATAGGATTATTAGGTCAGTGTTTCTGTAACATGTTTTTCAGGATGTGCTGGATCATACAACTTAATTTAACTTTATCGTCTTTAATAGGCTGATAATTACAAAAAAAACATTGTTTCTATAATGACGGTCACTAATGTTCAGCTGTTGACATGACTTTCCTAAGCTCAGTGTGAGTGTTCATTATCAAGGTAACTACCAGTGCCACATGTTTTATTGATTTTGTACCTTAAGGTCCAGTTACGTTGTGCTTTTAGTTGTAAACTGGCAGCTGCCTGCACAGCATGAAACACCTCATGTCTTTATGGCTTACATAAATGTTCCACCTTTCTAGCTATTCTATAAAAAAGTTGAACCGCTCTCATTTTTGACAGTATATTGCTCTGCCTCCAAAAAAATCCATGTTTGGTGATTTTTTTTTTTTCAGCATAGTTTCCACAGTTCATCTGCCTTTCGTCAACTTTCATGTAAAAATAATGCGTTGGTGGCATTTTGAAAAGGGCAAAGCAGTGTGAATGAATCCTCTTTTTAAGTTTGCTGGCTTTGACATGCACTTATAAAATGTTCATAAAGATACTTAATGATGACATGCCTTGCTGCAATTTTGCCATCTAAAACTGTGCACTTCAGTGTCTTTATTGGAGACATTTTCCACAAATTTCTATCAGTAGAAAGTTAATAAAACATGAATAAGCCTGTCCTCAATAGCCATGTATCTACTGTGCATTAAAAGGGGTTCGAGTGATATCACCATAAAGAAGAGAATTGCAGCACACCATTAGTTGTCTTAAGCCTCTGCACAAACACAATCAAGGTAAATTCTTTCAGATTTTACTTGGTAAATAAAAGACTGTGAGATGGTGGCTGTTGAGGCAGGATCCCAGCCTGCCCTCTGCCATGAGGACAAAAGCACTCTCTCCGCACCCGCACAGCGCTATGAGCAAATCGTCCCAGCGCTGATGCTGAGCCAGATAAGCCTGCTTTACACTGTCTCTCTGTCTCTCTCTACCTCACACACACACACACACACACACACAAACTTCTGATGTGAGAAACCAACCATGGGAAAAAAGGAGACCGGTGTTTGCAGTGTTTTGCTCACCTGAGGGCATGTGTGTTTGTGGTTTGTTGTGTGTGTGTGAGAGCGTTCTGCTGCTCTGAATGTGCGTGTCTCCTCACCAGTGTGCGCCCCCACTTGAAGCCTGTTTGAGGTAAGAGGCCAATTAATGGAGGATGCCGTTAAGCGATTTTAGAGGCATCGCTGGAGATTTAGAGGAAGGAGGGAAGATGGCCGCCCGCAAGGTGCTTTGATAGTCCCTGACAGCACTAGTGCTTTATAGCTAGCAGCTGGTCCAGGTGTTAGTCACACATGCACACATGCACTACGCCTGCCTCATTAAGGTCGGCCCTAATAGGACAGCTTCTTGTGGTTGAGTCTGACGCAGTGTGTGTGTACAGCCTGTGTTAAACTTCTAGCTGCTTTGCCTGGAAGGGGAGGAAGAGAGGAAAGGAAGGAGAGATTGGGTTGGTTGTCATGCTCAGGCATTCAAATTGCCATTTGTTGTGGCATATAAAATACCCTCAGAAACAACTGGCACATTTACAGTTTCTCCTCTCAACAGTAGACAGAGTTTTACAGTCTGATGTTTACAGTTATTTCGACCACCAAATTTGTGTTGTTGTGTACTGACCTTTTACTGGGCTGTCTTTTTGTTTCCTCCCCCTCCTCTCAAACCCGTTTGTTCTGCATTAGCATGAGCATTGACCATGTTTTTACTATGTGGTACTCAACGCATGCTGTGGTACGAGGAAGTCCACGCCCTGAAGTCCCTGGATAATTTGAAAGTGCAAAGGGATTGTTGCTGTGCCATGCAAAAAAGGATTTATTCAGTTAAATTTTTTTGTAATCTTTTAATACTCTGAGCTAGACAACAATGAAAAATCCCAGTGAGTCACTTTAATGAAACGCAGTTGAAGCAGTTCAAGGAAACACTGATTAGATGTGTACTAGGGGCACTTCTCCAAAAAAAACTTTTCCAGCATGAACCTGTGATGGTTAAAGGTGTGTGTGTGTGTGCGTGTGTATGTGCTGGGGGGAGACCTCCACATGCAATAATTGTAATTTGGCAATAAGTAGCTTATCCAACGATGGGAAGGAGAGAGGGATGGGGGGGGGCTGGAAATAAGGGGCACCATGGGGGGAAAGAATACAACAGATTATCAGTTTGGAGGGTGCTGCCTCTCCACTATTCCATACCCCCTGCTAGTGCACTTTCTTTCGCTCTCCAAGGCCAACATTCACTTCAGGTCAGCCATATCTAATGATACTGGACCTCTCCTGGCACAGGGTTACAGAACAAAGGTGTACCCTCCATTCACAGCCCCCACTCTCTCCCCAGGTCTGCTAATGAACATTACAGACTGGTTCACTGAGAAGCTAAAGATGCTCGCCGCCAGCATTCATCCTCTCCCTGTGGTTTCCCAGGAGGACGACGATCCTCGAAGAAAGTGTTTTCTTTTACGGGCCTGTCCTTTTTTTGGAGTGTCCATCCTCTTATCGCCCTTGTTGCAAGAAAAGGGATGTCCTGCTTTAACTGTGTTACTCCATTATCATGTGTGAGGCTACATTACCTCTAACACACATTCCTTTTTATTCTCCTGCCAAACGGCACAGATCTCATGTTTTTCAGTGTATACAGTGAATGCTAAATAAAATGGCATTTTTTTCAATATAGCACTTGTTGCAAAATCAGATACTTGTGGCATGCAACTTCCACTTCAGACTAATGTTCAAGTTTTGCATCCTCTGCAGCAAGTTTTCTGTCCCCAAATCACATGCTCCTCTAGGTAAGTGGACGAGGAAAGAGCATACAAAGAGCAAGAGCTCACATTTGGTTTTAATTAACATTCATGCAGTTCACATTATATTCAATATACTTTTGGGTACATACCAGATTCAAGTAAACTGTCATCCTTAAAAAGCCAGCCCAGTAACATAAGGAATTATGGTTGTATTGGACAAATCTGTAGCAAGCAGTTTACAACCAGTGCCAGTGTTCAGTGTCAGAGCAGAAAGTCATATGCAATTTTTTGTAGCAAAGCAAAGCAATTTGATATGCATTTCAAAACAGGACTGTTTTCGTTTAATACCATCTCAAGTGCCTCAAAAGAGACAGAACAAGTTAGTTAAATATATGTAGTAAAATTAAGGTATGAGAGATGTTAAAATGGGGAGATGTGAGATGAATTTGTTCCACTAAATATGGATAAGCAAACATCCAGATTGAAATTGAACTAGGATTGTAGATATGGATTGTTTTCCTTTTTTTACTTGTACGTGAACTATTGATTTATTATCTTGTCTGTGGACTGTGATAACAGAAAGACAAACATTTTGGACAGCTGTTATTTATATGATGATGCATTGGGAAAAACTGTCAACTATGCGATCCCTTTTCAAAACCATCGAGGCTATGAAAACTTGCCCAGTATGTCTGACAGTAAAGATGCTGAGTGTACAAAGCAAACATACATAAGCTCTCTGTCTGCTCAGACACCCACAGAACTCGTGCTTTCATCTCAGCATGAATGTGTCTATTTATGTCACTTCTAAAACTTCTGACAGGAAGTCCAAGCAGGGTTATACATTTGTTGAGGCAGTGAGTTTTCGGGATGTGGTTTTTCTGGAGGATTTAGATCTCAGATGATACAGTTAGCCACAGACTGTCTTTGTTCGTCATTAGCCCATTTTCTTTGATGGTTTTCGAAGGCTATGTGTTTTTGAAACTGTATACTTATCCAGGCCAAGTTGAAAGCAGTTAATGATATCACAACATTATGATAATCTGACCCAAAACACATGTCACTGTAGAGACAGCACAAGTCTGAAACTTTCATGCATTGACAATTGTAACTTCAGTAGTCCTGATGTATATCAGTTTATATGCCACTGCACATTTTGGCAAAACAAAAGACATTCTGCAAAAGCCTCACCGCAGGCATGTCTTCCTATATGTAACTGCATGTGTGGGCGTGTGTGTGTCTGGATGCAGCATAAGAGGGGAAGCATGGTTTGGTGAAACCCTTGCAGACATGCAGGAACATGACACATAGTTCCTCCCGCGTATCCTCACAAACCACAATGAAGCAGCATTAATGATAAGCACCTGGATTCCCACAAGCTCCCAGTTAGGCCCAATTGACGGTAACTGATAAATTGGGATGGGTGGGAGTTTAGACTGCGGGGCCCAGTGAATGAACCCTTTTCACATCAGGATGCAAAAGAGAGCTGAAAGAGAGAGATGAAGAGATCCTTTATACTGGCAGTGTGTTCACATGAGAGGAGACCACACGCTTGAGAGAGAATGAGATAGAAAAAGTGAGAGGGGGACAGTGTCTTTCCCTTACAGCCCATGAGAATCTAATACACTCCCACGCGTCTGGGGCTTGTGTGTAGCCACCGCATACACACACACGCGCGCACTACAAGCCACATGTGTCCGTGTTCATCCCCTCCTCGTAACATCAACCCTTCGCTCTCTCAATCCGGGCCACACTCCCCGCCGACTTTGATGCGTTTTTTACTCCGTGTGTACGACAATAATCTTTTTCACCCCTCCAAAAGAGCGGGCCATGGGAAGAAAGGCCCTGCTCTCGAGGCTTTGCTTCATCTTTTGCCCCGGCTCTCCAGCGAGACAAAATCGCTTCGCCGGCACCACAGTGCGGTTCAACTGCAGCTGAAAGGAGACGGGGACCAAATCCCTCTCATACACAACAAAACAACACTGTAGCCTTTTCAGTGTGACTGCCCACAAGGAAAGGACCCTTTCTGTCTGTGGCGGACACAGTGTCTATCTATCTATCCACTCCCCACAGATGTTGACACTGTTTGTTGCGGGTTAAGATGCCCTCTAAAGACCATTGTTCCCCTTGAATCTTCTCTGTTATTGGGTTTTTCCTCTCTTTCGAGACGACGGCCGGAGGTAGAGAGGGGAGAAAGCGGTGAAAGACCTCCGGATGGCAGTCAGCGCTCCGGGGGGCCTTTCTGCCCAGGGAGACCCCAGCAAAGGGCTTCATTGTGGGGAGCAGCAGGCAGTCGCAGAGGGCTGTATGCTGGAAGTATTGTGTTGCTGGATAGACCGAGTCCCACTCCAGAACAGGGTCAAAGGTTAGACCCCCTGTGGGCTGCTCCATACCTGCCCTGCCCTGTCTCCCCCTTCCACTCTCACAGGCCAGCGGAGACACAGCTACATACAATAGAAACCAGTCAACACACTACTAAGGAGACTCTTAAGATTCAAAGGTAGCAGAGCGAAGAGACTAATTCAGTGCTCTCTTCACTTTTTAACAAATAGCTAATTCGATTAATGGGCCCATGAGAGGTAATAACGAGTGAGGCAGGTCAGAGGCCCCTCTGTGCATTTCACAAGGCCGCGTCTCAGCACTTCAGCAGGATAAAAATCTTATCGCAGACTCAAAACAAAAACCTTTTGATGACATCTCAGCTATCAGCATTGTTGATGCGGGAGTGAGTCATAAGATGGTGCATGTACGTGTGTGTCTACAGGTGACTGTGGCTTGGCAAAATTGTGCTTTTCTGGAGACAGAAGGATGGTGAAAGAGCATGTCAAACATTTGCATCTATGCTGAGCCAGATCCCGCCCCTATCAGCTTATCTTGACACCCCTGTGCATCCAGGGAATGCTTGCTCTCATGCCTCCATGCACTGTCAGCATTTCAAACACAAACATAGAGCTCTGCTTATTGGACAGCCCTGCTAAATTACTATAATAAATGAGCTCTGAGTTTTTGAAAATTTAATCCTCTTGTTTTTTTTGACATTCATGCTATTCATTTTGTTTCAGTTATTTTCTAATCTTAAAGAGAGGGTTCTATATTTTGGGGGTTTTTGTGAGGTTTCTTCTCTAGCTGAATGATGGCTGAATGGGAGCTTCCATTTGAAAAACCCTCTCTTCCCTTTGATAGGGGATTAAATTAAACCCTTACAACAGGTCCAGTTCCTGCACGATTCATTTGGCTATTTCACCAGTGTGCACTTTATGCCAGAGGATGATGCCTGTAGTCATCACTGTCACATGATGATGATGTATGAGCGTAAGGGGCATCTCTGACCTCAGATTAAGAGTACATTAACCCTCTCCCTAGGCGAGGCCAGCGTGCCTCTTAAACCCTGACCCCCTGTCCCCTCACGCCACCACAGGGGGTCAGCAGTCACTGCTGTCCCCTCCAAACTCTGCAAGATACCACATTGTGTTTCCTCTGGACTATTGTGTGCAGTGTTAAATAATGTGCCTTCTATGTCCCACATTTCTCAAGCTTACTACCAGGGAATGTCCAGGGCTGCAGGACTGGAGCTGTAGGGTCCAGCTTCAGTGTCATCTCAGAGGGGAGCTTGACCAGGAGCTGCAGGTAGCTTTCATGGCTGCCAGGCCAGCCATCTCCTGCCCCCAGTGTCCTGCTGCTAGAAATTTGTTGTCCCCCTCTGGGCGTCCTTTTTGGAGTGTCAACCATGGGGCCCCTGATGGGAGATTTGTTGATATGATAACTCGATTAGGCTCCAGGATGGATGACAATTTGGCAGAGAGCCAGTCAGCAGCACCCAGGGAGGTGCTGACTCGTCTCCTTAACCTCTCCTCAGGAGGCAGCAATTAGTGGTAGTAATTGGTGAATTAGCAGTGTTGCTACATGTATTCTCTACTCACTTCTTAGTCTCTTTGGGATGTGGGTGCGTTAGAAACCAGGCAACTAAAGACTTGTGCTATCATCACCTTCTTCAGTCACTAACTCTTCCTACAGCACATTCATTTCTTTGAGTTTCATGGCATCATATCTCCCCTGGAGCACCAAGTTTGAAAACAAAATGTGACTGTCTAAATATTTTGCTGCTGAAAGGAAGATTGGCCGTGGTCACTGCCTTTTCTCGCTGACGCTATTCTTTAAGTGGCTCCATGGCTGCATTTCAGAACAGATAATTCAATTAATGTGGCCAAGGCCTGCATTTCAAAACGCGGTCTTTTTGTCTGAGAGATTTGCATCATAAAACTCTGCCACACAGCTGAAGGTTTTATGCTTTTTTAAGATGGCAAAATGAAATATACATTCATTTTTCAAACAAGGCCACTACCTCAACAGCAAGAAGTCCACATTGTCTTCTCATGGAAATGTGTCATAAGTGCACAATGTCACTTCATTGCAAAATACAAAGGCAGTCTGTTGGGATTTTTGTCTATGTGTTACCTTTATGTTCCCAGAAATCATGATTTGTCTTCCCAGAAATTACTTTTACTTCAAAGGTCAGCTTGAAATACTAAGATTGTTTCTCGGTTTTACAGCTAATAAAATTTCACATTTGGTTGATATGAAGTTGCCAGTTTGTAACATGAAATTCACTTTGGCCATGGATTTTAAGTGCCTTTCCCAGAGTACAATCAGAGATAAACAACAGAAATTTTTCATTTAAATCTTTTATCTTATTCAACAAATTCTCAGTTTTACTCAAGAGTCAAGACTCTTATCTTGATGATCCCACAAGATAAACTACCACAGATATGAAACTCTCCAGTTTGGAATGGATCCTAGCAGATTATTTCATTTTTCATTATTTCAAGAACTTTGACAGTTTAAGTTTTTAAAATATATTTCAGTACATATCAAGTATCAATGAATGTATTTGATTAATAAGAATTAGTTTACAAGGGGTTATGGTGAAACTCTAAGTTGCCAAGCAAGAGTGCAGCCACAATGCTAATCAGTCAGTCAAAACTCAGATGTCGTAAATCTCTAATGTGCAGTTATGGACTAACATTTCTGATAAGCTATTTCCTCTTCAGATAAATACCTTCAGCACTTTTTGTGTTTTGCAGTTCCAAAGAAGTGACTTGGGTCTGTGGAGCTTGTCGACTCTAGTGACCTCTGGCTTTTCATGCAATGTGGGTTTAGCCTGACGTATTCAAGGTGTTACCATCTGTGCCGTACCCCCGTCCCCTAAGTCTCTGTGTGGACAAGGCCTCTGTGTCCAGGCCCACTGGCCTGGAAAAGTTGCTTACAGTGGCCTGTTTGTTTGTCTTTGTAAATGTCTCAGTCCTGGAGAAAGGATGGACAGAGGAGTAGCAGGACTCCTGGAGGACACTTGTGCTGTGTTTTCTCTTTTTGTATTTTTTTGGTTAACAGGGCTCCAGAGGGCCATGATGCTGTGCACCTACGAGTTAACTTGTAACCCAGTGACCTCTGACCCACTGTCTGATCTGTGTCTAAGGAGAACAACTGCTGTTTCCAAACCTAACGCCTGTGTGTGTTTATCTGTGTGCTGCAATGTGAATTGCCTCAGGCAACCAATATATTTTGAATCAGAAAGAGCAAAGGTCAGAATCTAATTGATTCAAAAGCATGTTTTCATTATAACAGATAAATATATATAATGAATTCACTCAAATCTAAACACATTTTCTTGCTTTTGTCCTGTTTGAAAAAACATAAAAAAACACTTTAACTCCAGAAATGCACAACAATTTATCATATAAAATATAAAACAGTCTTTAACTACAAACACCTTCTTAAGGGTAGCTCTTCTTAAACAAGCAATGTGCAACTGCAGGAACATGAGCTCTCTTTTAGTCACTTTACACAGCGATCAAACACATCAACAAAAACAATGAAAAACATAATGCTAAAACACAAAAAACAGGACAGTAAATCATTCTGATGGGCTGAATGCAGAAGTGAGAAAAACCAAACTTGCTTAAAATAAGTTAAATAAATGCGGATGCAAATGTTGAATTAAAACACTGTATTAAACTAAGAACAAAGAAAAAGGACCCTGTTTTCAACTTCACCACTATGCATTTTTGAGGTGATCAAATGGGTTTCGAATATGTTTCAAAAACCAAGAAGCAGTTGAATTTTATGAATCCACAGAGAAGCCTGTAATCCTTTGACTGACATTTATATTTCTTTATAAGAATAAGTATGGAAAGCATCAAAGTCTGATGGCAACATCTTGTAGCCATGAAGTTACAAGAGGCTGCAACCTTGGCAAGACATATTCACAACGATGAGGACAACTCCGTCTGCACAGTGAATGTTACGCTTGGTTTACGACTTAAAATGCATTTAAATACTTGAAGTGAAGTGAAAAGGTGCTGTCAGGGGGGTCGAGGGGTCAGTAGTTTATACAGTACATTGATCAATCTGGGCAGTTCTCAGTCAGTAGAAGTGTTAAGATCTGATAATTAAGTTCAAGTAACAATACCACGCTACAAAAATAAACACTAATAATAATATGTTAATACTTTGTATCGTGCTGGGTCGTTTCATTTACAACAGTGTATCACTCTTTATAAACTGATCAAAAGTTTTGCAGAAAATTTTGCTCTACACACTAACTACAAACAGCTGTCAGAATAATGTAGTGGAGCACAAATTACAATATTTTCCTCTGAAATGGAGTAGAAGTTTTAGGAAGTTTAAAATGGAAGGACCATCACTAAGTGTTGCAGTGTTGTTCTCTGTGTGTGTGTGTGTGTGTGTGTGTGTGTGTGTGCCCGTGTATATACAACCTCCTACTTAAGGCATTTTCTGAGTTA
>JAPZDY010000021.1:13379254-13392388 GCA_029783645.1 Ctenochaetus hawaiiensis | reverse complement strand
GCCCCCCCCCCCCCCCCCCCCCCCCACACACACACACACTCCCCTATTTTCTCCCTCCTGCCTTCCTCCTGTCTGTCTATCTGCTGTTTCGTAGCTCTGCTGTACGTGCCACAGATTCAGATGGCAGTCAAATGGTAGACGGAGACAAACACGGAGACACATGCATGCAATTACATGCTCACACACACACACACACACACATGCATATACAACCTCCTACTTAAGGCATTTTCTGAGTTAGCCCCAGGTAGCACAGGGTCCCCCCTTAACCGTGATGTAAGTAGATCTTGTAAAGCTCACAGATTTTAGAAGAGAACCTCATGCAAATATAGAAATGCAAATCCACCACTGTGATTTATTTCCAGCCAGTGGCGTGCTTGAAGTTCCCCCCAAGCAGCCGTGGGATTTGCTGTGTCATCCTGCTGACGTGGGACTGACACTTGAAGTATACGGTTAAACTGGGGAAAAAAAAAAAGTTAGGGAAATTCAGCAACCAAAGTGGTTTTTTAACCATTTATGTCAATCTGTGTGCAAATCAACAACTTAACCAACTAAACCATGTCCCAAAGTCTTAACAGATGGCGCTGTGGTGAACATAGACACTGAGGATGTTCTCTGTGAGTGATGGGCCATTGTGTTGTAATGACACCACAAACAAGATGAGTGGGCCACACAATCATGTCATCATAATCATTCCTTCTTCCAGAGGAACTAGTTTTGTTTTGACATGATGACAGTAAGTGATTATTTAGTTCCTCTCTGGCATTCATTGAGTCATGCACTGCACTGTGGTATTGATGATGCGTTTGATAACACACAGTACATGATGCTTCTTGGGTGGCGGTACCAGGGACTCAACAAGGTTTGACTGTGAGGAGACAATTTATTACTCTAAGTAGGAAGACACTGCCACCTAGTGGGCAAAGGGCAGAACAAACTTTCACGGTAAAGCGAAGCAGAACTTGTTCCTATACAATCCTGCCATCTACAGGTTGCTTTTATTAGCTCATGAAATTGATAAAACTGAACTGAATATATGTGATTCAGACATTTATTATGGCGGAGCTTTATGAGCTCATATTAAACTGATAGGCTTTCTGTATCCATTCACTGTAAATCTGTTTTCTGAAAACACTTTATACAGTAGAGAATTTATTCCTGTACAATCATTTATAAAGAGGCATTTAAGTTTGCAATGGTAGAGCTTATTAATGTGATGAAAATCTCCCTTCAAAAAATAACAGTAATTTTACATTTGTGTCAAAAATTCTTAGAAGAACATGATGAAAATAGAAAAATCTGATGGGTGTTAACCCTGAGAGCACTGATAAAACCACAGTCAAATTTCTTGTCTGTGTATCCAAACTCATCATCTCAGTACCAAACCTGTATTATTGAAACAGGAATGCAACATGACTGCTCTGGAGAGGGTATCAACTCAAAATGTTGTAATCTTTAAGTTGAGGGATCCATATAAACTCAATGCTTGAGGAGAAGACTAATGGGAGAATTTTCCCTTTGAATTACAGAGAAGCAGCAGATGTTGGCCTAAAACAAAATCTCAATACTTGACTCAAATTTTTGCAGCGTAATTATCAGAACATATGCTTCACCAACAGCTAAACAGGTGTAATGGCACTTTCCAAAGTTCTGCTTGAACTCTTAGTGCCCTCTTTTGGAAGAACTCTATAATTGCATGCATGTGTGAGAACAGCCGTAAGGTGGGGTTTAGGAGTGCAGGCTAGGTTTACCTCTGGCTGTAATGATTAGAATCGCATTAAACAATACATCCAAAGGCATTCTTCTCATGTTGTCTGCTGACAAATGACTGTATTCCCCCAAATAGCCAGTGAAGCAGACACTTTAGGTAAATACTGTCCATGTTAGATTATCAGAGTGCTAACTTTGTCTATATTTTTTGATACTTACTTCGTTGATTATTTGGTTATACTGTCATGTAAATACAATTTTAAAAAAACAGGTTCATTACATTTACTAAGAATTTAAAAAAAAAAAATTGATGGATGCTCTTTTCCTTTATTTTTACTCTTTTTTCTTTTTTTTAATTATTGAGTTACAACTACCAAGGATGCTTAGATGAGGGATATTTTGTATATATAGTAAAAAGTATTCCAGATAAATTGTATAACATTTTACTATTTTTCCTCAAATGGGATGACCACTCCCTCATGCCACAGTCTTTGTGAAGAGATAAAACCTGGCTGTAATGTAATATCTGTTATTCATGGTGTGCTCTATTGTGTATGTTTAAAACTGGGTCATTATGATGTTTCTTCCCAGAAACCGTCATCAGTGCTTTGCCTTCCTGCTCACTGTGATGAAGTGGACAGCTTTTTTTGGAGCTCTGAAGTCAAAAAGGAGGAAAATAGTTTGTTTTAGTTGCTTTCTTTTTTTACTGCTTCAGGGAACCACATTTTTCGGTAAGAAACTTAAACTTAACATCTAAAAAATATTCCAAAACAGGTATCAACTTTTGTGTTGTTGTTTGGTAGTGCTGTATGCCACAAACCAATGCAGTAATTGATCTGGTAAGCCTCTTGCATTAATCTGAGTTCATTGTTTATTCAATGTGTTTGACAGTAATGTATTTTAAGAGTTCTTAAAAGTATAATAATGATCATAAAGTGTTAAATCCATGCAAAACCATTGAAAAGTCATGAAATATTTGAATATTTGGATCCTGCGTCAACCAAGACAAGGGAACATAGTGAAGATTATCATCCATCCCAGTTACTAGCAACCATTTATCTTCATTTACCTTTGACTGATATGGAACAGTTTAACATCTCTGCTGTAAGAATGTTTTTTCTTGGAAATGGAACATTCAAAATAACGTGGAAACACAGAGATTAGGTTTTTGAGAAGTGAAAATAAAAATGTAAATACTGCATTTTATGGAACTACAATTCCGGGAATACAATGAAAATGACATCTTGATATCAAACAATGTACCATGGGGCTAGCTTTGTTCTTTAAAAAACAGTTTCTATCCCCTAAAAATAGATTTCAGATGCCTTCACTGCCTTATTTTTCTTATCAGCATCTTGCATTTTTTCTCCTTTCTAGTTAAGCATTTCAAGTCTCTAAGGTTTTGCTCATGCCATCGCCAGTTTCCAAATAACAGTAACTATCCTCACAGTAATCAGATTTGAGATACTGTTTTGCAGTGACATTCTGCTTGTTTAAACCTCACAAAACAAAATGTCTCAGGTTCTTGGGAAGAGTCGGTGCCAGGGAGGGAAACTGCCTCCGTGTCCCTGGAGGATCAACCGCCCCTGCAGCATTGCTTCACTTCAGGTTAACACCATTTCACTGCACTTGTCAGAAGATAAAAACAAGACCAAGTTAACATCAGCATATTCCATCAGCACAATGATTTTTTAAGTTTTACTTGTTTTTTTTAAGTTTTTAACTTTATTATAACCAAAATATGGTTATTAAATGCCCTGTCTTTTTGGTGATGTATCTGCAGTCTTGCCCATGCCACTGCAGACTCCACATGACAACAACATGACAGAAAACAGTGTCAGAAGAAGAAGAAGAAGAAGCTCTTCCTCCACTGACACTGAAGAGTCTGTTCTGCCCCCGAAGATTGTGACGGCCTCACATCTGTCTTCTCTCAGAAATCTGCTGTCAGACAAGAGAATCACAGGTTGTGTTAATTTGCCACACCTCCTTTGTCAACTTAAAACTTCACAATGATATTTTTAAAAAAAAGTTATCTGTCCACTGCTGCTGAGAAGTCCAATGAATCCTGAGTTTATTTTGCTTGTTTCATATTGCTTTAGTGAACACGGTACAGAGCAAAATAATCAGCACTATTTATTGTCTTAAAAAGTGTTACAACTTTAATCTCTGAACTAAAACTAAATTAACATTTCTTGACTAAGTTAAAAAACTGATTAACAGCTTCTCTGTAAAAAAAAAAACAGGACGGCTTTTGAGAAACATGTTAACAGACTCTGATATAGTTCAAAGATTACCTGACACCATCTGACATTTCCAGATACACTAATCTCCGTCCACCTTACAATACCCAACCGTTGGCTGATATGAGTAGAGGAATAAATAAATAAATAAATAAGAATGAAGATAAGGGATCATGAAGGCAAATAGACGGTGATACTGATACTATTTCAGGATAAATAGCTGCTTTTGTTATCTTTATGGAGCAACAACGGACTGGTTCAAAGGTATTGTTACCCTCATTATAAAAGTCAAAACTCTGCACCTGAAATCACTGCTGTATTATCTTTGGTGGCAAAGCAGTGCACCCTGACAGTTTTCAACCACAAGATGGCAGCACATAACAGAATTTCAGCTTGTGTGCTACATTTCTAACCAGATTATTTTTATGCCAATAGCACTTTTACAGATGAGCTTATTTTGCGTTTTGTGTGATGTAAGAGCCTGAAAAGCATTTAGATGGTGTTTTCTTCACACTTTGTTTGCTCTGTTACAACACAAGAGGAAAGTTAAAAACAAAAAGTTGTGTGTTGAGATATGTATGTACAAGGTAAAAATAAGGTAGAGAGGCATGTTGTCAGACAAGTACGGATATAGTTTAGGAAAAGTTGTGACCACAAAGGAGCGAGAAGACAGAGAGAGTATTGAGTCAGCTGTCCAGAGGTTTTCGAAGGCGCCCACATGCCCCGAGTTGGTCAGTAATGGAGCCATTAAAAACCTCCACAGGTACCAGTGAAGGCTTGTTTTTCTTTTATTGTATGTTAATGATTTACTCATTAGGGAAATAAAATTGTGTATGAACTGCAGTCTACCTTAACTCCATGAAGAGGAAACTCAGGAGTGCAAAGTACATAAAAGTGTTCTACAAAAATATTCTTGAAGAATGTGATTAAAAAACAAAAATGTAGAAAGTAACAGATTTTCATTTTTCCCTTTAATTAGTAAACATCCTCTGTGATGTTTGATCACAGAGACCACAAACACTGATGAAACCCAGTAACCCAGATTACAACATTTATTCAGCCCAGGTTTGAAAATAAGCCTCCAAACAGTTGTTTGTGTTTTTTTTCAACAATGATGGTACATGCAAACCATATCAGTTGATCCAATTAATTAAATATGAAAATGGCTCAGAGGATTACCTTTATATTATCACTGCAATGTGATTTATATAAGACATTTGTTTTTGCAGTTCGCTTGGGTCTCCATGTTTCTCTCACTGGTCCAAGTGAGCTTCTGGACCCTCAGCTCCTTCTGTCTCAATTCAAAGAGGTCAGTATTTGAACCAACACATATTCAAAGGCCTGAAGATGTAGATCATATGCTTTTAATTGTTAATAATGTAAAAGGGGCCATAGAGATCCTAGATTAGCTTTAGTGTTATGATATCAATAATAACTTCTGTAAGCCTCCCCTGCTGTGTCACATACATGAGAGGGATTTTAGATTTGATCAAAATTAAAATCATTATTGGTGTCAATTAGTTGGACGTGATTACTCAAGCTCATGACTCTGTTCTTTCCTGTCCTGAAAACAAGCCAAAAAAACAAACAGCCACATACTCAGACAGTCTAAAGGTCAAAGGCTGAAACCTCCGCATGGGGTTTGGTCAGACGTTATGGTTTATCATTTATTAAACAGTGAGGCGAGCCCACACAGACTAAAGCTGAAGTTATTCAATTTATATTTCAGTGGCATTCCAGGCTTACAGCACCTTTTGATTAAGAACAGGCATGGCAGGATTAAAAGATTAGAGTCTTGTGAACTCAACAGGCTGCTGATGTAGTGGTGGGGGGTGGTTTTGAACTTACAAAGAAGTCAAACGTCACTGAAAGCTATTTTAACAATTATGTAGAAAAAAAACAGGTTAGACGAGTGGAGCTCTTGTGGTGAAGTTGGTGCTCATGACTATTCTTTCTTTGTGTCCTTCTTTTCTTTTGAGCAGCCAAGAATCTACAGCATTGGAGAGAAGCCCAGATTCTTTTTGATGAGAATAGTGGGAATAAAGAGAGTGACCTCTGCACCCTGATTCCATTATCCACAGTCCAGTTCAGCTTCTCATGTACTGTTCATTCAAATACATGAAAAATTAATGAAAAAACAATCACTTATTCTTCTTGTTACTCTATGTAAGTGAGTTTATCATCACTGTTTTGTGTCTGATCATCCAATAAAGATTTACCTTATTATCTTGAATGAGTCTGTTTTGTATGCAGCTGCTGACAGTTGACTCCGCCCACCAAACCGACCAGCCAATTGGAGTAGACGCTGAATCTTTATTCCCACTACCCCACTGCTGGTCTGAATACTGACTGTGAGGAAGTTTTTACTGCACTTCGCCGGTCAGATAGGTGATAGTAAATGGCTTGACGGCACGTTGTAAATAAAAAAGATTCGCGCAGCCGTAATTGCGCAAGGATGGCAGCCTCGGCCTTCCTTGAGGACACCTTGCCCGAGGAGGAGAGGGAGTTTCAGAAGATTATAGCCTTGATCGGAGGTAAAGAGAGGATTTATTTGGTGAGTGATCAGAGTAAAAGTAAGGAGACGGATGGGGATGACGCTGGAATATTACAGGAGTTCATCCGCGATATGTTTCCTGGCAGCCTGTCGAACAGCAACGGACAGCTACTGTCCTCTCCGACAAACACGCACGGCGATATCACATGTGTAAACGATATTTGCATAAAGACAGAGACCGATAACAGCAATGACATGCCTCTTACAGCGAGGCCCAAGGATTTGGATTTAAAACCCCGGCCAGAGGAGGAGGACAAGGAGCATAAGAAGCGGCCAACGCACAGTGGCCACGGTCGGAGAAAAGCAACGTGGAGGGCAAACATTTACAGTCTTAAGCGAACCATAGACTGTCCTGTCATCATATTCATCTTCAGACAGACATTTCTCATTCAAATTTCCAACCAAATTTGCTTAAAAGAGATATTAAAAGACGTCAAGGCACGCACAAAACGTGCCAGGATCGACCGACCAGCTTTGATTGGATTAATACGGACCAGACAGGAGAGCGCCGAGACACATCAATGTGCGCAAGTCCTGGAGCGTCAGATCCGCTCAGTGTTCTACAAACACTCACCAGAGACAGTGTGGGTCAGCTGTTTCATCCCAAAAGCAGAGGCCCAAATGCTCACCATCAAGAAAAACGCCTGCAAAGTTATTTACTCATCTCAAACAGCAGGTGTAATAACATCTGTTCTCTTTTATTGTTTTTTAAATCAGTGCAAACATTTTTACCTGCTGCAGTCAGTATGGCCTAATGCAATCTTCTGTTTGCTCAAACACAAGTCAGCAGGGCAGATGCTTGTAAACATGAAGTTTGAACCCTGGTGTATTTATTACAACACAAACCTACGACTCATCAACAAAATTAGGAATTTTAGGAAAATGCCTTAGGAAATATGTTCACAGTATATTTAGAGAATTGTGGAATACATAAAATTGGATCGAGTGTTGAGTATTTTAATGAAATTATAGAAGATAGAGATTTGGAAACATTTCTGATTGGTGTTAGTGTGCTCCACTATATAGGTCAATCCATTACATTCACAAGACCACACATTTTTGCACTCATTTTTCTTCCCAGGCATGGCTGCAAAGGGGTTGTAACAAAGGGAGTATTCATGAAACAATCAGGCCCTTAGATAAGCTGCCAAATTGTTAAACGCTTATAATTGCCTTTCAGATAATACCAGGGATAGAGGGAACCCAGTTTTCTGGCCATTCCAATGTTTATTCTGGCCTCAGAGAAGAGGAGCAAGAGGCCAGGCCAACAACTCTTCAACCAGCGGGACAAGAGGTACCAGCATCGTTCTAACCTACAGTTTTGTTGAAATACATAAGCATTCCTGCTGCAATGGGATCTCTTTTTTTGCTCTTTTCTTTTCTTTTCTTTTCTTTTCTTCCATACACCAACTTAGTCCTATTCAGGTTTTTTGGAGGACAAGAGTCTAACCCAGAATGAATTACAAAGCATGGATACAAGTTGCCAGGCAATCACATGGCCATCAAAGGCAATTACACATTAACTCTTCATTGGCTTCCCTTAAGGTGTGATTTAATGCAATGGAGATTAAGATTAATTGAGAAAAAGTTTGTATTGGTAGAAGAGACAACTTTGACCTCAATATGCCAGGGTGTTGTGTGGACATAGTTATTAGCCTTTTTGTATAATAATGAATTTATTCATTTTTAAAAATCTTTTGTCCTTACTGTCACTGTCTGTCTATCTTCAAGTGGCAATGTGCAGTTTTAAAAAATCTGAAAAGTGAACATGGGATATTCAAGGCTTTATTGACTGAAGTTTAGGCAAGTTGAAAGTACATTGATGCCACAAAAAGTAAATTGAAAAGCCTACAATAAAAAAAAAAAATAGGAATGAATTAGTCATCAAATTGATCTTACACTCAACAGTTGATAGTACAATGTAGTTGATTACATTGACACCATGCCTCAACATTTTGCACAAATACAGGGAGCAGAAGTATACTTAGATTCTTAGAAATTCAATCATCAGAGAAGTTTAAATAAACTTAGTGGCACAGTGGTTGACAATGCATTAATGCCTTCTCCTTTTCAGATGAAACTGGAAGTATAGAGGAAAGCATCCCTCTGAAGACCAACTCCTTGTCTGCTGGACCTCCTGCAGGTGGAGAATCAGCTGGAGGAGGCAGCTAACATGACACATGGCCTGTGACTGGAGAATGTCACTGTAGACAATCCTGTTTTTACTCTCAAGTTGGCCTTGTGGTGCTATGGAGCCTTAGTACATATTACAGTGTTTCTTCATGGTGTTCAGTTTTTTCACTGTTTTTCACTGTTTTCACTGCCAACATGATTGTTTTCAAGCAGTTTGTTGCTAGATCATCAAATTTTTCTCCATCTTGCTTATTTACACATTATCTTTGACATACAATGGTTGAGTCAAAAAGGGTGTTCGGTGTATGTTAGAGGGTGATTCAAATCAGTGTAGACCAGTTAGTCCTATAAACCACAGGCCTATCACATTGTTTAACACCAGCTTTTCTTTTTTCTTCTTCTTTCTTTTGTTTGCTTTTTGAACAGAGGTTGACTGAATATTTCTCAGTAATTTAGGTACACATTGAAACTGCAGTACAACTAGGCTTACAGCAAAATTACCCCTTTAACATGATGTATAGTCATTTGATTTGTGCTAATATGACTAACCATTTATTAGAAAATATACACCTAGCATACATCAGCTGACCTAAAAAGGTACTGAACTGGGTTCCTACTTCATTAACAGGACCCAGCCACTATTTTTCCTCTGACGCTCCCCTGTAAGTTAGCTATGCTGTAATCTGTCAGTCTTTTGTTCTGTTTTATTTTGGCTTTGTTAGAATTGTGTGCCTTAGATGAGTAAAAATGACAGCTACCTTTACTGAACATGGATGAAACTACTTCTCACGTTTTATGTATTTATGTACTGGTCTGCACATCTGTAAAAAATATGTAAATAAACACAATTAAGTTTGTACAAGTTTGCATCTTTGTTGCTGCTTATTCTTTCAGCAGGGTAAAAGTATTATTTGGGGAGATCGGTTGTCAAATGGGTAAAAATGATCTCATCAACCCTTTACTGTCATATATTACTGCTATAATCACCTTACTGTACTTTTGATTTTCATGAATCTAATTTGCTATGCAACCTATACGTAAACTGACAGGGAAAAGAACTGATTCATGATGGGCTGTCTTTAGATAAGCCTGTCCATTAATCGTGTACGTTCAACTACAATATTCCCATTATTATTTTTAAATGCGTGAAGAGCTTGTAATTTTGTATTCCTAACCTTAAAGACCCATCGAATTGATTCAAAATACGATGACACGATGGACGATATTATACTTATTTAAACTTATATATGTATTATGTATTATACTATACTTCTGTACTATATTTTTTTTAGTCAGGCTGAAAAGAGGCCAGCTAATTCTGAGGTCCTTTAGAAGGGGACTTGCGGTACTGGACAAAAAGAAGTTAGCAGCGGCTGCGTTTGGTTCTACTGTAGTGCATTTTCAGATACTAAAAACCTTTATTTTTCCATATCTCCCTCAAAAAGTGCACGGAATCATACCGTCAAACTAGTATCGTGGGGCTGAGGTGGGAATAAAGAGCCAATCATGATAACATCTGCCGGTAAGTTGCAAAAATGTTATTTATTTTGCTAGCCGTAACTTTAGCCATCTGCCATTGATTTAGCTGAGTCACATAGCTAATGTAGCAGGCATTAGACAGCCGTTAACCGGTGATAGTTAATAATTTCATCAAAACATTTTTCAGAAAAGTGACACATTTGCGGTATGTATCTGATATAACTAAGTAACGATTTTATTCACCTCACGTCTGAATAAAAAATACACAGAGGTTTGCAATGAGATAATATAGCGTTAACCTTACCGTTAACGAAACGTCAATGCTAGCTTCCCTCAGAAACGTTAATGTTAACTTAAATTCAAACAACATGTGATCCTAGCTATTTAGCAAAGTGTTCATGTTATTTTTTTTTGTGTCGGAAATAGGAAGTTTAAAAATTATTTATTAATTAATGTACATCTTTTAGAATAATTGGTCCACCAGTAAGTCCTACTCTCAGTGTAAACACTAAGTCGAGTGCACCTGGTGTCCTGTCCATCAATGAGGAAATTGTCATGGACAGATACTCCATATGAACACGTAGTAGTGGTATCAAAACCTCCTATGTCATGTGTAACAACTTTATGTTAATCTTCTTCATCTTCATCTTCTTCCCTAATTGTATTTAGCTGAAAAATATATTTTAAAAAATTGCTATTCTAAATTAATACGTGGTAGATAAAGAAATATTTGAACTTTCTGAATCAAGAAATTACTTAGTCAGTCATGTTCCTTTTTTTCTTCAGCCGGAATCATTTCCCTCCTTGATGAGGAGGAACCACAGCTCAAGGTAAGAACTGGCTGCGAAGTAGTGAGCCAAGTGGTCTGAAAAAGGCAAACTCCCAAAAAGATTTTTTAATGTGATGTCATTTCAGATTTCATTCATAAGTGTAGAGATTTAACAGTGTAGAGTGTGTTTTACCTAGTTGTAAAAGCACACAATTTTGAGAACACTTGCTACTCTTAAAAAATTTTGTCAATCATGCAATAGGATAAATAATCAGCCCTTTTTAGTACCCTTTCATTTGGACTAGAGCCACAACTCCTACCCTCAACATATTATAAAATGTTCTTTATGTCAGATTGAAAAGAGGCTTCTTTAGGTTCCTTAGCTTGGAAGAGAAGCACTTTAAGTAACAGGGGTAGCTTACAGTTTTACTTATCTGTTCCCCATGTATTAATTACTTTGACTTCTAAAGCATAGCTTCTACAGGCCAGAAAAACAAAGAGGTTTACACCTCTGAGTGCCTCCTAATGCAAGCTTGAGAATTTATAATTACATTTGTTGTCAGCTTTGTTAATTGTTATATTTCGACATTCCAACTGTATAAAAACTTGAGTGATGATAAAACAGAAGTTGAAGCTTGATACTGATTACAGAGACACTTGATACTGATGCTGACAAAAGTGAACTCAAAAATTTTATGCAAATTATGTGTCTGCACATCTGTTCTATTTGCAGGAGTTTGCTCTTCACAAGCTTAACGCCATTGTGAATGACTTCTGGGCTGAGATTTCTGGATCAGTAGATAAAATGTAAGTGCCATTGTTGAGCTTGTAAAATATCACAGACACGCACATATTATAGTAGCCATTAGTAACTTCAGCTCATGAATTTATTCATTCTGTGTAAAGGAAGAAGAATGCTGACTGACATAGTTACCTAATTGCAGGCTGTAACCGGAATATATACATATAATAGCATCATTGGGACAATGAGCATTGTCTGTGTTGACTCCAGTAAAATGTATCTATATGCCTGTTTTATCCCCCCCATGGGCGCGTTTCTTTTCTGCTGTCCACTGTCTGTTTGTGAGAAGCTCACAAGCTGGCCCCTACTCCTGCTAAAAGGCAGCGACTGTGAACTTTCATCCAGCGTAGATTACTGACTAGAATTCTTCAGCATCATCTTTTCTTGAACTTCAGTGCTATACATTTGGTTTCAGTGCCCAAAAGCAGATTAGCACTGTGATTTCCCATCTGAAGGAGAAAGTTGGTAGTTTAATAGTTTAAGAAAATCATTTTAGGTTTGATCATTTACAGTCACCAATGATGTAAAAAGATAACTTCCTCCAGTTTTTAAGTCTAATGTAACCATCTGTTGTTCATTCAAAGTGAGGTTCTATATGAGGATGAAACTTTTCGGAGCAGAGCATTTGCTGCCTTGGTGGCCTCCAAAGTTTTCTACCATCTTGGAGCCTTTGAGGAATCTCTCAACTATGCTCTCGGTGCTGGCGATCTCTTCAATGTAACTGATGACTCAGAGTATGTGGAGACCATCATTGGTACGTGAACAAACAAAAATATTGACTCAGTTTTTTTGACTGACCTTCCTCTTTAGTGATATTTGTGTCTTTTCACCCTACTGTGGCTATTTCCAGTGTGAGGTAAAGAAACATTTAATGGAAAGAACAAATATTCTACCCCAAGTTTAAAATCTACTAGAGCTATCTGATGGTAAAAAACAAACAATGTCATATGTAATACAAGATTGATTCAGAAGTAAAATGGAGCCAGTGATTTATCCTTTTTTTGTCTGCTGCTAGCCAAATGCATCGACCATTACACAAAGCTGCGGGTAGAGAACGCTGAGCTGCCAGAGGATGAGGAGAAGAAAAACATTGACCCCCGCCTTGAGGGCATTGTCAACAAGATGTTCCTGCGTTGCCTAGACGATCACAAGTACAAGCAGGCTATTGGGATTGCCCTGGAGACCAGGCGACTTGACATGTTTGAGAAGACCATCCTGGAGTCGGTCAGATCCTATTGCCATTTACGGCTGATTTGAAATTAGTTTTACATATCTATTGCTAACTTTAATATTCATCAGAGTAGCTCAAAGTTTTTTTGCCACAAACATTTAAAAGAGATTATAAGAGTCTAATTCTTTAAATAAAGAAAGTAATTGTTTGTGTATAAGAGTCCAGATTTGATTGCTGTTGAATGATTTTTCCTTGTCATGAAACACTTTGAAAATA
>JAPZDY010000021.1:13361678-13374193 GCA_029783645.1 Ctenochaetus hawaiiensis | reverse complement strand
TGTGATTGGTTTACAAAGTAACATTTGTTTTTCTTTGTCTATGCTTCTGTTGCCTTGGATTGCCCTCATTTTTTTAGTTTTTACTGCTGACAAGACATAGCTGAACACGCTCTATAGTGATATGGATTTTGAATGCACGGTTGTCCAGAATCTAAATGAATTTCCTGATCTTCATGGAAGGTATTCCTCTCTCAGAGGAAGCTGGATACACTCATTTTCACTCACATTTTCTTTCCTCTATTTATAGGGTATTTATGCTGACATAGATTTACCCGAGACCGAAGTAGTGTTTAACAGACCGCCTAGCTATTGCACAAATACATGGTGTACATTTTTAGGTCCAAAAAAGGCTCTGTGATATTCTGTGTAATCAATTAGCCGCTTTATAAACTGTGTAAATCTTCACCGTGTTTAGAAAGACTTCTGAACCAGAACTATTCAGTTGGCCTCCAACTTCCCACCCTAATGGCTCAAGGAAAACTCCTTCCACTCCTCCAGTATGAACTTGCTCACAAGGAGGACAACTTAAGTCTCCCTGTTCTCAGAAAATCAGGTTCCTGATCATTAACAATAAAACAGGGTCATTCTAAGTAAGGATAAAACAGTACAATACAGCTAAAACAGCTTGTGGAGCCGGTGCCGAGTCCAATTCTGGGTAATCACACTACATCAACTAAAAAATCTCTCTTTTTGTATAATAGACACTAGAGAGAACATACTAGAAGCTTCTCAAACATTTAATTATGTGGATGTTTGCAGGGTTCTTGCTTTCTAAAAGGCTAAAAACTGCACTTGTTCATCTTGGAGACAAAATGCTGAGTGTACTGTCTCACAGTGTCCTTACTTGCTGTTATCTCAATATTTTGTGTTTCATCCTTTGAGGCTGTCTAATTTACACAGCTTATTTGGCAGTCCCATTAAGTTTTGATCAAGGCTGGTTGGTTTAAAAAGTTTTATCACCAACAAATGAAGGAGCATAGCAGAGTGTAACATTCACAGTAAAAGAACACAAATGCTCAGAATTGGTGCAGTCTCTTTTCAGTTTAGCAAAACAGAAAATATTTTATTAAACACATATAGGTTACCATTTACTCTAGATTTTGTTCTTTCATACATACATCTTTTAATTTGAAACCTTTTCATGTATCAAAACATCAGATTGTACACATAGAAGAGTGCTCTCCATAGGTCCAGCAAATACACAGAGTATCAAGAGTGCAATTCATTAAATGTGTTTGCTGTGGAACTGATTTGATAGGTAGAGTATAAGCATGTGGTCTGAGATGGTTTTGTAGCATATTCGGATAGCCTTAGTTGAAAAGTTTTCCATAGGAGTATATGGGGATATGCCTTTACAGAGATTCCAGGTTATTATGTCTTTATGTTCAATCCTCACATTTTTTGTCTGGTGGCCTTAATTTTGTTGACTTTTAACCTTTTTTCAAGAATATCCTAGAGCCCAAGAATAACCTACTGTGTCCTTTATTTAGTTGACCTGTTAGAGGTCATCTCAAGGTTACAGTTTTATAATGCTTATAATACTCAAACTCTCTTCTGGTACACTTTGACCTGTCTTGCATTTTGCATGTTTTGATTTGACTGTAATTAGAAAATAATGTCTTGGTATGCTTTTGTTAACCATGACTGATGTGAACTTAAGTAAGACAACAATCATTCGGCTCTTGTTGTTGTGTATTGTACAGTAAGTACTGAAACTGAATAATTTGTCCGTCAGATTAAGAGTAACAGCAGATTCCAATAATTCCTTTTTCATTTGTGTAACACCATGAATCTGATCCCCCTGGAGATTCCCTTTAAATGGATTTATTTGTCATGCCATCTCTATACACGGCTAACATATACATGGATAACATGTTCTTCCTGCTTACCTCCCTCGTGTTTGGTCAAAAGCATTGTGTCTAACACAACACTATTGGATGACTGTAAAGTTGCTTGCGGGCATCTCAGTGGACTTTGGTAGCCAACTGCTCCAATGCTATTCTTCATTCCCCGCTTCATGAATAGTTTAGAGTTTTCAGCCATGGAAGATTTGAAGGTAATCCTTGTAGGGGTCCGATCCGCATTTGATGTCCTTGGGTGTCTCCCTGGTTCTTGATTAGCACTGGTTTTGTAATTACAGGTGATGTAACGGGTGAATGCTTGCCTGAAAGTTTTGTTGAAAAGGGTGTAGACTAGTGGGTTGATACCTGATGATACGTAGCCCACCCAAACAAAAATCTCCATGAGGCGGCCTATCACATCAGCATCACAGCTGCTGCATAGCACAGAGGTGACATTAGTAATAAAGAAAGGGCACCACATAACTACAAATAGAAGGAAAACAATACCTAGCACCTTTGAGGCACGCTGCTCATTGCTGAGAGTCTGCATTGACTTTTTGCCCATAGTCGACATTCTCCGAAATGACATTTCATCCCCGGTAGGAGAGTTTGTCGTGCCTGTATTTGTTTTTTCTAGCGCCCTTGACAGTCGTCTCTCCAGCATGTTCACTTGCTCACCTTGAGTTGGAGTCAGAGCCTGTTCCCTTTGAAAAAGCGTTGAGACTGTTGGGTAGCTAAAGCGCTGAGTCTCTTTTGACCTGAGCAAATAGGCTTTTTTGCGCAAGACCTGGACAGTAAGTAGATAGATGACCATCATGATGGTCAGAGGAATGAAGAATGCCACCAAGGAGCCAAACCTGATAAAATCACGGAAGGTGTCAGTTCTCAGCAAGCATGTGTGGTTACTGTTAAAGGTGATGTTGTTGGGATGATGGTAGTTCTCAAGCCCCTTAATTGGAATTGGGATTGCAATACCTGAAAATGACAGGCATAGTTAATATTGACAAACACAGACAATTATCATGTTCATTTTTTTCTTTTGTTTTTTGTATATTAAGTTATTTTGCTACTGATGTTCTTAACTTCAGCTTCAGCATTGTGTCTCCTTTATCTGAGAAAAAAAACATCCTGTGTTAATTATTTAAGAACTGTATTAGTAAAAGTAAAAAAGATTAATAGTGAAAGGATAGTGTGACCCTGTCTGGAATAACAAGGCAAGTTCTAATGGTATGATTACCTTTTTTGTGTTTTAAATTTAATTAATCACCCATGGTCTGCCATGATCCCTCTTAAATTGAGCACTGATTAAAGTTACATTAAAAACCCTTTTGCAGCCAGAAGTGTTAAGTGCCTCTCTCTTCATCCAATCTTCTGGCTTTATTAATGAAATGAAGCTCAGATGAACGCCAACACATTAGCCAAACAACTATGCATTTAATAATGTGAACACTGGTGCATTGAGCACTGAGCAGTATTGCCTCAATGAATTCAAACAAAGTTTTACATTTTAGTGTTCAGCATAATGGCCAGAAGCTTCTGCTAAGTTTTATACTCTCAACCTAAAATGATTAGCAGATTTTAAACACTCAGCCGTCAACATTTATACAAAGCCTTTGGAGGATAAATGCAAAAAGATGATTTTTAAAACAACAGCAGTGACAACAGTGTAATGCTATAGCAAGCAGTTATACACATTTTCAAGCCACATTACCCTTTGTACAAGCTTCAGTTTCTCAAAGAAATTAACTGGATTGTCCCTGTGGGACATGCTTAACATTCACTTTGACCCATGAGATTGACTATCTTGTAATACTACTGTCCCAGTCCTCCTACCCACCCATCTCCCACCAAAAAAAAATTCAACTGACTGGTTACTGTTTACATGGTATCTGCCCTTATTTCATCTAGCAAATATTCCTGGGTGTATAATTCAGTTATTTAATGGATCTAGTGTCAAGAAATCAGACTGTTTGTAAGAAATAGCTTAATCAGTTGAAGGACTACTGCAGAGTTGTGTAAAATTTAATAAAAGGCAATAAGGACACATTGAGTTAAAATTGCTGTGTAACGTTTTAGCACCAATTACAGCACTATTTCTATATGTGGGCAAAATTGCACTGTGTACATTATGTACAGGGTTTGTGTCTAATTTGAACCATGCAGGTACAAGATGAAATGGCAAGGTAATCAGTGTTGAGTGAAAGACATGAATCTTTTCCCGTACTAAGTGTTGAACTTGGGCAGCCTAGGTGAAAGTCCTTACCATTAGACCATATACACTATACTTTCCCTCAATGTCATAAGAGTTTTTAGGAATTTTACTGTATTTGATGCTAAACTGTTCCACAAAGTTAGGGATATCTAAATTCATGTACTTACAAATGGATATGAACCACACCAGTGCAATTTTCATCATTGCTTTGTTTCTGGATTTGTACTGGCTGTACTGGATTGGCCTCTTGATGGCAATGTAGCGATCCAGTGAAATGGCACATAGGTGCATGATGGATGCGGTAGAAAACAGCACATCAAGAAACAGCCAGATGGGGCAGAGGGGCTCTGGAAGTGGCCAGTCAGAGTCTAAAAAGGATATAAGAAGGAAAGTTGTCCAGTAAGACTATAAATTGTTGTACAAAGAGTAATTCCATATACTGTACTCGTGATGTAATTCATTGTTATTGCAAAAAAAATTTAGTCTTGCACACTACCAGTTATGGGAGATATACCACAATGGCAAGGGATAAGAAGTAGCACTCATGCAAAAGATTGGTGTTTGTTTATCTCTGTGAGGAATGACTTTACTGGAAAAAGGAGGGTTCACCGACTGTTTATGGAGCTAAAAGCTCTTTATGTAGTTGTGCTGGAGACTATGCTCAACAGTAGTTTATTTTCAGTTCCAGGCATAAAATTGGCAAGCAAGTGTTGGCTTTTGGCCCGTCACCCATTAACACTGCAAAAGACTGTTCTTGGAAATATTCCTTTACATAATTTTCTTTTGTTAGGCCACCTCTCCTTCTTTTCCTTGAGCCACTTTCTTGCCACACTTGGGGGAAATTTTGAGTCATAGTTTTGATGAGTTTCATCTGGAAGACTTATTCAATAAACAGTGTAGGAAGGTCCAAGTAGCTGTAGAAGGAAACATATATTTTGTTTAACAGAATTAAAAAGCTTAAAAGGAGCAAACTTAAGAGCCCTCTGCAATTGCTCTTATGTCCATTACACATACAAAATTTGACGTCTTCTGCGCTGAACCAGCCGAGTTTAATGCTCTTGTGTTAAATGAATAAAATATATAAAAATATGAATATATAAGAATAAACCCCAGCCCTCCATACATATCTACAGCTCTTTTAAAGCATTTTACGTCACGGAGTATTTATTTATATTGTGTATTTTAGAACACACAGTAATACAGATTTTTTTGTTTGTTTGTTTGTTTTTTTGACTTTTTTAGTTTTCTTTTAAAAATGTTCCTGCCTTAACAAATGCCAGCATATATTTTCATAAAAGAAAAATGACAAGTGAATATAAGCTAGGGAAAATGTATATTTAAAATTGCTAGTAGAGGGATGAAAACTTAGACTTAGTCGGCAGTGGAATGTGTAGAGAAAAGTTGCCTTGCAGGTGCAACACATTAAGAAGCAATAGCAAATCATGTGTCCTTTCAAAAAATTCTTCTCGATAGTTTTCTTGTCACACAGTGATATATTTTAAGTATACATTAATGTCTGCTCAAACAGCTTGCACTTGAAAAAAAAGCAGATCCCTTAACATTTTTCAAGATGGTCTCTGAGTGCTTTGGATTCATCTGCCCTGCAGATGTGGAACATGATTAGAAATTTTTCCAGGTGTAACAGTGATCCAGTCTCATTCTTTTCTTGCTCTTTTGAGTTTTAATCAAAGTTTCTTGAACTTTACGGATCCTCTTAGGAATACTGAATGTGTTATGGCCTTTTATCTAATCTTTAATTTTTTGTCTCTGCCTGGTTTTGTTATAATTGTAGTTGTTATAATTATAGTTGTTAAAATTATTGACCCTGCAGAGCAGTCACATTCTTCTTGTAATGGTATTGCAGTCTAACATGTTCACTGGATTAATTTGTAGTGTGCTTTAAGTTCAGTGATTCATGCTTTTCCTTCCCTGTAGGTGTTTTTCATGTCATTATTGATGTCTTTTCTTCAATACACTTCACCCAAAAAATATATATAAAATGTTATTCACTCCCCTGAAAAATTGGTTTGGGGGCAGTAAACCCACACTAAACTCCTCCATCATCAGGCCTTTATTAATTTCATGTTTTCAACTAGAAAAAAACCCCAACAGTTTAATTCCTATTTTTATTTGCTATTTTGTGAAACCTTCCTCCAAAAAGTAAGAGAAAGTGAAAGTATTGTGGTCATACTTAAGTTCTAATATCCCAGCATACAACAGAGCTCTGTCCTGTTGGGCTGCAGGAAGCGCTGTTAGCTAAACAGTTAGTAAAATTAGACGGCAGTGGAGGAGGTCGCACCAGCATCTGTTTCAAAAGTAGATCAGCCGGCTTTATAAACATTCAGTGTTGGAGCTGAGAGTTTTAGAGCAGCAAACATACAAAAGCAGTCCAGCACTTCACTCTGTTTCCATAG
The DNA here is from genome assembly GCA_029783645.1 of Ctenochaetus hawaiiensis. Taxonomy (NCBI): domain Eukaryota; kingdom Metazoa; phylum Chordata; class Actinopteri; order Acanthuriformes; family Acanthuridae; genus Ctenochaetus; species Ctenochaetus hawaiiensis. The sequence goes on along the minus strand of JAPZDY010000021.1, from coordinate 13,367,726 downwards.
CCCTTCTCTACTTCCATCACATTTAATCTTGTGGTTGAGTTCATTTTAAGACCAGAGTCAGTTAGTAAAATTTTCAGTGTGCCGTTTCTTTAATCCTGTATTGCTCTGTTTATGGTGATGTGGCTAAAAAGTAGCAGTAATTGAACTGACAAAATGCAAATCTTCTTGACTTGGAGGATCATCTTTTTTTCGGGGGTGCTGTATTATTATATTATTACATCTAAGAGAACACAATGACTAAAATTATGTTTACTGATTAACAAATGTCACTGTACCAACCCAAAATGCATGAATGGTTTCAAACATTTAGTTCACTGGTTCTTAAGGCTTAGGTCTTTATCAGGGCATGAGATTAACCTCAGGCTCCAGACGTGGACAGTATATAGACCAACATAGTTCCTTTTATCACAAGCATGGACGAAATAGGAGATTCATTGCATGGCCTTTAATTACGTAGCCTCTACATTCAGATAATTACTGTTTAACTCTCCCAGCTCTGACAGTGTAACACATACAGTTCCAATGCAAACTTTTGAGAGAGGCAGTACTACAGATAACCCTGTGTCACAATATTCTCCACTCTTTTGTCAGTGTGAAATATAATTATGATCTGGCTTGTCATCCTCCAATTGGATTAAAATGGAATGATGGCTTGGCAAATGCTCTGTATTTTGTAGCTGAGTAGAAATAGATGTCTAAATCAGATCATATGCACCTGTATTTACGCAACACTGTCACTGAAATTAATTAAAAACTTAAGTAAAACCATGTCACTATTTGTTCCTTAGGCTAATGATCCTTTTGACCAGCAATACAAACGTAGCTGTTAAACTGCAACCATAACATTGCCAGAGGAAGTATAATGTTTATTGCCGAACATCTCCTGTAATAATTAATCTAGAATAATTTGTTTGGAGATAGTCACGCTCTATCAAGTGTTGGCTAACAAACCTTGTTTTCCTTCTTTGTTCCCCATAAGTATGCAGGCCTTTTTTCTTTGTAGAATAGTAAGGCTCATTAAGTTTACTTATAAATTTTCATTGAATCAAGGGAATTTCTTTGTAAAATGCTGGTAGCTGGATAGGAGCACACTTCAAAGACACACACCAATAATAAGCATTGTTTTGAATATTTGTTACACTTACTTGATTTTAAAGGTCTAGGTTTGTTTGGATCAAAACTTCATCAAAATGGCATTAAGAATAGATCTCTGTATTTTGCAAGTACATGTATCTCCTTATAGAATTCAGTATGTTGCTGCTGTATTCGTTTAACGGATAAGACAGCTTTTTCGAACACAACACCAAGTTGAACTTACTGTAGAGAACAGTGACAAGAGCAATTGGCATCACTAGGAGTCCCACCAACAGATCAGCCACAGCAAGCGACATCAGAAAGTAGTTGGTGGCATTTTGCAGCTTTCTTTCAAGTGACACTGCAAGAATGACCAGGATGTTTCCACCAATAGTCGGAATGATGACAATGACAATAAGCAGGGCTGCCCATTTCAGCTGAACCCCAGGTACTTCTCCTGACTGTGAGCTGTTGGCCGCAAATGGACCCGCTTGTGACATGGTGCTGCAGAGATTACAGCAGGTCTTAGCGTGGGTCGGGGCTCTGATCTTTCTGGTGTTTGACACTCGGTCAGCATGGTCACTTGGTCCCACAAACAAGGACACAGAGTAGACCGGGTCAGTGCACAGGATGTTTCATCCTTTGTGCAGAGTAAAAACCAAAAGGAATATATGTTAGATCCACTTCTTGGAGGGAACAAAAAAAAAAAAAAGCAGGCAAACTCCAATGCTGGCAATAATTCCAACACGATTAGTACTTCCTCAGTGAGATGTTAGCAGGGGTCCTCACTTTCCAAGGGAGTTGATACTCTTGTCATCCTCTGCATCCACTTAAAAGCACAGATCTGTCAAGTGAGATTAGCAAAGCCTTGTTAGCTGTCTGCTTTAATTTGTCTTAATATTGCAAAATTAGAGACATTTATTTTACCAAATGAAAAGGGTCTTTCTTGTAAGATAATCGCTACTGTTCCATATAACGGCAAAATAATGTGAAACTTGAAATCAAACTTGAAAATATTTTGAAAAATAACTATTACAATCATCTTTTGTAATAAAAAAAATGTACAAAAATTGTATGTTAATTTTTGACAAGTTTTGAGATATAAAAAATTCTAAATTTGACAAAGTTTTTGTAAACTGTGTATCTAACATTAAGTATAAAATCAAAGTTTAGTAATTTAGGTAGGATTTTAAAACCTCTTCCTTAAGTTTTTAAATAAAACATTCACAACTCTCACTCACTCTTACTTAATAAAAATAAGACAAGCAAAAGCACAGTGGCCATAAGCAATATTGTAATTTTGCTTATGTTTCTTACCTGCTTCTGAAGGTAACATCTGTTGTATGTTTATGTTCCCCGTTGACGTTTCTACCATTGTACTGTTTTCCAAGCCACTATGTCTAAATTTTCATAAATACTTAGAAATATTTTGTGCCAGCAGAACCCTGCAGTTCAACATCCAATGCATTTCAGTCTTTGAACCCCTCTTAGCATAATATCTTTTTAAATTCCCTCATTTTAACTTTATACTTACACCCTCCCTAAAGAGAAACGCTAAAGAGTATGCCCTCCCTCAACGGCAAAGCCTAAATCTGTCTCTGTCTGAAGTAGTCCATGAAGTGGAATTTGTTTTGCTTCCACGTGTTGGAGGAACCCCCAGTCTTGCTTCGCATCACCTACAGCGATCACAGGTTTAAAACTTTCAGATGTTGTGGCTCCTCTGCCTCTCTCCCATTCCCACTCGCTGCCCCTTGTGCACAGCCTGTGATCGACTCGCAGTGTAGCCCGTCTTTTTCACTCCCTCACTCTCTCCTCCCTCCCCTCTCTCTTGCCTGTGAGTCAGACTCTGTACAAAACAGATGAATGTCTTCATGCTGGCAGCATGCCAGTGGTTCTGGGAGGTAATTTCCCTCACCAGAGCCGTCCTACTGTTTACATTTGTCATTATCTGTTCTCTCCTTCATTTGAAGCATGCAGTAATAGGGAATATAGTACTTGATCCCCCTGCTTTTTGTTTTTTTTTTCTGTTTTTTTTTTATTATGTCTGCTGTGAATTCACATTTTCAGAGTTTAATAAAATACAATCCTTTTTTTACTAGATAATGTAATTAGATATTTAGACATATTTGTTTTTTCATCTGATCTCCTAGCCTTAAGTCAAAATGTGTTTTCTCTCAGTGTATATTCATTGTTTAAATTTTAAAGCAGATGCATGACATTAAAGACACAGAAATAAGCAATCCATGGACTTCTGGGTAATCAAATGATGATGATGATGATGAGTCATTCTTTTCTGGACAAGATAATGTGAGAGATCCAGCCAATAACCCCCCACTTGGATCTGTTTACTCTTTGGCATCCAAGTAAAAAGCAGTGTATAGACAAAAGGTTTTTACTCAACATGCTACCCAGTTCACATGGGGAGCAATTACCCCTAAAATACTTTGTACTGTATGGGCTCCTTTTGACCACCCGTTTAAAATGAGTTCTGTATCTTCAGTTCTAGTTCTTCTAATGTGGCTCTGTCTGTCAGAGGACAACAAATGCATTTTCAGTTTTTCATATCTAATCTTAGTTAATAGATTTTAACTTCACTAACTGATTACTTGGCAAATCTAAAGTCACCCAGCCAACCTCCACAGTCTCTTTCTCATTTTCTTACAAAACACTTTTTTGAATTTTATAATGCAGGGAGCAGCTGCAGGTGTACTACTAGCAGTATGCTGACATCTCCTCACATCAAATCAAATGCATGCCACACAGGCACATTTTTTTGGGTGATATGCAATCTGAATCGCTCAGACTAAAATCTAGTTGCCAGATCTTCACATATTGCCAGCTTTCACACTTCTCTCACATCAGCAGTTGATGTACTTGTGAAGCAATTGTCAGTTGAATGATGTTTTTATGCTCTTATGAAAACTTGTATAGTTGAAAAACAATTTTTTTGGTTGCTACATTAGAGTGTCTGACGTGTTTCTGATTTACCATGCATTGTTTGATTTGTAATTGGGTTTACAATTGAAGAGTTTACAACAAAGGCCATGCAACCTCTTTGCTTGTTCAATATAACATTGTACAGGTACTTTCATGATGTGTTTAGGTGATTGTATGTAATGGAAGGAAGTGAGCTAATGAAATCTGCTCTGTTACGATGCATGTCTATTAGAGACTGCTACAATCACATTTCATGTGGCAAAATCCATCTATAATTTGTTTATCTTAGCTCTATTCCTGCTTCTCTCAATGTATGTGTTATTTTCCAGGGCATCATCTGGGACCTTTAAGCAGTCAGCATTATTAATTTTTAGCCGTATCAGCCTCTTGTCACTCACATTGTAATAAAAGTGAGGCATACATGTATGGTCTTACAGTACATAAAGACTTAAATACATAATATTAGACTAAAAGCCTTAGGCATTTTTGTAACTCTCAATGAAGTATTTCTGATTTGGCACATAAGACCCATAATTTTAAGGCATATAGTTGTGAATGGACTGTAACAAGCACATTATTATCATTATTTGTTTTTACTATTCATTTTATTATAATTTTTTTTTATTTTCTGATGAAAAATTAAACTGTTGAGCAGTTTATCCCAACTTAACCAAGTACGATAGCTGTAATAGATGATGAGGGTCAAGCACAGCTAAGCGTTAAAATCTTTTCTCTATTGTATCTAATCAGCGAGCTTCTAGTTTTAAGAAACCGCAGCAGCCTCTTTGGTTTCAACACAGTCAACTGTCCAAACAACATTTTACCGGAAGTAGAGATTTGTTGCTGATAACAATGCTGACTGGACTTACAGGAAAATTTGTGGATTTTTTGGACTAATTTCCTTCTAATGATAGTTGGCGTTATCAACACTACCGTACATGAGCGAAGTGCCAGATAACATTCTTTTTGTAGAACTGATTACTTCAACCCATCATTTTTTTTGTTTGTTTGTTTTTTATTAGCTGTTGCAACTCTTTGGCACCAGAATACTAGTCAGTTAAACTTCTTGTTTCTTAAATGTACATATTTAAATTACAGGGCCATGTGCAAGTTTTCACATTTCCACATTTTTCAACTGCAATATGAAAATGATTTGGTTGTTGAAAAATGTGATTAACAGTTTCAAATGGACCTTATACTCCCTTTTGTTTTGACAATAAAAATCTTGTAGATTAAATTGTGCTAAATTTTGTTTTCTGGTATAAATATCAGTTTAAACTTTTGTTTAAATACCAGGGAAATTACTCTAAAAGTAAATAAGTAATTTCCCCATGCTTAAGGCCTCACATTAAGACTTTAAGTTCACTTTAAGTGTCTCATATTTATGTGCAGTTTCTATCTTGGGAAACTGTTGACTCATAATATTTTTGTCAGTTCGTCAAAAGTGTATAAATGGAAAAATGGACAAGAGAATAACCAGATCCCCAGATGAATGCACTCTTAGCAACGGAAATATTTAATAGTGTTTAGTTTATGTCCCCTGTATGTCATGTTTTACTAATTAGCACCATATTGATATAAATTTCAGCTCTTTGAAAGATTTTCAAAACAAGCATTCACAATAAGTTATTTTAAGACTATATAACAATGGTTGGTGTGGCTCTTTGCTCAAAGCCTCCAGGCATTTTACATTTTATGGATCAAGTCGCCTTTTCTATAACTTACGCTGAGCTTTTAGCCTTATTATTCTTGTTGGTACTGCAGGCACAGTTTTTAATGGCATCTTGCACATATTTTTCCACAGTCAAGCAGTTGTTTTGACATTTTAAAAATTGATTTTATCTCCTAATGTTGTTGGTGACATTTTTCCTTCACATTGGGCTCTAATTTCGTAGACCAGGCGCAGGCGCGGCGCACATGCCCTGCGCTGGGTGTGGCCAGCGCACTTTGCAATTTTCGGGAACCGCGCAGTCCAGCGCACTGCGGCGCACCCACGCCTCCGTCCCTCCCACCGGCGCAAGTGGCAAAGAGGGAGGA
>JAPZDY010000021.1:13336421-13346560 GCA_029783645.1 Ctenochaetus hawaiiensis | reverse complement strand
ATTTAGCAGTAAATGAATAAAGCACACAGAGCTCTGGGTCTGATCTTCCTTTCCCTGACAACAACTGAATGCGTCAGGGCACGAAGTCTGACAGACTGTCTCTCCCTGACCCAGTCTTCTATTAAATACAGAATGTGGAATGAACATGGAATGTTGATGTCATCTCGGAATGTTGGTGCATCCCCGTGTAGGTGCTGCTCCGCCTCCATCGCCTTGACGATATCTGGCTCCACGTCATCTTTGTCTGCAGTCACAATATGGTTCTTATATCTGCAACCATAAAGCATAGCACATCCCTTCTCTTTTGCCCTACAGGGCGCCAACACCCTTGTCGTATTTGCTGTCCACTTCACTGTAGATTGTGAAAGACGCACAGGCGTCTTCCTCGAACCTCCTATCCTTGTTCTTATCACTCCCTGGCTCTTAAACTGCTTTGGCTCTCTCTGTCTGTCACACTATCTCTGTATTTCTCCACTGTCTCATGTATGCTTATTGTTAGTTAATAAGGCACCTGATATTTGGATATGAATTCACACTCTGCACTGCTATTCTCAAGCGTTAAATCATTGCATCTTATTAAGCGTTAAATCATTGCATATATTTACAAAGCTGAATGACCCCAGATATGGTTTTTTTTCAAGACATTCACTAGAAAATGAATGAACCCCCTGAAATTTTGTTTTTCCTGAGAATGTATTATTTGTTCACACTTGCATATACTTGATTCATGGTTGTACTGTACCATATATCACTGAAGTATTGCGCACACTGCTGATCATGCACAATTACATTTCATGTTTGTATCTTTGCTGACATGTTTTGTATCTTTAGAAGACTAAAATTTAAAATATGTTTCTACAAAAGTCCCCCTGACCAGATCCTCAAATGTAGACTCTCCCCAGGTCTGTCAGCTCAAGGTTCACCGTGTGGCAAAATATTTTCTTATTTTCCTTTTACATAAGCAACAAGCAAAATATAAACTGACAGTCTAAATCTAATTTTGAATCTAATTTTGGCCACAGGACCTTCTTGAGGGTTCATCAGGCTCTGGTTATTAAACAGTGTTTGCTGGTTCTAGCAGCATTAGAGCATTCAAACAGGAAATTCTTATGTTTGTGACCCCAACCCTTACTGCTTTCTGCCTGGCCTTTCTAGTTAAGCCAGAAAGAAACACTCAGTAACGGCTGAGTTCAGCTTCTTTCCAACTCTTACATAATCAAGCTCTTTGTCGACAGTCAAGAGTGAGATGTAAACAAGTGCAGCTTGTTCTGACGTCTAGAAAGTGTACTCAAACTGATATCTGTAGAATGTGAGCATGTGCTGACACTCAGTCTGATTTTTCCTGTCCGTCACCAGCTCCACACTGGCGGGATCATCATCATGAAAGACACCAGCGAGGAGGAGGAAGAGCTGGTGGAGCCTGTCTCAGCTCACGGCCCCAAAATCGAGGAGGAAGAACAGGAACCAGAGCCCCCTGAGCCCTTTGAATACATTGACGAGTAGAAATACTCTGGCAACAAAGGTATGCTCACAGAAATGATTCCTAAGCTTTGTTATGTACTCATATCTGACGCAAACCTCAAGTGTCTGCTGATACTCACCACACTGGTCCTGTTTCCTCATTTTTTTGGCACAGACAACATGACTGCTGTAGATTTCTGTTCCACCTGAAATATTTTGAAAACAAAGGGTTAAGTCACTAGATCTAAACTGATGGCAACTACAAATTACAAGTCACGTTTCATGTCTTAAATCACGTTCCTCATTTAGGTAGAAAGATCTTAATCTAAATAACAATTTGTATGAAAATAACATAAAAAATAATAATCTTAATAATTTTGAATTTCTTTGTGGTTTTCTTCTAGTAGTTTTGCTAGTTTTACAGCTAGAAAATCTAATTTAGATGTGGTAGCATTGCTGCTTACAGGTTACTCATTACACTGTTACAGATCTCTGGCCATCCCTGTGGCCTTAGCAAACTTCCACATATCTATCAGGCCGTTTCCACATGAGGTGACATCCTGTAATAACACATAATGCAGGTTGTTTCCAAACCTAACCCAGTTTCAGTCGTCACTGATGCAGAGGAATGTAAACATCAATCCAATTGCCAAACGCCAGCACAGAGGGCAAACCCTTTCACTGCACTCCCCAATGAAGCAGGATGCTTAATGATTCCTGGCTGCTTGTTGTGTTTGTGTTGGATCTGGTGCAGTCTGCCTCCCATGTAGCTCGCTGTAGCTTGTGATCAGACCGATGATGTGGCAATGACCAAATTAGGGCCTCTGTGCATACTATGTCATCCCCTCATGAGGTTTAAGTGCTGTGTGACAGGTTAAACACTGAGGAGACTGTCAGGCTGATCCTGAGGTGTGTATGCCAGCAGCCAGCATAGTATTGCAGTCGTTGAGAAAGGTCACAAGTTTTATAGCTAAAAGAAAAATGTTCATGTTTTCTTTTCCTAAAGCCTGTAGACTCATGCTCCACTCACAGTCACTAAAGCTACGTGATATGAGCTTTTGGATGAGTTTTGTTGTTTTTTTAAGACAAACATCCCCCACATTTAATCAAGACGCATTCAAAAAAGTCACTTTGGTTCAAATAAAAATGGTAAATGAGTCCCCAACCCGATATTTGCCTAACTGTTCCTGATGTTTGTGTACTTCTTTTTGGGTGGGTCTGTCTCCTCTGAATTAAATAAATCAATTCTAACCGGTGTTGGGTTTTTGTTTTTGTTTTCTCTGTCCTCAGGCATCAGGAGAATGGAGATCTAGCATGATGGTCCAGCGTCTCCCCCCTCTGTGCATCTATGTATCCACCCACCTCCCTGCTTCACTTAGTCTTTTACACGTTTCTTTCCTGTTCTGGCTCCTCATTTGCTAGACAGGGAATGTTTTACATTCTCAAAATTGTAAAATTTTCTGTCCGTACAATAAAAACGATGTATATTGGAAGTGGAGCGTGTGTTTATTTGAGCAGATATCCTACTTTACGTGTAATGACGGAATTTCTCTAATCCCGTACATTTAGACTGGTTTACATTTCCTCAGCTCAGCAGCAGCTGCTACAGTCTGTCTCTGTACAGAGCACAGAGTCTACTGTATGGGTCAAACTCAACTCAAGGTGGCAGTGAGAAGGAGTTTGACCCCAAAAAATAACATTCTGGTTATCTTGAAGGTCAAGATGTAGAAAAAACAACCAAAATGCACATAAATGACACTGAAACCATGAGATAAATCCTTTTGGGCAGGACAGGAAGCAAAACTTTATCTCACTTTAACTGTTTGAACCTTCTTGTTTGCTTCTATTTCAGATAACATTATGTTATATAAGACTTTCTGTCTACTGCAATAAACATTTGATCAGTAATGATTATATAAATTCCAAGTTAATCTTGTGTTTCTGGCCTTTATATAAGCGTACATAATTAACACATCAGATAAACTTTTAATTAGGCTAAAATGGCTGTGTGTTATTTAATCCAATTATTTAATCCAGTGCTTGCTTTGGCTGTGTATTCAATTTGAAAACTTTTTAAGATGCAACATACCAATCAAACCATCAATTTTTTAAACCAAGTCATTAAGAAAAGCAGTGACAGGCAGAAGTCACAAGATATTCGTCAAAAGAACTAAATCAGAAAAAGGGCATTTTGAAAACACTTGTTTATTCTTCAGACAGTGTCAAATCAATTTTAATTATATCATTCAGAACTACAAATCAGTATTTGTCACCAAGGGCTCTACAGTCTGACTGTTCCTCAGTGCTCTCTGTTCTCAGTTGCTTGCTTTGAGTAAGAAACAACCAGTCCACTCGTCCAAAAACAACTTTACAGAGGGAAGAAAGTAAAAACACCTCAGGAAAATCTTCAGTAGAGGGATCTCAGGACAGACATGTAAATGATGCCATATATAAAATATCAATGTATTCACATTTTGAAGACAAAAAAATATGCAAAACAGGAAAGATAGCACACTAATGAGAGAGAAGGGGAGTGGAGGAAACACCTATGGAACAATGAAAAAGGATCCAAATGTCTGGATGAGGCACCAACTAACTAATAACCTGAACTGGTACTGCAGTTTGTTTAACGGCTGTGCTTGTTTGGCAGTAACCGAGATAAGTTGAGGCAGGGATGAATTTACCAAGCAGAAGAGAGGAGGATCTTTCATCTAAACCATCTTTATTGGGTAACAGATAAGGTCTTTCAAGTTTATTCAAAGGTCCAATGTGACGGATATAGAGGATCTATAGTTTAGTTTACTTTTGCCATTCAGCAAATTATTAATGATTACATTTCTACAAGCACCAGCAAACATTGAGGTCTGTACAAAATGCTAACTTGTTTAGCATATAAGCCCTGAAGAAATCATCCAAAATATGAGACACAAAAGTTTAACTTAATTACATTTTAGAATTATATTTAGCAGAAGACAGATGTTAAGTGATCATGTGAATCCAGTAGACTGAAATTTACCAAAAACCCAACTATTTATCTTGTAGACTCAAGTATGCAGCTATTGTTTCGTGTGATTATTAGCTGTTAAACCGAAGATTAAGTTAATTTTTCTCCAGTGGCCAGTTTCCCTAACCTGAATGTTTGTATAACCTATTTGATAATGAAGCTTAATGTGGTTTGGGAAGCATTCAGGAAATGATAACACAAGCTGTTGTATTCTGCCTGAAATGTGTTGGAATGCCGCGCTTTTGATCTTTAATGCGTAAGACTGGTGGAAAAAAAGTAAGTGGTCATCAGAGATTTTCTTCTGCACATTCATTCCTATCAGTGAACCAGCTCATGTACATTTTGGCCAGACATGCAGTCTAATCAACTCCTACCTTCACATTCCCAGATACTTGGTCATAGAGGACTGTTAAAAAACCTCATCGACACCGCAATCTTTACTCACCTCCGGGAACAAAATGGCAGAGCGAAACACACTCCTCTGAGGTCTGTCTGACTTTGAGCGTAACGACCAAATCTGTCATCATTATCACTCAGCAGGAAACGCGGTGAGGTGAAAGAAAGAAGCATCAGCTGCTGTTTGACTGATGCACAACTCAACGTTCTTCACGCAGATCCTCATCTGATTCCACACTAACTTAATATGGAGGCCGTTGGGTCCACAGCTGAGGGATGAAATTCCTATTACAGAATCACATTCTCGGAGATGTGCTAGTCCCCACAGGAGGGAATGTTTAGTCACACTGCAACCTGCCCCCCCCCCCCCTCTGCTCACCATCTCCTTGTTTCCATGCTCTTTTCCAGCTGAGATGAGGTCGGCTGCTGCCTTTCCTTCCCATATGCCCTGGTGAAGCATGGGTGGGATGAGATGTACATTTGTCAGCCTGCGTGTGGAAAAATCTGCCTTTGCACACAGCCACGTCTCACACTCCAGACTGTTCAAAAATCTATACTCACATTTTTCTGAGGTGGAGCCGACTTTGTCCTCATACTTCATGTTTCTTACTGGCAAACTAACACGTGATATAAGTCAGTAAGTCATCAAAGAACCTTGGAAAGCCCTCCAACATTTCTTACAGTAAAGCGAAGTTTTGGAGCTTTGACTCATCCAGACTAAACTGAACTTGCATAATTCAACTATTGGATGGCACTTTTTACACATATATCTGTGGTGCCACAAGATTAAATCCTAATGAATTTGTTGGTACCACCTGACAATATGCTTTGTTAATGCTAAATCAGCTGGCTGGCCTTGTTCACCTTCACCTTTAGGTCCAGCCTCATTATGGGATATAATACTAACATTGCGATATTGGCATTTAGTTCAAAGTGCCATAGCTTCACAGAGCTGCTAGCATGATTTTTGACTCCTAGCTGATTTTTCTCAACCTTTAGGCAAATTTGCACCATGAGAAGTCATGCTGCATGCTAACAGTTCTGTTTGCACTGTGACCATGGATTTACACAATTCTGAGGCAAGATCTGAATTTGCAATTTAATGACCAACTTAAATTTGACTGATTTCTAAATGGGCTAATGGAAACAGCAATCAGTGACTCTTAGAGGATTCAAAATACATCAACTCAGTTTAAAGGGCCATTGGGTGTCAAGAATCCTAAATGATTTTTCACCCCTTTTTTCACTCAATAACTGCATCAGTTAGTTAAAAAGAAGAATGTCGACCTTCAGATATTCATGCTTTAAGCATTTAGCTGACATTCATGTTCAGACAGATTTAGAGTAAGTAAGAACTTTGTTGGTGTGTGTCTTGTTTTTGATTGGCTTTTGTAGGGATTGAACCTATAACCTATAACCTTTCACTTTTACTCCATGACTCCAACCTCTTTGCCTTTTTGGAAGTGTGAAAGAAAGGTTGCAGTCCCATATTTCCTAACAAGTACAACTGTGAAGCACCATACAAGGTAAAAGGATCCCTTGGTTGCATCCAGTCATGCAGGCCAAGCTGTGGAGAGGAGATGGAGGCAGGCGGCCAACCAGCAGCGACCAATGTCTGTCAGTAAACTGACAAACTAAATATCAAGAAGGGGAGGAAGAGCAGAAGAAGGGTGGTTTGCGTGAGCCGATGGAGCGTGTAGTCACTGTCTATGGATGGTGACTGTGTTGATGAAAGGATGGAGGGTCAGCAGTGCTGTTAAAGCAAACAAGCGGACCCACCAGAGAGCTCATTGGTCAGTTCAGTGAGTGTGTGGCCTGCAGGCAGGGTTGAGGTCTCAGGGAGTTTTTGGCTTGACTCAAGGACCAGTGAGTGATTCGCCTGTGGTCCATGATAGAGCTCTGGACCACGCAGGTTGTTCTCTCTCCTCTCAATGAACAAACTCAGGATGTTGTGGATTTTGGCCTCTGGCTCAAAATTTTCCTTCTGTCTGTGATGGTGACAAGAGAGAGACCTCATCAGGGAAGCAGTAGGCTTTGAAGCAGCATGAAGGAGAGTTGACATAAACAGTTTCTGTGATAGTAATCCCAGCTGACTTTTATACACACATCCTTTTTTGGGGGGAGATTGTGTTTACCGATTCATTTTTAGTGAGTGTTCATGTGGCACAGGTTCAGTTTTTGTGAACTCCTGCACTGCCTCATCCATGTCCAGAAAAACAAAAATCGTCACCATCATTGAAGTGTTGGATTTCAAGATTATCTCCAGCCAAGTAACTGCTCCTGCATAGGATGTTGAAAGTGGCTGAAACGATTTGTCGATTCTCTGTACACATGACATTTACCATATGTGTGTCCATTCTGGAAGAGGAACCTCTTTTCCACTGTGTTTCCCCCATTTATATTTTTCCTTATCCAAAGGCAGAGAGTCACATATGCTGTACAGATTGTAAAGACCATTCAGGGCTCATTTGTGAATTTTGGGGCTACAAAGCTGACTTGGCTTAATTTTTCAAGTAGTATGAATGCCAAACATTTGCTGATTCCAGCATCTCAAATGTAAAAACTTGAGATGGACAAAAACTTGAGACTCAAACCAATATTGATATTTCCAAAATAATGATATTGAAACACACATATATCTAAAACACAAGCACGTCAGAGAAAATCCTTTACATTTTACATTTGAACCAGAATAAGAATCTCAAGCCATGCTGATGTACTTAGGCTGTAGGCTTAGCTGTGCCTCAAGATTCACACTAAAGTTAGCGTGCTAACATGCTAAAGTTTAGAAGGTGTAATATTTACTGTGTTCAGCATCAGTTAAGCATGTTAGCATGCTAACATTTGTTAATTAGCTCTTAATACAAAGTAGAATTGAGCTGATGGGAATGTCACATAATAGTACATTGTGACAAATCAAAATTTTAGCCATATGGTGGCGCTGCTTCCTCCCTGATTCATACCTGGATGTCCATCTTTGTTCCTCTTTCTCCCTCCTTTAGAGGAAACTGATGACTTGAATCGAAATAAAGCCCAGAAACACCAAACCAACATCAAAAAACAGGCAGCAATGAAAATCAATGGTTAAGTCATCATGTCACCAGTGTTTTAGCCAAAAAGCTGCACTTGAACACACAGCAAGACTCAAGTCAAGACTCAAATCAAGACTACAGTAAGGATTAACCAGCACGAAAGTTCTGCACTGTGAAGACTATGGTGACAGACGCCCACACAAGGCCAAGCATCAGCTCAATGTGTCAGGGCCCTACAACACAACAGCGCCCCCAAGTGTAATGTCATTAGGACCCTGTTTTATTGGCTTGACAGTCACAATTATTTCTGTAGAGGACACTAATGATATCAGTGTTCTAGTGTCGTGAATGACCAGGCCACGACCTGGTGTTTGCTACTGACAGGAAAAAAAGACACCCCTTCCTGTTGTTATCAGTCATTCAAGTTTTGACAAAAAAGTTGAGGACATGCCAAAATATTCTGGCACGTTCATCATGATAGGCATAGTGTTGCCACTCTTAAAATATTTATTTCTTATTGTTGCTTTACCTTTATGTTTGATCTTGCCTGCACAGATTGAATAGCATCTATAGTTCTTTTTCCAAATGTTGTAAATAAAAACTCTAATTGGAGAAAATATAAAGAGGTATTTAGGTAGTGAAAAGAAATGCAGCACCTGACACATTAACTTGGTTGACAATTGGAACTATAATCATTTTCCTAAGGTTTAAATTGCTCAGGTCGAATTGATGCCAAAGATTAAAGATATATGTTCTTCCTTTGTTTTTTTTAAGTTTTTTGACAGCAATGGAACAAGAATAGGCTCGATCATGCTTTAAATTCACAGATGACACTTTTGGGATCAGTTCATTGTTACTTTGAGCATTGAAGTTCTTGTTTTGGGATTTGTTGACAGTAAAATAAATCTACAGTATCACCAAATTTGTTTAAACTGTAGCTGAGTGGGAGAAGGGAGCTGGTAATTTTTTTCGTCAATGTGTTCCAGCTGTTCTGGGATATTTCTACAACTCTCATCTGGTTATGAATGTCATTTAATCGACCTTTAGGGTCCCACTGTCTGAACACTCTTTGTATGAAGTTCCCTGCAGCTGGCTGAGGAGCGGTTTTCCCTTCTGGGTGTCAGAACAGCTGGACACCAGACCTTCACAGCTGGGGAGACCTGTTGGAAAGGCTGATGGCTGACAGCTCACTGCGGCGTGGAGCACTGCTGTCTGGGGAGAAAAAAAATCTCCATGAAACGAAAAAAAAAAATTGGAGGAAGCCAGATCAGCCCATTCTGGGAACGCAGGCTGGAGACAAACCAAACAAGTTTTAGTTCTTGAGAATAAGGCGTAGGTCTGCGGCCTGGTGAAGGTGGTGCTTGGTACAACATGTTACTGCATGTTGTCTAACACTTCCACCACTACCACCTTTCCCCCTTCCTTGTCAGTGCAAGTGTGGAAGTTTTAGTTTTTTTGGAGGATATTGTGGCACGAAGGTGTGCTTCTAACACTGCACCTATTCATGCAGTCTGTCCATTCATCATCAGCACTTACAGGCCAAACTGTTTGGATTCCCAGCACAGGACGGCTTCAAAATACGAAACCTGAACCTTTCTGTTCAGTGTGAACACAGGCAGGGTGATTTTAAGCGCTCACAGCTCAACATGTGGAGGCTGAGACTGTGCTGTGTAGCATAAATGCTGAAAGGGGCAGTCTTCCTGCCAGGATGAAAGCTTTTCTTCGAAAGACTGAAGTCTGAGGAACACAAACTTTTCTCAGAAGCAGCGGTGAAGCTTAAACTGATTAAGTCCTGACTCAGCTTTTACTTTAGTTTTCTCGTTTTAAACTGATGTGTTGATCTTGCACACATGCCCGACTGTGAACAGTGGTAGAAAGAAAATTTTGTACTTTTCGTTTTCATTTATTTGACAGCCAGAGTTACAAGTTAGTTTTTATGTAAAGATTCACTGAGAAAACAAAGGATTAAGGGCTCTGAAACTACTTCTATCAGTTAAATTGAGCCACTAGTTTCATCAGTAAAATGCCTCTTTCACATTAATGCATCAGAAATAATGATCTTATTTATAATAACATAACATTTAAATGATGCATTGTCCTTTAGTATTTTATTTAGTTTTAATCAGACAGTTTGATGACAATCATCCAGCAGCATACTGCATACAGTCTGTAACTCAGAAAGGATTATTTGTTACTTTTATACTTTAAATCGTCTTACTGAATAAGGAAAAGGGAAATAAAAACAT
>JAPZDY010000021.1:13321125-13336321 GCA_029783645.1 Ctenochaetus hawaiiensis | reverse complement strand
AAAAACATCTCTTTTTTCAATTTCTGCATTTTACTGACAAAAATAAGGGAGGATTGGTTGTTTCCTGTCCACTTGGTGTGCTGAGAGTAAACACACACACACACACACACTGCTCTGTTTAGTTTAAATGACTTGTGACCTTTTCTGCTGACAGCTTGTTTTGTTTGCACCTGTGAAAAAATGATGATCCTCCCTTTGTCAAACATGGACATGAGCCTGAATGATTTCACAGCATTGAAGTCTGAAAAGGTGCTCTGGAAAAAAAAATATCTTCAACAAGTCTGGAAGTTAGTCGAGTGAAATAGACCTTCATGTGAACGTGATGCAGTGTTTTTCAAAAAGGGGGAAAAAACTGTTAACTGTTGTGTCAATATGAGGAAGTGAAGCGAGTTAAAAGTTGTCATATACTCAAGAACATTCAGAACTGTAAAGAACTTCAAGTCGACTGTTCTGTATGTTGTAAACAATACAAGTCGTGCAAAGAAATAAATATTGGATAGAAATGTGTACTGGAGTGGCATGCATGCATGTCTGCTTACCTCATGTGATGTGTGTAGGAGTTACATGTAATGTTTGAGTATAATTTTCATGTATTTTACTATGAGTAATCTAATACTCTTAAATAAAATATATTCAATTACATTTTGAGAGGAACTTGTCCCACACTGACTGGAAGTCAGTGAAATGATCTCATCTGGTGCTGTCGGCACTGGACTTGACTTGTGAACACGGATGTGTTTTGTAGTTTGGTCCCTGGCAGTGTGAGCGGCATTAATGGGGCTTGGCCCTCTCATGCATTCGTTCACATGGTGTTTTTATGGAGGGAAACGTCTCCAGCGGCGGCCCTTCATTTCTCCACAGGCGAGCAGACCACAGACTTCCTGGAAAAAAGGCCTGGTGGCCGTTTTACTGAGCGAAGCCGGCGAGCCGAGCACTGACGGGCCGGCACGCATCAGAGAACCTTTAGACTCAGATCATACAAGAACATGAACAGGCATATATGGGTTTTTAAAATATCTCCTTAAGGATCAGAAAAAAATACATTATGTTAAAATATTCACCATAAAGCTATTCAAAGCAGGAGCATATGTAAGAAATTCTGCTTTCCTGTAAGCCTAAAAATGTATATTTTAGAATTGCAATGTATGTATGCCACTTACCTTCACATATTCATTAATTTTGTTACAACTCCACTGCACAGGGTTTGAAAAAAAAACATTAGAATATGACACTGTGCTTGGGGGAGAAGAAACATTGAAAGGAAAGTTTTTCTTCAAATGGAATAAAATCTACTGACCTAAAAAATCCAGTATCAGTGAGGATACAACTATGTGAAGAGATGTGATTTTAAGCTCTGGATCACCTAACCTTCTCTTTCTAAGAGTTTAATGCATGCATCCACATTGTAACCAAAATGGCTACAATGACAATAGTAAGAGTCTGTTGACAGAAAACATAAGTGCAAACTTCCAAATACTGCTGTCTTTATTTCATCTCTCTCTGCTTTACCTTCATCCATCTGTCACATCACAGTTTACACACAACATTTTAAAGTGTGGTGTTAGAAGAGGAAACACACACTGACACTCTCTCCCCACTCGATCCCGAGGTTTTGTCTATGTTGAACATGTCCAGTCATATCACAGTGAATGATGATTGTGCTATCATTGTTGAAAACACTGTGTGTTTTCAGGAACATTAGCTTGACACAGACTAAACACACACGATGGCCTGCTGTACACTCACACACGGACGACCATAAGTCATTTTAAGTGGTGGGCACCGCTGGCCTGCACTCGTCCCATTCAAACTGCAGCAAAAATAAACAGACTGTAATCATTACAGGTGGAGGGGAACTGAATGATGCATCTGTATTAAGATAAGAACAATGAGAAACTCGGGAGAAATAAAACAGAGTAAACGAATGAAACCCCTTTATATTTAAGAAAAAAATAGTTTCCATCTCAGTTTAGTGTCGAACACAAACTCCCAGTTGTTGTTTAGGTTAGAGTTTTGTTGGTTTAGTTTACTTGTAAGAGGTGATTAATCTGCTACAAACACTCTTAGATAACAGTCTTAAAGTAAATAAATCAAAGAGCCAGCAGAAAGTCAAGACTTTCAAAAAGTTGCCTTTCAGAGTTCAGACTGCATGTTCAACAGTTGGATCAAGTTATTCCTCCAAATATGGAAACACAGAGCTGCTCCCCCTGCTGGACACAGATTACTATGCTGTTTTTTACTAGACTTAAAGCCTTGTTGCGTAACTATTTTGCCTGAAATTAACAGCATAAAATTATTTTGATTGATACACAGACTTGTGACTGAAAGTGAAAAAAAAAAACAAATGTTTTACTTTTGTGTGACAAGAATAGGTTAACAAATCTTGGCTTGATAATAGAAAGTTGTCCTGAAGTCTGGTGGTGTCGCAGTGGATTCTTTTGTGTATCTTTCCAGATGACAGCAGGGTGAACAGGACGTAGTTTGGGTGGGTGTTGTCTTTTAATGTCCTTTAGGCCCTGCACAGGAACCTCACCTCACCTCACCAATATCTCTGATGTTCGGTTAATCGGCACCAGAGATATTCTGGGCGGTTTTAATCAGAACCTTCCTGTCTTTGGTCGTACGCGTCTCATGACAGTTTGTGATGTTTCAAGTCAGACCGTTTTCTTTCACCCATCTGTAACAGTTCACAAGAACTCAAAAAGGGAAACTTGCTTCCTAAAGTGGTCTCAAGAAAAAAAAAGTTTTTTTTCTAACCTGGGCGGAGATTTGTTTTGTCTTTGAAAGGTTCTCTGTAAAGTTGATTCCCGGGAACTTAAAACCGTTTACCTGCTCCACCTCAGCTCCACTGATGCAGAACGAAGTGTGTGACTACGCCTCCTTTATTCCAAAATCAACAACCAGCTCCTGGGTTTTGCTGAGTAGGTTGAGCTCTGCAGGACTGTTGATTTCCTCTGGATATAAACACTCAACAATGTAGTTGAGAGGAGAAGTCCAACATCCATGAGTTCTGATGTCATCCAGTTTTCCAATCAGTTTCATGGGAGACACTGCGTTGAATACTGAGCTGAGAGATGTTACTGTTTGATCCTTTTTATCAGCTGCATGTAAACAGGCAGCAAAAGCAGAGAAAAAACGACAAAAAAAACCAAGAGGAAGCTTTGTGGCTGCTAGAAATATTTGTATAAATGTGATCCGCAGTATTTTTTTATCCATCAGAGAGGTTGACGTACTGATGAAATTGAGGCAAAACAGTTCTGAGGTCTGTTTGATTAAAATCCAGTAATACAACATAATCCAAATACTCTGACTTTAGTAGCTTGAATTGGAAAATGATCTTGTTTAATAAAAGCATAACAATATTTTTTTTAACAGACCAAGTGTACAATAGCTGGCTCATGAGTCATTGCTTTGGCTTGAAAAACACTCATGACTAAGTGATGCTCTGAGGGGATGTGCAGGAGGACTCTGTTACGGCCTTATAAAAGAGGGAGAAATCACTCTTTTGTGCCTTCACTTATTTGTGAGCCTCTGTATTGTGGATAGAATTTTCAATGGCCTGACAGGAGCTAAAATGTTATTATAAATAGATGTGATGTTTGATTTGTTCTCGCTGGGAAAAACTTTAGGATTTTAATGGGTTTTTGAAAACAAATTCATAACTCACAAGAAGAGAGAAATGAGCTCAGGACAGCAGTAAAACAATTTTCTTTTTTTTTCTTCCTACAAAATCATTTCTGTAATGATTCACAACATCTTGTTTAAAGTAAACCTTGAGACAAGAAAGGAGGAATCCACATTCAGTAATGAATCTTCATATGTATTGAAGTTCTTACATATTACAGGTAGAATATACAGTACATGTATACTGGTATACAGACAGGCAATATAAAACGGGCTAAAATTATGGAAAGATACAAAGAACAGCATATACAAAAGCTTATTTAATGATTCAAGTACCACTAAATTTATACTTCACTTCTCACAAGCATCTGTACAAAATGTACAAGAACTGTATCCCATGTTTCATTGGCTAAAGGCTTCATCGTATCTTACTACATACTGTTAATGTCAACAAGAAGTGAAGATTGTACAGTTTTTAAAGGCAAAAAAATCAACAATTTTACTGTACAGTACAAACCCTCTATCATGAAATCTGTAGAATTCATTTGAGTGAAGTGGCCTAATGCTGGCTAAACTAAATTAAACAGAATAATTCTTAAAGTGAAAATGTTAAACAACTAAAACATGAAATCATGACTCAAATAATTAACTTTACAAAATTTCCAGTTTTGTAAGATTTTTAAAGATGTCTGGATGTTTTTCAGACTGTATGTACACTTTTTCTGTAACTCTTTATTCTGTGTCAGCAAATAAAAATGAATAATAATAATAGTTTCCTGGGACTTTTCCCGAAAAGTTCTATTTTTCTTTGTTCTTATTATAGGCAAACAGAGACTGAATTAATTGCTATACTTCCAATTTATTCATTTAAATTTTTACCTGCACGAGGTTGTGCACACTGTGTGTTTAAATGCATCAATAGTGATCCAGTCACAAGTCGACAGCTCAAACTACAGACGTGAATGCACCCAATGCATCCTGACATCTGATCGCTAAGACAACATCAGGAGGAGCTTTGGTGCTTGTATGGCTGCATTCTTACAGCAGTGTGTATGCAGATGCATCCTGGGACACACTGAAGGACTGTAAACTCAACAGATGTCTTGTGTAAGAACACATTGTGATGCAAAGTGTCGACACATGAGCTGTTCTTTGGTGATCAGATGTTGTACCACTCTCTTATCACAGTTAATTTTTTTTCATTAAAATCAAACTCAATAACCAGTGTGTTTACATTCTGCAATTATCTGTCTATGTTGTAGTTTTCACTGTTCGCGGTGGGTCCAGCATTCATGTGCTCAATTCAGTTGCTAACCTCTGCACAAGGGCTTTCACAGAAAATGATGCAAACACATTATTTAGAGTTTGTTTTCAGTTTGAAATAAATCATGATGTAATTACAAAGTACAAGTAGCCACAGTGAGCGGTTACACATGGAGCTGCAGATAACAGTGCAACCAACTCTGCTGTGCCCTGCTGCTGTAAACTACTCGCATTGTTTGCAGCACCTGCAACAGCAACATTTACTTCCTTATTTCTGTTCTTCGGGAAAAATCTCTTATTCCCTAGAACTAAAACCAAGTCACCAGTTGTTTCCAGAAAAATTTCCCATTAAACTGTTACTACCCTGTAATGTACGGTGATCATTGATCATCCAACAAGACTGAAGCTGTTAAAATTCCACAGAATCATAACGCTAAAGGGCTAACTGCCTCACTGACACAGACTACAGGTGCTGCTGTGGTGACAACAAGGAAAATTTAGATCATTTATAAGTACGTGTTCATTTAAAAAAATCCCAAGAACCACTATCTATTTAAAATGACAGATGCATGAACGACATGTTTACTTCTGTGATCACTGTACACTGCTGGACATGTCGAACTCTTACCATCAAAACTGGTAAACATCAGTGGTGATTTAAGACAAAGGAATTTGTGCAAATAATCAAAAGCATATTGCAGTATATACGCTGCTGAGAGTTTACTAAAGCAAGTCTGATACAAAGGACAGTTTCCTGGAAGCTTAAAGAGAATCCTATTGAAAAAAAGGAAGCACTTAAAAATTGAAATGGAGTATTTAACAGTCTGTCATGAACTTACCTCTTTGCAACTCTGGCACATCACACTGCCTTTTTTTTTAATACTTAAAAAAAAAGGAAATTGACTTTGAATTTCCTCAGTCAAGACGTGTGACATAAAAGACTGAATTTGATCAAAATAACTGACGGCCTTTTAAAGCAGCTCTACATTCAGACTGAGTTCAATTATCAGTAATTTGTTGGGACTTTGCAAATCCTTCAAAAGGTTTCAACACTGTACCATTCACTTATTGTTAAAAATCCTACTGGGAAGCAGAGTTTAAAAAGAGCATGAGGCTTTCTGTTCACAGAAGTTCCCCTTCACTTGAGTAAAATGACTGGAGTTTTCACAGCTGCAAGTCAAATGAATGGAATCTGATGAAAGGGAGCTTCAGCCAGGTTAATCATGGTGACATGAGTCCAGCTGTTTGAGGACTAACCGGCTTTAAATGCTAAATGATGCAGGAGGGAGAGTGCACAATGTCCTTCCAGACATCGAGAGTCTCTGAGTGCTACTGGACGGCGTTTCTCTCGTGTCAGGGTCTCTGTGGATCATATTGCTGGTAGCGGTTCAGTTTGTCCGGGTCGTTGGAGGCCATGTGGGTGAAATCCTGGAAAATGTCCTGGTAGGTTTCGTCTCCTGTAGGAGGAACAAGGACACAAGATATAAGCAACAAAGACAGGAAATAACAAGCAATGCTTCTAAACATTTCGTACAATTACTCTTTTACTTTTCTCTTGTACATCATTAAACTTTTTTTTTTTTTTTTACATTTTCAGGCCTGTAAGAATCTTAACTATTCAACAAACTAAAAAGGCAAAACTCATTATTTTTCCTCCTTTAACACTTCACTGAGATGACTTTGAGTCTGAGCTCGTTTCCCTCCTCACCAACTCAACCTGCTTCAAGTAAATTCAATAAAATACTATGAAACAGACTTAATCGAGTCATTACAACTGAACTGTCAGAAACAAAATAATGTAGCAAACAGTTAATGTAGCAAATAGTTAATGTCTCCTCATGCTGGTGTGCAGCAGGACAGATTTTCTGCAGAGTGGAGGGTTCATGCACTGGCAGTATCATCAGAACAAGAATGAAAAAGAAAAAGTCAGCCATACCTGTCAAGAGTGTCAGCGTGGCTCGAAATATGAAACAGAACAACGCAGAGGCAGAAAAGATGGGAAAGAACAGCAGAAGCAAAAAAAGCAAACGTTTGAGAAAAAAACAGCAAGAGAGAGAGTTTCATTAGCGACTGGAGATCGACTCGGAAAGAAAAGACAAGCCCACAGAGAGGAATTTTTGTTAACAACTGTATTGTGTTTAAAGTGCAGAAGTTTATGTACAAAAATACAGTTGTGTTGGCCTCAGCACCCCAAAGGAAAAACCAAAAAAAAAAAGAACAGAAGAAAGGCACAAACTCTGGGGAGGAGAGTGAGAAAAGAAAAAGCAAAATACAGAATGTAGAGAGTGAATTTATAGAGGAGAGAGGATGAGGGCATCAACAAGAGCCCCCTCCTGTGTCAGAGCGGTGATTCTCAATCTGTTTCAAGTGTCAAATTACATCTACAGGTTTTATGTCATTATTTTAGACGACTACAGGAGACAGTTATTGATAAAAGAAAAACCACTAAAAGAATAATCATTATTTTTTTAAAAATACATTTACTTCTGCTTTGATTTTAATAATCAACATTAAAAATCACATAGCAACCCGCAGGCTGAGAGGCACCGCTCTGCACTTCTTCTACACACTTAATCAGGTCAAAACACTTGAGTCAGGGGAGCTGCAATTTTACTAAAAACAGGGAGTGAGAAACAATGAGGTTAGTTCTCCCTCACATTTAAAACCCCTGAACATCCCTTGTCAGTCCCATCATTAATCAACTGATTGGAGGCGCTGATGAGGAGGTCATCAGGTATCAAAGAGGACGGCGAGCTGTTGTCCACAATGAGGCAAATTCTCTCTTGCAAGGCAAGAGCACGACTGATTTTTAACCTCAGATTCTTCTGTGCTCCTTCTACTCCTCTCATTATCATTACTAGTGTGTCTGCTGTCACCTTTAAGGCAACGACAGGCAGCAGTAGCTTCTGTACCATTCCCTATCATCAACCATTGCACGTGCTAAAGAAAATAACTAACAAAAAAAGAAAAAAGGTGTCATTCTTTGTCATTCAGGTCCAAAACATTCCTGACTTTTTTTTTTAAAAAGTGAAAACGTGACATTCCACCTTTTAAAAAAGCAGCGTTCAGGCTAATAACAGTCCAAAGCGGCACATCTAGCCCTCTATGTAAGATGCTTTTTTCTTCTAAGACAAATGGAGGACATTTCTGAGTGAAGCCCTCCCTCCTGTGGTCAACACACATAAATGCACGAGTCCCTTTTTTCCTTACAATCTAAGAAACTCCTCTGCCTCTACTCTAAAGGACACAAGAACTTCATTTAACCTGTGAACACAATCACAACACAATCCCTAACTAACTACTGAATGCATCCTAGCCATTCAAAACATCGCATACTGTTCTGCCAGCACAAAGGACGGAGATCTGTAGGGCTCTATCGATGTGAATTAGCAGAGATGAGCATTTAATCAAAGTGCTTCGGTGCCCTCCAAGGATGTGGGCTGCATGGAGATGTGGGATGAAACTGGGGTCCGTTTCCATTTTTCATTAACAACCAAGAAAGCTTTTGCACTCGTCTGGAGCTTCTGAATACTCTTGCTGAATATCTACTGCACTTTTTGTAAAGCTCCCATATGGTTAGAATAAATATAAGGTAGCACTAGCAGGTGATACAGTTCTATACATGGTTACATGTGGAGAATTTTCTAGACTATTGCACTTGTTGCTTGACGATGTACCACCCTCAGATGGTTTGTCTATATTTGAGTAAAAACCCACTAAGATTCGTTACAATCAATGAAATGGCACTGGAAGGCCTCCATCACCTTACAATTCAGGATTTCCTGTGATGATTACTGGCAATGAGCAAGCTCACTTGACCGACTGATAACCAAGACACAACAACACTGTCATAGCAGGAAGTAAATACCACACAGTCAGAAAAGAAACGATTTGAACACAGAGCCCCTCATGGCACTCAAGCCTGTGCAACCAGAGTCACGTTCAACTCTGCTTTTTCTGTCGAGACTATACAGAAATGTACGTATGCACATCATTTACAACATGTACAGTAAGTATACTTATTATCCTGTGTCTAGAGTTATCTTTATAAAAGAAAACTGCTCTAAAACATCCTTTTTTTCTTACCAGGCATTTCACAAAGCAAGATGCATTATGTTTGGAAAATAAACTGTTAAAATAAGTAAACAGGACTTGAAAATGGTTAAGACTCAAAATGGGAACAACGTACAGTTGTTGCATAACCATAACAGGAATGTGCATAAATTACTTCTGATAGGTCAAATTAAAATGAAACCTGGTGATTTAAAGACACAGAGTTTGCCTCCTCCACACTGGTCAGGTGATAAAGAATGCCACTCGAAAGACATAATTATTGCAGGATAGTGAAAACTGTCATCACTTTGAGGTCTTAGTGTCACTGGATATTAGTGGCAGTAACTGGGTAGCTATTGATTTTTTTTTGCAAAGATACTGTGGCTACTAGCGGAGACACATTACTGAATAAAAAAAAAAAAGTAAACAAATTTTACCCAAAAAATTAATTCCTCATCTGTTAAAAATTACTGAACACCTCTGAAACAGAGATAGTCAGAAAACATGGTACAATTAAAACCTAAAAGAAGGAAGACTATCTATTAAAAAGTGACACTGTTTCTTCTAATTTTGTGCTATCGACATTTATACACGAATAACAGTCACACAATGTGGAAGTTCCACTTTGGAACAAAAAAAAAACTCTTCAGTAATGTCCAGAGTTGATGGCTTTGACCCTGTCACATTGATACAGTCTAGCACCTGATGTTACACCACACCAGGGTGCAGCTGGAGGTTAAGATGGTAGTTGTAGGGACACAGGAGCACAACTGATTGAGTTCGGCTCAGTTGACTTAATTTCACAAAATGTTGACAAAAAGTCCCCTAAAAAAAGGGTCCTAAACTAATAATCTAGCCACTGAGAATGTATTGACTGGGTTTGGATTGATCTCCTGTTAATTCTGCACTTTTTTCAGTCAGCTGAGCCCAACTCTGAAACCCGGGCTTCACATTTCCTTGTTTTTAAAGTTTATCGCCTCTGTGTTTAGACGTTTATTAAGTTTCGTCCAGCTGCAGGCTAATAAACTCCTGCATGCACTTCCTGTACTGCATCTCGGTGGGGCTGTTGGTGTTATATTGACCTGACTGGCTGTAGGGCCCCTCCGCCTCTCGCATTTCCTCGTTCATCTTGGCCAGTCGCAACCTGGGGAGCAGGTGAAGAAGCAGGAAGTGACAGATTAGCCACAATTTAGAAATACAGTTAATAATCAACCTAAAAAAGGTTAACTCAGAATTCACACAGAAATACCCAGCTCCACTGTGTTACATCTACAGGTAAAAGAACATCAAGTTATTAAACAGTGACACCTTGTGGAGAAAGATGCGGTGCCTTAATGCAGACAGTAATGCTACAATAGGTTTTCACGGATACTCAAAAAGGTTTTTTACCTTGTAATAACATCATAAACAGTTCATGCCAAAGGAATTCTGCCTTTTGTAAGCAGTTGTGTAATGCACAGAGCGATGTTCAAAGAGTTGCTTAGTTTTAATGAGTCACAGGATGATAAGCAGGATCTCTTTTCTGCGTCTGGTTCTTGTTTCAGTTTATTTAGTGACAATGACCAGCTTATTGTAAATTATTCCTCATCTAGAGGGTTACAACCATTCGTAAGTTAACTATTACATGGACTTTCTGATGCAATAGTGTAGCAGTGACAACTGTACCACGATAAATGTTGGTTATTACAGAAAAAAGATTGTGGTGCCAATGAAAACGTCGATAAGAATAACACTCACAGTGTGACGATGTCTGCGTTGGCCGCCTCCACTGCTATTGTCAGGGGTGTTTTCTCATCGATGTCCGCAGCATTTTGATTTGCTCCTCTTTTTAAGAATAAGCAAACTTGCCTGAAACAGAGAGAAAAGTTTGTCAGTTTTTGGAGGGTATAAAACAATCTGTTTACTCTGTTTGTTCTTCAGAGAGTCCTATATTCTTTGAATAATGAGGATGAGGCATGGAGGACAGACCCTGTGTGTCCCAGCATGGTGGCGTGGTGGAGCGGTCCTCGGCCCTGAGCGTCCTGCTGATTCACATTTGCTGCATTTTGTAGCAGAAACTCACAGGTGACCAGCGAACCCTGAAATTAACCATTAATGTAACATATCATATGGCAGTGACATAACAAACAATTAAGAGACCAGTTATTCTGTTCTGCTGATAATTATGTGGCTTGAAGTTCATTGCACCTTATCTGAGTGTTTTTTTTATTTTTTATCTCTCTTAAATTAATGAATTAACAAACTAATTTATTAAAAATACTTCAGGTTTCTTTCAAAATATCCTGTCAGTAGAGTAAATGGTGTTGAGCTGGCTGGATCCTCCGCAAGGATGCTCACCCCCTGCACTGCCATGATAAGCGGTGTCCTCTTTTCGTCCTCCGTGTTCACCCAGTTGACCTCGGCCCCGTG
Organism: Ctenochaetus hawaiiensis; assembly: GCA_029783645.1. Lineage (NCBI taxonomy): Eukaryota > Metazoa > Chordata > Actinopteri > Acanthuriformes > Acanthuridae > Ctenochaetus > Ctenochaetus hawaiiensis. Next base: position 13,324,972 of record JAPZDY010000021.1, on the reverse strand, counting down.
GGCCAGTGCCTCCGCCATGTCCGGCAGGCTGCGGGCACATGAGGCCCAGTAGAGCTGCAGACCCGGGCTGTACTCCTTGGGCTCATAGAAAACCATCTCCTTACAGGGTGATGGGGGAGGCAATGTGGCAGGCATGGCCATGGGCGAAGACTCAGCTGCCTCTGAAATATGAGAGGAAAGAGATGGGAGTTAAGTGTGTGGGAAAACTTCCTCCTATATGAATAGAACAATAAATAGATAAAATGCCATTTAATCTCTGTATTTATAATAGTTTCCCCAAAAGAGCAGAGTTATTCCTAAATGTTTCCTGCAAAATATTTTTCTTATTAACAACAAGTGAGGAGGAGCATAAGCTCACGTGCAGGCAGCTTGTACAAGCTTCCCTTTTACATTCACTCTTTAAATCTTAGTGACTGCACAGAAGGCTGCATCACTTATTATGATCACGTGTTTTGAATATTTGTGAATAAAACTACAATAAACACCTTTTTAACTTGGCTAATACAGCAGCAGCTGTAGATGTGAACAGGTGTGAATGTCTATGAGATGACAGAGGTGTGCAAGTTCATGTGCGCTTGTGTCTTACCAGCATCTGCCAGGCTGTTATTGGAAGGGGTGTTGGCCAGCATTTCCCTGCTCCCATCAGCGCTGTTCTGGATGCCGCTGTCTGCACTTTTGACTGTAAAACAAGTCTGAATCACTACTTGCGGAACGACAGTAAGATGTCATTCACTGAGTGTATAAAATAAAAGGAACACATCCTGCTAATGGCTAATGGTGGTGGAAAGAAGAAATATTTTGGCAGCTCATCACAGGGCCTCCTTGTGGAACTCCTCAGAAGCCTCAGAAGAATAAATGTGTTTGTTTTTCTGAAACCAAACAATTCTTTAACATCTAGTGACTTCTGACAGGTGTTTTTTTTTTCTTGTATACTGAGCAGAAACAGCAGGCAGTCCTGATATTTTGTACAGAGTACACACAAGTCGCCGGCTAAAATCAACAGAAAGAGAAGTGGATGACAGAGTTCCACCATCACCTTGTGTTTCAGGTCCCTAAATAGCAAAAATATGATGAGACAGACACAAAAACCATGTGTGGAAGAATCATTCCCGGCCCCCAGAAGAAACGAAACATGATACATACAGAAATGCTTATTATGTGAAGGGATGGCCCGTTTATGAGGGGTGGATGAGGGAGGAACAGAGGATTGGATGAAAGATTGTTAGTCTACAGCCCCAAAGCAGTGAATACGAATGGACAGAGGGGATGGAGAAGCGAGTGAAACACGAAGCATTTAGTACTTACTGCTCCTGAGCTTGGAGGAGTTGTCAAAGTAGGAGAAGAGCGAGTCAAGCTCATCAGGACAGAAGAGAGAGTCACGGCGGGCCTCCAAGCCGCTGGCAACAGCTAATTCAGGGATAATGGGAGTTTTGAAGGGTGAAGGGTGTAAATTGAGTGGCAGGGTGGGGAGTTTTAGGTTAGGCAGGGGGAGCAGGAGTTAGTCCAGGAGCACAGAACAGCCAAGAGAGGAAAGAAAGAGAGAGAGTTTGAAAGAGATTGAAGAAGGGGAGAGAGAGGAGAGCAGGGCAGGAAGCAGAGATCGTTAGACTACCAGCTCTCTCGACACTGGAGGAGACAGACTACGAGAAGCAATGGGAGGCAAAGAGGGCTCAGACATATGCTGTTCACAGAGAACATACAGTATGCCGATGGCTGAACACATCTCTACAGCAGTGCAAAAATGACACAGAGCATACAGTAGAAAAAGTGGGCACAATCACAAATGACACTGGCTTTTTAAAGTTCTGTTTCTGAGCAGGAAAAGCAGAAACATCCAAACTCTGAAATCCTGTTGTATTTGTTCAGTAAGCAGGTAGTTTGGGTTTGCATCTCAGATATCTCAGTTTTTCTAAGGTTTATCCCAGCTATTAGTAATGCTGATTTTTTAAACTTTAAAGGTAAATGCTGTTTTTTGTTGTGACTAGTGATGGGAATCAGGAAGTACTTCTAAATTGTCCAATTCATCAGCTGGAGTATTTCCTTTGCTGTCGTGTTTTTCTGACACTTGTCATTGCAAAGCAATTATTACACTATTGGCAACTAGCAAGAAGGAGTCATGGAAGAGGGTCCAACATGTGGTTTCATTTACAAATAAGGCTGATGATGATTTAAATGCAAACTAAATTTAAGGATACCATGTTTTTTTTACTCTTTACACTCTCACCGCCTCCCAGCTTAACAGCACTCTGCTACCAAAGGTAAATATTCTATGCTATAAAATATGTAGTGCCATTGATGATCTACATAAAAACAAATACTGTTCAATTTTCCTCACTATACTTATGTCATTCATTTAAGATGATGACTGACAAACAAGCTACAGCCAGCTGGAATAAAAATTAAAAAGGATCAAAAAAATAATTCAATTAAAAGGCATAATCTATAATGGCATTGGTATCAATATTTGCTTATCAACCCTCATCCCTACTCCTGACAACTTCCTGGACTTATTGGTGTTAAAACCATCAAGCTTAGATTCAGTACTTTTAGTGGTAATCATTTGTGTGATTGACTTCGGGATAGGATCAATACCTTTTGAATGAGTTTTTTTGGTTTGATTCTGTGAATCATCCACATCATTCACTCAGTTCGGGGATGAGGGAAAGGTTACAGAAAACATGAACTCTCGGGCCAAAGGTGCGTCTTTTCTACTGACCTGACTGTCCGGAGACGTTTGAACCTGGTCGGAGTTTCGGGGTGGGTGGTGGTGGTCTTGGAGGCAGGTGCTCGGAGCTGCTGCTCAACCTCTTCTCCTGTTTGCTGAGAGAAACTACTTTGTTGCGAAGCTCCTCGTCTGACGGCCGGCGTACAAAGCGGCGATCCACATATTTGGCTTTGATGTAGGCCTCTACCTCGTGTCTGTTAAGTACAAGAAGCAAAAGGTTTAGTACGTGAATAAGGTGCGAAATGTAAGCTAGCTATCAGCCCGCCACTGTACCTTCTGAACACAGAAGAAGCTGTACACCAAATTGCAGATTGAGTGTATTATTTATCACAATTATACCACATTCAAAAAAAAAGTTCTAATCATTAAGAGTAAGGGACAGAACCTCTGTTCTGATTAATTGTTTTTTAAATAACAGCGTTAATTCAGTCTTTGGACTGAGACACATGAACACTAAATACCAGAAAAAAAAATGAGACAATATTCTAAGAATTATTTACTAGTTTTTTGTAGCAGAATTACAAGAAGCTCCCCTGGTCAAAAGATATCAACATGCTTTCTAACAGTTTTGTACCTTGGATCTCCTGGCTGTGGTTTCCTGGCTCCTAGTTCCTCTCGCCGAGCCTCATAGATTTGGTTGATCACTTTATTTCCCAGCTCACACATCAACTGTGAAAGGTGTACAAAAATTAGTAATAAAAAAACACACACCTGGATATTAAACCAGGCAAGGAAATGTGAGACTCAGCTACAGGTAAGACCTCTGCACTGACTGTCAATCATATGTGGTAACAGAGAGAAAATAAAGACGTGAAAACATTCAAAGTCATTTGCTATCAGCACTTGATTAAAAGTAAGCCTTGATCAAACTGAAAATTAAAATACATCATTTTTTCCATACTTACCTTTAATAATTCTGGCTCCCATGTATCTAAAGTCAAAGACCGAACCTTGGAAAAGTGCACTCCTAGACTCCTGCAAAAGAAAGAGGCAAGTACAATGACATTACTTATAATACTTTAATAGTGAAGAAGATAAAGGGTTAAATAGTAGGGGTGTAACGATTCATCTACTTCATCGATGTATCGATTTATATTCCTGTGATCCAACTACATCGATCTG
>JAPZDY010000021.1:13294253-13312135 GCA_029783645.1 Ctenochaetus hawaiiensis | reverse complement strand
CTGTGTATAAACAGCCAGACGAAAGAGTGCACAGGGAGCGAGGCAATATAAAAATAGCATCTAGATAAATTGAGTGAGGGGAGGTGGAGGATAGGTGGTCAAGGACAGGCACAGGCTGGCTGATGTACCATCACTGATGGAGTGAGAGGGAAAAGAAAAAGAGAGAGAGAAAGAGGCAAAAGAAAACACAGAAGGAGAGGGCAAATAAATTAAAAAGGGACGGAAGGAAAGAACAACAGAAGGTATGTTAAAAAAATCGTAAAAGGGGTATTTGCACACAGTTATAGACCCAAACAAGCATCACAGATAGACAGGCAAATTAACAGGAGCCCAGCAGGCAACAGCTGGGTAGGGAACTGACAGATGTTGTCTGGAGTTAATGATGCTGTGTGATGTACAAATAAAGCTAAGGGCAATTAACCACAACCACATATTGTAACATAATACCCTATACCCTGCTTAACTTTTATTTTGTTGAGGGTTAATAGAGTTCCAAGGGGATCAGTATTTAAAATTAACAGAAGCCAAAGAGAAAATGTTCTTAGTCACATAGGAAATTTAGCTGAATTTGAACATTTTAGGGGCAAAAAATGCATTAAAAAAAGTAATGATTGCTTTTTCTGCTGTTGCCTCTACATTGTGTTGTGTTGAAACTTTTGGTGGGCAAATATTCAGAAAGAATGACTCATTGGGGATCTTAGGGTTGGCACGGGTGCTGATCAGACATGGGAGTACTGAAACCCAACCTTGTTTGTTTGGAAATGGGTTTCTGTCAGTCCATCAATAATGAATGGGTGTGTGGCTGACATCATCTGCAGGAGTACTACCTCCATTCACATCGAATGACAAATGTACAGTTAATGGCTTTTATCAATAGTTTCAGTACATAAATGTTTGCTTAAGCAAATTATTTTCAATGCAATAAGTCACTCAAATATCAATGAACAAAACAAACCGATACCAATGAAAAGCATTGTGATGAGGAGGTAAGAGCACCTGACCATGGGGTAGAAGCTAAGCTCTGCAAGATCCCAGTAGAGCACTGGGGTTTACTTTTATTAGGAGGAGGTCCGAGTGCAATAAGAAAGGCTTTGTGAGCAAAGACAAGGGGATCTAACAGACAAGACAGTCACCACACACTGCATAGGTGAGTTTGGGGTGGCATTTCTGTGTTTCTCAGATTGCTGGGTAGAGAAAAGGAGGACAAAGTTGTAATGATTTTCATTTACAACTGTAAAACCAATAACATGTAACTGTGATTTGTGTGCCAAGTGCTAAAATGAATGCTGTTTTATTTTGCATGTGCTTTTTAGATTTGTAATTTTAGTTTGAGTGACGATGGGACCATGTTGCGTGAGTGTGAGTGTACCTTTTGCTGGATGGTGGAGTGTTTCTGCTCCATGTCCCTCTTCTCTTTGGCAGCATCCACCACCAGCTGGTCCAACTGCAAGGGACAGAACAACTGATTAGTCAAGCTTACTGAACCACCTGGTCACACGTTCCCGATTCAGATGAGCCCACACAAATATGTAAGACACATTTTAAGTTTTCCTTCAAGAAATATCAGTGTCATTTCCTGTATTAGGTTAATCCAAAGGATTTCAACCCAAACTTATACATGATAGCAGTTAAAATCATAATATTTTTTTTTTCATTTATTCCCAAAATGATCACAGAAAAAGCAGGTGAAAGACATTGTTCACCTGCACTTTAAAGTGTGTGTGTGTGTGTGTGCCTACACTCCTTGATTTCCCTTTCCAATCTTGAGAGCATAAATGATTCAAGCAGATAAACAACTTTTCCACAGGCCATGTCGAGAGAGACAGGCCTTCTCCTCTAAACAAAATGGACCATGGTAGAGAAGCTTCATCATGTGTGAAATTGGATAGAGGGTGATTGATTCCTCCCATCCCTGCATGTAACCATCGCGTGTGAAGAAGAAAACAAAGGATCTTGTGAACAGAGAAGAAAGCAACAAATTAAAAGAAGACTTCAAAAAAGCGCTGGAAGTCATGGGCTGGTGCTGAAAATGTGCCAGTTTGCCCTACAGCAGTGTAACCCTGCTCCATGCCTCTTGATAGTCTGTTGCCACAAAGTGACCTAAATCAGCATGTTTCCAGCCTCAAACACAAAAGGATCAGTATCTGAATATATGTCAGTATATTTCATGTGAATAAGGGGTAAGTGGAGTTCAGCCTCATTTTCCCAAAACGCGTAACAAGGATGTCTTACTGTAAGTGATGTTCTTTGGTGGATGTATCTGCAAGGCACATACCACCTTAAACCACACAATTAACTTGTTCTAACTTTAGAACACGTTCGTCAACAAACCGGATTCACAAAACAGAGCCAACTAAGTATCTTACTTATAAAACTTAAAGCTACAATACAAGCTTAGTTGTTAACACTGGATGAAAACATCTAATTTGAAAACTGCTGTCATCAGTCTCTTTTTTTTGTGCTCAAATGCTTTACAGTCTATTTTCTTAAATATTAAGATACAATAGTTTCTGGCCGTTACATTTAATGTTGGCTAAGTAGTGGCAATCACAGAACATAAGCTGAGAAGAATAAGAAAGGAAGAACAAAAGAAATGTGATAAGGACATTGAATGAGTGTTCCATTTACTACAAATTAGTTGAGTCACCAACAGTCTTTAAATATCTGTGGTGACTTTATAGACAAAAGCTACTTTACAACATTTTCAGACTTAAAGGCAATAATGATCTACAGAGAAGCCAGTGCAGCCAATGAGGGAGAAGAGGCCGGAACAATTTACTTCCTTTCTGGAAGTTTTTTTTTTGTTGTTTTTTTTGGGGATTTCACTAGTGACTAATTTCCTTGTCATTTAAATGGAAGTTTTAATTAACAGCTGACAAATCTAAAGATAAGAAAACCCTTAGAAAACATTCAAAATTAAGCAGAAGTCAGTTTACATTTTTAAACATTATCCGTAAAAATGGTTGCGTATGGCTGTAGAGCCATGTATTGCCCTTAAAATTCTTCAGTCATAACATATTTATCATGATAAAATGCTCAATTACAATGAATAATATTTCCACTGCTGACAAGCAGGGGTAGTAACATTAAATCCACTGAATGGCTTCACAAATACATCTCTACTGCTAACATTTATTTACTGTGCTTTCTTCCACAAAAGTGATACTTTTGAGGAAAATATGAGAAAATGCCGCTTTCCAGAAAATTAAGAGAAGACAGAATTTGAGGGAGCCAGGTCTTTTGTTTTGTTTAGAAAGGAAATGGGTGGACGACAGAGTGGCAGGCTGATAACATCAGATGGGAAATGTTTTCCCCTGTCTCACTATAACAACTAGTCCAGTCCAGTCCAGTCCAAGTCGTCTATCTGCTTCTATCTGTACCTGAAAAGGTAGTCGTGTGTGTTTGTGTGTGTAGCTCCCTGCATATTGTGTAACAGAGGTTCACCTTAACTTCAACATCTTATCTATCTCACTATGCAGCCCTCACTGACGATGTCAACAGAGACTGTCTCCTCCAATGTTTCAATCTGCCTGTGTTTGCACCAATCTGAAGCATTTTTGTCACTCGGCCTCCTGCTCAGATCTGCCTTGACACGTAGCTATGATGACAAGCTGCATGATTCACAGCAAAGACACAAAAAAACTCTTCTGAATGAAGACATGAACTCAACATGTGTTCAGCCCTGAGGCTTGTGTCATGGAACAGTGCAATCAGCAGAATATCATATTTAGAAGCAGTTTAGGGGAAAAAGTGGCATATTTGACATGAATCATTACATGGTTATTCAAACACATTCAAAATAGAACTTCCCAGTTAACATTTCCGTGTTTCAGCGTCTTGTCATCCTGCTGTTTCCCTCTGCATCACTTACTGCTTCTGTCTATACACCAGCTCATTAACTCATCCACAAATAACAACAGGAGCGTTACTGTTACAGATCCTCTGTTCAACTACTGTGCAAAACCTATTCTTCTCTTCATTTTGGTCCCTAAAAGTTGTAATTTTCTGTCCCAAAGCAAAAACAACAGCGTTGGCAGGAATGTCATGCAAGACAACTAAACACCCCTATATCCTATAATTTACTGCAGTGTACACCAAGTCAGTGTAAGAAACATGCTGTATTTTTTTGCCACCTACTTATGTCCTTTCGTCTCACCAAACTTTAATTGTAGAATAGATAAAGACCAAATGTACTTGCATTAATTTTCCCACCATTGATCCTTTTGTCATTGGTTATAAGCATCAAGTCATATTATCAGACCTGTTGACAGCTCCTCCACACCTCCCTGCACAGCCTCTCCACCTTCTTCAGCTTCATGATGAAAGAAGGAAAAGAAATAGTCCACAATCCTCTTGTCACTTTTTCCCTGCTGCTTGGCCTCTGATCTTCCTCTCCTTTCAGTTTTGCACTGTTCCAAATTCAGGGCGACAGGCTTACAATCCGCACAATGCAGTTATACTTCAGTTGTTCACTGGCTTGAAACCAACCCTCTATCTTTTTCTCCTCCCTCTCCACGATCTGGTTTCTAAAACAGTCCTTTGCACTTCCCTTCCTTTTTCCTCCCTCAGTCCTTTTAGTCTTTGAATGTTGAGGGCTTACAGTCCATGCCCTTCCACTCTACTTCAATCACTTGTTGCTTTGAGAAGATTACATTTTGTCTCTTATCCCTTTTTGAAATCTGCTTTTCACAGTGGTTGCTGCCTTCCCCCTTTTCTTTTTCTTTCTTTGCACTCTTTGGTTCTTTTTGTCAGTTTCTTCACATCAGATGGTGCCAACTTCAGAGCATCAGGGTTAGAAACCACACTCTTCCCTCTGATACAATTAAGAGAACCACTGTGTCTTCAGATCTGTCAACTCAAATGGCGGCTTTTTTGTTTTTCAAAGGGAAAAAACACTGTTTGGTTCCTTTTTGTCATTTTCTGTTGGTCCACGTATCAGAAAAACATGTTTATACGCTACACTTTTCTCCACAGATGTGTCGTCTCCTCTTCTGCTCCTCTTAAGTGTCCTTCTCCGTGGCTGCAATTCCCTCTTCCTCAAGCTTAATCCCAGTTTTTCAGCAATGTTGTCCTCTAATTTAACTCTTCCTGGCTCCTGCCTCAAAGTTTATATTCCACAACCTGAAGCATCAATCTCGGTTTCTCTGCTGCACTCAGCTGATTGTGAGTCTAACTGTGGGAAAACCCTTTTCCAGCCCTGTGGCTGCTTTCTTCCTCATTCCTGCTCACTGCAACAGCAGCTACACTGTGATAATCATCTTCACTCACATACAGGCTGGTCTCTCTACAGTCTCTAGCTCAGAGGGCAGGCTCTGTTTATCAGAGGATGCAAACAGACACACACAGTGCTGAACTGTGACAAAAAATAGCCTTGAATATACACACAAAGAGCAGAGAAGGGTTTGTCTGGAAGTAAAGACAGAAGGTCAAAGTGCAGTTGTATTGCTTCCTAATAATGCCAGTGTAACAGAGGAACTTACAGAAAGTAACATTTCAGAGTCATCAACTAAAACACTCCATCCAAGCTCTAAATGAGCCCCAGAACAGGAACAATGTTTAGGTAATCAAACATACTTCTACATAATATAGAGTGTTTTGTCTGTGACCTTCCTCAGGAATGTAAACTTAGCAAACATTTATTGCGATACTCTGTTCAAAATAGATTCATGTTTGCTTATGCTGCAAGAGTTTATATTGTGTGTTCTAATAATATTGCAAGTAAAGCCCAAGGCTAGTAAAGTTTTTTTTGAGGCATTTAATAAATATTAAAGGAATGTACATGTGTGTGAACCATCTGAACTAACTGCTCGACATGGATAATGTCAATCACAGATCGCCACAAACATAGGTGAACAAGGATGTGTGAGTGTAAAAGTGAGCCAGGTTGTCTGGAAGCCCTGTCAGATTTCAAGTTTTGCAATCACAGACTTGAAGCCAAAGGTTCAATTAGAGCATTTTAGAGCCCATTTCCTCAGTAAAAACAGAGCACTCTTTAACCGATGCTGAAGCTTTGTGTTTCGGTGACTGTTCTGTCTTTTGTCTTGAAGCAAACAGATAGTGCTGTGTGTTTGTATACTGTAGCCTTTACCTGTCCTCCGAGCAGTTTCATTAAAGGTTGTAGTTCACTGAAGAGGTCATATCCTTGGTGGAAGAACGTCAGGTGGGCGTACATGAAGGACAACATCTGTGAAGAGGACAGTGAATACTCAGAGATCCAATATGGCTGCTGCAGACATCATTTGCTGTCAGAAAAGTTTACTTACTGATTTCAGAATTTCAGATCTTCTCTTGGATTGTAGGACATTGATCTGTAATGAACAAAAACAAAAACAGTGAAGCATATGAGTATTTTTTTTATATTAATTATTTTCAGCAATAGGGTTAAAATAAGAAAAGCAATGAGGAGAAGTCAACACCTGCAAGAAGAAAGTAGCCACCAGCACCGTAGTAAAAATCAAATAAAAAATCTAGGGTGATAATATATTACATGAAAGAGAAAGAAAGTGACAGTAAGGGAGAAAAAAAGTGACAGTCTAAAAAAAAGGAACATGACACATAAGGGGAAATGAGGTAAGATACTGGACATGAAACCAAAAAAAGAACTTCTTAAGAAAAAAGCAAATGAAAGAAAGCAAACAAGCGTGAAATGAGTTGAACTGATGTAGAAAGATCACACGGTCACCCCAGGCCTTACTGGACAGTAGTTCCTAATACCAGCACCAGGGGGAGCTCCAGGCCTCATGTTTAACCCAAGTCAGCTGTTAGCCTGTTTCACCTTTTATCTACATTACCCTGCTGCATTCATTTCAGCCCACTCTCTCTCTCTCTCTCTGCCTGTGTGTTTGCATGTAGCAGACTCTCCTTCATCTTCAGCTAGTTACCATTGTGTTTATCACCTGGGCTAGCAGGCTATCTTAGGTTAATGCTGCAGAGCAAAGACAAGACATGGCAGGTTGTAAATATGGACAGTGATTCCAGCTGGCCTTGTTGTGTCTGACAGGAACTAATTGCTGTTGTGTGAGAATAGAGTCAGTTGCAATAGTGGACACATATGGCTTTTATATTTAAGGTGGAGCAGTTTCTAAATGAACTTAAACACTCCGCCCAAAGCTTATAAATCATCCTTGATCTAATGTTTTCCTATTTGGTGGTAATGAAAGCAGGAACACAACTGAACAAGTTCAGCAGTCAGCAATATTTGTGGCCAGCATTATTTGTTTGGTTGGGGATTCTAAGGCCCTTTTTGCTTGGCAACACTTACCACACTTGTGTTTATAAACAAATGTAACTCCCACCCAGGAAAGGAAGCTTATTTTCCCCTTTCCTAGCCACAGTGGCTGGTGCATCACAACTTTTACAGGCTCCCCTCTTTCTCTCAATTACAGTCAGTCAGAAGTTTTGACTGGAGTAGCACCTCTACCACAAGCAAAATTTACAAGCATTTGGTTGGTAAGTTGTGGTAATTCACACTTGTAAAACAGTAGAGACACCAAGTTTAAGCAAGACAAGACAAGGCGTGGAAAATTTCAGGTTTGTTCAGTTTTGTAGATGTACAATTATTTGTCTCTATTTAGAGGTAATTGTGTTTTGCTTTTCTGTGTTATATGTGTGGTTAAATTTAAGGTATTGGTTTGTATTTTGGGGGGATCGGATGGCTGTATTTTCCCTTTGACTACACATGGTACATTTGATCTTATTACATTTATCTTATTACATTTACTTGTTATTTTTCTAGGTTTGACAAGCATTTAATAAAGCAAAGCTGATGTTTAAAGTTTAGTGCTTTATGATCCAGTTCTACGTGGCACAGTAGGGTAAAAGAGATACGCTCCATTCCTAAACTGTTATGTATGCAAGTCTGGCTTGCAACCTCTCTCATATATTTTTCTCTCCCTCCACCATCTTGCATGTCACTGTGAACTGTGCACTGTATAATTAAGCAAAACAGAAAAAATAAAGCTAAAATCTGTCTGAAACATTTCCTGCAGACACAGCTGCAGAAGTCTGCAGTATAAAAAAGGACTGACAGAGCTAAGTAAGTGTGAACTGTTAAAGGAGAGACATTTAAATCAGCCATGCTAGCTGCCGAGCCTATAGATTTCCTATAAACAGACCAAAAGGCAAGATGAAAATTCAAATCTCACACTATGCTTCAGTTTATGAGAGTGCGATTATGCAGTGGGTCACAGACTGCGAAATCTATTTTGAAACTCGCTTTTTGTTTTTCTTTTCAAAATCTAATTTGGGAGCAAACAGTGACCGTACAGCATTGTCTGTTTCTTTGGAGTGAGATTCAATAACAGGGCTGGCAGCTGAATTTTTAGAAAGCATGAACAATTCATTTGTGCTACTGTGGCCAAGGGGAGAGACCAGCTGACAGATTCAGTTATACATGAGCAGTTTTTACTGCAAAGGTCAGAATACAAAACATCTTTGATAAAAGGTTTTAAATCTTAACGTTTAGACATCTTACAGCACAAGGAGAAGGAACATATTTGCACACAAGTTTTTTTCTTCAAGCACTGGATATAGGTCTTCTCATGCACTTCCTCCTTCTGCTTACTTCCTCTTTTGCTTCTTCTTAAATGGGTTTATCTAAAAATATGATTGATTTCTCTATGACAGAGCCTAATCAAACATGACGCCTCAAAGGTCACATGAACCCTGTGCAAGCATTTATTTATAATTATAACACGTTGAACTTCAAATCCATTCCACTTTCTATCAGTTTTATATCTGTTCATTAATAAAGGTGTTTTGTGTCCACCAACTGTGGAAAAAAATCTTTTAATTGAACAATCAAACTTTTGTTAATTCAGCTATGCAGGTACATTTAGAAGTAGTACGGCAGCATATGCTATTTATATAATATCACGTCACTGTTCACATCAAAAAGTCCAAAACTACTGCAACCTTATTCTTCTGCTAGCCCCATTGACAACTTTGCTACAACTGATTCAGCTGCTGCTCTCTTTGTCCTGTCCAAGCATCTGTACCTACTCCTTTTGAGCTAAGTCTGCCTTGATGTGGTGGACTGGAACATGACAGGTGGATGAGATTCACTGTAGATGTAACAGAATTGGACACAGCTGCTGTTCCTCTTCTCTTGCCACATCAGCCCTTTTTAAACCTGACTCAGCATATTAACTTCCATATCCAAAACCATGTTGGCTTGTGTGCAAAGTGAAATGTCGAACATGACTTTGTGTGGCTGAGCTTTCTTTAGGCATTTATATTAAAAGCTTCAAGTCAGCGATTTATTACTTTGCACTGTTACAGTTCTGTCGAAAAATGGTATCACTGTATTGTTACACACACAGCAAAATGTGGACTAATATGGACCAGCTCATATTAAGTGCATGTATAAAGGAATACACTATCATGACACTGCTCCTTGAAATATGTGGCTTTTAAACAGCTTCTGTGCAACACAAGACTTCTACCATTTTTATTCCTCTAACAGAGGCTACAACTGAAATCCCTTAGTGGGTTGTCGTACCTGTAAGACATAGTCGAGGACGATGTGTCGGAAGCACTTGCGTGTGGCAGTGAGGATGTTGGTGGCCTCCTCCACCTCATGCTGTTTGTTGCGGGGAGCCTGGGCATTCTTGATCAGGGCTGCCTCCTTTTCCTCACTCACTTTGTCAAATTGTTTCTTGGCTTCTTTGAACTTGCGTAGGTCACTGAAGGAAAAAAAAGGGACAGACGTTTATAAAGAAAGACACATTTAATTCAGTGCATTTTGTACAAGCATGTATTAATATGCAGGAGTGTAAATAGGGAAGTCAAGTTCAGGAAGTGTTTACTTATTTATTAATTAGGATGCAAGAATAAAGCTTTTACAAATTAGATCTTCCCGTAACAGTCTTTGTGTCTTGTTAATTGAGGTGAGTGCAAATACCCTCAGATGTTACCATAATATAAAAGTTGTACGAGAGCATTTTCACTCAACTAAAGGATAAAGCTTAAAGGCTTTGACAAACTCAATGACCAAGGTAAAAAAAAAAAAAAACACAGCCCTTTGGATGTCAACAACCTTGTAGGGAAAAAGGTCAGTGTTGAAGGAAGTTATCTCTGGATATGAAGTGACACAGCCATGGTCAGGCAACAGGGAAACACACAAAGGTTAGAAGTGACTTTATAAATCATGGTCAGCAGGAAACACAAGAAGGTTTAAACCAAGAACATTGTTTGTTAAGACTGTTTGACCCAGGTCTTGTGCTGTGTTTATGTAAGTGACTGGGCAGTATTACTTATCTAAAGGAGGAGAAAAACATGCTCATACTCTGCGTCCCACATTTGTTCTTTGATGTATTTTGTCTAAGTGAGATTAATATTCGAGTGCTGCAAGGTAGTAAGTAATTATAATAGATCATTTTTCCCAGGTTTTCTCCGGGTGCTGATGGTGAGTGTTTTGTGCTGGTGTGCCAGAGGCAAAAGCTGTTAATCCTTATAATGAAATAAACTAGAGGGCCTACTGTTTCCTGCATTTGTCCTTACTGCTCTTATACAAGAAGTCTGGAAAATGAAGAGTTATGAGGTTGTAAAAAAAAGAGATATGAGGCCTTTATTTGCTTAGAAAATATAATTATGGGTGTGTTAATATGGCCTAGTGTCCTTGTATGCCCTGTCTGGATCTTGTGCTTATCAAATTATATGACATCCCCACAGCTTCTACTTTATATTCAGGATTAAAAGAGTAGGCTTTCTTTTACCAAAATCCATTACACTCTCCCTCTACCATGGAGCATTGATCTAGATACAACTGTGAGTAAAATGCAAATGTTTTGTGGATTATTCTTGTAAAGAGATGACAAAAAAGGAAATTTAGGCCATTCTTCAAATGCTCTGATAGCTTAAAGCTATAACCAGCTTTACTCATCTTCATTCAATTAATACTTACTCTTTGACAAATGTTTGAAGCTGAGTCTTGATCGATCTCTGGGCCTGATCAAATAATATCTGTGAAGAAAAAAAGGGGACAAAGAGTGAATGCTCCTTTCTGCCTTCCAAAATCTTTTTGGTAAGATGGACAAATTAAAAATTAAAAAAAATAAAGAGTGAAAGGCTGATTAATGCATTTATTTTCTAGGCCACAAGATGTTTTGCAAATCAGCACTGAGCACCTCTGTTTAGGAGGATTTTTGTTAACATCACAGGGTGCAATTAAGCAGCTAAATTTACACAAACAAGCTGACTTTGTAAACTCCCCTCATAAAGACATAAACACGAGAAATGACGCAATTTGCCTTTTCTTGGTCATGAGTCATACCCTCATTAACCTGCATGCTTCCTTAAAAATGAGCTACAGAGGAAAAAGCCCCACAAACACTTCTATCTACATCAGACTTCAGTGTGATTTTATGGTAAGACAAGACAATATGAGCAGTGTGGCTGGGAGAGGCTACCAGTGACAAACAGATTGAGCACTGTGTTTGGATGGATCATGTGCTGAAGGATCGCTGAGTGGCAAAAACCTCTCTGACAGTCAGCTGACATGGCCGCAGTTTCCACTGTTGAGTCACAGTTGCAGGGTCTGGTCAAAGAAGCTAATAAGAGGACACAGACTCCACAGTTGAGTCACAGAGAACGTATCCATCCTACAGTTTTTTGTGGGTATTAGTTAAGAAGACATACAAAGTATCTTCTTTAACCTTGAAATGTTACAGTTTGGTGAAACTAAGAGCAATTTAAAACCTGTAGTTTCTTTGTTGTGTTTTGACCTGGGACATATTTTGAGACAAGTGTTGCAATTGCCCCTTAGTGCATTTGGACTCACACAGCAACATTCAGGAGCATTCAAAAAGTTGTAAGAAAAAGCAATGGCAGGCAAAGCCGTTCTGTCATTAGTCAGATATGTTACGGTTGGATCTGAAGCATTTACTGAGAATTATTTTCATTCCATTTAATGTGCAAATGTTCATTAAATGAACAAAATATCAACCTCTAGCAAGCATCTAGGCTGTGATTAGAAATCAAAGTCCTGATCCATCCTATTAGAAAATGTACACCTTCAAGAGACTGCTGTTGGAGATGTGCTCTGATGGCTGCATATTACCCCACACTTATACCACAATTGTTTCTTTTAGATGGTACATCAGCTAACTTTGCTGTGGCTGTACCAATTTAAGAGCTTCATATTAAGCATTGCACGAGACAGCTGTTTTGGATTTGTTTGTTTTGGAATCGACTGCATTTTTAAAAACAAACAAAGCAGTCCAGAGTTCAAGGTGCGCTGAGATCATCCTCCCTAGGTGATCTTGGCCTGCTTGTTTCGCAGCCCATCTGAGTGTCATGGCTGTGTTCATATATGTCATAAGAATCAAAATTGGGGGATGCCAAGCTCCAGATAGCAGTTCACTCAAATTCAATTCGTAGAAGCAGTGGCCCTGGCTTGATAGTTTGTTCTAACATGTCTCAGAGAGTCTAATGCTAACTGGGAACTTAATCTGCAGAGCTAATAGAAATGAGACATGACAAGGGCGATCAAGAAAAGAACTTTTACAGTAGTATAAAAGCCTTGAGCTCACTCTATGTGATTTCTAATGAGAGGACAAATATAAATGTGTGTCTCCATCTCTGAATGTCAGCTTCATGCCTACCAGAGACTGACAACCAAGGAGGTTAACGAAGGGACTATGGGAAAGAACAGCCACATAATCAAAACTGTGCTACTGAGAGAGGTTTGAAAGAGACAAGGGAAGATAAAATGGATAATATGCCATTATTATTATCCATTATCAAAGATCTGGTGGTTTGATCTGGAGTGCATTAGATTCTATAAAACCTGGAAGGCCCATAGAGTAATTACAATTACTCTGATTGAAGACTAGAATGGTTCTTCTGGTATATCATCTGTCTTCAGCATGCAACCACATCATGAAAAGTTGACCATAACAATATCTACCTCAGTTACACATAATCTGTTCAAACAAACAAACACTCAACACAATATGGGAAGCAGGGGATGATTTTACGACAAAGGAAAAACCCTTTGTTATACCATGGAATTTATGGGGCAGAAGTAACTTGGTTTTTTGAGACAAGAAATCCCAAAGCTTTGTTGACATTTAAATAATGTTTTACCCCCCTCCCCTGAAAAAAGTACATTTTTTTTGCATCTTAACCACAGGGGTTCCTTTTATCCCCTTTTTATGGAGGGCAGCGTCTGCTTATTATAGTCACTACCACTGAAATCCTCATGAACACGGATGAAGATTAACAGCTTCCTCAAGGGTACCTTGACATTACTGCTAATCCTCTATAAAATGTTTCTGGAACACTTCCTTTTTACTTTCTCTGGCAAGCGGTCATTCTCTCACAGACCAATTTCCTCTGTCTTGTAGTCTGCTGCGGTCCTTCCCAGCAGTAAATATAAACTCTGACAGTTAAAGAGCTGTTTTTGACCGTTGGTCCAGTAGAGTTTTGTCATCCCCCAGCTGTTAAGGGGGGAAAAAAAAGATAGGAGAAAGACTACACATCCGGTTTCATGTCGCTGTGGTAGCGTACCGTGTGATAGTTGATCATCTCCTGAAGGCTCTCAGCAAACTTTGTGAGACTGGACTGTGGAGAGAAAGGAAAGGCAGACAGAGAGAAAGTGAATGCTTATAACAATAAAACACAAGAATAAACACGCTGGACAAACAATAAAAACCAGGCCTGTGTTAAATTAAGCTCCACAAATATTTAAAAATGTGATAAAACGTAAATTTCTGTTTCATACTTCATCACAGAAATGTCTGCAGAGACACACACTCTTCTGTCACACAGGTATGGCTAAACTGTTAGCTGTTTTGGAGACACAGTGACACTTTGGGAAAGAATTCTTTTGGCTTGGTCACTCCCTCCAAATACATGCATTGGCTGAACTTCAAACCCAAGGGAGAGGCAATGAGTGCAATACACAAAGACAGACAGGAAGTGCTTGCCTTGCCATGCAATATTCATATGAGAAAACAAAACAAAACATGTGACCTCGTCAAGACCCAGTGGACAGCACAAGGATTCAGTAGATCTCATTTTTTTAAATTTAGCATAAATCTGGTAAAGTCATCAAGGCTGAAAACTTTCACTTAAGTGAATCAAGAAGGTGGTGCTTGTCAGAGAGGAGGTAACGGTCTCTTTTTATCTAAGAACTAGCAAGTAGTCATTCATTGTTTTACACTAAACTTATTCTGACTCTAAATTTTTTCATTATATTTCTATTATCTAACAACTTTAATTAACATTTAATAATTAAAAACTTTATAACATGTAAAAAGAGGCCTGTCCCCAACACAAAAACCCCACATTGTCATAAAACTCGATAGTGACTTTCTATGATTCAGATCAAGTCAGGTTGTTTTTGTTTACCTCAATGACCTCATCTTTGGTGGACTGCTGGGCAAGCTCCCGGATCCCATTAACAAACTGCTTGTTTGCTGCATTGTAGGCTTTTCCGGCATCAATCATCCCAATACACAACTTCACCAGCTAAAGAGAAAAAAAAACAGGACATGATGAATGCTTAAAGGGGAAAAGAGAGAAATTAAGACATGCAGTAATAGACAGTAGTGGAGAGAAGATGTAGGCCATTTCTTCAAGATATTCTCTAATTCAAAGCACCTAAAGTTTGCAGCTAAAATAGATTCAGGAATTGCATGAGGGTAGAGCAATTCAGTTCTTTTCAGTTCTGAGTTACATTTTAGAGATTTGGTGGGACTTGGTGCTGCAGAACATGGAGCCAACACTAAAAAGCAAGATGCTTAGTCAGTTTCTTGGTAATAAACAACAGACCCTTCTTTTCCTTCTGACTCATTAGGGGCAAAGACAGTTCCAGGTTATGTAAACTCACAAAAAAGCACTGGCCATTCTCCATTTACTCCCACACAGGAGATGACACACAGCCTGAATGTGCCACTGCAGCCAAAGCTGCTAAATAACCAACTATAAATGCTCCTTTTAAGCAGTTTCCTTTGCAAGTAAGTAGGTTATCTACAGTCAAGTAATAAATAAAAGATGATCATAATTAAAATGCTTGTCTCTCTTTCAATTAAGTCTGACTGATACAATTTGAAGTGAGTATTTTACAAAAAAGTTATGTAAATTAGGCACATAGTGACATTAAGTACATGCAAGTCATCTAAACAAGTGTGACCTCAGTATTCAATTCCATTTTTTTGTTTTTTTGTCTTTCTCTTTTCTTAAGAGAAAGTTTAAATTTTAACATTAAAAGGAACTGTGAAAATTTCGAGGGATGCTTTCAATTAAAAATCAATCAAAACTGACTTTAACCTAGCCTATAGGAACACCTAAAAACTCACTTAAAAGAGCTGGCTACTCCTACAACCCTGAGTCTATAATGAAAAAACTTTGTCGAAGAGCACATTTGAATTGGCACAGTAGAAGGTGACAACGTGACTGTAGTTATAAAGGTCTGGCAGATGGGAAGCTCCATGGAAAAGATGAACTCTAGTCCCCTTGTCTCTCAATTTCACCAATCAACACATACACACGGAGACACAAACTCACAGACACAAATTATCACTACCATATTCATGCACATAAACACACCCACTCCCCAGCAGATCCTTCCTCTCCAGAGCAAGAGAGGAAGTGAGGCCGGGTCTGAGTCACAGAGGTGGGGTGAGGAGGAGGGTTGCACTCTGTAAGACTGTAAGTCCAGGAACAATGAACTTAGATCTTCCGAGCTTGAGGTCTCGCCCACTGCCAGTGAATGTACTTGGAGCTGTGCAGGACTGGGATGAGAACAGCTCAAGAATTGCCTTTAATGTGACCAAGAGAGCACCTGCAGGTTGCCAGAGCAGGCCACTCTACTCTGAACAAATTGTGATTGTTTGAACAAAAAAGGAAAACTGGCTACTTGGCTAAAAGGCACAGGTAAACCACCACTATTTGGCAGGTAGTTGGTGTTAATTTCCCACTCAGCTGGAAATAGATGTGATTTTCTCCTAATAAAGTGATAGATTTTAGGAATTAAACAAGGTAATTGTCCATTTACTGTACATACCACAGTGCAATTGGTGTCATATGCTCACACAAACACATCATCATATTTCATCAAAGTGCAAGCCAGGTGTACAGTGTCTATTTAAAAATCTCAACTCAAGGGCTACCTGGGGATATGATGGGACAAGGCCAGGGACAAGCCTGCAACTTTCCACTCACAGGATGGCCTCCAAAGCTGCCAGTTCACACAGTAGAACAAATGAACAATTAAGCAATGTTTTTCATGGGTGGTACTCACTTTGTCAAGCTTGGATTCCAATTCACACACATCCCCCTCCACTTCCTCTATGGTTGCTCTGTGGGGAAAGAAAAAAAAAAGGCTTTTGAAATCAAGTGTAACCATGACTCAATACTATCAACGCCACAGACAGTGAGAGGCACTGAAGACGACTGAGATGGTGAAGAGAAGATTACAGACATACTGCAGGCAAATTCTTTTTCAAGGAACATGAACTCCCTTTGTGCTGATTTGGTTTACCACCTTCACCACATTATTACCATGTTTACCATTTTTCATTTGTCCTCTGTGCACTCTATACAGATTAATGAGGTAAGAACACTGAATGAAACAAAATGATAGCTCTGAACTACACTTCCTTAACAAGTCAAATAATTTATTGTTCCGCAAAACAAGGGAAGCAACAAACAGCACACACACTAAAAAACCATTGCAGCACACTTAACCAAGTGACACCAAGTTTTGATTGCTGTACTAGATTTTTCTGATCATGCTCTATAATTACTTTTGCATCTTATATCAACATCTTAAACATCTGCATTAACATCTGCATTTTTAAAAGTAGAGGGGTACTTCAAGATGCATGTATCAATTTTAACTTCACCACAATGCCCATACTGTATAATTATAGCTTCTCAAAACTACTATTGTAATACATTATACTATAATACACTTCTACAGTAATGATACAAGCACATGCAGAAATATACACCATTAGAGGCAGCCAAACTGAGAGCTGCCATTTTGGGTGATGCCGCAAGGCTGGAGTCAGGTCTGGCATTCTGCCCCTTAAAGCGTGACAAAGCACAGCTTGGTTCTCCACAGGATCAACAGCCTACGAGCATGAGAGTGCCACGACAGGGGAAGCAGAAACTCAAAGACCTCATCCCCAGCAAAAGCCTACTGAATTAATCCCCACTCTTTCACGATAACAATCTGTGTAGTTAAACATTTTACTGTGACCTTACTCCAGCATAGGACATTTACATAAGCAGCTGATAGGTGACCATAGTACAGCACATAATTAAGAGGTGAGATGCAATAATAATATTAAGCTGCTTTACAGTTTATCCTAATCAATGATACATCAGCAGGAAGGATAAAGGTGTGCCTTATTATTACAACCATGATGCAGCATGCCCAAACTACCTTTAGAAGTGCAATCCATTATTCATGTTTGCAACTTCAACTACATTAAGGTCTATTTGTGCTAATTCTTCATCATACTGAGTAAAAAAAATGGATTATGGGTATTAGGTTCATAAAGCTAAGCTGATATTCCTGTGATCACAGATCATGGTCTATTAGTAAAAAAAACAAAGCAATAGAAGTGCACCCCAGCAAGATAAACAAGGAATATAGGAGCCAATGAAGTCAATGTTTGCTGAACTTGTTCAAACATAATGAAAACTGAATGTATGACACTGTACTCCTTTTCTAAGATGCTTACTATTGTATCATGGGTTTTTATCCTTTAGCTCAGTCAGACACTTTTTGGCGATGCATGTTTCACATTTCCAATAGCTAGTATTGATATGCAGAAAGGCACATACAATTATATCCCATTATAATGGAAAGGCTAGAAATGCTTTATATCTCCCTGTGCAGTTGGAGCACTTGTCCCTTTCTATTAATG
>JAPZDY010000021.1:13266624-13293920 GCA_029783645.1 Ctenochaetus hawaiiensis | reverse complement strand
GCACTTGTCCCTCTCTATTAATGTCTTGGAAAACTGAGTATTCACATTCAAAGGCTAATTATGTTGCTGCCGTCAGTGTAAATCACTGGAGATAAGAACATTCATTTAATAGTTAAATGTATATGAAACCATTTCCATTCAAGAAAAAGTCATGATACATTGTGAAGATCTGTGACTGTGAGAGTGTGTGTGCAACGTGTGTCAGTTTAAGCAAAGGGATTAAGAGTGACACCCCCAAGCAGCGGGTGGCAATCTCCAAACCCCCTCCAGATGTTTGTTTTACCGCATGGTGTTACACTGACAGCTGCCAACATCTGGTCACTGTCAGAGGAAAACAGAAGGCTGAGCAAGATGAGTGTGTGTGAAAAGAGGTGGTGAGATCAAGGATTTCTGTGCATATATACAGTATTGTTTTTATTGTATTTATAGAACATGTTTTAAAACAATAAATGATTTTAAGCATTTAATCGATATCTGCATAACAATCCTGGACAAAATTAAGTAGCATTTTGTTTGCATGGTCACTCTGAATCCCTGACAATGTGAGAAGAAGATTGTAAATGTAAAAATGACACTATATGCTATAACTCCATTTGTAGTAAATTTACCTAAATAATTTTCTATGTCTATAAGAAGGTTGTGACATAAAGTAGTGTGTGTGTTTGGTAAATTTAGAACAACATGTCATAGACAAATTCTGCAACTTTGTCTGAAATTAATGTTATTACATTTCTGTTACTTACAAAGAATTTTTTCATGGGCCTTATAAGCAGGTAACAATGACAAGCAAAATGCAACCGCTGATTTAACTGAGCAGAGGAAGTGTGAGAGGATGTTTCACCAATTTCTTTGATGAAACCAAAATAAAAGGTCCGACAGAAGGCTGGTGACAAACCAAAAACAGACTGCATGACAGTCTGGCCTCAGAGCTGCCAAGAATCTGCCCTTCTTAAGTCCATGATCAAGACACTAAGCCCCACTACCCTCAGGAGTAGTGCTCTACTGATGAACCTGAGCGTTAATCTAGCTGTTTGGCTAATTTTGCAATGGTTTTAAAGGAACAATGTTAAGTTGCAGGCTTTGCCTT
Source organism: Ctenochaetus hawaiiensis (assembly GCA_029783645.1). Lineage (NCBI taxonomy): Eukaryota > Metazoa > Chordata > Actinopteri > Acanthuriformes > Acanthuridae > Ctenochaetus > Ctenochaetus hawaiiensis. The sequence goes on along the minus strand of JAPZDY010000021.1, from coordinate 13,292,833 downwards.
CAAAGAACATTCTGGTCTTACAGCTTTGGATTATTTATCATAAAAGCATCCACAGGCAGAAACAGGATGCCAAAACTAAACAAAAACTAACATGGCCTAGTTCAGCAAAATATGTTCAGCGCAGGTCCCTTAGGTGCTCAATCTACACAGTATAAAGGACATACAACGTGACAAAATAAACTTTATTCTCACTTCAAGTACTAATTAATGAATATAAACCTGAACTTGAACAGGCAACAGTCATCAATTTGTTACATCTTCTCTGCTTTATAATTCAACAACCTAATTACAGAGAAAAGGTTTGAAATATGGGAACAGTGTCACAGAGTTACATCACTGCTGATTTGATTTTTAGTTTTCGTTAACAAACCAGTTACAATGAAGTGAACAAAGGACTTAAGTAGACCAGGAGGGCAGAACAGGGTCAAAAGCAATAAAGAGCTCCCCTCCCCTGACCGAGACATTAATCCTTGTCAAAAGCTAAAGAGCATGTTACAAGCCTTGTTTGCCTTTGTCAGTTGCTACAGGCAAAGTCCATCTCTTTTATGAATCACCAAGGATCATGACTGTTCAGTCCGCCGAAAGACTCTTGTGTCTGACTTCAAGAGGATTTGGTCTATTCTTACATATTTCTATATTTATACACTGGGGATTTTGCTGGCACAAAACCTAATGCGTACAACAGTGGTGAGTACAAACTCCAATCTTTGGCGCAGCAATGTAACCAACAGCAGGGGCCAAAGCCTTCACAGTGCAGCATCTTCCAAATTGGGCTTCCATAGGAGAAGATCCAGGTGGAATTTTACAACAAATATTGGGGTGAAATCAGAAAAATTAGATAAAACCTCTAATTGAGGGACTAAAGCAAAGGACTGGTAATTCTTCTTTAATATGAGTTTATATTTCTAAATACATACTGTACACAGATCGCTATCAATTTATATGTAGAAATGCCTTTTTTAGATTCTACAACACCTTATTGCTTTAGGTAAAAGCATTAAACCTGACTTGCTCAGGTGTGGCTGCTCAGTGGTAAACAACAGGACAAGTTTTACGGGAGGCTTTCTGGTGTGAATGTATATAAATAACTGAATCGAAGGCAGGGGTGCCTGGAAAAAGGTCAGGCAAAGTCAGCCATCTTTCCCTGGAAAAATAAAGGTTTGGACAAGGCTGCTTTGGAAATCTACCTCAATTCTTTGTGAGCCAGTCACTCTCTGGCGTTATATGCAACCACGAGAACATGACTATTTCTTTCTAATCTGGTAACTTGAGCCTGCAGAGCGAACTTGTGAAAGTGCTGACAGAGGATAAGAAAAGGAGGGGCTCTGGCAAAATGAAAATCTGGGCCATTGCCTCACAGCTCTGACCTTGGAGCATGTCCAGCCTGAGTTTGGATAACGAGCAGACCGAGAAAGCATGAGAGAATGAGAGACACCGATTTTTAATTTTAACCCGCAAACACACACACACACACACACCTCTTTTCCGACGGAAAATATGTAGTGATACAGACCCTAAGAAACATGGCACTTGTACAAGACAAAAAAAATACACTGCAATTAAATGAATCCACAGTGCAAATCACGTACACACAATATATGTCTATGAAAGACAAAGCAATGTAATGAATAGAAACACCATCAGTCCTTAGCCTGGAATTTCAACTGATACTGACCGTCGACCAACTGTCTTTCCATAGCTGGCCTCACTGCGAGGTTAGTTTCACTAAATGAATCCAAAATGGGGCCCTAGGCTTCTGAGGGGCTGTAACTATGCTCAAAATTAATAGTCTGATGCGTACTTCCTTTTTGGGGTTACAATTTATTTAATTATGAAAGCATAAACACTTAGGATCCAAGTTACAGGATCAGAGGTTTTGGATCCTGAAACACCTGAAATTACAAAAAGGGGTGGTCTTGCAGGTTCTCCCTCCAAGATTGCATAAACAAATAGTAAGGAGAACAAAAGTAGGGCAATTTTTTAAGGCTTAAGCCGGTCCAGAGTTTATTAAAACAATAGTACCCCTCAAGCTTTAGGCATATGGTAGTTATAAGAATCAAGAAGTGCATAAACACCCAAGTACACGGATAACACTTCTGCAACTGCGACTTGAAGTATAAACATGTTCATTTGGTAATAACTATTTGAGACGTCTTAGAGTACTTTACTGTTTGAAAGCTGTACATGAAGCTGAGTGAAATCACATATGTAGAGATACTTGCTGTTGGAAATGAGAAAATAAAATTCTCCCATCCTTAAGGGAACCAATTTCTCATACTAATACCAAATAAAGAGAAGAGAGGGGCTTCTGTTTTCCTTAAAAGTCAGATACACTTCCTTTTTCTAGGAACAATAATACAAGGTTGTTTCAATGTTGAATTTTAGGGAACAATAAGCTTACATCTCTCATTATTACACACCAGTGTGATGGAGTAGTCTGGATGATAAGCAGACAGCCAGAATAATGCAGGTATTCAACTCTCAGTGCAAAGAGATTCTGGTCATACATCTGATAACAGGCCTTTCAAAACTAAAGGCTTTAGTGGGGAGAGCTTTGTGTGGTGAAGATGTAATCAGGGACAGTCCCATCTCATTGAAGTAAATTCCAACAGTCAGTAACAGTCATAATAAATCAGTTGGGGTACTATTCACTTCAAGGTAAAGCAGCACTATTATTGTTTTTTTTTTAAACATGAAATGAAAAACCTGACTCCTAGAATATTGAGGTGTTCCTAAAACATACAAGTTTTGTCAACTATATTTATATTTTTTCACTTTTTAAAACCGCTTACTACGAGCACTTATATAGGTCTATAATATATCCATGATTTATGATTTATGATTTATAAATATATAAGCATGATGTTTAAACAACATGATAAATGATTACGTTATTAAGCATGAATAGATAGGACCTTGTTCCACCAAAACCCCCCAGGATAACAAACACATAAAATCCTTTTGGAAACTGTTTTTGTATTCAATAAAAGAAAAATTAACAATACATCGAACAATACTGTAGAGAAACAGAATTGGTTACAAATAAATGCCTTTGATTCAACCGAAAGATGTGTTGCAGCTATATGTCATCTATCGTAGCTGAGATTAAAGAAATGTTTGGCTAAATCCCATCCAAGCCTTCAATTAATTGTTGAAGATAACTACCAGAGCTCCAGAGCCTAGAAAAAGTTATTTATATGATGATATATATCATTACTAGCTTTTTTTCATCAAATGGTACAATACATATAAAGAAACTCAGACATCCTGGTTTAACTGCTGTTTGGGTGTGATGGTGAAACTGGGGCTAAATAAAGAGAGACGTGTGGTATGAAGGAGACTACAGCCCATGAAGAGAGGAAGAAAAAAGCCTGCCTCGTAAACCACATCAGTGAGAAAGAGGCCAATTCAGCATTACAGAGGGAATGTTTGGGTACTATTTCTCTTTGAGTCAACCAAGAGCACGCAAAAGGGCCATAATCCACAGTATAAGCCAGACAGAGGTACAAAATACTGAATGTTAAGATTAAAAGCCAGCTGCATGGATTACATTGGTCTAATAAATGGTGAATGGTTGGATATTTAATCATTTTCAGCTGGATCTTTGCAACCTAATTAGTATTTTAAAGTGTGAAAATATAAAGTGACAGAAATATAACGTTACTACTACATGTCATAAACTGTCAACCTACTTTATTTCCATTATCACTGATGTACCCATCTTAACCAGCTAGCAGTAACACTAACTGTCAACAAAAGGTGCAATTCAAGTCTGATCAAACCAGAAGCAGTGTCATCTAAATTTAGGTTCACCCATTAAAGATATATTTTTGTTCAATGCATATCACAATTTCCCAGAGTCAAAGGTGACCTAAATTGTCCATTGCTGATAATATATAAAAAAGAAAAAAATGCTTACATTTGAGAGGATGAAAACCAGCAAATCTTTATAAATTACTCAATTACTCAAAATATGGAATTTATTTTTTTCACTGAAAAAAACAATACAAAAAATATATAAAAACACTAATAAAATAAATACAAATAAAAATGTTTTTATAGGCACTGTAGGATCTGTATGCATTGTAAAGATCTATAAGCACAAAATACTACTGCTATAATTGTGACGGGTAGAGCTGCACCAACACTTACTGGGTTGCCCAGGAATCCAGTAAAATCTGTGCACTTGTGTTGTTGTAACTACATTGAGTAAACATCTACATAAAATGGTGTTATTTTAGTAGTGGGTGACTAAACTTCTAACACTGCCAACAACCAGCAAAAGATAAACAATGGAAAGAGACAAAGGACAAAAATCCTTTCTGTGCTACTTGTCCTCCACCTATTAGTCAGAGTCCTCACTACATACTGTAGTAATATCTGCTGTTAAAAAACGGAGACACCTAATTCTTTTGCAGTTACTCAGTAACCATGATATAAAACAAAGAGCACCTCCACTCTGGCTCTGCGTGGCAGCAGGCCAGCAAGCTGTGTGCACTCTGCATGCAGGAGTGAGGTAGTTGAACAGGTTTTGTCGTTCACGCTGCCAACACAATAGAGTCTTCTGTGGCGGAGACCTCGGCACTTCAAAGACATAAGCCCACACTCAAAGACCATCTGCTCTTTGCATATTTTCACTTTGCTCCTCACTGGAAGCTATTTACCAATGCAGATCTTTTGCATTTTAGGAATTGGCTTGTTTGACTAGAAATCTGTTTCTATTGTGCACCTGAACAACTATATACTATTCTTAAAGCTAATAAAATTGGTTGAATTATTGATTAGTTAACAAGACAGAAAACAATTCTGCATTTTTTAAGAAGATGCCAAACATAATGTAACTTTAGCCTCACATTTATGAGGATTTGCTACTTCTGTTTTCAGGTGAAAGAAAATTTAATATCTTTTGGTTAATCAATGAGGACATTTATAGGCTGATAAATCAGTAGGAAAATTTGCATTATTTGTATCCTAGATGTCATAATGAATTTTTTGCTAACTTCCAAATGTTTTCGTCATTTGAAGTTATAATGTTATATATCTACCATTACAGTGTCCAACCCTATATTTATACTTTGATACATGATACAGCTGCAAACTTCACAGTTAGCCTGAGGCAGCCTAACTTCAAAATTATTATAACTAATCCAATTCAGATATGTCTGACAGTTAAATAGCTCTGTATTACAATTTTCCTTTGATGTTTATAATTATATGTGGTATAATTTCTGGTAGCGTTTTGTCCTCTCTCATTATTTATGGTGCTTCTGCAGTCAGTAATGTTTTAATGTACAGGAAGAAGACTGTACAGAGTGTTTCCGTTTTGTGTTGAATATACATTATTATGTCTATCATGAAAGTCAACCAGAGGTGAAGATTGAAGTTTACACTGGACTGAAATGACAGTGGTGGCAAACAATTTAACACTTCTGTATCTGCTAATGTTGATGGAAATGTGAAGAATGGGGGGAGTTTCAGCCCTGTGACGTAGATCCTGTGATTGTTAGAGAGCGGAGGAGTGGAGCTATGGAGGGGGGGTCCCACTGAGGTAAAACTCACCATTACAGGCACGAGTTTGGACAACATAAACAAGATGAGGTCATAACTTTCAAGATAAACAGTTACACATGCTCTGGGGAAATTCTGCCTGTTGTTCTGATGAATGAACATTTAAGCCAATTACGTGTTAGCTGTACATCCTCCTATGTCATTGGAAAGTTATAGGAAGGAAACACAGAGTGAGGAGAAGGTGGGAGTCATAACTTTAACATTTTCATTATCTAGAGTAAAGACTGGTAATGACCAAGAGGCTAATATGGTAATGAGTTGAAGAAATAGATTATTGAATATGTGAAAAAGAGGTTTGAATTTTGACAGCTATGAACTATTGGTGCAACTAACCACTATTTACTGTACATTATCTGTTAATCTAATTATTAAATTTATCTATCCCTTCTTTAAATAACTTAAAGGACAATAAGATTGTACTCTCTAAGCTGTCACTGGTCTTATAAAATGATGGTATACTTGGACGATAAACTATATGATGCTTCCTGTATTTCATTAACTACTCTAGCATGTACTTACAGGAATACAGCTGTGTCTAGCAGTACCATTTCATCCCATCCACACATTTTCATTAGCTGTTAATTGCCTTAATTAATAACCATTAAAAGGAAATGCACCCCAGCTCAATTAAATCATTTCCAAACAAGCCCAGCATGCTAACAAGCCTGCAGCTGGACTCTCATGGGAAACTAAACAGGGTGTATTGCAGCATGAGCGCTTCTCATCAGGATCTGAATTAGAGAAGATTGCCAGTGATCTTCAGGCTCTACAGCTGCTTTCAGTGACTCAGGGGAAACTGTAACCGGAGCTGTTCGACCATTGACTTCATAACTTGGCACTCAGCCAAGTTCAGTATCAGCAAAACTGATCAGCAGCAAGCAATCATGTTATAATGATGAAGAAAACAGTGGAGGACAGGGAAAATGATAGCTGCTAATTTTAGAAATTAGCCTACCTCTGGGCAGTCTATACTATTCTAATAGCCTGGTACAAAACCGTATCCTTCGTACTCTTGTGGTGTCTTATTTTCATCTCTTAACATTATGCTCTCTTCTATGGCTCATTTAAAATTGGATATTTTTAACTTTTCAGCTCCACAGATGCTCAAAGTTTTGTTCAACTGAATGCTACCAATACAAACAATATACTGCTAATTTAACGTGAAAAATACAAAGCAAATTCTAGCTGTCTTTGGGACCTTTATGGAAAGAAAGGCATATTAAATATGTAAAACATTTACTCCTCTATATGTGAGAAGAAAAGCTTGAGTCCTCTGAAGGGAATTTTCAAATCTCATACTTGAAGAGGAGCCAGGAAAGGCTGAGTCTAATGTCTATTCTCAAGTGGAAAACTAGGCTACGAGGGTTTACTGCCAAAAATACATAATTTTTGCACTAGTTGATCTCTCCTCCGGGCTGAAAGCATGGTTTACAACCAAAGACAGCTTCCCAACTGAAATGAGGATGAGAGCAAAAAAGAAAAAAAAATGTGTGGGGTGTGCCAAATTACCACTTGAAAACAACCCTCTCCACATTTGGGGGCTCCATATTCTCTGGCACAAAGTTGAAAGCAAACACCAAAATGGAAACAGATGTTGAGCAAGCGAGAGCTGCTAAACACTGCTGTATATTCCATGTTTTCATCCATTCTCTCTTTCACTCCCGCTCTGTCCTCTTCGCTGGACAAACAAAATGAGAGAGGGATGGAAAAATAAGAGTAAAACATGGTGGTTTAAGTGGAAAACTGTGCTGTGAAAATCTCTGAACAGTCCCAAAGTATCAGGATGAACCTACAGAAACACGCTATCAGGAAACTTTGAGAGATGACTAAGGACAGGACAAAGGGCACCGATAGCATAGATAGAGACAAGGCTTGCAGAAGATTGTGAGAAGTGGCTTCCTATCAGGCTGATTAAACACAGACTGGAGATTGTGCAATATTTTAGGGTTTTGTGGTGCAAAAACCAAATGTTTGTTATCCTTAAACTACAGATACACAAAGCAAGACATACATGTGTAAATATATATACTTAAAAGCTAGTATTATGGTCGCTTTTGTGCAATAATACATTTTGCATTACAACATTACAACCTGTAATACAACAGACAGATCTATAAACAACTATTTTGCACAGGGTGTTAATGTCATGCTCTTGTTTCAAACTTACCAAACCATCAGTCTTTTCTTACATGCAACTTATGTACAGAGTTATACATAGTTTTCTTTTCTTGTGAGAGTGGGAGTCTAGTCTGGACTAGGAGATTTCTGACAGACCACGGAGTGTCGGATAATTCATGTTAATGGGATAAAGACATTGTTGCCTTTCTTTCAAAAATTTTTACTTCATCCAACAGGGAACCTTGGCCAGGTAAGATATTATGTAATCACAAGGTAGGCTGGAATAAATTACTACTAAGAGAGAAAAGATGAGATGCTGAATCTTAAGACCCGAAAATAACATATTGCTTTCATTATCAGTTAGCCTCACCTGTCAGTTCATTTCTTAGATTACTGCTTGATCTATAGATGCCTACAAACACTTAAAATCTGGACATATTTAAATTGTTCATTGTGTTTGTCCAACAGTTAAAAGTACTATATATCTATCAAGTATCTATTGAGTAACTCTGCAAATTGTCAAAAATGAAAAGCTGGTACTTGATAACATTAGGGATTTTTGCTTGAAAATGACATGTTACAAATGGATGAGAACAGTATATAGAATATATGCTCTTATAGATTAGCTGTGAATTAATTCCCTTTGGCTTGACTATAGATTAATCATCCTGCTGTTTCATATTTGTGCTGTGTCATTTTTTTTGCAGAATCTGTCCGATGACTTTGACATGTGGACATGCAGATTTTGAAAAGCCCTCCACACCAGCATGTACTCATTCATTCAAGCTAATTAAACTGCCTGTTCAGGCTGAAAAGGTGGTCTAATTAGCTTGAGGTTACAAAAGGCCTCCAAACGAACCAAGAAGAATGATGAAAGATGTCATTTTTCCACCGTATTTTAAGATATTTTTGCAGCTTTTCTTCTGGTGACAGAAAGTAATTATCCCACCATCCAGTCAACAAAGTCATGTGGAGGTTTAGCAGTTCAACTCAGTTAAGATTTTGGAACTGACTTATATTAACTTAATGCTTTTATTTATTTATTTATTTATTTAACTATAATTGATAATTGGTGATAAAGTCTTGCACACAAATGACTGTCTTAAATTAAGAAAGAAGCATCATCTATGTCTATGGGAAAAGAGCATCTTTTGTGTACAAAGTCACTGGTAATAGGTTTCATTTTCAGACATACACATATACCACAACTGCTGTCTGCGGCCTGGCTGTATCTAGCTTTATTTGATAACTATCAATCACTGTCACACACTTTCTGCTGTGACTCAGTTCTCATTGTTATCAAGAATCAATCAAAACCAAGTGCGGAAGAGTATGATGATGGCTATGATGACTCAAAGGAGGAAAAAAGTAACTCACAGACTGGGTTGGCAAGCTGTAACTATAACTGTGATACAAACAAACCGCCTTAAAATATATGCGTATATATCGGATCAATAAGATTTCTTTGCTCAACATTCTCAGTTTACAAAAGAATTATAACAACTGAGATCCTCATCTCTCAGAAGTGTTTGTAATGAACAAGGGTTTAAGTCACTAGAGTGTTTAACAACCAAACTTCAAGTTACACAGCTGACTGGAAAGATTCCCTTTATTCAAACCTCTGAATGTAATCCCAAAGGAAATGCTTCGATCAACAAAAAAAAAACTTCCATTCTTCTGCAAACAACTTTCTAACATCTGTTCCTTGTTTTTGAGAGAGAGGATGTTGCAGCAGCAGAAGCAAAGGGAGCGGTGGCGGAGGGAGGAAGGTGGGAGGCGCTTTTTCATAACCCTGGAAAAACGCAAAAGCAAGTGAAGAGGAAGTTGAGAGCAAACATCCCATTTTGCATTTCACACAACTTTCAGATTTGAAAAAAAGAGGTTGTGATTGATGATGTTAGAAGTGACGTTGCTGCCAGGAATACATCACATGAACACACACAACCTGAAAAAAACGCTGAGGAGCTCCTTTACTTTCAAGTGGACTCAGCTGTTTCTCAAAGGTCCTTCCATTGTGCAAATACTTACCAAGAAAAAAAATAAGAAAAAAGGATCAAAAGAGATGAAGATAAAAGTGCATGGTGGAAGAAGCGTGAAACATGGTTGGCTGAAACAATCAAGTAGTTAATTAACAGAAAATTAGTAAGTAACTAAAAAATGGAAAAAAAAACCCAGTGGTTTCAGCAACTTCAACATGACTATCTGTATTTTGTGGCCCCAAAAATTATTTAAGTGACTTAATCTGTGATTAATATAACTGTTAGTATCCCGTTATGCCATTTCAAGCTGACAAGACAATTAAACTCCAGCTAAATCTGGAAGTAAAGCAGATTGAAATACATTGCAACTAAGTAAAAACAAAAGCTGCGATGTCAAACAGTCTGCAGTCCCGTACTGTATGCTTGACATTTAAACAACAGCGAATGAAGGTTACTGGCACAGACAGTGACTTCTTGCATTCATTTTTTATATAGATTCCCATTTTTACATCATTTATATTCAGAAACAGGCAATGAAACAGCATGCCCCAGCCTACCACTCTGGTCAGTGTGTTTGTGTTTGGTTTCCTACCCCATCAGGCAGCCTCCCCGGCTGGCCCCAGCTTTCTTAGAGATAAAAATAGAAAAGTAGGAGGCAGCAAAACAGCTAAGTTAGCTTATTACTGCCGATTATGTTAGCATAGCTGGACACTTTCCCTCTGATAAATAAATAACCAATCCTCAGGACACAAGCTTGCTTGTCATCACTCACCTGAACCGTGGGGAGTCTTTCAAACATTCCTCAAAATCCACAGTGATCTTCATTTTGCCGCAGCGAGCAAAACCGCAGACTTGCGCTCTCTTTGATTAAAGACAGTAATCCAGGCTGAGTCTTTCTGGCTAATTAGCTTGTTTGCTAACGCTACTGTACCTCTGTCCGACCAGCTGGCTCCACTCTGTCACTGTTCTGCTAGCCAGCTAGCCTCAGGGGGCCAGCAGCTAAGATTAAAGGTCGCGGCAATGCAACCATAAACGACTCTATGTTGAATGTATGATTGCCAGAAACGCAACAAAACTATTTCAGACGCAGCGGTCAGTCCAGAAAACAGAAAGTGTCGTCCGGTAGCTAGGTCATAGCAGCCAGTGGGAGAGGAGCAGTTCTTCAACGCAGATACTACAGTCTCAAACAAAGATCGTTTGTACGGTTCTGGGTAAAAGATGGATCACTGTTAAGTACCCGGTTTCTGCGATCCCAGAGCAAGGGTAAAAGAAAGTGGCTATAACCATCATTAGCAACCATAAGCCAATAATACTAACTACTACCACCACAACTAATAGTAATAGTAACAATGAATAAGGTTATTAAATGAAAAAGTCAGTCAGAAAGACGCTCTGCAAGCAAGACTGTTCACTAAAAAACATTTTAGAGAGGCAATAAGAAACGTACAATCAACTCATGTATATTAAAATCTGGGTTATGTGCCTACTGATGAGTCCCATAATGTGACAAAGAGGGATTTTCGGATAAGCATTGATTGTCTAGCAAGCAAGATGACAAAAGTTATTGAGCTCAGAATTTTAGAGATCTGGTAGGAGTTTGTGTTCTGTAATCTTAAATTTTTAATAAAGAAAATAAAAACATACATATAATTAACATATAAAAAAATCCTGTGAACTAGTAAATTATATTAACTATTGAAATAAAATCTGATTGAGTAATGTGGTTTGATTAAGTACTAAAGTTTTATTGAGTATTAAAGAATTCAAGGTAAAATAGGAAATTCAGTACGGAAACATGATGGTGACAGTTTTGCAGCCACTTTTAAGAGATGAACTCTCGATGAAAACTAAGTCAGAGTGATTCATCTTATTTTGCCTACACGATCTTTGTGCCAGTTGACAGGCGCTTCCTGATCCATTGGAATTAACGTGACGCTGCCTGAAGAGTCAGGACGGCCTCCTCATTTCTTACTCCACCGTGTCTCAGAGGGTAGATTTATCAAACAGTCACTCAGTTAGTACAGACGCCATTAAAAGCAATACATTGACAAAATGAATTAATTACACAATCAACATTTTATTCCAAGGTGAGACAAATATCCCGATCTTTAACGTTAAAATGTGTCTATGCAGTTGAATGAAACACCGGAAGATGCGTTCATTCTTACCTGCAAACACATTCTAGACCGAAACATGTAGGATAATCCTCGTATTACCACAGTTCCCTGCTTTATCCTATTAGAATTACTAGAAATCCAACAGATAGAAAAGATGTGTTGTATGACAGCGCCATCTGGTGGTAAATGACACTTAAGGACCTAACTGCCCAGGGACCACGGACAGGAAGTAGCTATATGCAAAACACTGTTGAACTGAATCTTCTTTAGTTTTATATAGGGCAAAGGTTTTTGTGCCTTATCCCTGTTCAAATAAAGATCCATTAAACAGACATATTTAGAGCATAGACATATTGTAAATCCGGAGTTAACTAATCCAGTAATCCAATGGAGTTTGTATGGGTGTATAAATATGTGACTTTGAATAGAGGGAGATGAGTCTTACAGCTCTTACTACATCTGAATGCAGTTCAGCCTTGAGTGATTTTACAGAAAGTTTGAAGTTCATAACTTTTGTGGTAATTCTGTTTCAGGTAATTGAATATTTTGAGTCAGCACCAAGGAAACGGACAGTAGCTTTCATGCATTATCCTCTACCAACCTAAATTGGTGGCTAAACTAACATGTGGCAGAGAGAGATGACTTCACTGCTTCTATTAATGGCAAAGTTCATGTTACCTATGTGACCTTTATATCAATCTGCACTGATATTGTGGACTTATTATGCTGCTTTTAAAGTAATAATGAACAGCAAATTAATATTTAAACAAGCAGACTGACAGGCTGACAGGCTTGAACTCTGTTGTTGTTGTGATGAAACATTTTAAACATTTTAAGTCACAATAAAGGAGAATTTGCGTTGAAGTATAATTAGTTTAGTAAAGAATGTCTGAGTAAAAGTATCTTATTTATCTAATTTATATTCATTACCGTAAGTATCTAATTTTTACAGATCAAATGTAGTCAACATTTACAGAATCTCTTCTTTTTTTGTGAAGAAATAGTAAGAGAAAGCAGAAAAAAACAAAAACAAACCCAGGGATGGGAGAAGCTATGTGATTCCAGTCATCTAGAGGCTTTGATCAATGTCAGAGAGACTTTTGCACATCTGGTCCAAATCTTCTGCATCACTGAAATTCAAGGTACCTGGCTCTTCTCATCAAACATAAGACACATCAGAAAATAGCTTCTAACAACATCTGTTTAATGGTAGGAGACAGAAACAAAGCAGAATACACACAATCTGATGATTAAGAACATGCAAACTGGAAATACAAAAACATGGATTAGCCTCCACATCATTTTGTGACAGACACACAGTGCAGAGTCATGGGACTGCCAAACAGTCTGTCATCCTTAGAAAACAAACCAATAACGTGGTGTGAAAACAAAAAGTGAGACATTGGACATGTCAGGCAAAAGAAAAACAGCAGTAAAACAAAAAAGAAAAAATAAAACACTAAAATGAAGCATAGCTGGTTCATTTTACACACTATACATAAATACATAAGAGGCACATTTGACAGGTAATAACCACCTACAGGGTGATCACGTCAGTCATGTTTGGACAATCTTGTCCTTTTGTCTGAAGAGAAAAAATAAACCTTTATTAGCATTTTCACATGTTAAACAGTAATGGAGAATTCTGAAATTCCTTCCTCTTCAGGAATCATGTAATAATTAATTGCTCAAATGGTCTGCCTGCTTAGCATGCTGAGTTTTAGTTAGTTAATGGACAAAGTTGAAAGGAAGTGGCTTTAACTTTCTATCATGGAGAGAAAATGCCAAGAAAAAGAATCTGCAAAGGGACATATGCAGAAGTCACACCGTTGGTCTTCGATTCTTTGTGTTTCCATAATACAGAACTGAACACTTTGAATCACAGTGAGGAATTAAAGGGTCTGAAGAAAATTAAGAGACCACAACACAAGACATAATCAAGGTTCCTCTGTACTTTTCTTTCAAGGTGTTCACTTTTTCATTTAACTTCTACAGTGAGAAAACACCTAGGAAAGTTCACCAGACGCTAACAGTCAACAAAATGCAATTCAGGTTGCAGCAGGTTTGTTTTTCTCAAAAGTTATCAAATTATCAAATCAAACAACATTTTTAAGACTAAAACTTTCTTGATACTTAGATGAACCCCGGACATTACCATAATCCATATAACACCCTCAAGTAGGCTTTGGTGGTCAACATCACCACCTACTCTAACAGAAATCAGTAGCATCAATTACAACTCTTTCTTTGACATTCCCAAGCTTCGTCACTTAAGTAAATTAGACAATATTAAATAAAGTTTGATGTATTAAAAAAAAAAAAATCACTAAAGGATTGAAGCCTCCTCAAAAGTTTTTACTCACAAGCTCTGTCTGTTTAAGCTCCTGTGCAATGAGTACTTAAATACACAAGTCATTTCAGCGAGATACAGTGAGCTCTGGTTTCTTCTTTGTCAGATATTAGAGCCTGGTGCTGAAAGCTGTAGTTTGTTAAAGACTGGACAGTGCAGACGCCGTTTAGTTCATCAGTAGCACGTGCTATACCTTACATGTTGGACTTGTGTCCCTCCTACCTCCTACTATCCTAAAGAAATAAAATGTCTTCAGAGCTAATTTAAATGACTCATGATTACAGACTTGCCCATGAAATTTTTTGCACAAAAGGACACGGTGCAGAGCAGAAACTGCAAATAAGTTTAAGATACTTTTTGCTGAAAGAAGTGCCTCCTGATAGACAAGCAAGATACCAATTTTATCAGTGGATTGGATTTGACTTGTTTTTAAATTGCAAGAACTTGAAGTGGAGTTTTGCTCTGTGTTCTTGCTTGTGATGAGATAAAGTAAAATAAGAAATCTTGGGACAACATGCCAGCATGATTCTTATATTCTGTGTTATTTTACTTGATTTTAGGCAACAAGCTATACAGGTAACTGCAAGCATCATTGTGGGACACCACAGAATACATATGTCAATTAACTGTATTTGTAGATGGTTTTATGATGTCAAATTTTTTTTTTTTTTTTTTTTTTTTTTCGGAGAAGCTGGCTCCACCCCGTCTATCCCCCCCCCTGCCCCCCCTCACAGCCCAGGAGTCAAACTAAAGTCAATGGCTGCTCTCATGAGCAGATGAGTGACGCCTTTTCTTGGTCGCCGTGCCCAGAGAGAGTGTGTGAGAGTGTGTGTGTGTGTGTGTGTGTGAGTGTGTGGTGGGACGCATGAGGAGGGAAGCTAAAAGGTGGTAAAATACGAGCTGAAGTTGGTGTTTCAGAAGGGGCCAAGACCACCAACAGAAACGGGGAGACTGGGATCAGACTCATGTTCTTATTCCAGTCGGTTCCTTATAGGCTCAAAATGTATTTTTTCTACTTTAAAGTACTTTTGTTCCAGATGGAGACCTCACTTGTACTTTTGACCCTTTTACGTTAATCCAACAGCTGGAGTTACTGTGCAGATTCAGGTTTTATATTCGGCTTCTTTTAAAGAAAGATCTGGTATGTTGCAGCTATAAAAAAAGTTAGTTTCAGCTAAATAAAACAAAATGTTTGAATGTGTTCAGTGGCATTAAAACACAGTTGACATAATAAATAATGGATGAAGCGACTAGGCTGTCACTCATTAGTTTGTGTAGTTCAGAGTTTGACAACATCTGCCATTTGTTTTATTGATCCAGAACTGATCATATTTTGACGAGATGTTAGCGTTAGCTGTCAATTAAAGAGACCACGCACTTAAACATGCATAACTTTAGAGTTTAATTTGAGTTAAATAAGTAAGTTACATAAAAGGTCTCACACAAATGGGGTGATTAGATACAGAAACCAAACCAAGTTCAGTTCCAGTCTATTAACATGTTTATTTTTGCTGTAAAGTTGAATGTTTGTACTGTGGGGATCTACGGGAATGACTCTCCTTTGGAAACAACCTAAATGGCCATTCTGTAGTTTTTACTATAACGAAAGTTTGACAGGAACAGATCTTTAAATTAAGCACTTTTTTCTGAGCTTATCAGCACAAATTAAGTACATTTTTAACGCTTCTTGTTTGATATTTGTTTAATTTGACCTTTTTTTTGATTGCGAAACTTCTGAAATAATTACGGTAATTACGGACTAAAAGCCACTACTTTTTTCCCAATGCTTTGAACCCTGCAGCTTTAACTACGATGCGGCTAATTTATGGACGAATTTCTGACACAGAAGAAGACAGCTTTAGTGGTTTTAGTTGTTAAATTTACATTCAGGTGCGACTTATAGTCCGAAAAGTACGGTACAAACGTTTTTGTTAGAAAAAAAAAATAATGAATTTATGAGCAACAAAAGACTTATTTAACAATGTGTTGTAACATTGTTGATCAACCATCATTCAATAACAGTTATCTGTTGAAAAAAAGGCAATTTTTAGGAAATTTTACAGTCTAGACTTCTATTGTCACGGTGTGGATAACAGTTAAGGAACAGTAATTTCATAAAATGCCACTGTTCGCTCAAATTGAGTCACTCAAAGTTAATAATTTGCGGTGATTAACTTTGAGTGACATTTCTACTTTAATTCCCCTTCATCTTTTCCCTTAGCACATTTAATTATTTTCTCCATAAATGCCACTTGCTTTCATTACCATGTTACACTGGCTGACCCCTGTTGAACCTGCAGCTTTAGTCCACAAACGTGATAATCCCATCCATTCCAATCACGCCAGATTCCAAACAGAATTAAATTATTAAGGAGCTTACGTCCGAGTCATACGAGGCTTTAAAGGTTTTAAGGCCTTGGCTGTGGACCTGCAGAAGGGCACAAGCCATGGGAATGGACAGGGAGTTTCACACTGTAAGAAGTGAGATGTTAAACCGACAAAAAAAAGACTCTTTGCAAAGAAACAAGGAGTAGTTTGGGATTTTTATGTTATATTCAGTGATCTGTGCATTAAAGTTACCTGCCTTGGTGAAAGACATTTCTGCTCACCTTGCACAGTCTGCTGAGGAAAGCAGTGAGATTACCTCATCTACTGGCAAAATCTTGCAGTTTTTAATAATAAAATAAAAAAAAATTTCATATCCCCGCAGCCAGTTTGAATGACTCATAAAGATATGGACATTTTTTGCAGTGCAGCAGTTGTCTGAGAAAACACAGGAAGCTCTGCTCCCTTTATGGTCCAAACCCTCCGTCTTCACCTCACAAAATAGCCCTGTCAGAACCAGCGGGGCCAGTTACCAGAATTTATGACTGTGTCAGAGCGGACCAGTGGCCCGGATCAGCGCTACCGTCTAATTTGACCCGCAGAGAAAGCGGAAACTGATAGAGGCGGTCCTCAGGGCTCGCTATTAAAACAGGCGAAGTTTGTGTGTCTGCTGCCCGAGTTTGGCTCTGAACGCCGTTGCATCAACAAAGTGGAGGAGACTGTAAAATTGAAAGTATGTGAGTTCAAATAGTAAAAAAAATAAGGATAAGAAAACTAAATAAATTGTGAAAATCTGTCTTTTGATTTCTGTGGTGTTTTTAGTTTTAAACGGCAGGGGAGAAAAATGAACAACCCCGGCAGGTCTAAAATTAAACAGTCCAAAAATAATCTTGCAAAGTGTACAAATTCCTGCGTGGCCTATAGAGACTCACAGTCCAGGCTGCGTTAAAATCTGGTTAGGAGAAAAAAAAATGTGGATTTAAAGTGCTTAAAGTCTTAAAAAGTAACAGAGTGGAGCCAGTTTAAGAGCCCTGTCCTGGAAACCTGTCAAAACAGGGATTGAACAATCTGTTAAGCTCCGACTGACCTGGACGGAACGAAACACAATAATTACTTTGTCAACTTTTGTCTCGCTTGTGCCACCGCGGTTTAGCATGAACACAATAAAAACCCCTTCCGCCATATGTGGCAGCACACAGCAGCATTGGCTCTGGCTGTCAAAGACTCAGGCTGGGCTCAATAGGCCGACGACACGCCCACCCCTCCCCACCTCCATCTGATAGCTCAATAGAGAGGTGAACTTTGACCTTTCGGGCCCTGCCTCTTCATAATGGAGGAGGCTCGGAGCGCCACAGTTGTCTGGGAAGGCGCACAATGCTCCGGCACGTCGCCCTGCTGGAATCTCACTTCCCATTTTACAAATGAGCCACACATCCCATTTACCGTTTCATTTGGTTTCGACAAACGTGCCGTTTAGTTTCTCCGTGTTGCATTTCAATAGAATTACAAAAAAGTGCTTAAAAAGATAGAAGTGAATGTCTGCAGAACCTCCAGTGTGCTCATGGGAAATAATACATTGATATATATTCAAGGGCTGGATTAAGATACGAGGAGTCAATTTTGGAAAACATGGCACACCTGATTTTATACATGATCACCTGCTACATTTACACACTTAGTCCAGCAGTTGTGGAGGAAACGGATCTCCTCTGGAGGTCGGCGTCTTGGACCTCCAGAAAGTGATCAACAACAGCAATAAAATCATCATCATCACTGTCAAAATGGCGACTTCTCTGAGGGGTAACATGAAGGTGCCAAATCAGCAGAAATGTTCAAGACAAAAGAGCCGATCTGCGTTTATGTGCCTGTAAATTCCTGCAGGTGTTGAATCTGATTAAACTGTATTTATCGCTTCATATTTTTTGGCCTGTGCAGAAGACAGAGCTGCTCGCAGAGGAACGAAGTGGGGAACACGTTGCCTCCTCACAACGGCCACTTTCCACCACTCCACTGCGAAGACAGGAGGTATTTTTGCAGGCGGGTAATGGACCTTAATAGTCCGCTCAGTCAGTATCTCTCCCTCTCACACACGTAAGTGCAGATCCGAAGGCACTCAGAGTAAATGACAAACTGGCTGGCAGGCAGTGCTGAGTGCAGAGTACGATGCATCGTCCCCCCCCCCCCGATCCCGATCCCGACCGCCACGGATCAGTTGGCAGCCACGTCCAGCTTTCGGCCACATAACGCCACACTCTGCCGCGAGAGAGGCGTGTGACAAAGTCATCCCATCACCCGTCCAAACCTTAAGAATCAGACACGGGTGCGATTCATTCAGCCGAAATTAACCACGGCTGTCAAATCAAAAAATGATCGTGTCACTTCAATGGGGATGCGAGAGGACGACAGCTTTACCTTCAGGGCCCTGCTGGAGGAATAGAGCCTTTAGAGGGCCTTTGTCAGGCTGTCAGGGGCTCAGAAAAGCCCCCCCATCCACCACCCATCTACCCATCTACCCCTAACCCTGCAAGATGAACTCATCACAGGCGGGTGATGAGGGCTGTGACACGACGAGACTCAATGCACTGCAAAAAATGTCTGTGCATGACAACAGATTGCTGCAATACGTCTCTGACGTGTTTGTTAGCACGATGACGGTTTAATCAGCCTGTTTGAGAAAGACTTGATACAGGTCTTTCATTTTGTCTTTAAATGTTTTATATTTGCTTTTTTGTTTTTTCTTTTAAAAATACACCTTTCAAGATGTTATTTATTCTGTTAATGTAGGAAAACAAGGCAACAGCTAAGCTAATCTTACAATCTTTACCTAAACTAAGTTAGCACGTGTTTTTAAGCCAAAGTGAAGGAGATCATTGGTTTTTTTTCTAGTTACTAGAGATTTTTCTTTTGTTTTAATAATTGTTGGATTTTTCACAGGTGATGCTGTTTTATGACTAAATCATAGATGATGATGATTAAAAAACTTAAAAGTTGTTATTAAATAAAGTGAGAAAAATAAAGTTATGGTGTTTGATTTCTGGTTTCTTCACAAACTACAAATGGTGCATTTTTTGTTTCCCGCAGCTTCCAAAGTGCACTGATTTTTCTCAGAATATCATGAACGCACCAAAAAGGCTGTTAGCACGAGCAAGATTAGCCAATATGACTGAAAGGACAAAGACAAAAGCTGCACAAGAGGCATTTTTACAGAAAACTTTGGGGAATAAAGACTTAAGAAAGCAGAGTAATTCTCACAGTGAGTGACAGGTGATCTCTGGGAAATGCAAACAACATGGCAGCAGGAAAACGCTTCTCTCTGCAGACTCTGCGAGTTAAAAATTAAGCGATAATACAATTGCTACCGGGCACATCACTCAACTTAATTGCAGATAATGTGACTTGATCTTCAGCACAAACATCTTTCAGAGCTGAAAAAAAGACTCATTGTGGACAGTTTTGATTGTTGAACACGTCAAACGTTTTAAGGTGGACTGATTTCTTGCAGCGTGAATGGAGACGTTTAGGGGTCAGAGGAAGGTTTTGACATTAGGACGGGGTGAAGCTGTTACCCCTCACCCCCCCTGCTGAAGTCGAGTCATGTCACAGGCTTGTCTGTCACCCAGCACCCAGATTCAATAGAGGACGACCTCTGCCTTCACCCCCCTCAAGGCCAACAGCGGCCACATGGTGATCGGCTAACTGGATTTTAAAATAGGAGGGAGGGGAGGGAGGCAGGGGAGGGAGGCAGGGGAGGGAGGCAGGGGGGAGGGACGTGTGATAACATCTCGATAAAGATGCAGAAAGTAACGTCTTAATAACTGCCTCATTGAATTTTACCTCCCCATCAGATCTCTTCCTCTATCATTCCTCTTTCATACGATCGTTTAAAGGTCAGCGGTCAAAAATGATGTGGGAATTTCAACTAGCTGTCGAGCTGCACTTGTTCCGGATAAAAAGACACCATCAGTTAAATTATATGCCGAAATCATAATAAAGACAGAAATTATACGCAGTTTGGCGGTCGGTAATCCACGGAGGTCGAAGCCAGGAGGGATGGAGGGTGAGGCACGTGGGAGGAGAAGTCAGCCCGTCACATCTCTATTAAACCAAACTAAACTTAATCACGGAGAACGATGGAAGCAGGCAAAGGAGTTTTAAAGGTGCATTTAAATACAAAAAAGTCTGCAAGTTTCATAAAGCAAAGTTAACTCAAAGTGAATTTAAGGGATTACTCCTGCATGATGAGGTAAAGAGGTAAAATAAAGTGTTTCTTTTTGTAATTTTTGTCCACACAAACAAAAGTTTTCTCTTATAAATATATATATATTTTTCCCTGCTTTGAATTCTAAAAAAATCCTGTCCACACAAGCACTGTTTTAAACAAATCTCTGAACAAATAACAGCACAAAAACACAACTTCAATGAGCCAAACCAACAGACAGCTGTATAACACTAACCTTAAGGCTTTTATTGGCCAACCAAAAGCCTAAAAAAGGCTCTAACCAGAAAGCTAACAAGACGTCTGACTAGCTTTCTTCCAAAACCTGCCATTTTGGTTCGTCTGTGTTGTGGGAATGTTGGACTGACCTCTGTAGTACTTTCTGTTCCCCGATATAGCGAAGAAACAAAGAAAAGATGGTGCACTCTGTAACATCACAGACCAAAAAACTCAGTTCTCCCTTTCAGAGTTTCTGATTAGCGTCACCCTGGACGAAGTTTTTCTGAAAGGTCCATTTTCTGTGACCTACAACTGTGTTAAAAGGCCATAATGCAAATTTAAAAAAAATCTATGTTTGAAAAACCCTCAAGTACCTGTGGAGAAGGCCTCAGGTGATTCACTCTGACCCTCACTCTATTGAAAACAACACGGAGATTATTAGAAACCATCAGTTTCTGAATGAAGGGCAGCAAAAGACAAAAACAAACATTAAAAATTAAATTAGTATTGAAAAACATGTTTGAAATAATTTAAATTCTGTACAAACGTCCTTGTTCTGCTTTAAAGCCTCTTTCAGAGTCATAAGTATTCACAGTCAGTGCCAAATATCTCTGACAGAATCTGATTTAATTCAAACTACCAAGTTAAAGAGGCTGCAGGTATGTTTCGCCCTGTTTGGTTGGACACTGTCATTCCTAATACTTCTGCAGCACTTTAAGTGCCTTTACTTGGGTGGCCACAGTGGGAATAACACCCAGAGCAATGCTCGGTGCCAAGTTTTTCCCGCTGTGCTATACGGAGCGGAAAATGTACAGGAATTTGTCCTGGTGGCCTGTTGACAGCTTATAGTGTCACATCTCACACTGACTCAATAGACTACAAGGCCAAGTGGACCTCACATAAGCTGCACAGCTTACTATGGACAGTCAGCTATACATATCGCCCTCTAATTATACATCGAACATCTCATAGGAGCATGTGTTAAAGCAAAGGGCTGTACACAAAAGCTACTGCTGCAGAGCGAAAATACAGTAAGCGATAAGCACCGCTGACTTTAACATCTTAATAAGGTCTCAGTTCACTTAAAAACAGCTCCATTTTGTGCTCCAGTCATCGGTGAGTCGTTTTGAGAAGGAGAATGGACACTTTGGGACCTTGAGAGGATGCCAGAGATTTAAAACACTGATGGAATAAACTTTTTATAGTGTTCCGGTCAGTTTGGGATTCATTTTGCAGCGAAGAATCACAGCCGCAAACCTTTATTATCAGCAAATCTTCATGCGTACTAAACACGCTAAAAGTTGCTGTCAAGGAGCCACTTCAGTGTCCTGAGGGCTGGTGACAGGTGTGTGTGGATCAGTGTGTGTGTGGATCTGTATGGTGTGTGTGTGTGTGTGTGTGTGTGTGTGTGTGTGTGTGAGAGAGAGTGGGGACAGAGGGAGGGAGACAACTGCTGTTGCTCTGGGAGCAGATGTTGGAGATCTTTGTAAACTGTTAATAGCTGCAGGATCTCATTACATTTAACTCTTTAAATGCCAAACTCTCCACTGGGGAGAAAGTGTCTTTCACTGCCTGGCCGCCACATGTGACAAATGTCTACTCCGCTCAAGTTAGAAGATGCAATTTAACAGCCTCAAACAGATGAAACTGCCCTTTTGCCTCCTTTTGGCTTTTGTCTTTCTTGCAGTTGCTTTAGATTTGTTTTATTAAAGCATCGTAAGATTTAAATAAAGTGTTACAATGAAACTTTTTAAGGACAAAATTACTCATTCTTCCTCTTACTAATATGATGTTTAAACTATTAGCAACACAGAGTGCATTATAAGAGCTGCACGTGGTCTGTTTTGACTTGTTGCTAATGGAGCAAGTCAATGACGTTTGCTCATGTTAGCTCTTTTATTGACATTAATGACTCAGTACTGACATTATGACTCATCTCCTCTTGTGCCACTCTTTTGCTGAGCTTTAACATTTAGCAAGTCTCTTATAATTGTCAGTTTAAGTTGAAATAGCTGCAGCTTAGCAAAAGTTACAAATGCTTGGTTTATTGCTAAACGCTGTGTGTGTTTGAACCAGGATTTTCTTGAATTAGACAATATGATTATTGTGTTTTTTTGTGAGATTCTTTTTCAATAGAGCTGCATAAAAATGTAAAAGCACTTGCCTCAATCAGAGAAACAACGAGTTGAGTTAAACCGCATTTATAAAAAGGCAAATTTTGACATGTGAATGGACCAAGGTTTTGCACCAAGTCTGGCTGAACTTTATTAAGGCAATGTGACTGATCCCAGAAGAATTCACATCTCCGGGCAAAATATCATAATTTTTACATCATTAAAATTGAGTTTATTTTATGCTTAAACACACATTTTGTCTGTTTGAATTCTCAAGGTTTTACCACAAGGAGTTTTCCTTTTAATCCTGCAGCTCGGGGCCATTAAAGCAACACGAAAGTAAACGAAGTGCTGTAACTTTAAGCAGTGCCATTCCACACGAGAGCTCAGTGTTTAGAGTGAATCCGATGACAAAACTGAGTACAACAGCTGTTTGCTGCAGTGCATTACTGTCAACGCCGAGCTATCACGCGAGCATGCGTGTATCCGTGCGCCTCTCTGTTTTCAGCACAGCAGCTCGACCCTCTAAATGTATTTCAGTCAGCTCAGAGCGGCCAGAGTCCTGCTGGGGGGGTCACCGAGCCCCGCGGCGAGTTTTCCGACCTTTATTTACCGTGAGAAGATTCACCGAGCATGAGCGCTCTTTCAACACTCCTCTTCACACTCTTCCAGTAATAGAAATTCACACCAGGGAGCATCGCAACACTCACACCGATTCACTGACGGACACACAGCAGCTCTGCTGGACGGGCAGGGGATTAAAATGCCTTGCCTAAAGGCACTTTGATGGAAGCTCAAGGAGAGCAAAACTCAGATCCTGAAGGCAGATTTCCTTTTTTTTGGAGCTGGTGAGAGGATTTAAATCTTTAAATCACACCTGCTTCCTGTAACCTTTAGGTGTTAACATGTTTGAAGTCAAATTCCCTCACCTTGATGCCTCCCATCCTCTGCTCTCCCTTGAACTCTTTGCCGTTCTTCAGCCAGTGGATGGTCGGCGTCGGGTTTCCGGCCGCTGCACAGCGGAACTTGACGGTGTTGGCCGCCGGTACAGCCAAGAGCTTCTTGTCCATCCGGTCAGGCCTGGTCCAGTATGGAGCTTCTGTAGGTGAAACACAGAACAGATTGTTGCATCAGTGGTGGAAAGCTACTGCTTCATAAGAAAACACACAATCTGCTAGGATACAGCTTCCACTGCAAGTTTTAATGCTGTGCTGAAAGAAATTTGATTTAAATTCACATGTAATATGAAATAACACTCCAGTACTGGGTCATTTGAGGCATCTTAGTCAGATGTAAAGTCAACGGAGGTGAGCCCTAAGTATCCAAATATTTAGGACAAGTCAAAATCAAGTCCCAAGTCATTTGAGACAAGTCCAAGTCCTGTTTCACTCCACTGAGATGAGTCAAAACCAAGCAACAAGTCCATTTAGACAAATAACCATCGAGCCCTGGGTCACTGGAGGTAATGCAAAATTTAAATTATTCTCTTAGTCAGTATTCAACCCTGACAGGTCACTCCCTTGGTGTCCATTCTCTGTTGTATTTGTTGATTATGGACATTTTGGGAAAGACCCTCCAGGAATTCATTGTTACATGTTCCTGTAATTGCTAAAAGATGGTGCAGACGGGTGAAGCTGCTCCTCTGCCCCGTCTTCAATTCCCCCCATCTTGCATGAATTAAGCCCTTTGCCAGAACAGATGTGAGTTTATGGTTTAAACCAGAGGTCTTTCCTCACTGCTCTAATAAACAACACACAGTACCTGCACCCATCTTTCTCCAATGAGATGCCCGACCCTTCTGTCTCGGAGATACAGTTAAGTTCAAGATGTGCAAACTGTGGAAAACGCAGCTTGACGGATGTTGAAAGAACTCAAAATGGGTGCGTGAAGCGTCACAAGGACCAAACAATGCTCATCATCTTCTTCCCCCGACAACAATGCAAGAGTTCATTTGAATCGTCCGATCCTGAGAGTTTGGAAACCTGTCAGGGCGATTTATTGAGTTGTATTGAGAACACGGCGCACAAAGAGAGTGTAGCCAGTCAGAGAGGCCTATTGTTCCTACTGTGTGGGTGTGGAGGGTGAGAGCACTGAGGCATGGTTCACTCACTCCCTTTATAGGTCTGTGTGTGTGTGTGTGTGTGTGTGTGTTTCCCAGGACAAAAGCTGGGGAGGTGGCTGACCGGTCATCAGATGTCTCTTTTACTTTCTAAATGCAGGAGGAGAGAGAGGAGCTAATTACCATCTCAATGTCCGCATTTGTGTGTGTGTGTGTGTGTGTGTGTGTGTGTGTGTGTGTGTTAGTTCGTGTGAGTGTGTAAGTGCTACCAGACTCCAGTCTCACCCTCGGGCATCACACAGGTTTTTATCTCATCAGGACAAACCTTCGTGAGATGCCAATCAGAAAGGTGTCGCTGTTATTATATAGCCTGTTTGGGCGCCTTCACACCGAAAAGTCCGGACTTAGGTTCGTGTTTTTTTGTACGTTGTGTAAATTTGGTCCGGTCGGTTTCAGTTTCACACTGCAATTATGCAAATGGACTAACGGACTTGACATGACAAACCTACGTCATATTTTCATCAAGTACGTGGGTTGCGTGTCTCTAGACCAGGGGTTGGCAACCTTAGACACTCAAAGAGCCATTTGGACCCGTTTCCCACAGAAAAGAAAATACTGAGAGCCGCAAAACCCTTTTGACATCTAAAATGAAGATAACACTGCATATATCTTATTTTTTACGTTTATTCTGTGCATAAAAAAGTATAGTGTGTTGCATTCATGAAATCAATGAACTGGTACAGAGAAAACGCATGCAACAAAAACATTTTAAACTCCGAAAAAGAGATGCTGGCGATTGTGTACGACACAGCTGAACGGATGTCTTTAATTTGTTGTCTAGTAAATGTTCTGTTTTCCTCAGAAACTCTCCTTTTCTTGGAACTATTCATGGTTGGCCTACCGGGGGTGGAAAAGCTCAATGAATTGTGCGCCGGCGGGTGTCGCACATGTCGCGGTTGTGACGCATATTTTGAGCGACAAAAAAAGGAAAGAATAACCGAAATAAACACGCTTTATTTTAATGTTACAAGAGCAATCTTTAAATTTAGAATTAAATTTAAAAAGTAAACAAAACAAAATAAAATAAATTTAAATTAAATACTCATTATTTATTTTCCAAAGACACAGGGAGCCGCAGCAGAGC
>JAPZDY010000021.1:13224075-13237876 GCA_029783645.1 Ctenochaetus hawaiiensis | reverse complement strand
CTAAATTATTGTCCAGCATTCAAATCGTCCTTCCTTGCAAGTCAGGTATTTATGAGATAGCACAGAGCAACACTTAGATGAAGGTACAAAATATATGACCGGATTAAATCAATAAAGGAAAGAAAACAGACAAACAAACAAACAAACAAACAAACAAACAAAAACAAACAAACAAAAAAAAAAATACAGAAAAAAGAAACAAAAAAAAAAAAAAGAAAAAAATATCAACAACAACCGAAACAACAAAGTTTCTCTATTTTATCAAGGGTTAGCCCAAATTATTTCAATATTGTGCATGGTTCAAAAGTACAGACTCAAATGTTTTAGGAAACTGCAGAGGACCACTGATGACTACACTTCATCCGCTTCATTTCCCATATTACTTAAATCCACATTCTCCATATATTCCATAAAAGGATCCCAAATGTTTTGAAATAGTGATAGCTTTCCCTTTATAATGTAAGTAATCTTCTCCATAGGTAAAGTTGTGGACATTTCCTTAATCCAATTGATGAATTTTGGTTTATTAGTACTCCTCCATGAGAAAGCTATGACTCTTTTGGCAAGCAGTAAACATAAATCCAGGGCAGTAATTATTTTTCTAGACATATGACGTCTATCAGGATACAAACCTAGAATAAACAGTTTAGGGTCAAGAACTAATTTTATACCTAGTATAGTCTCTAAAGCTTGTTTAATCTCCCACCAGAACTGTTGGACTTTATTGCATTCCCAGACACAGTGGAAGAACGTCCCCTTCTCCTCTCCACATCTAATACACAAGTCTGGGATGGCACCATTATACTTATTAAGCTTTCTGGCGTCACGTATGTCCTCATTAGCCAGTTATATTGCAGTACTTTGAGGCGAGTGTTGGTAGTTTGTGTTTGCGCTTCAGCACAAGCTTCTTCCCAGTCCTCGGAGGACAAGTCCTCCTGTAAATCTTCCCTCCAGGCATTAAGTTTCTATGGTTGGATTTTAATGTAGAATGTGTAACTTTCCCATTAAAATGTCTAAAAACGACCGTATTTCAATGTACTTTTTGTTGAATTGTGTTCTTAAATTATCCCAAAAATTTCCAACATGTTCAAATTTTGAGAAATCAATAATTTTATTCAAGCTAATGCTTTATTTCATTTAGTCGCCTGTCAGCAACTTTTGGTATAACACCATTTAAATAGCGAGTAAAAAGCTTGGCAAATGTGACTAAATGTAACATGAATAGCTTTAGTGCAGTAAATCATGTGTGAACATTTCTACCTCAGTCTAATAGATTTTCATTTACAGTTTTGGTTGTTTAACAATAATACTTTACAGCACTGTCTTTTGTGTTCATTGTTTTGATAGACCTCTAGCAGCAGACACTACATGTTGTGCATTTAAATGAAGCTCTATCAAAGATTAATAACATAATGACAGTGCTTCCAAACATTACCGCACTGTGCTGGGGATTGTAATAATGTACGTGTTGTGAGGTCTCTGTATGCCCCGCCCCCCCCCCCGCCAGCCTGCAGCCCTGGTTGATCCACAGAGCTCACAGACAGAAGGAGTGATTCATGTCTGCTATCTAAGCCGGTCATTGTAACGTTTCCCACAATCAAGAGCTCAGCTGTTGTTTTTTGTTTTTACGAATGCTTTTGGAGGACAGAAGCAGGCTGAAAACACAAAATACTCGTGTTTTGTGTTATGGTTGTGTTTATGTGAAGGTTAAGCACTCTATATTTGGACAGCCATAATTACTACCACTCATCTAAACGTAAAGATCCTATATTTGGCATCATTACACCTCTGTGGCAGTCCCACAGCATAGTTTTTGTGTTGTCACATGAGTGGTGATGCCATGGTATATTTTAGGAAATAGTCTCCGGTTGGCATGATTGTTGGCACTGAAACTGAATGTCTCCAGTTCTGTGGCATGTCATAGCACTCTGTCGTACCCCATATTATTTACCATGTTGTGCGTGATTTATAGCAAACTACTCGTTCCATACCTGTATAACAGGCTGGAGTCACACTTGCTCACGTTTACTAAGGGTACAGATATCCCAGCTGTAAGGGAATCTGGCACATGGTAAACGCATTGCTTGCAAAATATTTATAGAACTTTTTTATAGGCTAGAGTCACTCTTAAACCACTGTGGTAAAGAAAGAAATTTATGTTGTCACATCCATTTTACATTACATGTACAGTACATGCATTCATGTGTATTTATGCAGCTGTGAGTGATGTGTTACTTAAATGCAAGCAAACAGAAGGATTATGGCTCATAGTCATGTTTCTGTGACCATATAAAGATTATATGTTGTGAAAGATAAAAAATGGCTCCAGCCTCTCTGTCTTAGATTCACATTTAATTTCTGTGTCCTTTTTTTTTCGACCTCTGCTGAGAGGCAGAGAGACTGTGTGCCATGCAGACATACTGCCCTAGTCCCTAAGGGCAAGACTCAATCTGTCCGTCTTAGTTACCCTCCTCTGCCCTGCCTGTGTCTGCCTCTGTCTGAGTGTGTCAGCTAGCTGTTACAAATTACAGCTGTGATTTTTAGTGCCACTCAGAAAGATTTTAATTGAAGAACACACACATATTATGACAATTATCACAGATTAAATAGGAGAAATAGAAGAGCTTTCTATCCTCTGTGCTGGACAAGCTGAAGATTTGCCATCTTTGTCAAACAGTGATAGTGCTTCTCACTATGCTGACACTGCAGATTTCTCCAGATATTTGGCAGTGCACTCACTCTTTGTCTGATGCAGTTTAGGTTTCTATAAAACAAAGGTTCACTTTTCTTTTCCTTACCACGAAAGCATAGTTAACACACCAACATGATTTAAACCTGCCGTTTTGATAAAATTTCAAAACCCCAGCTTTAATTGATTTGTAAGGTAGTTTGTGAATAAGTTATATGCGTATACTGTTAACTGGCATTGAAAAGTGAAAGAACATTTTGTAATTGTGAGATAAACTCACTTCAGATGTTGCAGCCTCGCAGTGCTGCAGCTGTCCAATGCCTGGAGAAACCTCTGGCATCACAAGGCAGCACAAGCCTGTTTGTCTCTGTAGGATTCCCCACGGGGAGTGAGGCTTTAAACAGAGCCTTCCCTGTATTAACTTACACAACTGGTGCTATTTACAGTTGCCTTGAGGTCTCAAGGCAAGGCCACTGCAAGCCTGTGTACGCCCACAGTATGCAACAGTTATGCATTGTTTCATTTCTGATCTGTTCATGTTAGTTGGCTGATTCTGGAGATCAAGGCGAAGATAAAATGTAGCATTACAGAACATGCCTGATTTAAATTATACTCAGATACAGATCACACACTTTGATCATAACATTTTGATTATAAAACGTAAGGGTTCAGCAGTGTTGGACTGTTTGTTTAAAGGGTCATACATAAAACATCTACAGTGCAGCTTTAATTACAGCAGATACTGTAAATGAAAGTTAAAAACAAGGGACCAATGGCAAAGGGCATGGCTGCAAACTTTTTCGACAATTTTCAGGATTGTGTTTTTGTTTTATGACTAAGTTATGACACTGGCCTAGAATCGATACCCATCTTGAAATAACTGCGTTTCCTTATTGCAGCAAATTCTAGACCCACCACTTTTATTCTATTTTAGTTGCCACTTTCACTTCCACAATTATACACTGATCTGCAGACACAGTCTGAGAAGAAATGTTTGTGCTTCCTTTGGAAAGTTTTTGTGGTTTGGATGGTGGAGCAAAAGTGGAGCAGACCTGAGTAAACTGGTAAAATCTCTGAGGCACACACACTAACCCTGTAAAATATATAAAAATAAAACTATAGAAGCATTCATTTTGGTTTACCGTTAAATACTGATTTCTATGCTTGTCTAGAAATCATAAAATAGATGGACTTCTACAACTCCATCACCACTACTACTTCCACGTCAAAATATTTCTTAGTACCTGACTGAAGAAACAGCAGAATGGATTTCCTCTCGTCAGTTGGTAAATACCACATTTTGCAAAACCCTCACTGCAGTAATTTCCTCAAGCTTCTTTTGAAATCTAGAGACAAAAATTTTAAAGTGGTGGCAGGAAACACTCCGCTCATGTGGTGTCTTGCTTTGAGTATCACACACTGAGCAAAGTAGGGTGACACTGCACATGAGGGCACTACATACTTTGAATGGGTAATTACAATTTATAAGCACTTTGTTTCCCCTGTGGGTGCTTCTGGCTACTTCATTCTCCTCCAACAGCTCAGACTCATGCAGTTTAGGTGAACTGAAGACTCTGATCGGCCTGTAGTTTCTGATTGTGAGTTAATACAATCAGTACTTTAAAAGGAATGGAATTTTAATGAGATTTTGACAAAAATAATCTCAAATCAAAGTTGACATGCAGGCCTTTTCTTAATTTTTTTATGAGAGGCACATAGAAGAAAATATAAGTTCGGGAAAAGCTTTAAAGTAGACTGTAGAGATTATTTTTTCATGCCTTCTGTTCCCAAGGTCAAGAGTGTACATCTGTGTGAAATGCATTGACATGAAACTTTGAAAGCGTGGAAGCAAGGACCCCTTAAGATGTAAACTAACATTGTTCCTCCTTTTTAATTTAGCAAATTATTTAATAAGATGTCTGCATAAACTCAGTAACAATTATATTTGCTGTGTCAACATTTAATAATTAAGAGGGGAAGTTTTAATAGAGATGGGATGATATGACTGTTTGTCTCAGTTTCATTAAAGGTCTGTGATGGAGATGGAAAACTAATGTAACTACTTGATGCACCTGCATGAGTCATTTGTCTGGTGCCTGTTTCTGGTAAATGTGTGGTGATGAACTAATCATAACTGCAGATAGGGATCATTCCAGTCAGTGTCCAGATGACTTTCGAGCTCTGCAAGTCAGTTTCAGGCATATCTTGTTCACTTTCCCCACCCACATTTTCCTACCAGTCTCGAGTGTGACCCAGAAATGAACCCCCTATTTTTTTTACATTTGGACTGCACCCACCCCATTTCACTGGCATTGCTATTAAGGTTGAGTGCAGTAATGGGACAAGTTTCAGTAGGATGGTTAAGAGACAGTATTTCAGTACCCCAGTAGTCAGTGTATTAAGTAGTGTGACTTTAGACTAGTAATGCAATGTTAAAGAGGGTCAGGTGAAAGTTACTCTACTTGTCTGCAAGCTCTGTACCTTTACCTGCTTCCTGTTGCGGTGATACATAAAGTGTGGTGGAGTTTTAAAATGGTTTAGGCAGGTGTGTACTCATGGTTGAATATGAGTGAGGAGTCACACAAGCTTTAATCAGCTAACAGGAAAACCCTTTCAGCCTCAAAGTAGTTATTAATTCTTCTGTTTTTGTCCATCTGAATCCAAAGAAAACCTGTGTTGACAGTTTGAACAGTATTTTGTAATAGCTCACCAGAGAAACACCCCCCTCCTCTTGAATTCTGCAGCAACAGACCCATTTTGGGTTCTGACCTTAGATTTTGAAAAGTCTTCATTAAAGAAATATTTAGGCTTTGTTTACGCCGAAATGCTTGCTTGGGGGAAAATGGTTAAAGTCAAGGAAAGAGTATTGGGTGCCTATTGCTGTGAAACTGATCTGAATTAAATATAGTTTGACACTGCCTTTCTAAAGTTCAGTATTTCTGCTATCTGTTACATCTCGTGGTCTCATGTTGCCTGCCATCAGATGATTTCACACTATGTAGTATACAGTTTTAACATTTAAAAATAATGCACAGATGTGAGTTTAGCATCTGGTAACAACAGACACTCTGAGTTGTGGCATCTGAATTGGAATCTGGAGAGGAAGAGGTTAGGTTTCTATGAAACTTTCTGCTATTTAATTGTGCAAGAGAGTCCTGACTGAATGTGTCAGAGGAAACGCTTCTCTATCATATGCTTAATAAATGATTTGTCCTCATCTGGGGCTTTTCCAAATGTTGACACCCTTGTGTGTGAGACTAATTGAGAAATAACGGGGAATTTAGTTTTCATTCCAACTCATGCATTTGCTGGCAGCCAATTTATAGATAAGTCTTCTCCTCCCCTGACTGAGCATTTATTTCTGAGGTGTACATCTGTGCACATGAATTTGTGGCAGTGGTGTTTTCTGAACACACTTGCAGCTCACGTGGCTTACAGCAGACATGATGATAAAAAATACTTAGATATTGCTACACAAAACAGGCCCATGTTTCCTAGCTTGGAGAACGACAGAGCATTTTAAGGTGGTATCAGATGAGTCTAATGGTGTTCAAAGTGATATTTTTGTACAGACTAAATTTTATCTGCATGTCCTTTAAAGATTTCCCCTCCTTCTCGAGTTATTTCCTGTTTTTCACCATCCTCTCCTCTGCATTATGCAGTTTTGGCAGATTCTTTTTTGGATGTTTTTTTTTTCTTGCCAACAGAGGGCACTCTTGCCACTGGTTTTAAAGGCAAGAGGACTGAATGTGAGGCAGTAGCACAGTGATGTCATTTAGCAGCAAGGCAGCACTGCACTGGAGGAGGCGCCCAGAGGTGATGGCAGGGAGGGCGGTGGGTGATTCCTCACACGCGTCTTCCTCACCGATGTGATATTTCACAGATGATCCCTGAACTTGACCGTACATCAAGTCTTATCATGTTAAACTACAACCAGGCAATGCACTCAGTCAGCAACTTTGTCCCTCCCGCCGTGCAGTGCGGGTCAGTAAAGTGATGTGTCACTGTGGTCGTTTTCCATATGTGGCTCAGCTGCTGTTTTGGAATCATGTCAGTGTGGCGGCTGGCAAGATTCACTCGCAGCAAATCAGTTTGCTGCTAGCAGACACCGGCCTTGTGTGTGTTTGTGAGAGAGGCACAAAAAAGTGCTGACTGTCCTTGATTTAAGGGCTGTGTTCTTTAAGCGTTGAGAGAGAGCAAGGGGGAGAGAAAATGAGCCGAGTCCCACAGCGGTCCCAGCTTCCTGTCTACCACCCTGCTGCAGACATACACTCACACACACTCACTCACTCACACACACACACACACACACACACACAGAGTGGTCTTAGTTACACTTGCATAAGCAAGGCAGAGGTTTAGACATGTATATGGCATCAGGTCCCTCCCTTCTCAGCTCTGATGTTTTTTTCCTTTTATCATCTCTTCTACATTTATCTGCAGTCGTTCTTTGCTCCTTATTTTTTTTCTCACCATCTGTCTGCCTCTTTTTGTCTTCACCTTTCTATTTTTGTCCTTCTCCATTTAGTTTTATTGTTTTTTTCTCTTTTGTCTGCATTTCAGTGGGTGTCTTGTTTCCCTTTGCCTCCATATTTGTGTCTTTTACTGTTTTTCTGCCTTTGTTCTTCGCTTTATCATTCTGTCAGCCCCTACATCTAAACCACCCTCCCTCTCTCTCCTCTCTATCTCCCTCTCATCAGTCACTTCAAAAGCTGTTGCTGGAAATTGGACCAAGACAGGAAGTATCAGAGAGAAAGATGGAGTGTACTAGGGTGAGAGTTTTTCAGGTCAAACTGAGACCCTGAAAAACTGAAAACACAGACATACTTGAAAGACTAATGATAGAAAAAAACACACCAGTTTGCATTATCATATAACAACACAAAGTCATCATTTTTGTGTGTCAGTCATATTCTTTATTCCATTGAAAAGTTCTGCACACATTTCAAATGCATTACCCTAAAATGATTTATGTTTAATTTGCCAGTCTTACATCTTGAGCTGCGGCTAAACAGTCTTTCAGTATCTTTTTTTTCAATGTTAAAGTTTATTTTTCTTTCGGGGTTGTGATGGATTCTTTTGATCTGGGAGCAGTGGGAGGGTTGAACAAAGAGGGCGCTGCTTGGGCTTTGGGTCAGGGAGCTGACACTGGGCTCCTGGGACATATCTGTGTTGTGCTTGGTAAAAGCTGTGGAGCCACTGTGATTTATCACGTTGTAATGTATTGTGACCTGCCTTTAGCACTTCAGCAAACTACACAAATCATAACTAACACTAACAAAACTAGCAAATCCTGTTTGAATGTGACCAGTAGTGACTCAGAGGTATAAGAAAGCAAAGTAAAGCTGTTAATGGCCCTTTTAATCAGCAGACATTAGTTCCTGTCAAATTGCACTTTAGCAGAGTAATTACTGCTGCAATGTAGCTTTTTATTTATTGTAGTAGACACAAGGTCTTAATTGAGTATACAAGTAAATACGATCACATTTGGAAAAATGTTTGAATATGCAAGATCCTCTTTGTCAGAGGATTCAGTAAAGCTGTTCATGTCGTCTTTTTTGTGCATTTGGTTTTTTAAAGAAGCTCTCACATGTCTGTCATCATATTTTATTATGTTACCATCATTGCTGCTCCCCCACAAGCTTGTCAGGTCATTTTGTCATTTGCTCCAAACAGCCAGAATACTTTACATTAGCTATAGCTCGCTAGCCATTGCAGGCACTAAGTGTCTGTAATTGTTTTCAGTTCAGCCTCTGACTGAACTTAACAGACTCTGGTTCTATCAGTAATTTCCTTGCAGTCTGTTCTTTTTTCCCCTCTTTGCTCTGTACATTTATGCAGTAAAGTGCATTTTCCCTCCTGTGAGCTGTCAACAAAGAGAGACTAATTATGCTACTGTCTGACACAGTGCAGCTTGCTGCTGCATGCCACAGACAGGCTGAGGTGAAGATAAATCCACTTTTCAATCCCGGATGGTTAAAAAATAACTCTGAGCTCTTCTCCTGCCGGTAAATGGCCGGATCAGAGCAGAATCTCACAGGTGCAATCATCATCTGCAGCTGTCTGCCTGCTCAGTCTCTCCTTTAGGCCTGTTTAATCCACACAACACTCGAAGCCTCACACTGTACCTTATCCTACACACTGGAATACATATTTAGTGTTTGAATATTGATTTCATAAATAATCCTTCAAAATATTCAATATAGCCCCTGTTTTGAGCTTTTTAAAACAAAATATGTACTTGATACAGGTTAAATAATACATTTCTGTTGCATTTTGTCATGACTTTTAAAGGCTAGATAGTGCTTTTTGGAAACTGACTCCTCATTTGACTTTCCATTTCCTGTTTGACTTCCAAGGACTGACATTTGCCTAAATTTGGTTGTAAATCACTTGTGTTTCTTTCCCTATGTCATGTCTCTTGATGTCATCCCTACAGGGCTTCCTGATTGGGGCACGACCAGAAAATGCATGCGAGCCCATCGAGCCCCCACCGAGAGACAACTTGACGGGTGCCTTCATCGTCCTTATCAAGCGCTTTGACTGCAACTTTGACATCAAGGTAGTCAGTTGTTTTTGTATTTGTGTGTGTGATTATTGTCAAAGACAAAAGTCCTCCCATAAACTTAATCAGCCCCAGCCATTTCAAGTCTGACCAAACTATGTGCAGCATTCTTGGTGCTTTGAATCATATAACAGGCTTCCAGTGTTTGTTTAGTTGAAGTGTTTTTTTGAAATGCTGTTTTACTGCAGTTATACCTGGCAGTAATTGAAAACTTTATCTATTTTAGCAGCTGTTAATGTATAAGGGCAGCTTACCAAACTATTAACAGTCTGTGCAAGGCCTTACACTACTTTTGTATCAGTTGGTCGGTTTTTAGAGTTGATTTCATTGAAGCTCTTAGATCAGCTGGCTTGGATAGGAAAACAGGAAGTGGCCATTTCCCTAAACACAGTTTCCTGCACAAGCATCAATCACACTCCGCTGCCTCTGTCTTTTTCTTCTCCTTCTCTTACTTCTGCAGTTTTGAGTGTGATCAGACTTGTGGAGTTTTAAATGTTCTGTTTGCCTTACACCTCACTGAAGCAGCTAAAAGTTGGAGAGAGCAGAGCTGCATGAGTCATGTGAAGTGTCATGTCATGTGCAGAGCAGAGAGGGTGGTGTGTGTTTGGAGTGTCCCTTAGTTCAACACTAGAGATGTATAAAAAGAGAGTGAGACAAAAAGATGACGGGAAGTATGAAAAGATCATAAATAATGTCTGTATATCTCACCTGCCTGTAAAAAAACAGTCTAGCAAAACATCTAATCTCAG
Source organism: Ctenochaetus hawaiiensis (assembly GCA_029783645.1). NCBI lineage: Eukaryota > Metazoa > Chordata > Actinopteri > Acanthuriformes > Acanthuridae > Ctenochaetus > Ctenochaetus hawaiiensis. The sequence goes on along the minus strand of JAPZDY010000021.1, from coordinate 13,227,873 downwards.
TTAAAGCCTGACTAACCACTGCAAAGTCAAACCACAGTTGCTATAGATTAACTCAGGATTAAGAGTTGAACTGGGTCACTGGCAGTTTTGAACAAAACACTTGACATCAGTGTTAATTTGCATATAAATGGACATTGCTGCACTAGTTTCATGCCTCTGCAAGTTTGATGAAAGTATATACCAGTGAGAATGAAATCTTGAAAGATGACAGCTAAATACAAAGCGCAGACATTTGAAGTCTGTTTTAAATGACATTTGAAACCATGATGACAAATTTGAATTTTAAGATTTTAACGGTGGAAATTTTTTTTTGCAAGGACCAGTCGAGATCCTGAACTGTTGCCAGTCACTTCAGCAGTGAACAATTTAGGTTTTGCCTGTGATTAAAAAAACCCATCAAACTTGTGTTCTGAGCATGTGATAAATTTAGCAATGATACTGACAGCAAGTGAATCCCTGGGTTTTATATTGATGCAGCCCCCTCTGCTTATTCCCAAGGAGGATTTGTACCAGAAAGTTAAGTGAAATGATACATTGTGAAGTATTTCCTTTTTTGTTTTGGTCATGTCATTTTTTTTTTCGCTTTTGGGAAACGAAAAAGCCATAGGTAGAGAACACTGTGAGGCAGATTGGTTGCTACATCCATCTCAAACTGAATAAAACAGGAAAGAATTGAAAGAAGAGAAGAGAGCCAGGGTTAAGAGACTTAGAGAAAGGATGAGTAATGGGGTGAAGGAGAGGAAAGCATGCAGCCTCTTGGCATCTTTCACTCTGCCTCTTTCCATCCCCCTTGTCTCTTCCTCTTATCCTTTTTTTTTTCAATCTTACCTTTTCCCTCCTTCTTGGTTGCTATCCCAGTTCATTTGCTCTCACATTTCCTGTTAATTCCTCTTTTTCAAGCTATTTTATTCGCCTTTTTGCACTTTTCCTCTGTTCCTTCCCATTTTTTTCCCTCTCTGTTGTAACTCTGAACCAATCCTACAGCCTTATATGGTCTTACTGCATCACATACACACTCAAATACACACGCACTCATAGAAGCATGTTGACAGACAGGGCAGTGAGTTGTTCCCTTTGCTGGAGTGTAACCAGACTCCACTCTACATAGCTTTGTGTCAGACAGACACACATTGTACTTATACAGAATATACACACACCCACACACTCCAGTCACTCTGAACTGTGTCAGATTTGCCATTTAACCTTCTGAAATACTCAAATGAGCAGCTTTGACCTGTTTAAGTTTACTCTGGTCCTCTTGTTGTTGATGTCTGGTGGCATTTTGAGTGCAATTTTAAAGCCCATTAACGCTATAATGCATTTCTCAGCAGCACCTACTTGACTTAGAAAGTAAGTTCTGACATTCAGGCCTAATTCATCAGTTGCTTTAGTTGCTAATTTAAAAAAATACCATACACTTGCACTTTTAGAGGTAAAAAAAACATTGATTACTTTTTTTGCTTTTTATATAACCGCTTTCAATTTTTAGGGTTGTTCAGAGGTCAAGGAGTTTCACAGCTACTATCCTGTTAAAGCAGAAATTAAGACAATATTTCCTTGAAGCCCAAAGAGGATGGTGCTACTTGTCCTTTAATCTGTTCTTCCTCTTCTTTTTTTTTGGTCATCTTTTGGCTTAACTGTTACGACTCGCTCCTTACACCATCTGCTCTTGTGAGAAAGGTGACCACAAGGTCAGTTGTTGTGTGGCAACAGATTTTAACTTTCTGCTATAAAATTATGTGACTGTAGTGGGATTTTTGTGTGTCCAACATTATGAGTGTTGTGAGAATAAATGCCATTTCTTTTAATAGCTCTTTTCTTAAAGATCCTTCACCAAATGACATGTCTGTTTTTATCCTTTGCTTCCACATTGTGGAACCCTCTGCATCTTAAAGCTATGGGAATTCTTACCTCAATCTTTTACTTTAATATAAAAGTTATTTGATTTTCAGTTTTGTTGTATCAGCTTTCAGACATTTTTTCTGATATTAACTAGTAGCACATTAGCATAGCAAACTGTATTTTGTTGTACAACCATGTGCTGCAACATAATTAAATAGATCTCAAATCTTGAATATAAGTGTCCTTTTTTGAAAACTTTTTTTTATAGACTTTACATGTGTTACATGTCATTATATTACTTCATGCAGGAAAGGTAACTTTTCTAGGCTGTTTAAATTTTATAAAATTAAATCTTCAATGCAATTCAATTAGAATAAAGTGCTTAGGCAATGTTTGTCATCAGAAGTATACTTTTAACAGTTACAACGTTTGCATAGCATTTTTGACCCACATCAGATTTTTTTGTCGCAATACTGCTTTTGGTCACTGGGTCAAATTGGAAGCAGGGTTGACTCTGTCTGTATGTTTACTGCCTATATTCAAGCTCCTCATTAGTGCTTATAAAAAGGAAAACTAGTTTGAATTTGCACGCATTCATTGGTGTATTTTAACAGTAAAACGTCAGACTCTGTCTACAGTGTTCAAGAGGACATCTATCTGTTGTATCATTTCCTCTCCAATCTCTTTTTTTCCCCCTCACTCTTCCCTCACTCCCTGTCCTTGATTTCCTCTTGTGAGTCTCCTTTATATTTGCCCTCTGACACATATACACACACATACACCCCCCACCCCCCACTACCACCACCACCACACACACACACACACACACACACACACACACACACACACTCACACACTCACACACTCACACACTCACACAAAAACACAGATGCATACTCTGTCTGGCTGTGCTGTCTGACTTCTGGCACTGGCTTATTCATTGCACATATCTACACACATCATTAATGGAAACACACACACACATATTTTTAGTACGTAGAGTTCTCTCTCATACACACTCACACATCAACACTAACTTACACACATACGCACACACATACACACATATACTATGCTACCCATTACCTTGCCTCTCTCCTTGCCTTTTGCAGTCTTTGTCTCTTCATCACTATCCTGGTGCCTTTTACTTCTCTTGACATACTGTTGTCTTTTTCTCTGTTTCTTTCTGCACATACAGACCCACACTCACTTTGTCACTAGCATTCAGCTCCCTACCTTGAATTCCTGCTCCTCTGTCCCTCACACACACACAGACTCACACACTCCCTCTGTCTTTGCTTGGCTCAGTTCCCTCCAGAAGCTGCAGGGAAACAAAGGAATAATAGATTCCATCTGACTGAGACAAGGCACTTGTGTGTGTGTGTGTCTGTCTGTGTGCATGTGTGTGGTTCGGGGGTGTTACCCCCCACCATGCCCACTGTTTCGTTCCATTGCTTTTCATCTCCTTCTGCCCCTCCTCAGCCTCATGTAGCTATTAGCATCCAGTGAGCAACAGTGTGGAGTTTTACTGTATCTATTGCTGTAATGGACAATAAAACGGACACTAACCCACTTAACCTTCCAGATCCTCCACCCGTGGAGTATGAATACATGTGTGAGGGAGGACATGTTAGAGAGAGAGGGAGGGAGAGAGAGAGAGAGAGAAAGAGCTTGTGTGTGCGTGCGACATGTGCGAGAGAGTTGTGATACGACATAACAGAGAGGAGGTTGAATGTCGAGAGAGTGTATTTGATATGGGGAGGGGTGAAGGGGATCAAGTCAAGGGGTGTTAATAGGCACACTTGCTCTTCGTGTGTCTGTATATGTGTGTGTGTGTGTGTGTGTGTGTGAGAGAGAGAGAGAGAGAGAGAGAGAGAGAGAGAAGACAGAGAGAGAGAGAGAGAGAAGACAGAGAGAGAGAGAGAGAGAGAGAGAAAAGCAGTCCTCTATGGCTGT